>OY720230.1:9029447-10229447 GCA_963082605.1 Rhodophaea formosa
CCCTCAACCTGTAAGGCGAACATCACCAAAGGACCGCCAGGAGGGACGGAACTCGGCTTTGGGCGTTGCCTGGGTGCTTGGAGAGACAGCGAACTCTCATATGCCTGATCGGCCGCGATTTGCATGCATAGCCTTAAGGACCGAACTAAGTAACAATGGCAAAGCCTTTAAAGAGCGGCACTCTCATGTTTTGCCGTAATGGGCCGAAAGCTGCGGTGTCAGAAGGACCTATAATGAGTGCAAGTCACCCGGCGAGGCCGGGCGGTCACCAGTAATCAGAGCTAGCACTAGCACTGACCCATCTCAATGAGACACTCTTATAATGTTAAAAATAAGCAAAATTGACTGTATGTAAAAAATATTATATCACACGCCACAGTCGCCCAACCATTCTACTCGCCGCCGATGTGTCGAGATATTCGACCTCCTCGCCCCTCCGCTCCGTCGCCCGGCCTGTAGCGCCCACTACGTGCTCGAACAATACTTTTCGCTAATTTCAAGATGGCTAACATTTTATTTTAAAAATTATTAGGTATATATTTGCACTTACCATTGATTGTTTCAAAGCGGGTCGTTTCCTCATTATCTGAAAAAAAAAACTCCAAAATTATTAGTAGATTGTAGCACTGAGCAGAAAGTAAGTTATTACTGCACGAGTGTTCTAAAAAGCACCAGTTCAATAACACTGTACTTAATGCAAGGTGCATAATCTGCTTTTCATTTAACTACTGCAAGAAAATCAAGTGATAAAATTTAAACAGAAGAGAAATTAAAACTGTTGATGTTTTTTTCCTTTTTATTATTTTATTATTAATTTGAAATTGTTAATAATTAAATTTCTATGTAATCTCAGGTTAGGCTTATTCTAGTTGTATATGAACGTTGTGTCCACCTATAATTGGGTTGCATGTTAGAATAGAGTGGAATGTTATACACATATTAGTGGTCTATACATGTAACATGTTGGTGAACCTTTTTGAATAAATAAAAATAAATAAATAAATAAACAACAATAGTTTAATTATTTTATACGGGACTTTTGCTACAATAGGTTTTCTATGACAGTTTTCGCTTTTTCGCCTCCGATTGTTTCTGGAAATATCCGTATTTATTGATGATTAATTTTTTTCCATATTACATAGGTACTAATATTATTATTAAACTGCACGCTCTTATTTCTTTTTTTTTTTTGAGAGAATATTAGTTGTTTACCATCCCTTTTACCATAACTTTTTTTATATGGCCAGTATTTTTTTTAGTTCAAGCAATACACACGTCACTTGACATGCTAGGTATCTGTATAGATTTAACGTAGTGATTACCTACATGCTTTTTGGTAAGGCTGTTATTTAAACGAGTGACTGTAAATTCAATGTAAATTTAAGTGGCCAAAAAAATTAATTTTGGAAACGAAAATACAAAGTGACGGCAAATTAAACTTAGCCTACCCTATGAGGCCAAGTCGTTTCGTCATTTTGGGATTTTGTCCTAAGTTGAGGAGGCTCGCTTGCTTTTTTGGTCACAAGGAAACCTAACGAGCCTAGCCTACACTCTGGGAACAAGTCGTGTAGGCTTGTCTTACAAATAGTGTGGCCAGATGTCCCGATTTGCGCGGGACGTCCCGATTTTCAGGGGTCTGGGGACGCGTCCCAATTTGCTAAAACAAAATGTGCTTTGATAAAAATTAAAAAAAATTTTCATAAAAAAATATATGTGTACGCTACGTAATTTTTACTCATTACATCACAATGTCAAATTCAAAATGGCCCACTAGTACTTTGCACTAGTGGTTTAAAACGCAATCAATTAAACCCAGACCTAAAAACCCCTAGGTTTCTGTTTACTGTCCCGATCTGCAACTCTGAATCCCGATTTTTTTACCTCATGTACCGATTTAAAACAAATCGAACCTGGCAACACTACTAACAAACCACTTAGCTGAGTATGACGTAGATTACACTACCTATATCAAGTATTGAAATATTTATGTGTTAATATAGCCGTGTGGTTCCCGGCAGAGAAGAATAGGACCACTCCAAATCTTCCCGTGGATGTCGTAAAAAGCGACTTAGGAAACTCAAGCTAAACAAAGCTTATAAACATCAAAGAGACCTCTCCAACCCGTTTGGCCAGCGTGGAGAGTGTAGGCCAAATCCTCTGACTGATCTGGCAGTACAGAGAGGGTCGTGCTCCTGCAGTGGAGACTAACAAAGACCTGAAGAAGATGAGAATATATACCCGAAGCAAGGGTAGGCCGTCAATATAAATACAACTTATCCAATTGTAATTGTTTTTAAAGGTAATATTAATCATACTCACAACTTACAAGATTTACAACTTACAAGCCTCACAACTTGCTAAAGTTTTAGTTCTGTTTTCATTCAATTATGTATGTTTCGTCATCTTTCATAATAAAGATCAACCACGAGGTCTAGGGCGGTACATGCCAACTGAAATAATGCATATTATTACATATGCCTTGCCGTGAAAATCTAAGGCAAGAGTGACAAAAATTTATAATTTAGGAATTGTCTATAGTTCTAACTGATATATATTTGAGCTATAGTCATGACTAAACTCAAGAGAATTCTTGTATATATTCTTATTCTTCGGACTACGATTCCTTTTTACAAAATAAGATAAGATGAGATGAGATGAGATGAGATGAGATAAGATAAGATAAGATAGAGTAGTGTTTTTAGAGTTGATGTATGCGTGTATATGAGTTATTATACAGTATGAATTAGGACGTATGCAGTATTGTTAGAATCTAGTTTTTTTTTTCTGGCATGTATATAGTGTTTTTCTTTATATTTTTTTAATTACCTTAATAGGTATTTTGAGATAATTAATTATATTTTTCATATTTATTTCGTATTAATCCTTAGTCCTTAGTTTTGAAATTACTAATTTTAATAATTAATTAAGTATGAATTAAAAAAAATGTATTTTATAATAGTATATTATGATACAAGTAAGGTAAGCTGGATATGATAGTCGAGATGTTTATAGGTACGAGGTGAAGCCGAGTGCTGATAATAAACCGACGACTATAATAGACAGCTTCCCGTACGAGTAACATACGACGTTTTTCAATACATTTACGATTACCACAAAGTAAAACGTTTTAGTTGTGGTAGAGCCTCGCTACCGGCGAAAATCACTTTTGCTAGTAGCATGAATGGGCCGGCTCGTCCGGGGAAGTACCACACTCTCACAGAAAATCGACGTTTGAGTAGTAACTTTACCGCTACTATGCTTCGTTCGGTGAGTGAGAGAGCCGGAGGCCCATCTCCCTCTCCCCTCTGGGGAGGAAAAATAAAAGGCCGGCAACGCTCCTGTGACACCTCTGGTGTTGCAGTTGTCCATGGGCAGCGGTGATCACTTCCCATCAGGTGACCCACTTGCTCGTTTGCCGTCCTATGACATAAAAAAAAAAAAAAAAAAAAAAAAGTAAAACAAGATTCCAGTTCAGCAATTAAGGAATTTATAAAAGTTAGAAACTAAAGCAGGTTGTAAAAATACATTTATAATAATCAGGTACATTTACTCAGGTTTATTTTCTCCAAAAAAAATACATTGATAACCTTCTCCTTTTTGAAGTCGGTTAAAAAATCACATCTCATGAATCAGAAAAAAGTTTTCATGCTAAACTTGAAACTCTTTGCTCGGATTCTATGAAAATGTTTAAATTTTGCATCTGTGGCATTGGGCTATTGAGCCGTTGTGATTGGTGTAAAGTTAAAAGCACTAGTGCCGTAAATATATCATTACGATACAGATTTCGATGTCATAAGAACCGTATTATTAGCAAATGTATTGAAAAAGATCTTAACTAGATGCTATTAAAAAAGTTGTGCCATTCCGTGTTCTCTTTAATTCGCCCATTACTTACCATTGGGCCTAAGGGAGGTGGCGGCTCATCCCCTGGGGCAACGTATTTGTATCTTTGTAACTTTTCCTTTACCTGAAATTTAATTAATTTTATATAATTTAAATACCAATACAATAAACAATTTAAGTTTCCAGGAATAATTATTTCAATGTGCCGTTCATTTGTTAAAATATTTGTTGAAAGCTCTGAGAATCATTTTTACGTAAAATTACTTATTAAAAACATAACCTTCATAGAAAGTTCTTTCAAAGGACAGCAAACGAGCAAGTGGGTCACCTGATGGTAAGTGATCACTGCCAACACCTGGGGTGAGACAATTTTTTTGGGGGGCACCCTAGGCACAGTAGCGACGCCAATAATTTTATTCCTAATACTTTACAAATAGAAAGAAATTTAAGAATGTATATCATATAAGCATAAGTAAATAACTTGAATTATTTTTGGAATCATGTTTTATTATTATGAGAATGAGTCATTAAGAGAAAACGTGATTACCGCCAAAAACGGCCGTTTTTGGCGGTAATCTTATTCTCGTAATTCTCACTGATTCCGATAATATTAAACATGATTCCAAAAATGCTTCAGGTTATTTACTTATAATTATTGCTTGCTTATAATTATGATTTACATTCTTGAATTTCTATCTATTTGTAAAGTATTAGGAATAAAATGATTGGCATCACTACTGTGCCTAGTGTGCGTCCTTAATGGACTATGTAGCTAGCTCCAAATGAGCTTTCGCTACTTTACCGGACTTTTAAGGTGAGAGCAGAGTGCCCTCAACCTGTAAAGCAAACATCACCAAAGGGTCCTCAGCAGGGAAGAACCTCGGCTTTGGGCGTTGCCTGGGTGCGCAAGGCTTGGAGAGATAGCAAACTCTCATATGCCTGATGGGTCGCGATTTGCATGCATGGCCTGAAGGGTCGAACTGAGAAACAATGGCAAAGCCTTTAGAGAGCAGCAACTGTCATGTTTTGCCGTCTGGGTGGGGTGTGACAAGAGCATTGCCGGCTTTTTATCTTTCCCTCCCACAAGAAAGAGGGGATGGGTGTTCGGCTCTCTAACTCACCAAACGAGCATAACAACGGTAAAGCTAAGATTCAAATGTTAGAGTCGAAGCGAAGCGAACGATGTTAATTTGGCAAACTCACCTTTAAATTAACAGCATAATGCTTATATTCTATATTCTGCCTTCTGAGATCGAAAAAAATGACGCGTGAATACGCAATACTGCGTACGAATTTCACGCTTCTCAATCTCAGAGGAAAATGAGCATTAAGATCTTGAGTTAAAGGTGCGTTTGCCATATCAATATTGTTTAGCTTCGCTTCGACTCCTCGCTAGTATGGATAGACCCTACTACTCTAACGTCGATTTTCTGTGAGAGTGTGGCCCTTCCCCGGACGAGCCGGTCCATTCACGCTACTAGCAAAAGAATTTCGCCGGTAGCGTGGCTCTACCATAAGTCATAACTATACGCCGCGTCAAACTTTATTGCGACTCCGAACATCGCGCGGGTCGATGCACAGTACACAATATAGTAAGGCGCGCGCGGGAAGGCGGGGCGCGTACTACGCAACTCGCAGCTAATATCCGACGCAATAAAGTTTGGCGCAACGTGTAACATAGATAAAAGAAAATTAAACTTTTACCTCAGCAGGTAACTCAATGACATTTGGTTTTGGCGGTGGTGGTTGCGTAGCTCGTGGTGTCGTGGGGATAGGCTAAAAAATAAAGGGCATGTAGTCCACAGATTTTCAAAGTGTTATAGGGACAAATCACACAGATTGAGCTAGCACCACAATCAATTATAAATTTGTTTATAACTTACTAGCTGTTACCCGCGGCTTCGCCCGCGTAAAATATAGCCTATGTCCTTATCTTAGTACCCTCACCTATGTGTATGCAAAATTTCAGGACGATCGGTTCAGTAGATTCGGCGTGAAAGCGTAACAAACAAACAAACAAACAAACTCACTTTCGCATTAATAATATTAGTTAGGATTAGGATTGTAGTGAGTATGCAACAGTTTGCATGAATGAACTAACTGATGGCGGAAAAATACATGTAACTTTGACTTCCACAAAGTAACGACTGAATCAATTCAATATTATAAACCGTGGAATACAAACCAACGATTAACGACGCTAGTGCCACGCAGCAATTAATTCTTTTAATCCTGAATTATATCGAATTTTAAAAACCTAACGAGTACATAACTAGTCAATTAATTGTAGTATTTTTGTATTGATTTTCACTAATATTCTACACTAACAGCCCTACCCGGCTGCGCCCGGGCATGTATTATACCTTAAAACCTTCCTCGTGAATCACTCTATCTATTGGTGAAAACCGTATGAAAATCCGTGGAGTAGTTTTTGAGTTTATCGCGAACAGACAGACTGACGCGGCGGAGGACTTTGTTTTATAATATGTAGTGATAGTGAAGTAATTTACTAGGGGCATTCAGCTGTTAGATTTTTTTTTAATTTGATATTATTTAGGACTTATCGAATTAATTGCTGGGTGGCGCTAGTGTCTCGTATCGTCTGATACCACAGCGCCTTAACCCCCTTATTCGTAAAAATTAACAAACGCTTATTAAACCTATTTTAATTAAAATATTTTTTTCTCGTTCTTTCAATGTCAAACACTAGAGCGTGGGATAAAGACAAAACATATTTTTACTAAAGTAGGTTTAATAAGCGTTTATTATTTTTTATGAATAAGGGGGTATAGCTATACAGCGTGCACGTTGTTGTGCGTGCAAAAAAATTAACATTCCCTTAGCGGGGTCAAAAGCTTCACGATTAAGGCGCACCTATAGGACCACTAACGCCACCCAGCAATTAATTCTTTTAATCCTGAATTATATCGAATTTTAAAAATCTAACAAGTACATACGTAACTAGTAAATTACATGTAGTATTTTTGTATTGATTTTCACTAATATTCGTTTTATAAAGTGAGAGAAAAACAGGTAACCGCCAAAAGTGACCGCTTTTGGCGTTAACCGATTTTTCTCTTTAACTATGGCACTAGTAAATTACTTGTAATATACAAAAAATACTATAAGTTATTTAGTAGTATTGTACTTGTTAGATTTTTAAAATTCGATAGAATTTAATTGCTGGATGGCGCTAGTGTTACTATAAGAGCGCCTTAAGTTCGTTTTTCGTCGTCATTCGTCGTCAGGTCACCATTATCAACTACATATTTTAAAACAAAATCCTTCGCTGCGTCCGTCTGTCTGTTTGTCAAACCTCAAAAACTGCTTTACGGATTTTCATGCAGTTCTCACTGATAGATAGGGTGATTTATCAGGAAGGTTTTAAGGTATAATACATGCTTGGGCGCAGCCGAGGAGGGCTGCTAGTTGATAAAAAAAAGAACGACTTACGTCATTGAATCCCATGTATTCGTATTTCTAGAATAAAAAACACATCTTATTCAAAATGGGTATCGATACAAACATATAAATATAGAGAAAAATAATCCCTTTTTCCACCTGTAAAAACCAAATTCCACCTAAATTAATACAAACTTAGGCTCTGTCTACCTCGAATATCTACCTATACAAAGTGTAACATGAGGTATTCCTCGTAGCGTAACCATTTTGAAAGAATTTTAAATTATTCTTCGGAGCGCACTTTAAGTTGCACTCAAAATAGCAATTTTAATTATTTAAATTTTATTCCACGAAGCACACCCACGTTCAAAAAAAGACCGGGCACTACTTGTTATTGATAGTTTCAGTTAGTTCCCAGCTCTATTCAAAAGTTAAAGATAGGTGCGCCTCGCGGAATATAATTTTAATATTTAAAATTGCTATCGTGATCGCAGCTAAAAGGTGCGCTCCGAGGAATAATTTGAGTGCGCTTCATAAGGAGCGCTTCAAAATAGTTGCGCTACGAGGAATACTTGGGTAAAATGACCTTGGTCTTTCGAGCTACTAACACATATAAACTGTATTATAGTTATATTGATACTCTAAGCTGTATTAAAACTTACTTGCTTTTCTTTTTGTTTCGCTTCTTTTTCCTAAAAAAGGTCATTAATTACAAGTAATATCATCATTAGGTTTTTTAGTCAACACTGTATAAGCATAACGCCTCTGTACTACCAGAGCTTTGTCTGGTTCATAGCTCTGGTAGTACAGAGGGATTATCCAGCGCAGTCAGAGGATTTGGCTTACTCCACGCTGACTAGACGGGTTGGAGAGGTCTCTGTGATGGTTATAAGCTTTATTAACCTTGTGTTTGTGTTGTTACATCCACGGGAAGACTTGGAGTGGTATTATTTTAGTCTGCCGGGAACCACACGGTGGGATAAGACAACTTTTATACAAGTGGGTGAATTTCAATAAACGCATTTTTTCACCTAACCTTGCTGGATTTAAGAAAGAAATATTTTTTTTATACGGCATAAGATATATATAATTAATCCCAATGGTGTTTCATATATTAGAGCCACCAAAATTGGTCCGATACAAAAATTAGAAATTGTCATATTTTCTAATTTTGGTACCAAATTCTATAATTCAAAAAGAGGTCTAGCACTTAAAATGCGAAAATGTATTTAGTACTAAGTATTATTATCTTGTTACATATTAGATTTATTCATTATTTTACAATCAACATGACACTTTAAAAAAAATATAAAAAAGCAATCTTTTATATCATCAGAATTAAATTTCATATTATTCTCGTTTTGCAACTTTATTTTAATTTTATGTTATTTTATTTCGGAATAACAAACAGTTACATAATAATGTGTTTCACAGATACAATATTGTTAGTACACATGTTTTAGTAATTAGGCAACCCACAACGTTATTCACAGCTTTACTGTATGCCTATTATACAAGAGATTGCAACTAAAAGTATTTATTGAAAGTTAAAATACAATATAAAAAATGTTTATAAAATATAAGGTTGTTTTAGTTTTAGTCTTAGTCTTGCTGATGCAAAGATTAAATAACAATAGAAGAGTTTACAATTACAAAAGGGAAAAACGAAATAAATCACAAATTACAGGAACTTTACATCTTGTTTGCTCAAAATTGTGTTCAATTTCTTATATTCAAAAAGTTTGCATGTGAATATGTCTACTTTTGTCTACTTACAATATAAAACCAAATTAGATCAAAACAAGCACATAATCTTCACTGTCATCAATATGATTCTATAAATGCAAAATATTTACTTAAGTATGTAGATTGATACTCTCCTTCAGGCGTAGTGAGGAGTAAATTTTAAAAATCTAATAGCTGATTGCCATATTACATCTTGCAGTATTCTTATTGTTACTTTTCATAGATATTACAATCTAAGTTTAAGAGAAGGAATTTTTTCTCTTTCGTTCGTTCGTTTAAAACTTCGTTCTCCTAATTCACCAAATTAAAAATAGTGAAAACTTGTACCAATAATACTTCAAGTAATTTACTAGGGCATTCAGCTATTAGATTTTTTAAAATTTGATATGATTTAGGACTTATAGTATTAATTCCTGGGTGGCGCTAGTGTGTGAACTCACATAATTCTCGTCGAAACGTAAACTTTTTAATAAAAATCTTAAAAATACATGCTGACAATTGCGTTTGTATTACGTTCCTAATAGAAAAGTAAATAGAATAATTTTTATGCAACAAGTACACTTTTTTTTCTTCATTTACTTAAGAAATATATAATTGGGAAAAAAATGTTTAATGCCCATAAAATTTGAATTATAATATGGATGAAAATATAATAACAAGTAACAAAACAATACTTCCCAACTTTTTTACGTATCTACATAGTCTTGACTTTGACCTAAAATCAAGTAATCATAGTAGAAATTACAGATAATTATCCTTATACATTTACAATTTCCTTTGTAATGAAAATGTTTTCTCATATTGCGGCAATATTGATTTATTTTCATGATTTTGCGCATTTCTTCCAGTTTCACAGCTCCATTCGAATTATTTTGTCCTCTTCCTTTATGCAAAGTTGATCTCCCCTGTAAACTTCTCATGAATCAGCTTCGACTTTTTCTTTGACATGCTAGAATACAAGGAAAAATTGCATTAAACTTTTATCAAACTATACTTTAAAAAAAACTTAGCAATATTTTGATTTCTTTATCAAAATTAAACCCTTATGCAATGAAGTGAATATATTTGACGAAACAAGAGCTACCAAATCAAATTGGGATAAAAATATGTATGTTTGTAAAGCGATCATAGGTATTATTAATATGTAAAATACGGGTCACTCACGTATGAAGTCAGCTACAGGCCGACATGTTTCAACCTCATCCAGAGGTCTTCCTCAGGGCGAATGTGAACCGAGACGCGCGCACAAAGTCGTCCCAGTCCGCACTGACTGACTTCATACGTGAGTGACCCGTATTTTACATATTAATAACGTTAACATTTCACGTTAGTTTTAATCGATCATAGGTATTTTTTTAAATCCTCGTTTTATGTGTGGAGGGGTGGGCTTATTATAATGTTAAATACTCCTTACAGTACAATTCTGGAGTTTTAAGTTAAACTAATTTTGGTGCTATTTAACAATTTTGGTGACAAGTACAAAACTACCAAAATTAGAATCATGTAAATTTGTGTTTTTTTTTTATAAACTTATAGTAATTAATTATTTATGACTGTATACTTTAAAAAGCATAGGTACCTAACATGTTTACTATATGGAAATATACCACAATTGATACTAAGACAGCCTCATCTTAAAACAGTGAAACCAAAATTGCAAAATTTCTGTCCGATGTTTACGAACAATGTTCTTGTGTTTTTGGCGGAAAACCTCAACATGGTGACACTTCTATCACTGCTGGCTCAAAAGCATCCAACTGAAGGAATGGACCAATGGTAGTGCTGTTTGTTGAGGTTCATTTCCATAGGAGTAGTTGGATGTTATCAGAATACCACCAAAATTTTAGATTTCGCACGGGCAGACCTTTTTAAATTTCTCTAAGATGATTGCACTAAATTTAAGAATGAAATTGTCATTAAATAGAAAAAATATTGGGTAGTATAAATCACATTAGTTTTTCTATTAAAGTTGCAAATTTTTGTTTAATAAACTGAGAAATGGGAGGTAATTCTTATTTTATTTCAATAGCTACTATATATTATACTTTAATATTTAGTGCTTCATCAAGTATATATTATATAGGTATATATATATATTAATGTGATTGTGCTCCAAGGTACAATTTTCAGTGTCGCCGCCCAAAAATTGCGTTTGAGAAAAACCCTTAAGGCGCTGTAGTATTAGACACTAGCGCCACTTATCGAACCCGGGACCATCCGTGTCGCAGTCAGGCGTGTTACGTTGCGCCACGGAGCTCGTCATATCTGTAAATATTTCAAGAGTCAACCTGTTATTAAACTGGTCTGCCTACTACCTACCTACTGCCTCCGTGGTCCAGTGGTTAAGGCGTTTGCATTATTGACCCGGGGTCGTGGGTTCGATTCCCACGGGGAGCATAAGTATGCTCCCCGTGGGAATCGTTATGTTGTTTGCAGTATGGTTAGGACATTGCAGGCATGAATCACCTGATTGTCTGATAAGAAAGATGATTCCATGCTTCGGAAGGCACGTTAGGCCGGTGGTCCCGGTTGCCATCTGGTAGTCGTTAAAGGAACCACGTCAGAGGCCAAGAGGCGGCGGAAGAACTCTGACACCAGGGTGTGCATGGTCGACTGACCGTGTCACCCTCACGAAATTATGATGATTAAAATTGGATGAAAAAAAAACTGGTTTGTTGTATGGGAGTCCCCCTTTAATTATTTACTTTATCTGTTTTTAATATTTGTTGTTATAGCAGCAACATAAATGCATCATCTGTGAAAAATTCAGCTGTCTATCTAACACTATTTAAGAGATACAGCCTGGTGACAGACAGACGGAAAACGAAATCTCAGTAATCGGGTCCCGTTTTTACCCTTTGGGTACGGAACCCTACAAAATCGACTCTTACCAAACTTCTGAATCGATTTTGATTGATTGATCGAATCAAATCGATTTGATGATGAACAACACGAACTATTTGAGTTCGGGTTGTTTTGATCATCATCATCATCAGGTCTTTTTATGCCTTTACTGCAGGAGCACGACCATCTCTGTTCTACTAGAGCCATATATTATCTATATCTATTTTTTTCCATGTGGTTGATATTCGATATATTTTCAGATACATTTTGTTTTCTGTTTTCTTTGTACGATTTAACCGCACATGCGGTATCAGCATTTTCACGTATTGCGTATTTTGTGTTAAAATCAATCAGTTCACGTTCATGACTCACTGTCACATCATCGCCGCGCATTACGTTCCTGTACTCATTTAGCATAATTAAATTATTCTGAATGCATCAGATTCAAGATTCAATCGTTTATTTAATATACCTACCTAGGTTTCTTTGAATATTTAGTTGTCATATTTGTGTTTACAATTTTTACAACAAAAAAAATTGTTGACTTCAATAATTACTAATGGCTAAGTTTAGGCCGCTTCCAAAGCGGAGTGCAGAAGAAGCGGCAACAAACTGCACAGCGCATTTTCTCCAAGCGACGTCAACTCACAATTTTAGTTAGACCTTATAAACTACTTATGTATATGTAGAGTGAGTGTGCATTGTTTTATTTAAATGTCATGATAAAAATTGAATTAGACAAAAATTATCATCATCATCATCATCTCAGCCACAAGAAGTCCACTACTGGACATAGGCCTCCCCTAAGGATTTCCAATATGACCGGTTAGAAGCGGCCTGCATCCAGCGCCTTCCTGCGACCTTTATCAGGTCGTCTGACCATCTGGTCGGTGGGTGTCCAACGCTGCGCTTGCCGGTACGTGGTCGCCATTCGAGAACCCTTCCGCCATCGGCCATCGGTTCTTCGCGTTATGTATTCGAAAAAAATTATGTCATCATTGAAATGTCAGATTTTACCTCCAGCAGCATCTATCATTTATCTCAAGTATATGAGCAGCATCCTAAGGTGTTCCGTACATTCTTCTTTGTTCTCCTTGTACAAATATCGGTCGAACGCCTATTTTCTTCATCTAGTAGCTTTGTCCTATGAATGACAAAATTTTGGGCTTGCACTACGGTTTCAATATTACATAAAAAAATATGAAATTGTCTTATTACCATTAAATTATTAGTCAGTTTGTAATAAAAGTGAGACAAGCGATTAAAGTGTAATTTCAGAATTTTATTTCTGTTTTCTTGTGTTCTTCTAGTACTACTAAAACTGTCGCTGGAATTGTCTTCAGAAATATAGTTTCTTAATGCGAACTCAGCAAATATTTTTCTATCTTGCAAAGCCATGCTGCAAGAAAGCATAGAGTGCAATTAGAATATTATCGGTACTTGGTGTGAAAGAGATAAACTTGTCTGCATTCGCATTTCGCATGTATTTTGCGCGTACACCATATTACAGCAGCGCGCGTAGTCTGTAGGTCTCAGTGGAGGTTGACTGAAGGAGTCTAAATTAGACTTTAATACTATGAAGGTTTACGTAATAATGTATTTCAATAAAAACGAGACGGCGTGTCTGCACTCATACGTATTTTGCTCATACTGAAGCATGCATTGTATAAACCATAGCAGTCTTAATTATCTGTACTCTTATGCTTTTTGCTCTTACAGATAAAATAATAATAAATAAATAATAAAATAAATATATACGGACATATCACACAAATTGAGCTAGCCACCACAGTAAGTTGTGAACTTGTGTCGCAGGATACTAACTCAACGATACTATATTGTATAATATATACTTATGTAGATAAACATCCAAAACCCAGGTCAATCTGAAAAAGATCGTTTCTCATCATGATCTGACCGGGGTCGAACCCCGCCGTGACCACTGCGCCACGGAGATCGTCATAAGACAGACAAGAGCAAAGTGTATTTTTTTTTCAGTCTCTCTCTGTTCTGACATGCAGTATGCTCTTCAACTATAATAGCATATTGCGTGCGATATCAGAGTAATCCCTGTCTGTAATAATACACATTATGGCAATATGCGACCGGGGTTCGAACCCGGGACCATCCATTTATGGTGAGTGTAAAGAATGAGAAGAACGTACGTACCTCTGGTCCATTATTATCCTGATACCAATCAGGCAGGCTTCCATCTGGCTGAAATAGCAATAAATTACTTTATTTATTAAATAAAGAAAATAAGAAATGGAGAAAAAATTCCACGCGGGCAGGACTTGAACCTGCGTCTAGATCTCAGTACGATCTATGCGTATCCAATTACGCCACCGCGCTTCCAGCCCCGGCGCCGAATTTCTCCACCATATCCCATTCCTCTTACACGCATCTAGGCTTGCGTCACCCAACACAACTTCATTCTTCTTCATTTCTTATTTTCTTTATTTAATAAATAAGGTAAAAATAGCATTGTGAATGCAAAATAAAATCCCATATAAAGTATAATAAATTACTTATAGAGAAACTTTGAAGGTGAGAAGTATTTGATCAAGTATTCTTTTCCAAAAAAATCGGAGTCACCACGTCATTACAGTACATGTATCGGCAAGCACAGCGTTGGACACCCACCGACTATGGTCGGACGACCTGATAAAGGTCGCAGGAAGGCGCTGGATGCAGGCCGCTTCCAACCGTTCGTATTGGAAATCCTTGGGGGCCCTATGTCCAGCTGTGGACTACTTGTGGCTGAGATGATGATACTCGGGGGGTGAATGGATACCAATGATACTATAATAGTATAAAATAATGACATATATAACATCCAAATCCGTTGAGGAATTCGGAAGTTATATTAAGACAGAATAAAGAAACTTATATTCATACATGCTTACTACATACAAGATTGTACTTGAAAAACAATATTCTTTGAAGAAGTTGCATTTTTTAAATTAATATATAATTTCTTTTAACTAAAAAACACGCTAGTCATGTAGTTTCATCAGAACTCAGAGCGTGTGTTTGTCACTTGTATGTAACAAGTGAAGGTAACAAAAGCGTGTTATATATAAAATCCAGACTGTCAGTTTTGACTGTTTACATCGAAAATTTAATGACTATGACACCTCAGACGTCCAATTCGGTCAAGCCGTTTAGGTTGTAATCGTAAAACTATTGAAAAACGTCGTATGACACTTATTGTCATTAAACTAGCTATTTTAGTCATCGGTTTATTATAAGCACTCGACTTCGCCTCGCGCCTCTAAATACCTCGGCTATCCAGCTTATTCTGATTGCATCATAATTGTACTATTTCTCACATTAGTTTTAATAATTATTGTAATAAACTACATTATAGCAATCGCAAATTCAAAACTAGCAGCCCTCCGCGGCTTCGCCTGGGCATTTATGAAATATATAAACCTTCCTCTTGATTCACTCTAATTATCAAAAAACCGCATCAAAATCCGTTGCGTAGTTTTAAAGATCTAAGCATACATACGGACATACAGATATCGAGAAGCGACTTTGTTATTACCCGACTGGTATCCAGAAGTAGGGTAATGTTTTATGGTGGACGGCAAACGGGCAAGCAGGTCACCTGATGGTAAGTGATCACCGCTGCCCAAGGACAACTGCAACACCAGTGGTGTTACAAGAACGTTGCCGGGTTTATTTTTCCCTCCCCAGAGGGGAGGATGGGCCTCAAGCTCTCTCGCTCACCGAACGAAGCATAGAAGCGAAAAAACAGTAGCTTTAGTAGAAATTCATACGTCGTTGTTGTTGTACTTAAAGTAATCCTAACTTCCTAACTAATATTATAAACGCGAAAGTGAGTTTGTTTGTTTGTTACGCTTTTACGCCGAATCTACTGAACCGATCATCATGAAATTTTGCATACACATAGGTTAGCGTACTGAGAAGGACATAATTAGTACTATTATTAATTTTGACATTTGACATTTGACATTTGACATTTTGCTATTTAAGATTTACCTATTTAACATTTCAATGATGACATAATTTTTTTCCAATTCAATTTTTATCATGACATTTAATTAAAACAATGCACACTCAGTCCACATATATATAAGTAGTTTATAAGGTCTAACTAGAATTGTGAGTTGACGTCGCTTGGAGAAAATGCGCTGTGCAGTTTGTTGCCGCTTCTTCTGCACTCCGCTTTAGAAGCGGCCTAAACTTAGCCATAAGTAATTATTGACGTCAACAAATTTTTTTTGTTGTAAACATTGTAAACACAAATATGACAATTAATAAGTGTTCAAAGAAACCAATATTAAATAAACGATTGAATCTTGAATCTTGAATTCTGTGACATAGGCTATATACCACGCGGGCGAAGCCGCGAGTAACAGTTAATGGGAAGATAAAAATCACTTACGTATTTCTTATTATATTCAGCGTCGACTAAATCCATACGTAAGTCGTCTTTGTGCTGAAATATACAAACTTGTATTAATTTCTCACACATCATCATCATCATCTTTGTACTACCAGAGCCATATATCAGTCAGAACAGTCAGAGGATTTGGCCTACACTGTCCACGCTGGCCAGACGGGTTGGAGAGATTTCCTTGATGTTGAGCTTTGGCTTGTGTTTCCTAAGTCACCTTCTACGGGTCTTTAGTCGTTTCGCACCACAAGCGATTCGAACCGCGGTGCGAATCGCCCAAGAGCCCTTTTTGAATTGGATCTTTCGCACCGCGGCGCGAATCACCCAATAGCTCTTTTTGAGTGGATTATTTCACGCCACGGTGCGAATAGCATATTTATTACGACATCTACGTTATTACCAGGCCTGGCGGAACCATTAGGTAGGTACTTACAGGCCGAAGCAAACTTTAGTGCAGCTGGGATATCAGCTGCACTGCACGAAATATTGTGTCCAATGATGGTCTTACTAATAAGTTTTATTAATAACGCCGTGTGGTACCCAGCAGAGTCCAAGTCTTCCCGTGGATGTCGTAGAAGGTGACTTAGGAAACACAAGCTAAACAAAGCTTATAAACATCAAAGAGACCTAAAAGCCAGAAGGGTTGGAGAGGTCTCTTTGATGTTTATAAGCTTTGTTTAGCTTGTTATTACTAAGTCGTCTTCTACGACATCCATGGAAAGATTTAGAGTGGACTTGGATTCTGCTTAGCCGTGTAGTTCCCGGCAGAGTAGAATAGGACCACTCCAAGTCTCACCGTGGATGTCGTAGAAGACGACTAAGGAAACACAACGTGGAGAGTGTACGCCAAAGCCTCTGACTGCTCTGGCTAATATATGGCTCTGGTAGTACAGGGTCGTGCTCCTGTAGTGGAGACTACTAAAAAGACCTGGTGTCATCCTTAACTGCCTGTCTAGTGGGTACCGGTAAACGGTTTTGATGGGCTGCAGCGTCGGAACCGAATAAGCCAAACAAACTGCGCTCACTAACCCGTTTACTAAGGGGGTGAGTGTGTCAAAACCCCCCAATAATGGAAATCCTTGATAGGCCTTTGTCCAGCAGTGGCCTTAATACAACTGAGATGATATTTCCCCTTATTATTTTACTTGTTATAGAATTTTTTTTTGCTTAAACTACACTCCCGCGTGTCTGGAAGTTATTATTTTTACTTGTTAAAAGTCCGAATCAAATATATACGACGAGCTCCGTGGCGCAGCGGTCAACACTGCCTGCGACACGGGTAGTCTCGGGTTTGATCCCCGGTCAGGTCGAGATGAAAAAGATCTTGTTCTGATTGACTTGGGTCTTGGATGTTTATATATACAGGGTGGAATCGAATTCATTAGCATACGCAAAAAAAATACACGTAACAACATTTCTTGCGTCAATCGCTGGTTGTGTATTGGTCTAAAGTCACTTGTTTTGCGTAATTTTCACCGACCGACTGATTTTATACTGTTTAAATGAATTTAATTTACGGCGTTTTTGAAAAATCAGTCCTGTTTTAATTTTTGGTTTTTATCTAAAGTAATGGCTTCTATCAAAGCGTTTGAGCTAGTTAATGGCTTTTTCTTAAATTTGAAAAATGTGTCATTTTCTATTATTTTACTCAAAAGTGGTCTTAAATTACCTTCAATCATGGGTATCCCAACTAATATTATAAATGCGAAAGTGAGTTTGTTTGTTTGTTTGTTACGCTTTCACGCCGTATCTACTGAACCGATCATTATGAAATTTTGCATACACATAGGTTAGGGTACCGAGAAGGACATAGGCCATAAATTACGCGGGCGAAGCCGCGGGTAACAGCTAGTAGTCTATATTTAAAAGGATGCCAATGAATTAAAGAACACAAATAAATATACAGATATATATTTGTTCGTTTTGTATGGGAGGTCGGTTTAATTCTTATTTTGATGTCTTCTGTTTTGTTTTATTTCGTTATATTTCTTCGGGAAACAATAAGTAGTTATGATTAAGAGAAAGTTCAAAGAAATAAAATGAAACCAATACTGAAGGTAAGAAATTGTTGGTTACAAACCTTCTGACTCGCTATGCTCTTTAATTCATCACCTCCATTTTATTACACGTTGTATAAAGTACAAATACTTAAAAAATAAAGAGCCATCGTTTAACCTGGTATGGCCATATCGAGAGAAGGGATGCCGACCACCTGGCTAAAAGGATGCTGCACTTAAATGTGTCAGGACAAAAAGGAAAGGGAAGGCCGAGAAAGTCGTGGAGGGAATGTGTGAGGAATGATATGAAGGAACGGGGAGCAAGTGCCGATGTGGTTGGTAATAGGAAACTTTGGAGAGAGTTGACATACAGAGCCGACCCCAAATAGGGAAAAAGGCAAGGAAGAAGAAGTATAAAGTACAAATACTTACGATATTCTGTATGAAATCTGGTTGATCTGCTAACTGCCGTTTTTTATTACGATCCATTTTCCCCTGAAAAAGCACGGAAATCTAAATCTGCTCTGAAATTTGTTTTGCATTTTATTTGGAAACACTCTCCAACGCTTTTTAGGCACGTTACCCTATTCGCCCATTTTTCGGGAGCCATTCTACTAACATGACCCACCCAGTCCCATTTTAGTTTGGTAGTCTTGTACCCCACATCAGTTATCCCGGTTAAGGCTCGTACATGCGCTAATGAACTTCAGGATATGGGCGGAGTTTTGAACCTTAGTTCCCCGTCATATAAAGCTAACGGTCGACTGCCGCGCAGGTCACCACGTACCCCAAAATATTAAAAAACATAAATTTAATATTAAAAAGAGGAATAAAAATAAAATTCCTCGGGAAAGTTTGTAGGGTGATTGGTATTGTATTGAACATAAAATTTGCGAGATTCTAAGACAAAAATTAGAGTTACGTAGTTAATGAATATTTGCAATAAAAATCGATGTACGCGGTACTTTTTTTTTCTAAAATATATGAACTTTAGAAACAAGACCTCCTCAGCAAGTAAAGATTAAAAACCATTCTACAATATATGTTTTTTTGGGTATTGTGCTTTGTGTTTGACCATTTTTATAGAGAAACTTACTTAAAGAAGACGCATTCCAGCGTAACTAGTCAGAGACCGCAAAGGATAGGGACAAGTGGAACGAAATGGGAGAGACCTTTGCCCAGCAGTGGGACATAATAGGTTAAATAAAAACAATTGGAAACACAAATAGCTTTTGGTGTGCGTGATCAAATTCCACTAGCGTGGGAAAAAAATCACCTAGTTCATCTAGGTTTTAAACACCGAGGCGAACTAAAAGTAGACTAAAATAATGTAGTTAATTTGTTCGCCCAGGTGATATCACCTAGATAATCGAAGTGGATTAAACACATTCTGTAATTTTTTCTAATGTTTTCGCGAATGTTAAACATTGAAATAAAATTATTTTAATACGGTTTTTATTGCGTCCACTCTACGTTTGGTCTACCTGCGACCATGAACACTGAAAAGTGTTCAAAACATGAGGTGAATAAATAATGTAATAAACGCGATAAAAACCGTATTAAATTATTCTGACCATTATTATTTATTGGGAACAACATTTTTTGTTATGGGACCAATGCTGAAAACTCAAAATAACTCAAAATGGCTGAGCGGCTGAATATTTTTTTATAGAAACCATAGAAACGTCAATTTTTCATATAAACAACTTTTCATATGGGATAGAAAAACATACATTAAAGTAAGAAATAGTTGGTTAGTAACCTTTTTACTAGCCATAGATTTAAAAAAAATAGTCTTACTAGCTGTGCTCTTTAGTCACCTCCATTTATTTACACGTTGTATAAAGTAAAAATACTTACAATATTTTGTATGAAGGCTGTTTGATCAGCCATCTCAATTTGTTTATCTTCCATTTCATTCTGAAAAACACGGAAATTTAAATCTTTGATATTCATCTGTACTTACATAAATATATAAACCTTGTACACCCTTATTTTCAGTACACAAACTTTAAGGGGTGACTCAGCCCATCTACATGAACAACTTTTGATATGGGGCAAATGCTGTGAACTCAAAAAAATATTGATATACCCAACAAAAATGTCCAGCTGATCGGACCAAATGTATGGAAAAGGTAAAAATAATATTGAATTTTTAGCATTGGTCCCATAACAAGTGGTTCATGTTAATGGGCTGAGTCACCTCTTATAGTTTGTGTATTGAATTTAAAATATTGGTGTATAAAACATATATACACGGTGTATTTTTTATCGTTTAGGACTCTTTAAGAGGTGATTGCCGTCAATAGAAACAACAACTTTCGGTATGGGACCAATACTGAAAACTCAAAACAAAAATTGACATGCCCAAACAAATTGGCCGAGCAGATATGTTTATGAAATATCAATTTTTTTTTTGAGTTTTCATCATAGGTTCCATAGGAAAGTTGTTCATATTGACGGGCTGAATCACCCTTTTAAGGATTTATGCTGAAAAGCGACGGAAATTTGAAAATTTAGAATCTGCGGAAAAAAATTGATGCTTTAAATTCTACACTTTATTTCATAATATTTTATAGTAAACTTTTTAAATGTGCCCGCCTGAAAATTAGGCGATTTCATAGAGCACATATCCTTGCTAACGAAATCAAGGAGTAAGCTTCAAAGCTCCCAAACAACTCATATTTTGGCTGAAACCTACGTTGCCAGAACCAGCTATCCAGGGCGCAATTCACCAGTAATCAGAGGTAATCCTACTCTACGCACACACACTATTCCGGTGGCGAGTGCGACGAGGTCGGAGGGTGGGATTCCTCTGGCTACTTGAAGCAAGAGAGGGATCGGACTGGGCCAATAGAATAGATCAATTTATTATATTTATAGTATGTAATCTTCAACGTAAGTGATAACTTCACTGAAGCGGCGTACAGTTCAAGAAAAAACTCTAGAAACACTATACCCTAATTTTGGGCATTCGACCAAAAAATAGGGTATCACTACATATTATAAAACAAAGTCCTCCGCCGCGTCTGTCTGTCTGTCTGTCTGTCTGTTCGCGATAAACTCCAAAACTACCGATCCGATTTTCATGCGGTTTTCTCCAATGGATAGCATGGTTCTCGAGGAAGGTTTTAGTATATAGTTTGTTAAGTTTTTGTATATATTTTTGTATATACCAACGATATTTGTTGGAGGTGTCGTAAAAAATGAGCCGTTTGGGAGCTTTCAACGAAAACGCTGTCTAAACCCTTTGAGATATAACAAAACAATGTATGGTGAAATTGTGTATCTTATTTAGGTCTACAAAAAAGTCCGCGATGGCATATGTCTATATATTAAGGATAACAAACTATATTCATTTTAATACTTTAAAAAATGGGCAATTATCAAAGATCACGCGCAGGCCAAACCCTTAGAGCTAGAAATTTGAAGTTTTGCTCACGTATTCCTCTTATGACGTAAGCATCCACTAAGGAAGGATTTTTCAAAAGTCATCCCCTAAGGGGGTGAAATAGGGGATTAAAGTTTATACGAAACTTTTTATTCCTTGGACATATTTGTATGAAATTTCGTGTGAATTAAGAACGGCAAAAATAATGAGTAACATTTTTAATAGTTTCCCGAAATTAAACCTGTAAGGGGGTAAATCAGGGTATATGTTTAGTTTACCGCTTTGTAGCGTCATGTTTTATAATCCCCGTATTCCAAACCTGAAGTCACCGCGGACGAAGTCGCAGGTAACTGCTAGTAGTTATATATATTGTTCCCAGCTCTCGCACTGAGCTATTGCATAACGCGCCGCTGACGCGGGCGCTGCGCACGCTTAACCAAGTGGCAGAGAGAATTGATATTTTTACTAGTTCTCTGAACGAATTTACAAGAGTTGCATTATGTGTTTTGTCTTATGGATAATTGATATATTATATTAATTGCTTGTCTATCATGTTGGTCATCATCATCATCATCATTTCGTGTAGGTGACATGGACCATGCACACCCTGGTGTCAGAGTTCTTCAGAACCGCCTCTCGGCCTCTGACGTGGTTCCTTTAACGACTACCGATGGCAGCCGGGACCACCGGCTTAACGTGCCTTCCGAAGCACGGAATCATCTTTCTTATCAGACAATCAGGTGATTCATGCCTGCAATGTCCTAACCAAACTGGAAACAACTTAATAAAGTATGCTTCCCGTGGGAATCGAACCCACGACCCCTGGGTCAACAAGGCAAACGCCTTAACCACTGGACCACGGAGGCAGCTCATCATCATGTTGGTGAAAGCTGTAAAGATAGATTTAAGTGAGAGTCAAATAAATAAATATTTACCATTAAATTTTCAATGGCTGGTTTCATCTTCAAAACGTCAGGATTTTCCATATTTTCTTCTCGTGCAATAAGCTAAAATTACGAAAACAAAATCACGTTATAGGACTTGACTACGTTTAACTTTCACGAGCATATTTTGATTTTTTAGCAAGATTGTTTTGAATAGGTACGAGCATATTTAGATTTTTTAACAAGCTACAAACTGTTAGTTTGATAACCTTCTCCTTCTTCTGTTTTCACTATCACTACATATTATAAAACAAAGTCCTCCGCCGCGTCTGTCTGTCTGTTCGCGATAAACTCAAAAACTACTCCACGGATTTTCATACGGTTTTTACCGATAGATAGAGTGATTCACGAGGAAGGTTTTAAGGTATAATACATGCCCGGGCGCAGCCGGGTAGGGCTGCTAGTATACCTATAATATGGCTTCCATCGAAATTTCAGTGATGCTGCCAATGTCCAGTAAATTGAGATACCAAGTATCGGTGTTGTACGGTAAAGTTTTAACAAGTATCATCAAAGATGGCGTATGTTCTTTGATGCCTCGTGGGAGCTTCTGGTGACAATGGTGGTGTCTATACCAGTCCATATAATAGTCTGCTTTAACTATTTCACGAATTGTTCTTGAGCACGAGCATTTATAACACCAAACTACACAAATTTCATATTCTAAAGTCCACCAAAATCAATTTTCAAAATCGTCCAAAGCAAACACTAACTGCACCCATTGACTTCCCACCACAAACTCTTTGATAACCTTTTTCTTTTCTTTCTTTTTTATAAAATGGCTTCCACCGAGATTTCAGTGATTCTGCCAATGTCCAGTAAATTGAGATACTAAGTATCGGTGTTGTACGGTAAAGTTGTAATAAGAAGCATCAAAGCTTTGATTACCTTGTGTATTGTAATCCTGGCCGATTGTTTTTGACATAGAATGTGTCTGTCATTGATTTTGCGATGTGGATTGTAGATTTTCCTAGTGCTAATAATAAACCTCTGCTATATTTCATAAAAATGTGTTTAAAATAATACAAATATTACGCTAGGTGGCGCAAGAATATTTTACCGTAGTTAGAAATATGTCGGTAAGTAAAATCATAATTTCTCGCACAACAAATTGAAAATATGCACGTAATTTTTTTATTTGCTTAGTATAATACATAATAACCACAGTAAAAAAATATGAAAAAACTTTTAAAATATCTTAATTAGCGACGAAGATGTGATACTTTAAAATTTTATTTAAACTTTAAAAGTATTACAAAGAGAAGTCCGATATGGACTAGTGACGTCAAAGTTTATGTCATGTATACATTTTGCCATATAAAATAGTGTTAGTCGGGAGTGAGATAGACATATTTTCGTAAAATCATGTTATCTCGTTCGTTTTTCAACCAAATTTTATTCTGTTTTCACTTTCAGTATTTTACTATTGAATATTTTTGGATAAACTGGTAAGATAACGCATATATTTTTCATGCATATTCCCTATAGCGTGGACGTGAAAATTATGTTAAGTGGAAGTTTGTTTGTTTTGTTGCTAAGGACGACGCAACAACGTCCGAGATTCCGAGGTAAGAGATAGAGGTGACGAAAAAGCAACATTTTTATGTTGCTTTTTCGTCAACAAAATAAATTAGTACATACTACTTTTCTAAAGTAGGTTAATTAATCTTACCATGTATTGTTTATACTGCGCATCCGTTATTTCTCCCTTAATCTGCCAACAATATTTGGTTTTTAACTATTTAAACATTAACCCCCTTATTCGTAAAAAATTACAATTAGTTAGGTATAATATGTTTTGTCTCGTTCTTTCAATGTCTAACATTAGAGCGTGGGATAAAGATAAAACTACTTAAATAGGTTAGTTTTTATGAATAAGGGGCTTAAAATATTGACATTTTTTTTTAAACGAACGTGAGAACAATCCAATACGTAACAACCGGCTACTCACGTAAATGTCAGCTAGTGGCCGACATGTTTCGACCTCATCCGGAGGTCTTCCTCAGTGCGAATGACAATCAAGACGCGCACACGATTTGCGCAATTTATACGAATTGGGACGAAGTGGAATTCATAACATCATGATCATCGGGTCTTTTTTGCTCTCCACTGCAGGAGCAAGACCCTCTCCCCCAGTGCCTCTCCCAGTGCCATTTTATATATGGCTGTGGCAGAACAGTCAAAGGATTTGGCCTACACTCTCCACGCTGGCCAGACGTGTTGGAGAGGTCTTTTTGATGTTTATAAGTTTTGTTTGGCTTGTGTTCCCTTAGTCGACTTCTACGACATCCACGAGGAGATTTGGAGTTGTCTATTCTATCTACTCTGCCGGGAACCAGTAAGGCATAAAAATTGCGGAATTAATATAACATTATATTAAAATTATTAAAAGTTTTTTTTTGGTGTCATAGGACGGCAAACGAGCAAGCGTGTCACCTGATGGTAAGTGATCTCCGCTGCCCATTGACTAATATAACACCAGGGGTATGACAAGAGCGTTGCCGGCCGGTTTATTTTTCCCTCCCCAGAGGAGAGGGGATGGGCCTCCGGCTCTCTCACTCACCGAAAGAAGCATAGAAGCTGTGAGCTACAACTCAAACGAAACTCGATTTTCTGTTAGAATAAATTAGAATAGAATAGAATAAAAGTTTATTTGAAACAAGTAAAACACACGCAAAGCACTGATATTCTGCCTCAACCTACTGGCGACCGACAGTATACCCACAAAACTTGAAAAAATAAAAGGCACAGCACAGTACAGTGTATTATTATAAAAAGATAAATAAAATTAAATACAATGTAAAGAAGAATACATTTATTATAAGAAAGAAATGATCATTCCTAAAGATAAATATAGTTAGAGTGTGGTCCTTCCCCGGACGAGCCGGCCCATTCATACCACCAGTAAAAGTGATTTTCGCCGGTAGCGTGGCTCTACCACAACTATTTACTAAGCTACATATTAGTACATAAGTATTGGTTAATAACTTACATATTTGCTTTTAACTTCCTCAAAATTCGATGGAAAAATTCGTTTCTAGAAAGATTAACAACATATATTATTAACTAGCTGTTATCCGCGGCTTCGCCCGCGTGATATACAGCGTATGTCCTTCTCAGTACGCTAACCTATGTGTATGCAAAATTTCATGATGATTGGTGCAGTAGATATGGCGTGAAAGCGTAACAAACAAACAAACAAACTCACTTTCGCATTTATAATATAAGTTAGGATTAGGGTTAGGATTAGGATAAGGATAGGATTTATCAATTTAAATTTTATGAGAAGCCGTAGGTTTCCGTAGCCGAATAACAAAAAAACGAGTCGAGCACTTTACAGTGTTCGTGGTCGCAGGTAGACTAAGTACTTAAAGTAACACTGTAAAGTGCTCGAACGTTAGGTGTGTATAAATAATGTAATAAACGCGATAAAATCCGTATTAAATTAATAGTATTTAAACGATAGTCTAATGTTTCATATGAGGCTCAGATATGAGGATAATGTCCGACTCGCACTTGGCCGATTTTTTATTTGATTTGATTCAGGGGTAATGGACGAAAAATTAATTATACAGATATAGATTTGTTTACACTCTAAACCTCTTATAATGACGATATTATAGCCTGATGCATCTCAGAAAGTGTCATCATGTAAAAAACCGGCCAAGTGCGTGTCGGGCCACGCGCAGTGTAGGGTTCCGTAGTTACGAATGACAACTTTGAGTTCACACTGTTTACACTCGCAAATCACAGTTTAACGACCAAAAACATCTAAAAATGAAAATTGTACGAAATTTTACATTTTCCAGTACATTTTATAAGTTGGTTGCCTATAACTTTTTAGTTTGCACTTAGTACTCAGCTCTGATAGTTTTCCTTTCAATTTCAGTATATATACTACTACTGTAATTTGTTTCACGTATCCATATATAACCGTTTAGCAGATAGAGGGGGGGACACTTCCCTCAAACAAAAAATTTCACTTTAAAACCAAATATCTCAGAAACGGATTTCTAAATCGAAAAATGGTGTTCCCAACCTCACAATATTTTGTAAAGACCTTTTTAACGATACCCTACACGATGGGTAAATAGAGAAAAAAAAATACTCCCCCTCTTACCTTGTATGGGAGCTACCCTAAAAAATTTTTTTTTTCAAATTTTTTTTCTACCACTTTTTTGCCATGATTAGTATACATACCCATACCAAATTGCAACTTTCTAGTACTTATAGTCTCTGAGTAAATCCGCGGACGGACAGACAGACAGAGAGATAGACAGACATGGCGAAACAATAAGGGTTCCTAGTTTTCTACGGAACCCTAAAAATAATCCATACTTCCATACTAATATTAAAAATGCGAAAGTAACTCTGTCCGTCTTCGCTTTCAAGTCAAAAATACTGTAACGATTTAAATGAAATATGGTACACAGATAGTCTAGAATCTGAGAAAGGTCATAGTCTACTTTTTCGAATGCGGACGAAGTCGCGAGCACTTCTTTGTAGCTCTTGTCGATGGAGTATGAGACAAACTTCTCTATCCTCTGCTTTAGACTATAGTTCTTGATACGACATGACACCAGCCTTCTTCTTTAGTTGGTCAACAAAACTGACGAGCTCCGTGGCTCAGGCCGTCAACTTACACAGGCTGAGACACGGATGGTCCCGGGTTCGATCCCCGGTCAGGTCAAAATGAAAAAATGATCTTTTTCAGATTGACCTGGGTCTTGAATGTTTATCTATATATGTATTTGTTATAAAATATAGCATCGTTGAGTTAGTATCCCATAACGCAAGTGTTACTTGAGAACTTACTTTAGGGCTAGCTCAATCTGTGTGATTTGTCCGTATATATAAAAAAAATTATATTTTTTTTTATTTAAAAAACATTTTTTCTTGGTTTCTCTGGACCTTTTTTTTCCTTACATCTTACCCTTTATTATTTTTTTAAAGAAGGTATCAGGTCGTAAGCACAGCAAGTAAAAAATAAAACACTTACTAAAAAATCCGGCAAAGTATCCAAAGGTGGCATTTGCTTCAGTTGCTCTAGAGTCTGTAGAAAAATGTACTATTAAACTTGTTATTTCAAACACAAGGAAGGTTGGTGCTATACAGCGAGTAAGTTGACACTCGCAATTCTCTTCAGGGGTCATCATCATTTCGAGTAGGTGACACGGTCAGTCGACCATGCACACCCTGGTGTCACAGTTCTTCGGAACCGCCTCTCGGCCTCTGACGTGGTTCCTTTAACGACTACCAGATGGCAGCCGGGACCAACGGCTTAACATGCCTCCCGAAGCACGGAATCATTTTTCTTATCAGACAATCAGGTGATTCATGCCTGCAAACTGGAAACCATTTAACAAAGTATGCTTTGCGTGGGAATCTAACCCACGACCCCAGGGTCAATAAGGCAAACACCTTAACCACTGGAACACGGAGGCTTCAAGGGGTGACTCAGCCCGTAAAAAGAGAACAACCACCCGTATGGAAGTAGAAAAAAAATCGGGTTCCCGGCGTTTTCGTAGTGCTTGATGGTCTGAGAATCTCCAGGGTCAAATTACAATACAGAGTTCCTTTAAAACACCAGTAACATCGCAGAAGTAGATAGCTACATCATACATCATTTGTTCTACGACTTAAGATAGTGTATTAAATTTTAGTTGCATACAAAATATAAATATATTTTAATTGTCCTGTTGCATGTTACATAATTCTATGAGCAGTGCATACGCGCACTAGCGTCAAGACGATCTTTTTGAAGAATGAAACATAGACGTACTAATGTCACGACAGGACAATAAAAATTGAAAAAAAAAACTTTTTCAGGTTTATATTATGGCTTCTGCTTATGTTTAGTAGTGGTCCAGTCCAGTATAATGAGACACTAAGTATCGGTGTTGTACGGTAAAGTTTTAAGAAGTAGCATCAAACATGGGGTATGTTATTTAATAGCCTCATAGAAGCTTTTGGTGCATGACAAATCTATACGAGTCCATATAATAGTCTACTTTAACTATTTCACAAATTGTTCATGAGCACGAGCATTTATAACACCAAACTACACCAATTTCATAGTATAGTATCCACTAAAATCAATTTGCAAAATTGTCTAAGGCAAACTACAACTGTACCCCTTGACTTCCCACCACAAACTCCGACGATCTTTTTTAAGATTGAAACATAGACGTTTAAATGTCACGACAGGACAATTAAAAACTTAAAAAATATTTTTCTTCTTATTCTTCTGCTTTATATATATAAGGCTTCTGTCTATGTCCAGTAGTGGTCCAGTCCAGTATAATGAGACACTAAGTATCGGTGTTGTACGGTAAAGTTTTTCGAAGTAGCATCAAAGATGGCGTATGTTCTTTAATAGCCTCATGGAAGCTTTTGGTGACAAGTCTATACGAGTCCATATAATAGTCTACTTTAACTATTTCACAAATTGTTCATGAGCACGAGCATTTATAACACCAAATAACAATTTCATATTATAAAAAAAAAATAGAAAAAAAAAAATTGTTTTTCCAAATATTATAAAGTCCACTCAATTTGTAAAATCGTCTTAGACAAATCCCAACTGTACCCCTTGATTTCCCTCAAAATACTCCGAATTTAAACTCAAATGAAATAATTCAAAATGATAAATTTGTCGATACTTACTGGAATAATTACGGTGTTATTCTATATATGAAATAAAGAAAACATTAAAAAATACGTCTACACTGCACAGCGAGAAATCAGTAAAATAAAAATAAAAATGAGTAAGAATAAGTATTTTTTACAAATTTTTTGTTTTTTTGACTAACTGTTAATGTGAGTGATATCATTGCTTTAAGACGAAGTGAGTTCACATACTAGCGCCACCCAGCAATTAATTCTATAAGTCCTAAATCATATCAAATTTAAAAAATCTAAAAGCTGAATGCCCTAGTAAATTACCTCTAGTATTATTTGTACAAGTTTACACTATTTTTAATTTGATGAATTAAGAGAACGAATTATAATAATATAAAAATAACAATAACGGTAAAAATTCGTTCTCTTAAACTTAGATTGTAATATCTATGAAAAGTAACAAAAAGAATACTACAAATAATTTGCCAGGGCAATCAGCTATAAGATTTTTTAAATTTGATTTAATTTAGGAGTAAATGCATTAATTGCTGGGTGGCACTAGTGTGTGAACTCACTTCGCCTTAAAGTGCTTTTGCAAGACAAAACTTATAATTTAAAAAGGCTTATTCTTACCATGTGGTCCTCAAATCACATACAATACACAATTGACGAGTTTTTAAACGATACTGACTTAAAGTGACTGTAACATACTTGACATACAATACAACTAATAATTCTATATATACTCACATAAAAATGCGACATAAAACTACATTAAAAATTGCCTTATATTTAACATTAAAGTGACATCAAATAATAAATGTTAATAAAATCTATCTAAGAAAAAAAAATGACTAGTAACTAATTATATAACCATAAAGAGCAATCAAAAAATCAAGTAAGTAACACATATTAAACATATATACGATAAATTACTATTATTTCTTATTTTTTTTTAATATAATTAAATTTTTTAATATCTTATCATCTTATCAAAACCCGTTTGCCATTCCAAATTTTATTTATGCGATGCCCGACAGGGTACAATATGGACCCTATCCCTACATATTTAATATAATTACAGTGCAGTGACATTATTGTAAGAGCTGATGTAATGTACAATACGAAACGCAATAAAGAAATTGAAATTGAAATCCTTAGTTTTTTTTTGTCATTTGATGTGGCATCATATATCACACCACTGATATTAGCGTCACAAGAGGTCACAAGCATAGATGAAAAAAAATATTTTCGTCTTAAAGTATTCCTACTTCTATGGTCACAAGTTTGTATTATTTTACAATATTAAAAGAAAACAAAAGCATCATTCACGAAGTATAAATTATTTAAAATCAAAACAATATTTTGGCTTAATATTTATAAATTATTTATCAGTTTTATCAAGTGTAAAATAATTCTGCAGCACCATCGTCTTACTATGAGCCTATCTTGTAGAATTTTTGTATGATGTTGACGTCCATACATTATAGAATTTACAAGATATACGACGGCGCTACAGAGTTCTTTTCCATTAGTCATTCATCATCATCATCATCAACAGCCTTCTGCATCCCACTGCTGGGTATAGGCCTCTCTCAATGCATTCCATTAGTCATTAGATGACGTTAATTTAAGATACAATTTATAATTATTATTAAAAAAGTTTTAATTTAAAAAAAATCCGACTGCCTTTTTCATAGTTTACATCCGCCATATTTTTTTGTTGACGTCACGTAGCCTGTGATACTCTGGAGAAGAATACAAATCTAATGACACACCTAACACTTTAAGATTCAGTCAAGCTGTTTTGTTTAGGCTATAGGACAATAGACATCATCGTCTTAGCTGTAAGAAGTCCACTAATGTACGTAGGCCTCCCCCAAGGATTTCTGTCATTGCCGTGTGGTTCCCGGCAGATTGCCGTGTTGTTCCCGGCAGAGAATAGGACCACTCCAAGTCATCCCGTGGATGTCGTAAAAGGCGACTAAGGAAACACAAGCTAAACAAAGCTTACTAACATCAAAGAGACCTCTCCAACCCGTCTGGCCAGCGTGGAGAGTGTGAGCCAAATTCTCTGACTGCTCAGGCTAGTATATGACTCTGGTAGTACAGAGAGGGTCGTGCTCCTGCAGTGGAGACTAGAAAGATCTGATGATGATGATGATGAAGTGGGTTTTGCCATACTGGTGTGGCCTTTCATGCTGGTTTGGGAGAAAAGGAAAAACATAGAATATACCAGCTGCTTTTCTTCCCGCGCAGACCGTAAAAGCCGGTGAAGGGATAGGGCGAACATCTAAGGAATCACGTAATAGTCGATGCGGCTAGCAACCCATCACTATTTTGATTCCGCTTTCCACCACTAACGCCCACTAACACGCTAAACGTGGCAAGGAATAAAGACGTGATAATATGTATGTATGAATGTATGTTGCCATACTCACCACGATTGGCAAACGGGTTGGTGAGCGCAGTTGGCGTAAGCGAGGGAAAGGTAGGATTTTCTTAGACTTGGGGAACGGGATCAAGGTATTTGGGATGCTACTTGCTGAGATGGATTGGGGATGAGAAGGTAGTAAGCTCGGGAGGTCGGGCGCGTTTACCCGACGCATTTAAATACAATTTCTTTCTTTCATAACAAATTTACATTTGCGTTGGAAATATAAGATATGATAATTATTTAGGTAATTTTTAAGAGATTTTAGAAATCTACAAACAGGCATACAAAATTTAAAAAATAATAAAATTAATGTCTATATACAATATATATGCAGTCATATACCAATTAAATAGGTGTGTCAATATTTTTTCACGAATTCTTTTTTTTTTTCACGATTTCATGATCTCCTTCACACTAAATTAACATTTGTTTGACATAAAAGCTTTGAGTTTTGCTGTGAATGGCTATTTTCCTGGTTCAAAATAATAATAATAAAATTAGACCGTCAGAAAGACAGTCAAAAAATTTTGGACACGTATTTTTTTCTTTTGTTAATTAAACAATAAATGTCAAAGATAAAGCGTGTCAAAGTTCATGAGTGGGGGCGTGTGACATTACAGGCCACTAAAAAGTGTACTGGCTAGTGACGTCACACACAATTTTAACGGGCTATATCTTTGTAATTTTTGTTTGATTGACAAAAGAAAAAACACGTGTCAAATGCTTTTTGATTATCTAACGAACTAAGCATATTTTTTTAGGAAAATAGCCCATTGATTATAGTAAATTAGCAGCTTCAGCAATTTATTAAACAGCTTGTAGAAAAATATGAACACTGTTACGTTACTACTATTAATAATTCTGTGACACTGTTGAACAATGTCACAGAATTAATAATAGTACAAACGTAACAATGTTTAAAGTTTGGATTCGCACTAAAATATACAAACTAGGCACAGTCGAAGTTCTCACATCTTTAAAATGTGTTTTACATGAATACCAATTATGGATGCCGTATGGTTCTAAGCAGAGTAGAATAGGACCACTCCAAGTCTTTTCGTGGATTTCGTAGAAAGCGACTAAGGAAACACAAGTTAAAAGAGCTTATAAACATCAAAGAGACCTCTGCAACTCGTCTATAGCCAGCGTGGAAAGTATACGCCAAATCCTCTGACTGCTCTGGCTAATATTTGGCACTGATAGTACAGAGAGGGTCGTGCTCCTGCAGTGGCTAAAAAGACCTAATGGCTACCTGAATCTTGCTGTCTTACACGCACTATTGTTCTAATTGCCCTCTTTTGGGATATAAAAGCCTTTCGAATATTAAAGCAGTAACTGCTATCCAGAATTGCAGAGACTTAGCTTGTAGAATCAAAAATACGCTATATTTTTGATTCTACAAGTGTATTTAACCATCATTGCCTGCCTGCGACACGGATGGTCCCGGGTTCGATCCCCGGTCAGGTCAAGATGGAAAATGATCTTTTTCAGATTGACCTGGTCTTGGATGTTTATCTATACAAGTATCTTTTTTAAAATATAGTATCGTTGAGTTAGTATCCCATAACACAAGTCTCGAACTTACTTTGGGGCTAGCTCAATCTGTGTGATTTGTATGTATATATTTGTCTGTGTATATTTATATTTATCATTAAGCGTATCATCATTTACTAAAGCTTGCATACAAACGGACAAACGAATTGTGGCAATATTTGATAATTTGAGTATAAAATTAAGTATTAAATCAACTAATCTCATTTTAATATACGAACGTTCTTATACAGTTTAGTTAAATATCAATGATTTGTTTATGGGAGGCTTATACTTCTCAAACCATTGATAATTTTATCAAGCTGTATGGGAACGTACGTAGAATACAATGAGATTAATTGATTGAATGCTTAGTTTTACACAAAAATTATCAAATATTACCACAATGCCCTCTGCCCGTTTGTATGGAGGCGTGCGGCAGCCCTCTTAAGACATATAGACTGCAATAGACACACTTACATACATAGATATATAAGTAGGTACATACATACGCGCGAAAAACATAACCCTCCTTGTGTCTGGTTCAGTCGGGTAATCAGACCTAGGTATATTTTTTTTCTAATAAACTTACAGCAGGGCTTAGCGTCTTTTGTTGTTGACCCTGAAAAATAATACATATTTTTTTGGAAGAAGCCTTTTTTACCGTCTACTGAGAAACCCGATAGCCTAGTGAGCGAGAGCATTATTAGCGCTTACCCATGTTAAGCAACCCTGGGTGCAGTCCCTAATTGGATGGGTGACCGCAAGTGGCATAAAAATATCTCGAGCTCCTCTATGCTTCAAAAGGCATACCTTGCCTTGTTGGCATGGCAGTCGTTAAGCTATGTCAGATGCCTTGAGGCAGCTCGAAAAATCTGACACTTAGTGCTGGCCACTTACACACGAAAAACAGACAATACCACGAATAGACAATAGACTATTAAACCACAGATATGATAATTCTACAGGAATCGTCTCATCCAGAGTCACGTGGTCTGGCAAACGGGTCTTTAGTCGTTTCGCACCACAAGCGATTCGAATCGTGGTGCGAATTGCCCATGAATGGGTTCTTTCCACAGTCGTTGGAGTGGTGCGAATGGCCCACAGATTTTTTTGGAATGGGTCGATACGGACTACTCATTGCATAGGTCTCATTTAGACTCATATTAAAAATTAAAGTATTCGAATTATTTATTTGTCCAGATAAGAAGAAAAATGGAAAATGAAAAAACAACTTCTGAGATAGTATGTTATGATTTATTTCAAAAAAATATAAAATATAAATATGACATAATCACAGATTGAATGACTATTAAATTGACTCATTCAAATAAATATTCGCGTTGTAAAATGACCCATTCAAAAAGAGCTATTGGGTGATTCGCACCGTGGTCCGAAAGTTCCCATTCAAAAAGGGCTCTTGGGCAATTTGCACCGCGGTTCGAATCTCTTGTGGTGCGAAACGACTAAAGGCCCTGGCAAACACTCTAGCAAGCTAAGCTTCTTAAAGTCACCTATCCACTGCATGTATACGTATAAGCGAAATAATTTAACAAGAAACAAAAACCGACTTCAACCCTATCAATTTGTTTGAATAGGCATAAGAATAAAATAGAAACAAGTGTAAGCCGAACGGCATTCGTGTATGCATTTTTTTTTGTTTATGTCTATTTTTTCAAAACGCGCTCGACACATTTCAATAAAAAATTTATGGGTCCATCTGTTAAGTATTATCTATCGAACAAAAAAAGAATTTCTTAAATCGGTCTAGGCGTCTTCGAGAAATCGGGGAACAAAAAAAGATTTCGACGAATTGAGAATCTCCTCCTTTTTTGAAGTCGGGTAAAAAGCATAGTTTGTAAAAGCTAAAAATGTTATCTGGACCGCATTGGTTCAATCATTGAAAATGCTTTTTTATTGTAAGTTGTCTTCCTAACTTCCGAACTATATTTAGTTATGTTTAATTGTTTGTTTGTTAAGCCCTCCAATCCTTCTAAAACGATCATCGTTGCCAATCTAGTGTAGCACGGCCCTAACAAATATAAAATAGACGCCTTACTAAAATTTGTTCAGCCTGATGAACAATATTTATTCAGGAATAAAAATCGAAGATTTAGAACACCTGATGCAGAATCGATTTAAATATATTTTTGCAACATGATAATAAATATGGGTGGACAAAAATAATAAACAAAAAATACATACACTTTTGAAATTTGGCACACATCTATAAGAACCGTGCAATGCCGACAATACGGTTTAACATACATGCAGCTCCTTTTTTGATTCTGGTTATAAATAACAAGTAGAACCACGCTTAACTTACGATCTGTGAACTTACATATGGACGCATGTCTACACCGCCCATTCCACGCCCGATTTCATGAGGCATTTCACCACCCATTCCGCCAGGCATTCCACCGCCCATTCTACCAGGCATTCTACCGCCCATTCCACCGCCCATTCCACCGCCCATTCCACCGCCCATTCCACCGCCCGTTCCACCGCCCATCCCACCGCCCATTCCACCCCCCATTCCACCCCCCATTCCACCAGGCATTCCACCACCCATTCCACCGCCCATTCCACCAGGCATTTCACCTCCACCTCCCATTTCACCGTACATATCTTCATTCATCATTCCACCCCCCATTCCACCACCCCTTCCACCACCCTCTCCACCAGGCATTCCACCTCCACCAGGCATTCCACTTTCTCCAGGCATTCCACCTCCACCACCCATTCCACCTCCACCATCCATTCCACCTCCCATTTCACCGTACATATCTTCCATCATCCCACCCCCCATTCCACCCCCCATTCCACCGCCCATTCCACCACCCCCTCCACCAGGCATTCCACCTCCACCAGGCATTCCACCTCCACCACCCATTCCACCTCCACCACCCATTCCACCTCCACCACCCATTCCACCTCCACCACCCATTCCACCTCCACCACCCATTCCACCTCCACCACCCATTCCACCTCCACCACCCATTCCACCTCCACCAGGCATTCCACCTCCACCGCCCATTTCACCGTACATATCATCCGTCATTCCACCCTCCATCACATCACCCATTTCACCCCCCATTCCTCCACCCATTCCACCGCCCATTCCACCGCCCATTCCACCGCCCATTCCACCGCCCATTCCACCGCCCATTCCACCGCCCATTCCACCGCCCATTCCACCGCCCATTCCACCGCCCATTCCACCCCCCATTCCACCCCCCATTCCGCCACCTCCTTGTGGGTTCTGGAACAAAGTGTTTGAGTCATCAAATTATTAATTCATTAATGAGGATTTACGTTAAAACCGGTAATCATTCAGTTTTCAGTATTTCAAGCTCCGTGGCGCAGCGGTCAACACGCCGGCCTGTGACACGGATGGTCCCGGGTTCGATCCCCGGTCAGGTCAAGATGGAAAATGATCTTTTCAGATTGACCTGGGTCTTGGATGTTTATCTATATTATGTATTTGTTATAAAATATTGTATCGTTGAGTTAGTATCCCATAACACAAGTCTTACTTAAGAACTTACTTTGAGGCTAGCTCAATCTGTGTGATTTTTCCGTATATATTTATTTATTTCATTTATTTATTCAGTGAAACTAGCGGTAGCCACTCGGATAATGTGAGTACTGAATATCATTAGAACGCTACGTTTTCTATTGTACTAGCTTTAACTTTTTCATTAGCATAATAAAATTCCATCCTTATTTCATAATTTTTATAGGTACACTTTTAAAATTCGCCTGCCTGGAAATTAGGCTATTTCAATGCTTAAGAAACCAAGAAGGGGGAACCTTTAAATACCGGTACAGAACCTGTATTTTTGGTACAAGCCTTGCCCTAGAGTGAAACATTGCGATGCTAAAATGCTAACGGAAATTCAGAATACAAAAAAAAACATACGTAATACTGCGAGTTCATGCCTCCTTGCTGTAAAACAAATTGTAGTAACAAATTAATTATATCAAAAATGAAATAAAAACCATCTGCCTTTTAACAGTTTACGCCCGCTATATTGATTTTTTCTAACGTCACATAGCTTATAGTACTCCGGGGAAGAAGACGAATCTAATAATATCTTAAATTTCAAAATCGGTCTAAATTCAAAATTTAAATATAAGGAACTAGCTGTTACCCGCGGTTTTGTCCTTGTGATATATGCCTATGTCCTTCTCAGTACCCTTACCTATGTGTAGGCAAAATTTCATCATGATCGGTTCAGTAGGTTGGGCATGAAAGCATAACAAGCAAACTCACTTTCGCATTTATAATATTTGTTAGGATTAGGATAGTTAAGATTCATACGAATTAATACGTTTGGTATCATAAAGATATCATAAAGATCAGTCTTCCATTGTCCAATGTGCTCGCAATGCTGGTAACAGGCAGAGGTGGAGAGCCATTGCACAAGCAGCAACCCTCGCCCAAGGGATGGGCAGTATAGAAGACCCCGCACCAGGATCATCTGCACAACCACGACCACTCTGTCAAGAGTGAACGACTAAGAAGATCATAAAGATATACTACATACTACTGTATACTACTCCAAGTCCTTTACAGTTAAAGCTGTTTGCCTCTGGAATGCTCTCCCACCTGATATTCAAACCGCTCAAACCATCACCGGTTTTAAAAATAGTTTAAAAGCTCACTATTTATCTTTGCAATCCTGACAAACTTCACTTTGTATTACTTGTCTTCTACTTTCTTACTTCATGTTCATTTTTCAATTGAAATAGTATTTATTTATATGTATGTATATATGTATCTATATGTTTAATAGATTATTATTATATATTTATGTAAGTTTATTTATTAAATTTCATTTACTGCGCCCACCATCTTTAACGTTATCTTCTACTCTACCCAAAGGTTGGCTGGAAGAGATTGCTTAGCAATAAGCCCGCCTTTGTGTCATTATGTTTTGTAACCATATTCCTTTGTATGTTGTTTTAATTATGGTGCAATAAAGATATTTTGTATTGTATTGTATTGACATTGAATTGCTAAAGCGTTTGTTAAGAGAACAAATATGAGATTTATATATTTTTTACAAAAGGTCAAATGTTTTCTTTTTATTTGTACGAGCCAAGGCTGTGCATATAAAAACGCAACGCATGCAACCTACTTTTGGCCACGGCCGTCGCATCTGTACTTGTAACTTTAGAGTACAAAATAAACGCATAGACGTCAACACGTATCTTTCATTTATAATAACTTAACTAGTGCACTCAAACTAACAAACATAACAATAGCCAGCTGTAGATTTTTAACAATAATGAGTAAATGCATAATATTTAATAAGATAATTTTAAATGTAATTTGACGTGAAAAAGTGCCTGCAAGGGCCTATTTTCTGAATAAAAGTTTTGAATCTTTGAATAACTTAACTTCATCGTACGGGTTTCAAACTTAGGCTCGTACACTATTCTTATGCAGTAATAATCTTGCGTAAAGGGTTAAAAATAAAGATATTTATAAAAAGGAAGAACCTACGCAGCAACATCTACAACTAGCTTTGCACTACCACCCCTATTTATTAATTTATAAAGATTTTAAGGGCGTATTCTAGTAGTATTTTTTCCATACAAATGTATTCGCTACTTTCTCACTGAAAACAGGTTCAAAAGGCACAATTCTTTTTTCATAAAATCTAGTACTAAAATAGATACGGACCTGTGTTTTTTTTCTAAAAAACTGTTTAAGGCCATACCTATTTTAATACAACATTTTATTAAAAAAGAATTGTGCCCCTACATAGAAGCCATTTTCAGCGAGAAAATAGAAGAATACATTTGTATGGAAAACATTCTGCTAGGATACGCTCTTAACAACACGGACAGACTAGGTAGGGTCAGTAAATAAATTCTTGAGAATAATTATGATAGTTACGTATGGTGGCAGTTCGCCGGGGTCTGCCATGCCTTTTGGTGGTGGTATTCGCTGTAAACCAAAAATATAAATAATAAATAAATATATAGGGACAAATCACACAGATTGTCCTATCCCAAAGTAAGTTCCAGACTTGTGTTATGGGATACTAACTCAACGATACTATATTTTATAATAGATACTTATATAGATAAACATCCAAGACCCAGGTCAATCTGAAAAAGATCATTTTCCATCTTGACCTGACCGGGGATCGAACCCGGGACCATCCGTGTCGCAGGCAAACGTGTTGACCGCTGCGCCACGGAGCTCGTCATTCAAATTCATAATAAATTAAAAATAACATACTGGTTGTCCTGAATTCATATTCGGCATAGGCTGAAATCCGAGGCTGTCCTTCCTGGGTGGCGGTGGTACTTTTCCCTGATAAGATAACAATTCATTTAGTTATAGTTAGGGGGAACACTAGGCACAGTAGCGACGCCAATCATTTTATTCCTAATACTTTACAAATAGAAAGAAATTCAAGAATATAAACAATACAAGCCTTAGTAAATAACCTGAAGTATTTTTGGAATCGTGTTTTGATATTATGAGAATCAGTCATTGAGAGAAAAAGTGATAACCGCCAAAAACGGCCGTTTTTGGCGTTAATCAGATTCTCATAATTCTCACTGATTCCGATAGTAATAAACATGATTCAAAAAATACTTCAGGTAATTTACTAAGGCTTGTATTGTTTATATTCTTGAATTCCTTTCTATTTGTAAAGTATTAGGAATAAAATGATTGGCGTCGCTACTGTGCCTAGTGTTCCCCCTTAAGGCAAAGAATATACAAAGTGGAAGGGACATACCCGTAATAAATCGAACCACGAGCTATTCTAGATCTTCTTCTTCTGCCTTTACTTTATCCCACTTTTTTATGTGGGGTCGGCACAGTATGTCAGTTTTCTCCATTTTGATCTGTCATTTACCATTTCCTTTGTCACTCCATTCCTAACCATACTCTCCTTGACACAATCGATCCATCGTTTCTTAGGTCTCTCTCTGTTCCGCGTTCCATCCACTTTCAAATCTAACGCCTTTCTTGTGATATGACTTTCTTCTCTCCTCATCACAAGCCCATACCAACTCAGTCTATGACTATGGAGCTTCTCTGTTACTGGCACGACTGTCATCCTCTTATATACTCATTCCGTATTTCATCCATTCGTGTCACTCCACACATCCATCTCAACATTCGCATCTCTGACATGCAGTTTTCTTTCTTCCATACGAGTTTCGCCATGTCTGTCTGTCCGTCCGCGGTTTTTCTCAGAGACTATAAGTACTAGAAAGCTGTAATTTGGTATGGGTATGTATATTAATCATGCCAAAAAAGTGGTAGAAAAAATCATGAAAAAAAAAATTTTTTTTTGGTTAGCTCCCATACAAGTAAAGAGGGAGTAATATTTTTGTTAGAGGTAAGTGTCCCCCCCGTCTATCTGCTAAACGGTTATATATGGATACGTGAAAAAAATTAGAGCAGTAGTATATACACTGAAATTAAAAGGAAAACTATCAAAGCTGAGTGTTAAGTACAAACTAAAAAGTTATAGGCAACCAACTTATAAAATGTACCAATTTTCATTATTAGATGTATTTGTTCGTTAAACTGTGAGGTGCGAGTGTGAACAGTGTGAACTCAAAGTAGTCATTCGCAACTACGGAACCCTACACTGCGCGTGGCCCGACACGCACTTGGCCAGTTTTTTTTTTTTTTGTTTCTTTGGGTGTTATTTTAATTTAAAAGAAACTATGCTCTAGTATAGACCGTGGTTCGATTTATTACGGGTATGTCCCTTCCACGTTGTGTACACTACGCCTTACATCACCGAAACTAGCGACACCCGTTATTTAATTCTTGTTCTCACTAAACTAAGTACCTACTAAATAAAATCAAATCTATGTAAGCACTTCCTTATTAAATTACTTGTAGTATTTTTAGTAGAACTTTTCATCGACATCAGCCTTTCAGATTGAGAGATCTACTCATTACCGCCAAAAGTGGTCGCTTCTGGCGGTACAGATTGAACTTCAACCACAGTGTTGTTGATACCATACTATAAAATAGTAAATTTCTTACCTGACCGGGTTTCGGTATGAAGCCCGGAGGCGGTGGTGGTATATTTGAACCCTGTTAAAGAGATATTAATTATTTTCTTTAATTTTCTACATAATAAATTGTTGAACTTGATTTAAAATATTCATTAATGTTTAAAAATTTTTACTTACGAGATAGGTTTTTAATTTTTTCTTAAAATAGTTTAAGAATGTCCTTAATATCTTTTGGCAATTTATTATACGCTATGAATGCCTGATATTGATAGCTATGCTTCATTATTTTTAGGTTGGGAACAATATTGTGCTTAAGAGCTCTTCTACCGTTACCACTATTACTACCGCTACCGTTACCGCTACCACTACCGCTACCGCTTCAGCTACCGCTATTGCTACCGTTCCTCTACCGCTACTGCTTCTGCTACCATTACCGCTACCGCCACTGCTAATAGTAAATTACTTACCTGACCAGCAGGCCGATTTGCTAACTCGGTGTACAACGATTTGATTGTCACTTTAGCATCCATTGCGGTTTTCATATCTTAAATAAAAATAGTCATTCATACCGAAGCCGTAATGAATATCGAAGTTACCATGAAAATGATGTACACCGTAGCTGTCAAAAGTTAGCAAATAGGCCTGCAGAAGGTTTCGGAATAAAGCCCGGAGGCGGTATATTTAAACCCTGTTAATGAGATATTTAGTTATTTTGTTTAATTTTCTTCATAATGATTGCTCACATGCATATGCCTCTGTATCACATGTTTTTGCAAATAAATATATCTTTATCTTTAAAGTACTTACCTGATCAGGTTTCCGAATGAATCCTGGAGGCGGTCGTGGTATAGAACCCTATTAAAGAGATATGTAGTTACAAACACATCTTTGTCTTTGACGAGGTAGACAGAGACTAGGTTCATAAGACTAAGAGGATCGACTACCTGTAATTTTCATACAAAAAGCGATAATTCTTCCACTCCCCTAAACCTGTACAAAATGAGGAAATTTTGGTGACATTCGATTTAAACCGTTTTTCTTTTTTATTGATTCTGTTTAGATTAATTTAAATAAATTAAAATGCCGCGGGTATTTTTTATGTAAAAATATGGATATTTACTTAGATGCTCATAACTTTTGTTGTAAGCAATATAATCTTAAATATCAAAACGTACAGCCCTACTTCTCCAATTTATCAATAATGTGTAAAAAATATATTGAAATTGGACTATGAAGTAGGGGTGGGAAGCGTTATCGCTTTTTGTATAAAAAATTACAGGTAGTTTATCTTCTTAAGACCACGTTTAGTTGTTAAAGTTTCAAATTTTCCTGGTGGCAGATATTTAAAAGGCCAATCTGAAAAAGATAATTTTACTTCATAACCTGGCGAATCAAACCCAGGATCCCTCGTGTTGCAGGTGTTAATCACTACGCCATGGAGGCAGTCAACAGTTAGGTGCCATCATCATCATCATCAGCTTTCCATAACCCACTGTTGGGCATAAGCCTCCCTTTGTCTGCGCCATCCTTCTCTATCCCTAGCCTTTGCAATCCAGTTCTTTCCTGACATCTGTTTTATGTCGTCAGCCCACCTCACTACCAGACGTCCAACACTACGTTTTTTTAGGTGTATAAAATATGCAAACATACAGACACAAGTAAAACAAGGTTTTCCTAAGAGCCTTTATATTTTTAGCATCATCAGCAGGCCTATTTGCTAACTTTTGACAGCTACGGTGTACATCATTTTCATGGAAACTTCAACATTCATTACGGCTTCGGTATGAAAGACTATTTTTATTTAAGATTTCATATCTATTTCTAACCGTAATGGATGCTAAAGTGACAATCAAATCGTTGTACACTGAGTTAGCAAATCGGCCTGCAGGTCTTTTTACTCTCTACTGCGGAAGCATGACCCATAGTTCTGTGCATGACCCTCTCCGTACTACCAGAGTCATATATTAGCCAGCGCAGTCAAAGATTTTGCCTGCACTCTCGACGCTGTCCAGACGGGTTGAAGAGGTCTTTTCGATGTTTTTATGCTTTGTTTAGCTAGTTTCATAAGTCACCTTCTCCGACATCTACGGGAAGACTTAGAGTGGCCCTATTCTACTCTGCCGAGAACCACACGAACAATATTATAATTTTTGTAGTATTGTAATTGAAATAGGTACCTTGCGTCCCATATGGCCCATACTAGGATAACCTCCCATATTTCCTCCGTAATTCTGAAAGATTTAAGCAAAGGCAATATATTCATATCATTTCAGCCGCAAGAAGTCATATGCCTCCATGAAGGATTTCCTATACTGCCGACCTCATACAAAAATATTGGACCAAATACAGTCTGCTATAAGGTGGGCGCTAATAGACGGTGCTGCAGAGTTGTTTTCCACTCGTCACTAGATGGCGTCAATCCGTGTTAGCCTAAACTGCTAAAACTGAGACTTAATTTATAACTATTATGACAAAAATATTGTTATCTAACTTCCTTTCTCTCCTCATCATCACTGCACCACTGCACAATGCACACCCAATCCTATGTGTCCAACTAGTTTCTCGAGCCGGGATCCGTGCCCCAACGGGGACGGTAGCTGTGTAAGGAGCACACATACTCATCGCAAACACGTGCGCATCACATCATGTTCACAAGCGCAGTTACGAACTCTCCCAATCCTACGCTCTTGCTGCTTAAACGCTGGCTGGGTGGACACAGAACAGAACAGATACAGGCAAATATTTCCTTCATCTATAGGAAAAAAATCCACATCTATTTCCTATACCTATAGGAGAAAATTTTACGTGGATATGATTTATAAGTTTAACGACAATTTTGGTGAGCTCCGTGGCGCAGCGGTCAACACGCCTGCCTGCGACACGAATGGTTCCGGGTTCGATCCCCGGTCAGGTCAAAATGGAAAATTATCTTTTTCAGATTGACCTTAGTCTTGGATGATGATACATTATAAAATATAGTATCGTTGAGTTAGTATCCCATAACACAAGTCTCGAACTTACTTTGGGGCTAGCTCAATCTGTGTGAATTCTCCGTATATATTTATTATTATCGACGACTTAGTCTTTACGTCCATTGCCTTACAAATTAGGCCACCACCGTACGACCTGCGTGGAAGTTTTCCCCATATCTTATTTCTTCTTCTTTTGCTTTATATTATGGCTTCCACCGAAATTTCAGTGATTCTGCCAATGTCCAGTATAATGAGATACTAAGTATCGGTGTTGTACGGTAAAGTTTTTCCAAGTAGCATCAAAGGTGGCGTATGTTCTTTGATGCCTCATGGGAGCTTCTGTTGGCAAATCTATACGAGTCCATTTATCAGTCCAATTTAACTATTTCAAAAATTGTTCATGAGCACGAGCATTTATAACACCAAACTACACCAATTTCATATTATTAAGTCCACTAAAATCAATTCGCAAAATTGTCTAAGAGAAACTTTAACTGTACCCCTTGACTTCAATCACAAACTCTCCAAAAACCTCCTCTTAAAATATTTTAAACACAACTAATACCTGACGACCTGGCATCGGCATCTCATTCATTGGTGGTCGCTAGAACAAATGGAGAATTAGTAAGTGACAATGGGCATGTTGACTAAATTTTTTTTCATGTTGCTATGTAAAGACCTGCCAAAAATAAACACAATAGTGACAGAAATACATTTCTAAACAAAAAACTCTTTCAGTTATAAAAGTTTTAAAGACACATGTTTTTAGACGTAAATTTTTAGACGTGAAAATGCGCCGCTGAAATGCCTACATATTTGTGACGTCACAAGCTTGTATTTTGTATGGGTGGCGTGAGAACTTTGTTTGGTAGCTATACGAAATATTTCGTTTATGGTAATGGTTTCATAATAAAAGTTGCTATAAATTTAGCAGACTAAAATACAGTATAATTGTAATTAAAGATTTTCATACTTTAAAAAATGGTTCTTTTCACCCAACTTTAAAGAAGCTTTAAGATCACTTAACGAATCGATATCAAATTAAAAGTGATCTTTATAGTGTTTTTAGATAGAAATTAGTCTCATTAGAAACAAATTTTATATACTCTTAACATAAGGCAACTACCGTATTGTCGTGTATGTCACATAAAGATAGATATAGCCGTAATATAGTTATATCCCTTGATATAGCCGGGATATAATTATATGCCGGAACATAGCTACACGAAAACGATTCATTACTATTTTCCTAGGAACATAATTATAATACGGTACAAGTTTAGTGATGTATTCATATTGAGGAGCCCGGTGGTCCAGTGGGTGTGAGCTCTGTGAGCGCTTACGTATGTTAAGCACCCCTGGTGCAGTCCCTACTTGAATGGGTGACCGCAAGTGGCATAAAAATATCTCGAGCTCCTCCGTGCTTCGGAAGGCACGTTAAGCCGTTGTTCCCGGCTGTCATCGTTGATGGCAGTCGTTAAGCTATGTCAGATGCCGGCAGCTTGAAAAATCTGACACCAGTGTTGGCCACTTACACATACGAAAAACAAACAAACAAACAACAAAACATCATATTACTAGATTAACTTTAGTGAAATACTTGTAGGAGTGTTGTGCGGGGTGCGGCGGAGGCGGAAGCGGGGGCTGCTTTGTGTTTCTGCACCCCCCACGTCGTTGTTCGTCATTCGCGGTTGCATTTTCTTGCGTATAAAAAAATCGCCACTTTCTTTATATATTAGTTGAGTGAATTACCCAAGCAAACAAAATACACGGCAATCCTGAGCATGGAAGTGTGTATGTCCTTCACCGTACTCCATACATTAATATAAAAAAAAAAAAAATACAATGTGTATGCAAAATTTCATGATGATCGATTCAGTAGATAGGGAGTGAAAGCGTTACAAACAAACAAACTCACTTCGCATATTAGTTAGGAAGTTAGGATTAATTCAGTTACTGAGGAACTACATCTGTTGCTAGAAGCGTAAATTATAGTTTGTGTCACCCGCAGATAAATTAGGTTTTTTAAGTGAAAGAATTTTGAAAATAAATCCTGTAGTTTCGAAGCATTCAGTGCAATACAAACATACAAATATTTCCTCTGTAAATTATTAGTAAAGATACAAGTATGACATCTTACATATGGAAAAGTAAGAGGTACCATATCTCGACTATTCATCATCATCATCATCAGGTCTTTGTAAGTCTCCACTGCTCGAGCACGACCCTCTCTGTACTACCAGAGCCATATTAGCCAGAGCAGTCAGAGGATTTGGCCTACACTCTCCACGCTGGCCAAATGAGTTGGAGAGGTTGGAGAGATGTTTATTAGCTTTTTTAGCTGGTGTTTCCTAAATCGCCTTCTACGACGTCCACGGGAAGACTTGGAGTGGTCCTATTCTACTCAGCTGGGAACCACATGGCACTCTCTGGTTGTTTGTTCTCTGGTTTGTTTTTCGTGTGTGTAAGTGGCCAACACTGGTGTCTGATTTTTCAAGCTTACTTAAGGCATCTGACACAGCTTAAGAAGCCGGCGGACCGCCCGCTCAAATCGAATTTGAGGCGAGCGCCTTAGTTTGTTGGACATATCGCTATCTCATTCGTCGCGAGCGGGCCGACGGCTAACCATGCGCCGCGCCCCGCACTCTACGCGCGATAGTGAGAATGTGTGCGTGCGTTCCTTCATCGAAGACGTGCAAAATCGACATAGTTTTTTGGGCTGTAGATTTCGAAAATGACGTCTGTTTTGGAATCCAAGATGGCGGACCCGATTTGTCAAATAAAATCGACATGAGTGTCGTTGTATAGGTTTTTCGGGGTGTAGATTTCGAAAATGACGTCAGTTTTGGAATCCAAGATGGCGGACCCGATTTGTCAAATAAAATCGACATGGGTGTCGTTGTATAGGTTTTTCAGGGTGTAGATTTGGAAAATGACGTCAGTTTTGGAATCCAAGATGGCGGACCCGATTTGTCAAATAAAATCGACATGGGTGTCGTTGTATAGGTTTTTCGGGGTGTAGATTTCGAAAATGACGTCAGTTTTGGAATCCAAGATGGCGGACCCGATTTGTCAAATAAAATCGACATGGGTGTCGTTGTATAGGTTTTTCGGGGTGTAGATTTCGAAAATGACGTCAGTTTTGGAATCCAAGATGGCGGACACGATTTGTCAAATAAAATCGACATGGGTGTCGTTCTATAGGTTTTTCAGGGAGTAGATTTGGAAAATGACGTCAGTTTTGGAATCCAAGATGGCGGACCCGATTTGTCAAATAAAATCGACATGGGTGTCGTTGTATAGGTTTTTCGGGGTGTAGATTTCGAAAATGACGTCAGTTTTCGAATCCAAGATGGCGGACACGATTTGTCAAATAAAATCGACATGGGTGTCGTTGTATAGGTTTTTCGGGGTGTTGATTTCGAAAATGATGTCAGTTTTGGAATCCAAGATGGCGGACACGATTTGTCAAATAAAATCGACATGGGTGTCGTTGTATAGGTTTTTCGGGGTGTAGATTTCGAAAATGACGTCAGTTTTGGAATCCAAGATGGCGGACACGATTTGTCAAATAAAATCGACATGGTGTCGTTCTATAGGTTTTTCAGGGTGTAGATTTCGAAAATGACGTCAGTTTTGGAATCCAAGATGGCGGACCCGATTTGTCAAATAAAATCGACATGGGTGTCGTTGTATAGGTTTTTCGGGGTGTAGATTTCGAAAATGACGGCAGTTTTGGAATCCAAGATGGCGGACCCGATTTGTCAAATAAAATCGACATGGGTGTCGTTGTATAGGTTTTTCGGGGTGTAGATTTCGAAAATGACGTCAGTTTTGGAATCCAAGATGGCGGACCCGATTTGTCAAATAAAATCGACATGGGTGTCGTTGTCTAGGTTTTTCGGGGTGTAGATTTCGAAAATGACGTCAGTTTTGGAATCCAAGATGGCAATTTATTTGAAACCCCATCCTACGACACCCATATCGATTTTGTGTGACAAGACGCGTCCGCTATCTTGAATTCCAAAACTAACGTCATTTTCGAAATTTATACCCCGAAAAACCTATACAACGACACCCATGTCGATTTTATTTGACAAATCGGGTCCGCCATCTTGGATTCCAAAACTGACGTAATTTTTGAAATCTACACATCAAAATCCTAAGGAATAACAAATATGTTAATCCTGCATGAAAAGACCCATATCGATTTTGTGTGACAAGACGCGTCCGCTATCTTGAATTCCAAAACTAACGTCATTTTCGAAATTTATAAGCCGAAAAACCTATACAACGACACCCATGTCGATTTTATTTGACAAATCGGGTCCGCCATCTTGGATTCCAAAACTGACGTAATTTTTGAAATCTACACATCAAAATCCTAAGGAATAACAAATATGTTAATCCTGCATGAAAAGTCGCATTCACCATGTTGGATTCTAAAACTGATATCATTTTCAGATCTATACCCCAAAAAACCTATCCAACGACACCCAAGTCGATATTGTGTGACAAGACGCGTCCGCCGTCTTGGATTCCAAAACTGACGTAATTTTCGAAATCTACACCCCGAAAAACCTATACAGCGACACACATGGCGATTTTGCATGAAAAGTCGCGTCCACCATCTTGGAATCCAAAACTGACATCTTTTTCGAAATCTACACCCTGAAAAACCTATCCAACGACACCCATATCGATTTTGTGTGACAAGACGCGTCCGCCATCTTGAATTCCAAAACTAACGTCATTTTCGAAATCTACACCCCGAAGAACCTGTACAACGACACCCATATCGATTTTATTTGACAAATCGGGTCCGCCATCGTGGATTCAAAAACTGACGTCATTTTCGATATCTACACCCCGAAAAACCTATACAACGGTACCCATGTCGATTTTGCATAAAAAGTCGCAGCCGCCATCTTGGATTCCAAAACTGACAGCATTTTTGAAATCTACACCTCAAGAAACCTATCCAACGACACCCTTGTCGATTTTGTGTGACAAGACGCGTCCGCCATTTTGGATTTCAAACTAACGTCATTTTCGAAATCTACACCCTGACGAAGCTATGAAACGACCCAAGTCGATTTTCCATGAAAAGTCGCGTCTTCCATTACGGATTTCAACAATGACGTCACTATGGTGACGTACACCCCAAAAAGAAAAAAAAAGATTCGAGTAATATTCTAATTTCTTCAGATAAAAATATGTACCTACTTACTGTGTGATACATCCCACACTTCGAAGTCCATTATCGAGAATTCGAAAACCAAAATAAACTACAACAGTTTATTGAAATAATCAAAAGAACAACGACGGCACCAACGCACACACACACATTCGAACTGTGTCTCTACGCATGCGTATCGTACCCCCCTCCTGCCCCGCCAGCCGCCGCGTCCGCCCCGTGCGAGAGGAAACAGCTAGATGGCTGTTCAAAATTTCTCACTAATTTGAGCGTATTTGTGAATACCAAAAATGATGAATGAAAATTGATTATATGTTCATTTTCTTTCAGACATTGCGTAACTAGACAATATAAGGTGTGTTTCTATTATAATTACATAATGATTGGTTTAGTTTTTAATACAAAACAAATAGGCGGAAAATATGTCGATAATGTCGTAAAAATGAACGAAATTAAAACGCAAATATTTGTAAGTACGTTAATATTTTGGAAAAAAAAGTTTAACAGGAACATAGATAAATACTGTCTTAATACAAATAACAGCATATTTGTGTTTAAATATGCTCGAACTAAAAATTATTTTGGTATTAAGTTTGTATGGGAAATTCATTGGTCGCCGGCTTCTTAACGACCGCCATCAATGATGACAATCAAGACCAATGATTTAAAGTACCTTCCAAAGCACGGAGGAGCTCGATATATTTTTTATGCCACTTTCGGTCACCCATCCAAGTGGGGACTGCGCCCGGGGTTGCTTAACTTGCGGCAGCGCTTATAATGCTCAGGCCGACTAGGTCATCAAGCTACTTATTGTTCCAAAATACTTTACATACATACTTACATATTAACACGTCTTTATCCCTTGCGGGGTAAACAGAGCCCAAGGTAATAAAACCCAAAGGCCACGTTTAGCATGTAAGTGGGCGTTAAGGTGGTGGGTTGCTAGCCGCATCGCCTATTGGCATGATTCCCATGACCGACTTTTACGTTCTGCGCGGGAAGATAAGCAGCTGGTCTATTCTATGTTTTTCCTTTTCTTCTAAACCAGCATAGAAGATAATACTTAACAAAATAATTAATTTAAAATAATAAGAATATTACGTGACCCCTCCGTTTCGATCCCGGGACATATGAATCAGATGGCTACAAAAAAAACAAAAACACATGCAATAATATAATCATCATCATCATCAGATCTTTATGTCTCCACTGCAGGAGCACAACCCTCTCTGTACTCTGTACTACCAAAGCTATATTAGCCAGAGCAGTCAGAGGATTTGGCCTACACTCTTCACGCTGGCCAGACGGGTTGGACGTATTTTAATGTTTTATAACCTTTGGTTAGCCTGTATTTCCTAAGTCGCCCTCTACGACGTGGAAGACTTGGAGTGGTCCTATTCTACTCTGCCGGGAACCACACGGCACATGCAATGACAACTGGGTGGTAAATATGTTACTTAGTCCGAATCAAATTTTATTTATGGCGGGTCGGAACATCACGCGAGTCTATGCGCACTACACAATATTAGGTTCAGCGGGGCGCGCACGGGGAGGCGGGGCGCGTACTACGCAGCTCGCAGCTAATAAGGTCTAACTAGAATTGTGAGTTGACGTCGCTTGGAGAAAATGCGCTGTGCAGTTTGTTGCCGCTTCTTCTGCACTCCGCTTTGGAAGCGGCCTAAACTTAGCCATAAGTAATTATTGACGTCAACAAAATTTTTTGTTGTAAAAATTGTAAACACAAATATGACAATTAATAAGTGTTCAAAGAAACCTATATTAAATAAACGATTGAATTTGAATTTGAATTTGAATATACGAGCCGCCAAAGTTTGGTTCGAACTATACTAATAACAGATTTCTAAGGAACCATGTACTGGCTTAGTATACCGGGGAAAAATGCAAATCTAATGACAACTGACAAACAAACCCAGACAAACCCTCGTGGTTTTGGGATGTCATTAAATTGTAATCTTTAGTTAATTCTTTATTGCATAAATAATAAAAAAAAAACTGACACATCTAAATCGGTCAAGCCGTTTAGGCCACAGAAAGTTTTATTTACTAACATTTACTAAATATCAATATTTGAGGGTGCAATATTGATATTTAGCTAATGTTAGTAATCATAACATTAAAGAGGGGTGTTTTTCACCCCTCTTTTTGCGTCTAGGATTAAATGATTAAAACAATTGAATTCAACAAATATTAGGTACTTACGTTCAAGTCATCTATCTCCTCTCTGAAAGTCTAAACATTAATGCCGTATTAATAAGAATTACCTAAAAATAATAATGCTAGTGGTATTTATCATCATCATCATCATATCAGCCACAGAAAGTCCACTGCTGTACATAGGCTTCCCCCAAGGATTTCCAATACGAAGTTGGAAGCGGCCTGCATCCAGCGCCTTCCTGCGATCTTTATCAGGTCGTCCGACCACCTGGTCGGTGGATGTCCAACGCTGCGCATACCGGTACGTGGTCGCCAATCAAGAACCTTTCTTCCCCATCGGCCATCGGTTTTTCGCGCTATGTGACCCGCCCACTGCCACTTCAAAGAGCTAATCCGCTGAGCTATGTCGGTGACCTTCGTTATTCTACGGATCTTCTCGTTTCTGATTCGATCTCGCAGAGAAACAGACCAAAAAAAGTGGTATTCGTAACAGACCAAAACTAGTTGTGGATTCCTACTTAATAAACGTCATGACTATAAACAGGCGTCCATAGGCTACGGCATTCTATCAGGTGTTTTACTACTTAGTTGTTTTAAAAAAAAAGATTAATAAAACGAAGAGAACCTGGAATCTTGACCCAAACAAATGTAATACTAATTAAACTCAAGCAAAATAAACTTATTTTCTCTCTACAATAAACTAATTGTAGAGTCCCGGTTTCACTCACATTAATTCAGTCGGAATTGCCTACTAGTTTCGGTCTTTATGAAAACACGGTTGTTCAATACATGAACATATAATTGTAATAATCATTGGTAGTTTTACTAGTGATAAGCTGGTATCACTTTTTGTATTTTTATTGTTGGCAACACTGCCATTTTCACTCCCTTTTTTTTTACGTTGTCATTGCGAACATTGTTCCTCATTTATTAATTTAAAATAATATAGAAATTTGCTATATTTTCAAATCAGCTTGTTTTATTTCCAACAAGCTAGTGGTCCTTCGAAAGTTTTGATAATAGAATCAGTGTTTTGTGGTGTTTCGTCGTGTTTGTACCGTGTACAAAACTTGCGGTGGCGGTGGGACAGTGTCTCGCTACCCCGGCGGCGGAGTCTCCCCGATCTATAATTCGGGTGATTACAGCATCTTATGCTGTTTTTGGAAGATATCATCGCTCATCGTCGTGGAGAAATCGCATTACAAGCGATTTTGGTTGCATTTCAACGAAGATCATTTTTCTGCACTCAATGAGGGTAATTGTGAACCGCCAACTAGGTATGTGAATTTTGCTACCTATTCCTTGTCACGGAGTTGTCATTCTCGTGAATCGATTCGTTTGCGCGCGAAGGACATCACTACGCTCTAACCATAGACGAGAGACTTGCGAGGTGTCAACGTCAGTGACGTATTGTCAATTTGATTTTGACAGGCCAACACATCGACTTGTAAATAAACCGGCAATTTTGGTGTTTCCAGTGAAAAAGTGCTATTGTTTTCCCCAAAAAAGTGCTTCAAAGTGAATAACAAGTGTTTGTGCGGCATATTACGGCTTATTTGCGTTTAAAAATGGCAGAGCAACTTAAAAAACTTAAAAATGCACGTGCCGCCTGTAAGGCGACAGTGACTCGGATACAAAACTATATTATGGACCCTATTAACCTTGCCTCCGCGACTGTGGACATTCTAGAAGCTCGTAAAGACAAATTAGTGTTAGCATTAAAGAGCTACGAAAGTATTCAGTTAGATATTTTGAATTTGGATAGCGAGGATGCAGACGATGTCGGTGAGTTCGAAGAAAAGTTTTTTAACACGATTGCTAAGATTAACGAAACAATTCGTATGCTTACCAAGAACGAGACCTCACAGACTACCTGTGTATCGACATCTAAGCTCCCCAATGTTGATATTCCGTCATTTGATGGTAAAGATTTTACTAAATTTAAACCTTTTTATGAACTTTTTATGGCAGTCATTGACAATAATAAAACTTTAACGGATGTTCAAAAATTATTTTATTTAAGGACATATTTAACAGAGGAGGCGTTATCTGTAATTATCAACTTGCCTCTCGTGTCCACCTCTTATAAAGAGGCGTTGCAATTATTGAAAAAACGTTTCGACAATAAAACTAGATTAATTTGCAATCACATAAACTTGCTTTTGGATATTCCACCAATACAAAAAGGGACAGCGACCTCTATAAGGACCTTTGTCTCTCAAATAAAACAACAATTACATGCCTTAAAAAATTTTGATGAACCAGTTGATAACTGGGATCGTCTTTTGCTGTGTGTCCTTACCAAAAAATTGGATTTATTCACACACAGAGCTTTTCATTTAGATAGGAATCCTGAAGTATTGCCAACTATGGTAGAATTTTTAGCCTTTTTAGAAAAACGTGCTATGGCGTTGGAGGATACTATTCCCCTAAAAGGGCAATCTTCTGAAAATAAACAAAAACCTGCAGTGCGGGTCAGTAATGTTTCAGCGCATTCCAATGCAATGTGCACCTATTGCAAGAAAACTGAACATGCAATTTTTAATTGCCCTAAATTTACAACAGTCCCTATAGAGACACGCTTGACCTTTGTCAAGGATCACAAATTGTGTTCTATTTGTTTGAGAGATCACGCAGGCAGTGCTTGTAAGTACAAATTTAAATGTAAAGTTTGTAAACAGTCTCATAATACACTATTGCATTCTGATACTGAAAAGGAAGTTCCTGTTTCTTTATGTTCCAATAGTAACATTAATAATTGCAATATTTTGTTACCAACTGTTAAGGTAAAGGTCACTGACAAATATGGTCGTGACATTTTTGTTCGAGCTTTACTCGATAGTGGCAGTCAAGCCTCTTTTGTGACAAGTTCTTTAGTGTCAAAATTGAACTTAGCACTCTCTTTGCATTCTTCCAATATTATTGGAATAGGCAATAAGCCTACTAAAATAAAGCACGTTATTAACTTGCCTATTTACTCATCTATACATGAGAATGTAAAATACAATGTTAACTGTTATGTAGTAGATTCAATAACATCACCTTTGCCGCAACAACAATTTGACATTTCGAAACTAAACATTCCTAAGGATATTCAGCTGTCTGATGATGAATTTAACATTCCTTCAGAGATCTCAATTTTATTGGGAGCTGACATTTACTTTGACTCATTGCTCAGTGGTTGCCTCAAGCTTTTAAATGGGCCTATTTTACAAAACACAGTCTTTGGGTATGTTGTTGCGGGAAAGGCTTGTCTTAAAAATAAATCATTTAATACTTCCCCAACTATCGTTTCAAATTTAGTGATCTGTGATTACGAAAAATTGGAGGATGTAATGGAAAAATTTTGGTTGACGGAGAAAGTTCCAGACAAACCTGTAAAAGGTATGCCGTTAGAGTTTCAAAAAGCACAAGAGATTTTTGATCAATCTTTAAAAATTTTAGATAACACGTTTCATTTAGATATGCCTCTTATGCATAAAAAAGATGACTTACAACTCGGGGACTCATTTTCAGTTGCGCTTCAAAGATTTTTAAGTTTGGAACGTAAATTAAAACAAAATCCAATATTATTGGAAGAATATTCTAAATTTATTGACCAATACGTTGCATTGGGGCATGCCAAGGAAGTTGATATAAATTCCTATGATGTTTATAATGGTTCTGTTTACTTTTTAGCACACCACGCAGTCTTCAATCAGCAAAGCAAAACTACAAAGTTACGAGTGGTTTTTGATGGGAGTATGAAGTCAAAAAATAAAACATCACTCAATGATGTCATGCTGAATGGGCCCGTGGTACAGGGTGAGCTGTTCGATATCCTTCTTTTATTTCGGACTTTTTTATATATTTTAGTTTGTGACATAGAGAAAATGTTTCGCTGTGTTTTCATAAATGAACATCACCGAAGCCTTCAAAACATTCTTTGGAGGGATGACCCGAGTAAGCCCATACGTTGCCTGCAGTTACAGACCGTTACATACGGGTTAAAGGCCTCTACCTTTTTAGCCACACGAAGCCTGGTAGAGCTTGCCCATAGACATGCAAAAGAATTTCCCCGAGCGGCCAAAGCCATATTACAAAATACCTAAATCGATGACATCTTGGTAGGTTCAGACAGCATAAAAGAGCTCCAGTCACTCAAAAGTGAACTTATAGATTTACTCAAGTTAGGCAATTTCAAATTACACAAATGGTGCTCAAACCAGCCTTCCATTTTGGAGGAAATTCCTTCACAGCAAAGATACTTTGAGGAAATTGATCTTAATTCGGAAAAAATAATCAAAACTTTAGGTCTAAAATACGATGTTTTTTTAGATACTTTTTATTTTCACACTCCACCACAATGTGATGAGGAAATTAATACAAAACGAAAAATTCTAAGCTATATTAGCAAGATTTTTGACCCATTGGGTATTATAGGCCCTATCGTAGTAGAGGCCAAGATGATCATGCAAGAGTTGTGGTCTTTAAAATTAGAGTGGGACGAAGTCCTGCCTTTGCAGTCCCTCCAGGTGTGGGAAAAGTTTTTAAACAATTTAAAATCAATGGACAAAATTTCAGTTCCCAGGTTCATGCAGCATCATGACTTTTCATCCATTACATTAGTTGGTTTTTCTGATGCATCGTTGAAAGCTTATGGCTGTTGCCTATATTTAAGGGTCCTAAAATCGGACGGGAGTATAGAAGTCAACCTCCTCTGTTCAAAGTCTCGGGTTGCACCCCTATCTAAGACGCATACCATACCCCAGCTAGAATTGAACAGTGCATTACTCCTTGCTCAGTTAACAGAAAGGGTTAGCAAGACACTTGCCACAAGGTTCCCCCACTCCATCCGTCTTTTCAGCGATTCACAAATCGTTCTTGCCTGGATACAGTCAGGTACAGTCAAGTCCAATACTTATGTCAATAATAGAGTTCAGCAAATTGCTAATCTCACTGACAAATCGTCATGGTCGTATGTACGATCTTGTAATAATCCCGCAGATCTTATCTCGCGTGGTGTAGAAGCCCAAAAATTACAGGAAAAATATATTTGGTGGCATGGTCCACAGTTTTTATTGAACTCAGACGTGAAAGATAATTTTTCTGGATCAATTGATTTAAATCAATTTAATACTCCTGACTCTACTTCTGAGGAAATTCCTTGTTTCACCCAAACTATAGATAATACCCCATCTCTCACTTTACTTGAGAAATTCTCAGATTTAAATAAATTACAAAATGTAATTGCATACATTTACAGATTTTTCAACAATGCTTCTAAAAAAGTAGTAATTAGAGGTGCAACTTTAACTCCTAAGGAGTTAGAGGCTGCATTGTTGGTTATTGTCCGCTCAGTGCAAAGAGAACATTTCTCTCATGAAATATCTTCTATTGTTAAGGGCAACAAGTTGAAGTCTGGTCTTGCTAGTCTACATCCTTTTATTGATGCACAAGGCGTCCTGCGCGTGGGTGGTAGGTTGCAAAATGCTGGCCTCCCCCAAAATAAAATGCACCCTATTATACTCCCAAAAAATTCTAAAATTACAACTTTGATTATTGAAAGGGAGCACATTCGCTTATTGCATGCTGGTCCAAGGCTGGTACTCAGCTCACTATCCCAGAAGTTTTGGATTATTAGCGGCATCCGTGAGGTAAAAAAGGTTTTACACAGGTGTTTGAAATGTGCGCGTTTGAAGGCTGATACTGCAAGGCAGCTTATGGGCTCGTTGCCCGCAGAACGCATTACTGCTAGCAGGCCTTTTGAGTTTGTAGGAATTGATTTTTGTGGCCCTTTCAGCATGAAAGTGGCAAGGATCCGAAAACCACTCGTGACTAAGGGTTATGTAGCGCTATTTGTCTGCTTCTGCACTAAAGCTATACACGCAGAAGTTGTATCAGATCTTATTACCGCAACTTTTTTGGCATGCTTCGATCGCTTCATATCAAGGCGAGGTATGCCCACCAAGGTCTTTTGCGACAACGCGAAAACATTTAAGGGTGCTGAGAATCAATTAAAAGAATTGTATGATTTACATTCATCTAGAGCTCATAGAGACTCTGTTTATAATTATTGTAACAAAAAATTCATAAAATTCATGTATATACCAAGTTATTCCCCGGAATTTGGGGGTTTGTGGGAAGCGGGGGTCAAGAGCCTCAAGCATCACCTTAAGCGTACCGTTGGTACTCTCTGTTTAACCTACGAAGAGTTTAACACTGTCATTGTGCAGATTGAAGGCGTCTTGAACTCTAGACCGCTCTTTGCCAACCCCAGCGAAGGTGGATATCTTACCCCGGGCCATTTTCTAATTGGTACGGCTTTGTCAAGTTATCCGGAGGTGGATTTATTGGAAGTTCCAATAAACCGTTTAAAATTCTGGAAAGTAGTGTCCAAATTAAAGCAGGATTTCTGGAAGACTTGGTCTCGCGATTACCTTACCCAACTTCAAAGCCGGCCCAAGTGGAAACATACCACCCCTAACTTGAAGGAGGGTGATATTGTTCTTGTTAAGAATATGAATACTCCACCTTTAGAATGGCCAATGGCCAGAATTGTAAAGATTTTCCCGGGAAAGGATAATAAAGTAAGAGTAGCCGAAGTAAAGTTTAATAATAAAATTTATTTAAGATCTATAACAAAGCTGTGCCCACTTCCACTTAATTAAAATCTACATATATGTTTGTATTCATAAAGTAAAATAAAACTGTTTTAGAATAAGATTAGTCTTATTGGTTTGTTTTATTTTTTGTGTATGTAAGTGGCCAGCACTGGTGTCGGATTTTTCAAGCTGCCTAAAGGCATCTGATGTAGCTTGGCGACTGCCATCAATGATGACAGCTGGGACCGAACAACTTACGTTTGCTTTCATTCAATCTCTATGATTTACCTTTGTAACACAAAAAGGGCGTCTTTGTTTGTTAAATTAAAAATTCACTTATGTGCTTGTATTCCGCCCGCCCAACTATGTTCAATACATGAACATATAATTGTAATAATCATTGGTAGTTTTACTAGTGATAAGCTGGTATCACTTTTTGTATTTTTATTGTTGGCAACACTGCCATTTTCACTTCCTTTTTTTTTTTTACGTTGTCATTGCGAACATTGTTCCTCATTTATTAATTTAAAATAATATAGAAATTTGCTATATTTTCAAATCAGCTTGTTTTATTTCCAACAACGGTTTTACTCACGTTTTATTACGTCGGATCTGCTTCCCTCAAAGCACTCAGTGCTTTGAGGGAAGCGTAACCGTCGTGTCGCCACCCCTTTCACTCGCCCCGATGATGGTCTTCGTAACAGACCGAAACTAGTCGGCGGATCCGACGTAATAAAACGTGAGTAAAGCCGTGTTTTCATAATGAATTTATCTCGCGTAAGTTTTAATATTATTAGTTTCGGTCTGTTACAAATTTTGTCATCATGTGAGTGTCTAGTGCTCCGAGAGAAGTGAAACTGCCGTGCCAACCATAACACGCACTGATGTTGTTTGTAACGTATCGAAACTGGTCGGCAATTTCGACTAAATTGACGAGCTCCGTTGCACAGACTGTCAACACGCTTGCCTGCGACACGGATGGACCCGGGTTCGATCTATTCGGTTTGATCGATTCAGATTCCTGGGTATTGGATATTTATCTATTTATGCATCTAATACTTATAAAATATACTATCGTTGAGTTAGTATCCCATAACACAAGCCTCGAACTTACTTTGGGGCTCGCTCAATCTGTGTGATTTGACCGTATACCGTTATTAATTTATACATAAACGTGAGTAAAGCCGTGGTTCCAAATCAAATCACAAATATTTTAAAATATTTTACATTACATACATACATACTATCACGTCTTTATCCCTTGCGGGGTAGACAGAGCCCAAAGTCATAAAACCTACAGGCCACGTTAGCATCGTAGTGGGCGTAAAGCTGGAAAGCGGAATCAAAAAAGTGATTGGTTGCAAGACGCATCGCCTGTCAATGTGATTCTTTAGATATTCGCCCAATCCCTTGACCGGCTATTACGGTCTGTGCGGGAAGAAAAGCAGCTGGTATATTCTATATTTTTTGTTTTCTCCCAAACCAGCATGGAAGAGTAATTTTACATTCGTTGTCTAAAATATAATATTAAGAATTTCTACCTCACTTGGGCCAAAATTCTGTAAGAAAATTATCAGTGTTTTTATAAGTGTTTGTATGCATTCAAAATGCTATCTATACAATAATAAAACAGTAAAATTGTCTGAGGACCATGTCAAATTTTATATCGCTAATTTTATAGAGTCACACTCTCCACTGGGATAGAGTGCATAGAGTACGATTAGCTCATATTACTGGTGTCCCGAGTCACTTTCAACCAGGATATGTCATTTTGGCAACAACTAAGGCCGAAGTCCTTCCCGGGAGTTTGTGGTGGGAAGTCAAGGGGTACAGTTGAAGTTTGCCTTAGACAATTTTGCAAATTGATTTTAGTGGACTTTATAATATGAAATTGGTGTAGTTTGGTGTTATAAATGCTCGTGCTCATGAACAATTTGTGAAATAGTTAAAGTGGACTGATAAATGAACTCGTATACATTTGCCGCCCCAAGCTGCCACGAGGCGTCAACGAACATACGCCATCTTCGATGCTACTTGGAAAAACTTTACCGTACAACACCGATACTTAGTATCTCATTATACTGGACATTGGCAGAATCACTGAAATTTCGGTGAAGCCATAATATAAAACAGAAGAAGAAGAAGAAGTCCTTCCTTCCCGAAGGCCCGGAGATGTGCGCTTTATAGGTTGAGGGCACTCTGCCCATACCTAGGTCCTACTTATTTGTTAAAACATGTGTTTACAAAAAATCGAGGTGTGAAAATCTAAAAAAATCAGTTCTGTGTTTACGTTTGTTTGCCGGAGTCATACAGCCACGCGAACGAAGTCGCGGGCATCAGCTAGTTCTGATATATTGTTATTAAAATAAGATACGGCAAAAAATTCTGCCCGCGTTGATTTCTTCCCATATTTCTTTATTCATTTATTAAGAGTCTCACGTAAAGGCGCAATCCCATACAAACGTAGTTTCGTTTTAGTTTTACAACAGTTAAGCCAATCTCAACCAAATTTCGTACATACGACCGGATAAGGCATATTGATGTTTATAATCCGATTTTAATTTTAAAAACAATACCTATACAAAATTACAGCGAGTTGAAGTTTTGTATCGAAAACTTGTACTCGCTGTAATTTTGCCGGTCGTATGTACGAAATTTGGTTGAGATTGGCTTAACTGTTGTAAAACTAAAACGAAACTACGTTTGTATGGGATTGCGGCTTTACGTGGGACTCTTAAGTTTATCAAGTCTTTTTAACCGACTTAAAAAAAAGGAGGAGGTTCTCAATTCGTCATAATCTTTACTTTTTTAGGGTTCCGTACAAAATTTGAAAAACGGAACCCTTATAGGATCACTCGAGCGTCTGTCTGTCCGTCCGTCCGTCTGTCACAGCGATTTTCTCCGAATCTACTGAACCAAATCAGATGAAATTTGGTAAGATAGTGTAATCCTATGACCCAAACACGGATGTGCAAAGTAAATAAAGATTTTTTTGAAATAAGGGTCATTTTGAGGGGCCCAATTACAAAATTAAAAAAAAAAGTTTTGCATACCTTACTGTGTCATATATCAAATGAAAGGGCTCATTATGAGAATCTCAAAAATATATTTTTTTGTTCGGGTAAAATCAATACTTTGATTTTATTCACGAAAGAAGCCAAAAATTGACCATTCCCCATCTCCGAAACTACTAAGCCGAAAATTTTGAAAAAATTACGAAATATGGTTCATTCCTTGAAGATTACAGGAAAAATAATAAGAATTCTATAACTTGAAAATTAAGTGGTAAACTCACAATAATAAGTTCATCTAGAGAAATAGTTCACTAAAACACCACTAGATGGCGCTAGTCAATTGGATAAAACATTTTTTGCACATTGTGTGTGTGTTCACTAAGCATATTGTACGGAACCCTCATTGCGCGAGTTTGACTCACACTTGGCCGGTTTTTTTTATGTATGTTCCCCGATTTCTTGAAGACGCCTGGACCGATTTAAGAAATTCTTTATTTGTTCGATAGGTAATACTATCAAGATGGTCCCATTAAATTTTTACCCAAATAAGACGAGCGCTTTTTGAAAAAATACACAAAAACCAAAAAATTTTTTACAAGTGTGCCGTTCGGTTTACATTTTTAAATTTTATTCTTACGCTTATTTAAATAAATTGATAGGGTTGAAGTCGGTTTTTGTTTTTTGTTAAAAATATCTTAAATTATTTAGTTCCTATTTTTACATACGTACAATCACGTCTTTTTCCCTTGCGGGGTAGACAGAGCCCAGGTCAATAAAACCTTAAGGCCACGTTTAGCATGTTGGTGGGCTTGTAGGTGGAGAACGGATTCCAAAGCGATAGTGATGGATTGCTAGCCACATCGCCTATTGACATGATTCCTCACGCCCATTTCCTCGATCGGCTTTTACGATCTGCGCAGGAAGAGAAGCAGCTGGTACATTCTAGGTTTTTTTTTTCTCCTGGACCAGCATGGAAATCCAATTTTCGTTTTTTTTTTTTTATTGACATAGGACGGCAAACGAGCAAGCAGGTTCAGGGGTTCAGGGTTTAGGTCCATAGACAACAGCAACACCAGGGGTTTTACAGTAGCCTTGCCGGCCTTTTATTTTTCTCTTCCCAGAGGGCAGAAGGGATGGGCCTCCGGCTCTCTCACTCACCGAACGAAGCTTTAAAACGGTAAAGCACCTACTCAACCGTCGATTTTCTGTGAGAGTGTGGTACCTCCCCGGGCGAGCCGGCCTATTCATGCTACCAGCAAAAGTGAATTTCGCCGGATAGCGTGGCGATATCACAACTAATATAAATAATTAAAAAAAAAGCCTTTTATTTCTTGCATCTTAATTTAACAAGAGTAGGTATATAATAGTTATTAGTAATAATTAATATTTTTCTTTATATTATTTATTAGTGAGATGATAATTATATAATATCTTATTTTGGATCTCTGTTATTATTCTTTATTAAGCATATTCTTATTTCCATAAGTAAAATTATATATTTTATAATTAATTGATGAATAAAATAGAAAATTTATCATGCAAGAACCTCTTGCCACAACTAATATAATTATTATTAATTTTGTTTAGAGTTAATTTCAACTTTTGCTTATTTAAAAATAAGATAAGTACAGAACAAAATAATTAAACATACCATTTGCTGTAAAAACCACAGAGAAATAATATTTTTAATAATATCATTATGTATTTTGTTGTTTTTAAATTTTAAGGCAGAAATTTCAATTTTGAGTTTCATTCATAATTTGATACAGTACCTACATTATGATGCAAGTACGGTAAGCTTATGCAAGTGCTTCGGAAGGCACGTTAAGCCGTTGGTCCCTGCTGTCATCATTGATTGATTCTTAGATTATGGCCCATTCCCTCGATCGGCTTTTACGGTCTGCGCGGGAAGACAAGCAGCTGATGGCACTTCCTAGGTTTTTTCTTTTCTCCCAGTCCAGCTTGAAAGAAAAACAACAACTTATCTAAAAAAAATAAAGTAAGAAATATTACCTCGACCACGTCCTCTAATTCTTTGCGGCGAGTCTGAAAAACATATCAAACTACCTGTTACCCGCGGCTTCACTCGCGTGATATATTTTTTGTATAGCCCAAAAAATGTGCTATTAAAACTGTAATATCTAAGAGAGTTTTAGGTTAAGCATGGCGTTTTTTTTGCGGATGTGTCTTTTTTGGGAGGACTTTTCATATAATATCGAAAAAAATTAAGTCCTCTTCCGTATTGTGCCCGCCACGTGGGTGCATCTTGACACCGACACGCCTTTCACCCGAGGGCCTCTTTGTCAAGTGACCGGGTCCCGTTTCCTTCACCCAATTGGCCTCTCTTCTACCAAAAGGTAACAGAGGCCCACGAGTTATCGGCCGCAGAGGACAAGGAGTGCGGCGCTCCTTAACACCGGCACTTCTCTTCCTTTGCGACCCCACCGTGATAAGCGCCACGGCGACGCTTGGTCGCGGAGGACAGGGCGAGCTGCGCACTTTGTCATTTCTTCTTCTTCTTATCGTGTCAATGGCTCAAAATGTCTAAAAAATCTTATATTTTATCCCTCAAGTATGTTGAAACAGCCACGCCATTTGCTGAGGCGTGGTTCAGGCCACTTTATCACTAACACTCCTCTTATACCAACGACTGTTATTGTAGGAAGAGTTCACCCACAGATAGACCACTCGAAGCGAGTGGCCTCCCTCCGGGTAGTTTTTAAAAGAGGTTATCACAGTTTTTGTACAAAAATCTGTTAGGTTTTCTTTCTCTACGTCAGACACGAGGTGGGTGGCCCAGATCCTCCTTAAGCGCCTTCCACCCGGTTCCTTTTCACCGCGGGTGGAAAGACTGTAGCTACTTACCCAATCGCTACAAGACGGGAACCATTCGGGGTGGATAATATCTTATTCTATCCTGGCCTGTCCCGTCCTGCCCAGCCCTACCCTGTCCTGCCCTGTTCTATCCTATTAACAATGGTTTGTGGTAAATACTCAGTAAAAACGGTTGTTCACGGATATTTATCCATTTTGAGAATTCACTTAAATTACAATATTTATCCGCCGCCCATCTCTACGTGTTAAACGTGCTTCCCATCCCGCACCCCATCAAATTTAGCCATATTATCAAATTGCCCAATTGTTGCGTAGCTATATAATAATTACCATGCAATGTAATAAATACTTGTAATTAATCACTTAGCCCGATAGAGCTGACTTTTTGCATAATGTCCGCGCATTATTCATAATGCCCACATTAATCACTTGGTCCACAACACATAATATTATACCTTATCCTTTTTTAACGTTTCGAAAACGAGGGTTAATTACTACTGTTCTCTGTTGCATAGACAAATACTGAGCAGGTGAAAAAAAAAAACAAATTTTGTAAAAACTATTTCCTTTTCACTTACTGGATTAGATATTCCACTCCTGCGTGTTATTTCCTGGTTTAAAAAACAAAAGAAAATAGTTTGCTTTGAATCTTGTACAATTATGATTATAACACTTTATCAAAGTTAAACGGGCGAATTTCAGGAACTACTGCACATACATACCATCATCATCATCAGGTCTTTATTAGTCTCCACTACAGGAGCACGTACTGTACTGCCAGAGCAGTCAGAGGATTTGGCCTACACTCTCCACGCTGGCCAGACGAGTTGGAGAGGTCTCTTTGATGTTTATAAGTTTGTTTAGCTTAAGTTTCCTAAGTCGCCTTTTACGACATCCACGGGAAGATTTTGAGTGGTCCTATTCTTCTCTGCCGGGAACCACATGGCAAATTGCACATACATTATTACGTCTTTATCCTTTCCGGGGTAGACAGACAAGTGCCTAGGGTCATAGGACCCGAAGGCCTCGTTTAGCTTGTTAGTAGGCATAGAGGTGGAAAGCGGAATCAAATATAAAAAGCCATAAGTAATTACTGACGTCAACAAATTTTCAGTTGTAAATAAATAATATATGTATGAAAAACAAAGTGTTCCGAGCAACCTATATTAAATAAACGATTGAATTTTGAATTTTCGAAATAGTGACTGGTTGTTTGTTTCTAGCTGCATCGCTTATTGACGTGATTCCTTGGATTTTTACACAATTCCTTGACCGGCTTTTACGGTCTGCACGGGAAGAAAATTTAAGTCATTTAATAGCTGAAGTAAAATAATAAAGCTATTATAACGGACTTAAAAAAACACAATCACAGTGGAAATAAACGAAAAAATATATTTAAAAAAAAGAAGAGCAATTATGAAGTTACGGCAAGAAATAAAGCGAGACACCACTTCATTATCCGAACAAAATAATCAAAGGAAAAAAGAAATCGAAGAAATCGCTATCATAATAGAGAAGCTAACTCAAGATAATGAAGTATTGCAAAAAGAAATAAAAGAAATCGAAACCAAATTTACCACCCCAAGACAACTGCTCCCACTTGAAAATATCAGCAGAAAAATTGTGCTTTATGACTTACAAGAATACAAAGAACTCGAACACATGCTTCATGGTAGAGTAGTTGAAGTATTTCATGAAACCTTTAATATAGATCTGCTTGGATATATTGAGGATACACGTAGGATAGGAAAATTTTATAGCAAAAAAACTCGTCCACTAATAGGTGAATTAATAAGCAAATAAGTGTCGCCAAGTGCGTGTCGGGCCACGCGCAGTGTAGGATTCCGTAGTTGCAAATGACAACTTTGAGTTCACACTGTTCACACTCGCACCTCACAGTTTAACGACCAAAAACATCTAACAATGAAAATTGTATGAAATTTTACTTTTTCGAGTACATTTTATAAGTTGGTTGCCTATAACTTTTTAGTTTGTACTTAGTATTCAGCTCTGATAGTTTTCCTTTCAACTTCAGTATACTACTACAGCTATAATTTTTTTACGTATCAATATATTATCGTTTAGCAAATAGAGGGGGGGGGGGACACTTACCTCTAACAAAAATTTGCAAATATATCGGAAACGGATCCCTAAATCAAAAAAACCGGCCAAGTGCGTGTCGGGCCACGCGCAGTGTAGGGTTCCGTAGTTGCGAATGACAACTTTGAGTTCACACTGTTTACACTCACACCTCACAGTCTAACGACCAAAAACATCTAACAATGAAGATTGTATGAAATTTTACATTTTCCAGTACATTTTATAAGTTGGTTGCCTATAACTTTTTAGTTTGCACTTAGTACCCAGCTCTGATAGTTTTCCTTTCAACTTCAGTACATATACTATTGCTGTAATTTTTTTCACGTATCCATATATAACCGTTTAGCAGATAGAGGGGGGGGACACGTACCTCTAACAAAATTTTGCACTTTAAAACCAAATATTTCGGAAACGGATCCCTAAATCGAAAAATGGTGGTCTTAACCTCACAATATTTTTGAAAGACCTTTTTAACGATACCCCACACGATGGGTAAATAGAGAAAAAAAAATTACTCCCCCACTTTACTTGTATGGGAGCTACCCAAAAAAAAATATTTTTTCAAGGTTTTTTTCTACGACTTTTTTGCCATGATTAATATACACACTCATACCAAATAACAGCTTTCTAGTACTTATAGTCTCTGAGTAAAACCGCGGACGGACAGACAGACAGACAGACAGACAGACAGACAGACAGACATGGCGAAACTATAAGGGTTCCTAGTTTACTACGGAACCCTAAAAATGGTGGTATTCTGAACCTCATTATATTTTTAAGAACCTAATTAACACTACCAAACACGATGGGTTTGTATAGAAAAAATATTACTCCCTCTTTACTTGTATGGAAGCTACACTGTAAATTTTTTTTTTTTATTTTATTTTCAATATTGATTTCTACCATTTTTTGGCATTATTAATATACATACCCATACCAAAAGACAGCTTTCTAGTACTTATAGTCCCTGAGTAAAACCGCGGACGGACGGACAGACAGACAGACAGACATGGCGAAACTATAAGGGTTCCTAGTTTAAGACGGAACCCTAAAAAATTATTAGATACATTATTAACAACAGACGTTGTCTTCGAGGTACTGGCCTTTCAGTTTCAGCGTTTATGAATGGAGAGGAATTAAGAGAAATGAAGCTGCTAAGGGAAGAAATGTTTAAGGTGCGAAGCAAAGGAAAACTTGCTGTAATAAAGAATAATAAGCTTTTCATAGAAGGGAACAAAATAGAGTTACATAGAGAAGAAATTGACCATCAATCTGGCGCGAGCCCTACTACAATAACTAGAAAAAGTCATTCCTTTCGAAGAAGAACAGCATTTTAAAATATTATTTCTAAATTTTCAGAGCTATAATAAGCAGCACCTTCTAGAAGCTTTTATCGACAAAATCTCAGTTATAAAGCCATATGCGTTTCGGAATCGTAGCTTACAAAAGATAAACTTAACTTAAGGCGAAGTGAGTTCACACACTAACGCCACCCAGCAATTAATTAATTTACTCCTAAATCAAATCAAATTTAAAAAATGTAATAGCTGATTGCCCTAGTAAATTACTTGTAGTATTCTTTTTGTTACTTTTCATAGATATTACAATCTAAATTTAAGAGAACGAATTTTTACAAAAAAAATCGTTCTCTTTATTCATCAAATTGCAAATAGTGAAAACTTGTACCAATAATACTACAAGTAAGTTACTAGGGCATTCAGCTATTAGATTTTTTAAATTTGATATGATTTAGGACTTATCGAATTAATTGCTGGGTGGCGCTAGTGTGTGAACTAACCTCGCCTTAATAAATTTCAATGGATATAAAATAGCAGCATCATACTACCGAAAAGAACGCGAAGAAGATGGAGTTTGTATCTTACTGCAAGATCAAATAGAGTCAAAAGAGAGGAAAGTAATCACTAAAATATCAATTGAATTCAATTTAGAACTGTGGGCAGCAGAATTGCCAAAGGAAAATATTTTGTTAATTTCATTGTACTGGAATGGAAGAGATGCTATAGTTTTTATGAATCAGTTAGAAAAAATTCTAGATTACATAAGTAGTAGATACTCTTCATATAACATAGTATTAGGCAGTGATTTTAATATAAATACTCTTAAAGATAAACCTAAAACCAAACAATTTCTTAATCTAATGGCAGAACATAGATTAACTCAATACATAAATTAACCTACATACTTTGCATTTACTTCCCCAAAATGCATTGATTTGATATTCGCAAATATCAATTTTAATAATAGTTTTACAACAAAAGTAGAGAAACTTGGGGTTTCAGCTCACTCGGCGAAAGTTTGTAATAAAACAAACCAAAAAATAAAAATTAAATACATGGTATACTGAAAAATACTTTTTAGCATAGAGAGAATATAAATAAATTTAAAACAACTTAAAGAAATTGAATGGCGCGATGTCTTATATGAGGGAAAAAAATGTAACAAAAAATTATGAAATATTTCACAACAGAATGTTATTTATATTAAATCAATGTACCGTAACAAAAAATTAAACTTAATGAAACTTTAAAAAAACATTGGCTTACAGTGGGTAAAGTATCCTGTAAAAATAAAAGATTGCTAAACTTCTTACATTACGATCAAACAAAAATGAAATACTATAATAATATAATATGTATGTTTTGTTTTTTTTTTATGTGTATTTGTACAGAGAGGGTCGTGCTCCTGGTTTGGAGACTAATAAAGACCTGATGATGATGTATGATTTCTAATGAATTCAATTACATATATGGGTATCCTAAAAACAAATTCTTTATGAGGAAAATTAATTAGCAATAAAAAAAAATTAAAAGCGTAATATTTTTCCGGTATTTAAAAAAAATACTATATTTGAATAGTAAGAAACTAAAAAGGTAGTTAATATTTATAAAGAGAAAAATAAATAAAAATGTCTCAAACTAGGGAAAAAAAGGTGGTGGTCCAGATGTCAGAATCTTTGGCCATTTTCTTAATTATTTTTTTGCAGTTAGTCGAATTACCAAACATTTTTGAAATTAGGTTTCAAATAGTAGCCTAAAGGTAGAATATTTTGGTATTTCATAAACGTCAAATTTCGCTATTGGTCCACGGGTCCTGACGTTTACTATAGTACCTATAACTCTTCCTGATGAATCACTCTATCTGTTGGTGAAAACCACATGAAAATCAATGCAGTAGTTTTTGAGTTTAATGCGAACAGACAGACAGCCAGATGCGACGGTGGTTTTTTTTTTTTTATTATATTAGGTTCTTACCTATGAAATTGGCGTTCTCTATAGGTAGACAATTTCGAGCAAAGTGAATTTTTCATACTTACTTTTCCAGTATTATTTTGGGTGGGATAAATTCAACAAAAGTGAAATTTTGCATGTTTTTACGGACATTTGTAGGCCTAATTTAGACATACTAAAATTTACAAAAAAAATAAAAAAGTTATAGAAATATGGCTACATTTTTTATTAAAACGGACAAACCTGAAACGAGTTCTTTCCATGAGCATTTTCTAATAATTAAATTCACAAAAACAAAAAAAATAATGCAAGCAGAATGTTTATAATATAGGCCACTTTGAAATTTAATAAAAAAAAAAATGTGTGTACATGAAAATTATTGTGATTATAGGAACAAAATGGCAAGCGGAAAAACAACGCCAATTTCATAGGTAAGGACCCAAATGTAACTTGATAGTGATAGTGAAGTGATACATGACGAAATTTTGATCTCTTTAGGCCCATAAAGGGGTGGGTCAGCCCGTTGAAATAAATAACTTCAATTTGTATGAAAATGTTTTTTTTTTTTATTGCCTAATTATATATGTACAGTCAGAACCAAAGTAGTTGTGGTAGAGCCACGCTACCGGCAAAAATCACTTCAGCTGGTAGCATGAATGGGCCGGCTCGTCCGGGGAAGTACCACACTCTCACAGAAAATCGACGTTTGAGTAGTAGTTTTACAGCTTCTATGCTTCGTTCGGTGAGTGAGAGAGCCGGAGGCCCATCCCCCCTCCCCTCTGGGGAGTGAAAACAAAAGGCCGGCAACGCTCTTGTCATACCCCTGGTGTTACATTAGTCCATGGGCAGCGGTGATCACTTACCATCAGGTGACCCGCTTGCTCGTTTGCCGTCCTCTGACATAAAAAAAAAAAAACTATATGGCGGCTCGGATATAAGCTGCGAGCTGCACAGAACGTGCCCCGCCTCCCCGCGCGCGCCCCGCTGAACCTAATATTGTCTTCTGCGCATCGACTCGCGCGATGTTCCAAGTCGCCATACACCTAGTTTGATTCAGACTGTAGTTCTTGTAGAAATAACTTTAGGCTAGTACCTCATTATTAACAGATGGCAGTTCAGGCATCCTCTCAATCGATCGCTAAAACCAAAGACAACAATATTTTTAGTTATAAAGTATATTTAGTTATAAATATTAGGTCGGGGAGAAAGTAATTTCGTATTTTGTATGAAGATTTTATCCGTCCATACAAAAGAGGTGTGTAACTTTGACATCAAAATTCTCAGAGACAAAACGCTTAAACCAACTTTGTGCTATTCTTACTGGGACTGCGGTATTTTCTTAAATACCAAAATTCATTTTCTGCGTATTTTACATAATATCTTTTTTTTAAACTTTTTAAAATGTTAATTTTTTTTCGTCTATCTGATACATTTTTAATAATCAAGGAAACGGTTAAAAACTTAAGGGAAAATATTTTGTACATTTCTATATAATTCTTGAAAATTGTACCTTTCAGATGGTATCTAAATCAGCCAGATACATACAACATTACCAAAGATATTTTATTACAACTTTACACATAAAAATACGAAATTACTTTTTCCCCGACCTATTATAAAGAACCCAACTAGCAAAAAAATGCTGTAAAAGAGCTGGTTAATAGATTTTCATATCCTTAAGGCTGGTTTGAATTGCTGGTTAAAGTATGGCTAAGCGCTTCTGCACCTATTATAAGTGTGAAAAAGGACCATTTTAAACAGCTTAAACCCTTCAAAAGGCTGGTTAAAGGCTTTATGACAACTATTTATTAGCTGGAATAAGGCTGGTTAATGGCTTTTTACAAAGATTTTATTCTAAAATTGTGCCATATTACATCTCTTATACTAGTTTTAGTTTTAAATTCATCTTATATTAGTTTATTTGAAAGAACAAAGGATTAAAAGACATCGACATATAAATAATGTCCAACAAAAAAAGTAAAAGTGCAGTGTTAATTATTTATTTCACATTCATGAGTGTTTTTGGTTAATTTAAAAGTAACACGGATGCGAGGATCAGTTTACTGTGTAAGTATATATGTATTTTAGTTAAAATTTTCAAGCGCCCACGATTATAGATCATTTAAGGGCAAAAATTTAATAAAATAATTTTAGGTTATATTATGATTGTTACTATTTACCCAGTGTTTGGGTTATTTATAGGTATTCGTAACATACAATATCTGGTGGAATATTAATAAGTCATTTTGAGAGCAATTATTATACTAAACTTTTGTTAAAATAGTATTTTTGAATCAATAATTACGAAATTAATGGCGTCAAAATATTATACAGCATTAATATTTGAAAACAGTTCTTTAAAAGCATCAAGCATGTTAAATCCTTTACTAAAATCTCTAATAAGGGTTATGTTTGGTGTAGGGCTGGAAGAGAGATTTTAGTAAGGTTTTGGCTTTATGATAATCTTCCAAGAATCTCTATTATTGCTTGATGGTGCATCGGTTTAGGGTATAATATACAAAATAAAAAAACGCTAAGTACTAGGTCTGAGTACGCAGTACACATTATGATTTTTGTAAGTAATTTAATTACATTTTCTTTGCTTTATTTTAGGTAATAAATCAACAACATGACCCAAACGATGCAGTACAAGAAGAATATGCAAATGTTGAATGCATTGATTCTGGCGTACAAGATCCAAATAATATACAGAATAACATTGAGCAGACTTTACTTCATATTTCAAATAGTCAACAATTACAAAATCGCCGAGACGCTAAACGAGCTCTAACAAGTTCGATTGGTTGAGAGAATTAGGCGCGGTGATTCGAAGACACGGTGGTGTAGTTGGTAACACACTTAGGGCGCAGACCTAAGACTCGTGGGTTCGAATCCTACCTGTGGCGAATTCTTTTTCATCACATATTTTCAATTTTAAGAATTCGCCTCCGGCTCGTTTCAAAAACCACACTCATGTTTTAATGCCTCTCATTATGTATCAGTTGCATAAACTAGGTACTATTACAGTATGACAATACTTGTCTATTTTAAGTATAAATTAGCTTAATTAAGTATTTATATACTTAACTTAAGGAATAATAGTATTAATAAATTGATCCTTAAAACTCAAAATGGTTTTTTACTTATTTACATGAACACCTATGCCTTTTAGTTTTTTTTTTACATATCATTTATATAAGTCCGAGTGGGAGAATCACAAATAATAGTTCTGATTTTTACTTCAACATCTTTGATACCTTCTTCTAGTGCTTTTCTCATTTTCTTAATAAATTCTTCCAGAAAGCTATTTACTTAGATCTGGTTTTCCCACACCATAATAAATACCAACTGTAATTGGTCGAGCAGAAAGTTCATAAACTTGACATAAAATTGACAAGAACTCTTTTTTAGAGCTTTTATATAATTATATTGGTAGAACATCAAAATTTATATTTAAAGATATTCAATTTGGCACATCGATACAATTCTCGAGTATTATTTTAAATTGGTGTATGAGACCATTATGCCAATATTCACCTTTTTCAAAAAGTTTAAATTTGTTTGTCGAGGTGGACGCATAAATTTTTCTAGGATCATAAGGTAAAATATACGGAAATAGTTTGTTTAAAATTGCTTAAAATTTTTCAGCACAGCCTGTAAAATATTTTTTTCTATAACCCACCCTTTAATTTCTTTACGGAAAGTAACATTTTTCATGAATTTGCTAGAAAGAACGCACTCAGACTCAGATTTACTTGAGCTTTCAGAATTGAGAGATTTTAAATATACGGAACCCGCGTTATTTAACGCCAACGCTTGACCGGATTCCGGTTGGTTCACAGTGGTTTGTTTATTCACTTTATCCGAATTTTCTTCTTCAATTGTCTGTTTTGTCATATCTAGATACTCTTTTAACACTTTTATCTTAAATGCATCACTTTTTTTCTGCATTTCCATGATTTACGATCTTGTAAATTTGTAAACGTATTCTGTAAAAGAATTTACAATTCACTTTATCTACAGTCTAGATTTTAATAACGATCTTCATTGTCTCACTAATACAGTAAAAAGCTGTTATATAGTTTTACTCTAGGGTCTTATAAAACTGTACTTATTACGGTTTTGAAATATTCCACTAAACAGCTTATTGTTTATTGAAAGTCAATTCTCAATCTAAGAGTTTTTAAAAGCATTATATTTATTCTCTTTTACATCTTAAGCCTTGTTTTTATAGACTATGCAGCTATAATTCTACAATAAGAGTTTTGGCTGTAAACAATACAGCTTTAATCTGTGTATTTGAATTTTTTAAAACTTTTGTAGCGCTTATGGCTTGATATTATTGACGTAAAGTCAGTAATCCAGCCAAACGCTTATATAAGTTTGATAAATTCCATAAAACAGCAAGAACACGTCGTAAAATCCATTATATAACCCTAATGTGACTCTAGGCTGTAATTCGATTAACATTATTCTGATATACTGCTACTGTGTTCGTTGGGAATCTAAGTAGGTATATAAAAGAGCCAGTCTGGCCAGCGTGGAGAGTGTAGGCCAAAACATCTGACTCCCTGGCTAATACATGGCTCTGGTCGTACAGAGAGGGTCGTGCTCCTGCAGTGGAGACTAACAAAGACATGATGATGATATTAAATGAAAGTCGTGTTAGTTACACTATTTATAACTAAAGAAAGACAGAACCGATTTGGCCGGTTGGTGGGGAGGTAACTAAGAACCAGGAGATGGATGTAACTTTTAATATCGTTTGACGTTCACGTTCTTCCACGCGGACGAAGTCGCGGGCACAGCTATTTAACAATATTATATTATACGCTGCTAGCCTCACACAAAAGATTGAGACCTGTTTAAATTATAACCTCAAATATTCAAATTATTCCTTTCATCTTCCGAGCGCATTCCCAATTGCATCCTTAGTGGTTACGCTTCAGAGCCTTCGAGCAACACGGAAGGGAGTAGCCATACGCTGCATTCCCCTCTGTCAAGGTACAAGCCAAAATTAGGCATATGCATGTCTATGTGTTAGTTGTGTGTGACTCATCTGTACACAAATTATTTTTTCTTTTTTATGTCATTTTTTGTGACAATGTCATAATTACTATCAAGTGACAGTTTAAGTTTTGTATGTAGGTGTGCGGAACTAAACTTGTGTGCACATTTCCCCCCGCAAAAAACGCCAGAAAAATTGTCATTGTAAATTGTCGCTTTGCCCACTCCCTCCGTCCGGTACGGAGGCCGTGTTGCTCGAAGTTCAGAGCCCAGTGAACGCTAATAATGCTAGGTAGTTTGGAGAGGCTACAGGTATTTACACAGAACAACTGCCGTCTGACCTCCACACCGTTTACATTTTGGTTTGGTACAAAAGTACCAAAACCAATCCTAGGATAAGCTTTCACAAAGGCTAGAGAGCGTTCGGGACCCACTAACTTGATGTTCCTTCTGAAGCCCCATCTTTTTTTTAGACAAACAGGCAATTCAAGTCTTTGATTTTATAAAACCTAGATAGACTCTATAGCCTAAAAGCGTAGAAAAAACTATGGTCCAACACATAGGGTAAAACCCGGATAGTTGCGTCGGGGGGATACTTGCGTCGGTTTCGAATTCTCTATATTAGGTACATTTGTGGCATTACTGCTTGATTATAGTTAGAAGCGCTCCCCCCGCAGGCCTCACTGCCACGTAAACCGTTGGAGTGGGTGCACGCGTTTCGTCCGTGTGAGCAAAAATCTTCCGCTGCGAAACATTAACGGACGTCGAAATTATATTGGTACGTAGTTTTTGTTGGATATCTTTATAATTAATTGTGGTTTTAGACTACATTTTGTTTCTTTGTTTACATTAGACCTTTAATTGCCCTATTAATTACGTTTTATTGTTGAAAAGATTTTATTTATTTTTTTTAATCGAAAAGGCAACTATCCGTATCAAAAAGGATAGTTGCCTTATTTATTGAGGCGGATAGTTGCTCTAAATGCAATTATCCATAACCATTTATTCCTTAATCAATGAATCTTTTTTTTCACTTAAATGGTTTTTAAATAGCATTACAATGCTCGGTACATTATTAAAATTGAAAATATGTGATGAATGTATTCGAAACCTACCTGTGGCGAATTCTTTTTCATCACATATTTTCATTTTAAAATTATGCTATACTTACTTATTTTAAATATAAAACAATATTAACCGGTTTCCCGTGCCCATTCTAGGTAAACATAATGCCTCGCAAGTATAAGCGGAAACCAAGTGTTATATGTATGACTATGCGGCAAGTATCCTCCTAACTCTTTTTAACATTTGGCAACTATCCGCTGCAGTAGGCGACTATCCCTTTTTTAGGAGGTCAAATAAAACGTAATATACTCAAAACCAGTATCAATTATGCTAACGGAATTGGTCTTCTATAAAAGATGAAGAACCTATGTTTTCGTATACATTATCAGGTATTATTAATAACGACCCATTTTTTTATAATTTAAACTTTTTGAAAAGTGAGGCAACTATCCGTGTTTTACCCTAGTCGGTCGCTCATACACACAGCTACCCATTTGACGGATTTTGAGGGCAGAAATTGACAGGACGCGTGTGATAACACAAAGCTGTCACGCACACAAGCATTGACAAATTGGCCAGCTTTTCAATCATTGAAATAAAGGCATGACGGTTTGACGGTGTCTAGAGAGTATAAAGTTAAAGATTAAAGCATATAATATAGTCTTAATAAACTGAAAACAACTTTAACAAAGTATTTCTCAGTGGGATTTGAACCCACGGCCTCCGAGTTATAAGGTAACAAAGCTACTCCTAAGATCTCATGCTGTCTTAGTATACTTAACTTAAAAATTGTGTAGACAGTGAGTAAATGAGATTTGAGAACGTTTTCAGTTAAGATGCTTTTGAGTATTTGAGCGTTAGGCTGGCAGTTAAAAATAAATGACACTATTGCAAACTCTTTATAGTTTTAGGAATCTTTATTTTACACTAGCAGTTACCCGCGGCTCCACCCGCGTGATCTATATAGCCTATGTCCTTCTCAGTACCCTAACCTATGTCTATGCAAAATTTCATGATGATCGGTTCAGTAGATACGGCGTGAAAGCGTAACAAACAAACAAACAAACTCACTTTCGCATTTATAATATTAGATAAGATTAGGATAGAATTATATTTTTATAAACCTTTTGTTTTGTAAAATTGTCTGTCATTCTAATTTGTATCATCAACAGTCTAAGTAAATATTATTCGTGAACGCATAGCGTATTTTAATTTATATTTCTTTCTAAAAGAACTTATTAGCGTGAATTAATATCGATTGGTAAAAGACACCTATAACGTTTTATATAAAAAAAATTATGTCAATAAATACCTCGAAATCTGCCCAATGCTCCATCTAAAAGCAAATGAAGAATATAAATCAAAGTCTAAATAGAAAAGATAGGCGATGCGGCTAGCAAGCCATCACTGGTTTCCACCTTAACGCCCACTAACACGGTTGTCTACCCCGCAAGGGATAACGACGTACATATTGGGTCCTTACCTATGAAATTGGCGTTTTTTTTCCGCTTGCCATTTTGTTCCTAATGACAATTATTTTCAGGTAAACACATTTTTTTTATTTAAACTTGAAAGCAGCCTATATTATAAACATTCTGCATGCATATTTTTTTTGTTTTTGTGTATTTAATTATTAAAAAATGCTCATGGAAAGAACTCGTTTCAAGTTTGTCCGTTTTATTAAAAAAATTAGCCATATTTCTATTACTTTTCTAACATTTTGTAAATTTTAGAATGTCTTAATTAGGCTTAATCTTGTCCGTAACTACATGCAAAATTTCATTTTTGTTGAATTTATCAAACCAGAAATAATACTAAAAACGTTAGTATGCAAAATTCACTTTGCTCTAAATTCTCTATAGAAAACGCCAATTTCATAGGTAAGGACCTAATAAATGCAATATGGCTTGGGTTTCGAATCGTGCGCTCCGATTGCGACTGAGGGCAGAAAAGAAGTTAGGTTCAGGTAATTTTTTTTTTTTACTTCCCGGTACGACTTAGGGCAGAAAAGAAGTTAGGTTCAGGTTATTTTTTTATGACCACCCGGAACGACTGAGGGCAGAAAAGCACACGGGCGCACGATTCTAAATTTCAACCTGCAATATTATAAATGCGAGACTCTGTCTGTCTGTCTGTCTAACAGGCCAAAACTACTGAACCGATTTAAGTGAAATTTCGTATACAAATACTAGAGCCTGAGAAAGGCTTTTTTTCATGCGGATGAAGTCGCGGGTACAGCAGCAGCTGGTATCATATACATGGCGAAATTTTAATCGCTTTGGATCCATAAAAGGCCTATTCAGCCCGTCGACATGAACAACTTTTCCTTTGGGACCAATGCTGAAGACTAAAACAAAACATTCGCATATGATAATATTAACCTAGTCAATTTATGTGTTACTAGCTAATACCCGCAACTTTGCCTGCGTGATATATTGCCTATGTCCTTCTCAGTACCTTTACCTATGTGTATGCAAAATTTCATAATGATCGGTTCTGTAGATAGGGTGTGAAAGCGTAACAAACAAATAAACAAACTCACTTTTGCATTTATAATATTAGTTAGGAAGTTAGGATTTCATTTGTGTAGCTTAGTTTGTTGAATATGTTACCGGCCAAATCCAATTTCAGGACTAACTAGTTTGTCCTGAAATCTTTAGGATCAAACACCCATGTCGATTTTTCATGAAAAGTCTCTTCTGCCATTCTGGATTCTAAAACTGGCGTCATTTTTGAAATCTACATTCCGAAAAACCTATACAACGACACCCATGTCGATTTTTCGTGAAAAGTTGCGTCCGCCATCTTGGATTCATCCCGAAAAACTCATATAACGACAACCAGGTCGAGTTTTCATGAAAAGTTGCATCAGCCATCTTGGATTAAAAAACTGACGTCACTTATGAAATCTACACCCTCAAAAACCCATGCAACGACACCCATGTCGATTTTTCATGAAAAGACGCGTCCACCACCTTGGATTTAAAAAAATATGCTCTATACCTAGAGCTTCCAAAACATTTGAATAAATATTCAAAATTTAGTTCGTCCTAGGCCACACTAGTTTATCCTAAAACGGGTTTGGCCGGTAACATATACATCATCATCAGGTCTTTGTTAGTCTCCTCTGCAGGAGCACGACACGACCCTCTCTATACTACCAGAGCCATATATTAGCCAGAGCAGTCAGAGTATTTGGCCTACACTCTGAACGCTGGCCAGACGAGTTGGAGAGGTCTCTTTAATGTTGTTTAGCTTGAGTTCCCTAAGTTTCCTTCTACGAGTTTTCTTCGACTATTATATAGTTCTTGTAGAAATAACTATAGGCAGGTACCTCGTTACTAGTAGGTGGCTGACTGATCCTCTCCGTCGGTGATGGCTAAAACCAAAATTAATATAATACTTTTAAAATTAAGAAACAATTTTAAGAATATAATATGCTGCTAATCTCACACAGAAGATTGACATCTGTTTAAATAATATCCTCAAATATCCAATAGAATAATAATAATAATAAGTTTTCTTTTATTTTCTGAAAAAATACAGTTTAGGACTCATCATCATCATTATTTCGTGTAGGTGACACTGTCAGTCGACCATGCACACCCTGGTGTCAGAGTTCTGCGGAACCGCCTCTCGGCCTCTGGTTCCTTTGACGACTACCAGATGGCAGCCGGGACCACCGGCTTAACGTGCCTTCCGAAGCACAGAATCTTCTTTAATACGGACAAATCACACAGATTGAGCTAGCCCCAAAGTAAGTTCATATGAAAGACTTGTGTTATGGGATACTAACTCAACGATACTATATATTATAACAAATACATATATAGATAAACATCCAAGACCCAGGTCAATCTGAAAAAGATCGTTTTCCATCTTGACCTGACCGGGGATCGAACCCGGGACCATTCGTGTCGCAGGCAGGCGTGATGATTCAGATTCAGACAATCAGGTGATTCATGCCTGCAAAGTCTTAACCTAACTGAAAACAATTTAACAAAGTATGCTTCCCGTGGGAATCGAACCCACGACCCCCGGGTCAACAAGGCGAACAAGGCGAGGCGGTTTTTATCTACTTACATACTAGTACACTGATACATATTTTAGTTATTTATTTAGTCATACAAATATCGGTACCTAATTATAGTCCAGCACACCAGTGTCTATACTAGGCCGGGCCTGTATCATAGACACTAGGACCTTCCAATAGTAAACACATTAGATTTAAGTACTACATTTATCATATTCCTATATGATAACTGCAGCAAATCCAAATTGTAAACTTAGTAAGAAAGAACGTTACTTAAAGTCGAGACGCAAAAATATCATGAATCTTTATTTTTACCATCCGAGCGCACCCAAGTAACACATCACTGTCTAGAAAAGGGTAATAGGACATCTAATAGAATTAAATTTGATTGTTTATTTTAAGAGTTGGTACATCTGTCTTAATATCTCCGAGAATGCTTATAGACACGCTCCAGTAACAGTGGGCACAACCTTATATATATATATATATATATATAAGGTTGTGTTATATATATATATATATATGGACAAGTCACACGGATTGAGCTAGCCCCAAAGTAAGTTCGAGACTTGTGTTATGGGATACTAACTCAACGATACTATATTTTATAATAGATACATAAAGATAAACATCCAAGACCCAGGTCAATCTGAAAAAGATCATTTTCCATCTTGACCTGACCGGGGATCGAACCCGGGACCATCCGTGTCGCAGGCAGGCGTGTTGACCGCTGCGCCACGGAGCTCATCATACCTTGAAGGTAGATGACAAGATTGTCTTAAGAACATGTCTTTAGGTACTGTTTTAAGAGTGTACTTTCTGAGTGTATCTTTGACGAGCTCCGCGGCGGAGCGGTCGTCACGCCGGCCTGTGACACGGTTGGTCCCGGGTTCGATCCCCGGTCAGGTCAAGATGAAAAAATGATGATTTTTTTCAGATTTCCCTGGGTCTTGGATGTTTATCTATAATAGGTATTTGTTATAAAATATAGTTAGAATCCCATAACACAAGTCTTACTTAAGAACTTACTTTGGGGCTAGCTCAATCTGTGTTATTTGTCCGTATATATTTATATTTTATATTATTTATATTTCTCTCAAGTAACCAACCAAGAATACTACAAGATAGTTTCTAGAGCACGACTTTATCTTCTAGATAGTTTTAAGACATCATCATCATCTTCATCAGGTCCTTCTAGTCTCCTCTGCAGGAGCACGACCTTCTCTGTACTAGTACTGTAAAGACAATGCTACTCATAAGATCTCATGCTGTGTTTGTCTAAATTGAAAATTATCTAGACAGTGAGAAAAGTAAATTTGAGAACGTTTTCAGTTAAGTTGCTTTTGAGTATTTGAGCGTTAGGCTGGCAGTTAAAAGTAAATTGATGTCAATAAATACCTCGGAATCTTCCCAATGCGCATCCATCTAAAAACAAATGAAGAATATATATAAATAAATAAATATATATATATACGGATAAATTACAAAGATTGAGCTAGATATATATGTCGCAGTCATCTGGTTGAATCTGCTATTTGATTGAATGACTAGCGCGTTCATTGAATGACCACGTTTAATTGAATGACTAGGCCGAACGTTGAACAAATAAGCGTCGCTCAACGTCCAACTAGTTAGCGGATTGTAACATAGCCCTTTGAAAACAGTGGACATAGAATCAGTCAGGTGATTCAAATTTAGTTCATTTTTTCCCACTGCGGCGCTAGTAGTCACCAAAACAAATATGGCGTCAAACAGCTCGAACAGATGGCACGATGTTGATATTTTTTTCGATTAAATTTACTTAAAAGAGCGTTATTTGTAATAAAATAGTATGATATTATGGATTAACCTATTATAACGCCGCCGTCGGCTACTTTAAAAACTAAGAAAAATGAAATCATGCTACCACCAAATATTACAAAGTCGGCTAAGATTCAACGACTTCGCTAAATGACATTCATTCAGTCAAGACGTTGAACGTTACATTCAACGACTTGACGAGCTGTCCTTCAGTCATTCAATTAAACGTCGCCATTCAATGAACGCGCTAGTCATTCAATCAAATAGCAAATTCAACCAGATGACTGCGACATATACATCATCATCAGGTCTTTGTTAGTCTCCACTGCAGGAGTACGACCCTCTCTGTACTGCCGGCGTCGAGAGTGAAGGCCAAATTCTGTGATTGCTCTGTCTATATGGCTCTAGATATAGACAGAGCAGTCACAGAATTTGGCTTTCGCTCTCGACGCCGGCCAGAGGGGTTGGAAAGGTCTCTTTGATCTTACATTTTGTATAGCTTGTGATTCCTAAGTTTCCTTCTACGACTCTTTTCGACTGTTAGACAGAGCAGTCACAGGATTTGGCCTACACTCTCGACGCTGGCCAGACTGGTTGGGAAGGTCTCAAAGAGACCTTAAGTTTTGTTTAGCTTGTGATTCCTAAGTTGCCTTCTATGACTTTTTTCGCCTGTTATATAGGTAGTACTTGTAGAAATAACTATAGGCAGGTACCTCTTTACTAGCAGGTGGTTGATTGGCTCTCTTGATTGGTGATGGCTGAAACCAAAGACATAATAATACTAACTCACTGAGTTAGGTAATTAGCAGTAGTTCTGTGTTTCCTGTAATGTTATTTTATATTTCATCCTTATTTTTATTTTATATCCATATGTATAAACACTATATTGTGCAGTAAACAGAATAAACATTTTCATACTCTTAAACCCTGATTTATACCAGTAGTATGCCCAGCAGCGCTCTAATTCTCTTTTAAAAGGTGTCACGGAAGACCAGCGGCGTGATGTCAGTTGCATCACTGCCTTATGCTGGCCCCAGTGGCCCCTTTTTGGTGCCTCACTCTACAGAAAATAAACAATGTAATTACACTAAACTGAATGTATTACTGTGTGGCTCCGAATAAATTATTTTTCTTTATTTCTTTAATTAACAAAATAATTTTAACAATATTATACGCTGCTAGCTTCACACAAAAGTTGCTAACCTGACACAAAAGTTTGAGACCCGTTTAAATAATAACCCAAAATATTCTATAGAATCTTTACTAATCATGAGTTCGATGGCCTAGTGGGCGTGACCATTATTAGCGCTTTAACATGTTAAGCAACCCCGGGCGCAGTCCCCACTTGGATGGGTGACCGTAAGTGGCATTGAAATATCTAGAGCTCTTCCGTGCGTCGGAAGGAATGTTAAGCCGTTGGTCCCGGCTGTCATCATTGATGGCAGTCGTTAAGCTAAGTCAGATGCCTTTAGGCAGCTTGAAAAATTAATGTTTGATCCAACGACATTAGATTTCTAGTGGGGTAACCCCTAATCTTAGGTGATTTGGAGGGCTACAGGTATCTACACAGAACAACTGCCGTCTGTCCTCCACACTTAAAAAGCAGCCAACAACCTCCATGGTCCAGTGGTTAAGGTTTGCCTTGTTGTTGGGGGTTGTGGGTTCGATTCCCACGGGAAGCATACTTTGTTAAGTTGTTTCCAGTTAGGTTAGGACATTGCAGGCATGAATCACCTGATTGTCTGGCAAGAAAGATGATTCCATGCATCGGAAGGCACGTTAAGCCGTTGATCCCGGCTGCCATCTGGTAGTCGTTAAAGAAACCACGTCAGAGACCGAGAGGCGGTTGCGAAAAACTTTCACACCAGGGTGTGCATGGTCTACTGACCGTGTCACCTACACGAAATGATGATGATGACTTAAAAAGTAGAGACCAATCCTAAGATCAAGTGCTGTCTGTGTCTCACTAAGTAATTGTCTACACTGTAATAGAATGAGGTTTGAGAACGTTTTTAAGAAGTTAAGAGGATCGACTACCTGTAAATTTTCATACATGACAGTCGATGTGTGTAAAGGTATACAATAGATTGCCTAAAGATATCAAAGACCAACCATTACCACTTTAAAAAAAAAAACTGAAATTGTGGCTCGTTGACAAACAATTTTATCAAGTTAATGATTTATTTATATGACGTAAATATTTATATTTAATGTGGTTTTGATTTTTTTTTAAATTATTTTATTGTATTTATTTTAATGTTATTTAAATGACGAATATAATTTTAACTCTGATTTTTTTAAATGTAGACTTTTTTTCATATTCACATGCTTGATCTAAGCAAAATAAATATAGGACATAATATAAATATTGTAATCTCATGTACTCTATTTTCGTGAATAAATAATCATTATCATTACAAAAAACGATAACTCTTCAACTCTAAACCTTTACGAAATGAAGAAATTTTGGTGTTGTTCGATTTAGCACACCTTAATCTAGGGCTAACCGTTTTCCTTTTTTATTGGTTCGGTTTAGATTAATTTACTCAAATAAATTGAAATGCCCTAGATATTATTTAAGTATGGATATTTACATAGATACTCATAACTTTTGAAGTAAGCAATATATCTTAAATATCAAAACCTACAGCCCTACTTCTCCAATTTATCAATAATGTGTAAAAACCTATCGAAATTGGACTATGTTTAAGGGGTAGGAAGCGTTAACGCTTTTTGTATGAAAATTTACAGGTGGTCGATCTTCTTAAGATACTTTTAAATATTCGTGCGTGAGGCTTGGCAGTAACAAAAAAATACAATTATAATGTTTAATATAAAAAAAAAAAAAATATGTCAATAAATAATACCTTGAAAAATTCGGGTGCCCAGTATGGACTCATCTAAAAACAAAGGAAAAAGTTTATGCACTTTGAGTTAAATTATTTTGTGTGCTTCCGCCACCAGTTACTTCATGCAAACTATTGCTGGCCTAAATTATAAAGCTTAAGGCGCTCCTATAGTAACACTAGCGCCACCCAGCAATTAATTCTTTTAATCCTAAATTATATTGAATTTTAAAAATCTAACAAGTACATAACTAGTAAATTACTTGTAGTATTTTTGTATTAATTTTCACTAATATTCGTTTGATAAAATAAGAGAAAAACAGGTTAACGCCAAAAGTGGCCACTTTGGCGTCGTTTTGTCGTTAACCGATTTTTCTCTTTAAATATGGCACTAGTAAATTACTTATCAAGTACAAAAAATACTATAAGTAATTTAGTAGTTTTGAACATGTTAAATTTTTTAAATTCGATACCATTTATGATTTAAGAATTTAATTGCTGGGTGGCGCTAGTGTTACTATAAGAGCGCCTTAATCAAAGTCGAAATAAAAACGATAGGTGATGCGGCTAGAAACCCATCACTATTTTGATCCGCTTTCAATCTTAACGCCCACTAAACCTTGGGTTCTGTCTAACCCGCAAGGTATAAAGACGTGATAATATGTGTATGAAATTAAAACCGATCAAGTGTGGGTCGGGATCGTCCTAGATGGGTTCCGCACCACTATATCAAAATTTACGATAAAAAGCATATAAAACAAGTTTTTTGTGATCCTCATTTTTACTTACATTTTATTTACATTACTAGCTGTTACCCGTGGCTTCGCCTGTGTGACATATAGCCTTTGTCCTTTTCAGTACCCTAACCTATGTGTATGCAAAATTTTATGATGATCGATTCAGTAGATAGGGCGTGAAAGCGTAACAAACAAACAAAGTCACTTTTGCATTTATAGTATTAGTTAGGATATATAATTTAATATATATTATATGTATATATATGTTAAATTATGGTTAAATTATTATTATGGTTCGGTCCCCGGTTATGATGGAAAATGATCTTTTTCAGTGTGACCTGGGTCTTGGATGTTTATCTATATAAGTATATTATAAAATATAGTATCGTTGAGTTAGTATCCTGCGACACAAGTTCACAACTTACTGTGGGGCTGGCTCAATTTGTGTGATATGTCCCTATATATTTATATTTATTTATTTATTTATATATATTGTTAGGATTAGTATCTATATACATGGTGAAATTTTGATCGTTCCGGACCATTAAAGGGGTGATTCAGCCTGTCAATATAAACAACTTTTCCTATGGGACAAATGCTGTAAACTCGAAAAAAATTTCGACATTCCTATACAAATTGCCCGGGCGGCTGAACACTTTTGTATGAAAATGTCGAAATAAATTTGAGTTTCCAGCATTGGTCCCATAGGAAAAATGGTTCATATCGACGGGCTGAATCACCCCTTTAAGGGTCCAGAACGATCAAAATTTTGCCATGTATATTATATTTATTTATATATATTGTTAGGATTAGTATCTATATATATATTATAGTTGGGATGAGGATAGGATTATATATTTCAAACGACTGCTCTTGTGAGATTGACACTAACGGGGTCAGAGGTGCAGGTAAAAGCTCTTATAAATATTTCAATTTAAATATGACATATTCCAGCAGTGGACGAGTATACTGATGATGATGATGACGTATTCTTACCCCAGGACTTGGCCCAAATCTCCTCGTTCCTCCATTTTGTTTCAGTCTCTAGAAATATAAAGTATAAAAATTACTCATAGCGATTTTAGTCATTACCAGTTCTCCAAATTCATTCCTTATATCATTTTAACAATACATAGGTACTATAGTTCTCAATTGTGATAATAATAATAAAATAAAAAAATAAAAATGGTTTATTGGGAGAACTAGTTAATTACAGTTAATATTTATTGTGATCTTTAGATATTTATTTAGTTTTGATTGTAATAAGAATAGTGATTCTATAAGTAAACACATTAGTATGTTCTAGTACTGATAAAGTTTTGGTTCTACAGTCAGTGTGTTGATGTAGAGTCCTGATGACCAGTAACACAGGTTCATCAGAAACCTAGCATGGGCATGAGATTTCTACATCACTATTTGTTTATGTTTAAGACTCAATTTATGGCGTGTTTTGTACTTTTTTTTATTTTTATTTTGTGTTGTCAATTATGTTCGACATGTGGATTTTGGAGAAAAATAAATATATTTTATTATTTATTTTTTTATTTTCATTATAAAGCACTAGCTGTTACCCGCGGCTCCGCCCGCGTGATATAGAGCCTATGTCCTTCTCAGTACCCTAACCTATGTCTATGCAAAATTTCATGACAATCGGTTCAGTAGATACGGCGTGAAAGCGTTATAAACAAACAAATAAACAAACAAACTCACTTTTGCATTTATAATATTAGTTAGGATTAGGATTGTCTCTTATAGTTGTCAACAGCCAACTATTTCACCAACGGCATTCCTCATTTTATTTATTTTACTAGTAAATAAGATCTAATAGAGTAGTTCGTTTTAATTTATCTGATCTGTGTAATATATTGAATGTCACATTAAATAAAATTAATTAAAAAAAAAAAAAAGACCAAAATTGAAAAAATCTACGTCCGTACCAAAGACAAGTCCGTACATCGGTAGTAAATAACTTGTAGTACTTTTAATTTTTTTTTCTACCCTTTAGGCATTAACAGTCTATAAAGACTTTATACACCGTTATTTTAATTTAATAGGTACACAAACCTTAAGAGGTGACTCAGCCCATCAACATGAACAACTTTTGTTATGGGACCAATGCTGAAAATTCTATTTTATTTTTCACCTTTTCCATACATTTAGTCCAATTAGCTGGACACTTTCATAAGCGTATGTAATTTTTTTTTATTCCCAAGTTTGGGTCCATATTAAAAGTTGTTCATCATTTACTTCAGTCACTCCTTAAAGTTTGTGTACTGATTAAAAAATAAGGGTAGGTAAATAATGTAAGTATTTTATTCATTTGCCGTGTGGTTCCCGGCAGAGTAGAATAGGACCACTCCAAGTCTTCTCCTGGATGTCGTAGAAGGCGACTAAGGCTACACAAGCTAAACAAAGCTATAAACATCAAAGAAATCAAAGAAACCTCTCCAACCGGTCTGTCCAGCGTGGAGAGTGTAGGCTAAACCCTCTGACTGCTCTGGCTAATATATGGCTTTGGTAGTACAGAGAGGGTCGTGCTCCTGCAGTGGAGACTAACAAAGACCTGTTGATGAATGTAATTATTCAACACATCTTTCATGAAAATCAGAATAAAGAGAGACTACACTTACGTCTTGTTTATCCTGCAAATAAAAACACGCATTATTTTAATACTATAAATTGTAGTAATAAAGGATATTCTGTGAAAAATTTCAACTCTCTACATTTAAGAGATCGTGAGATACAGCCTTTGATTACATACTCTCTAGACACCGTCATGCAATGATTAAAAAGCAGCCCATTTTTTTAATGCTTAGTGTGCGTGACAGCTACTTCTGTGTGTTATCACCTTGCGTCCTGTCAATTTATGCCATCATAATCCGTCATATTAGCAGTTGTGTGTGTGTGCGACCGACAATAGGCTGGACATAGATTTAAAAAACCAGCCAAGTGTGAGTCAAACTCACGCAATGAGGGTTCCGTACAATATGCTTCGTGAACACACACACACAATGTGCAAAAATGTTTTATTCAATTGACTAGCGCTATCTAGTGGTGTTTTAGTGAACTATTTCCCTAGGTGAACTTATTATAGTGAGTTTACCACTTTATTTTCAACTGATAGAATTCTTATTATTTTTCCTGTAATCTTCAAGCAATAAACTATATACTGTAATTTTTTGGAAATTTTAGGCGCAGTAGTTTCGGAGATCTGGGGGGGGGGGGGGGGAATGGTCAAATTTTGCCTTCTTTCGTGAATAAAATCAAAAGTATTGATTTTTTCGAACAAAAAAATATTTTTGAGATCCTTATAACAAGCCCTTTTATTTGATATATACCACGGTAAGGTTTGCAAAACTTTTTTTTAACATTTTATATTTGGACTCCCTAAACAGACGCTTATTTAAAAAAAATATATATTTACTTTGCACATCCATGTTTGGGTCATAGGTTTACACCATCTTACCAAATTTCATTTAATTTGGTTCAGTAGATTCGGAGAAAATCGACTGTGACAGACGGACGGACGGACAGACAGACGCTCGAGTGATCCTATAAGGGTTCCGTTTTTAATTTTTTGTACGGAACCCTATAAAAATCGTCTTTCATTCCTAGTTCTATGGGGCTGGACACTAGTTTTTTCTACGCTTTTAGGCTAATTGAGTCTATCTAGGCTTTATATAATCTAAGATGAAAACCAATCTAAAGTTTAGTTTCTACAAATGCTAGATAGTTTTCGGGACCCACAACATACGTTCCGAAACTGAATCATCTTTTTTTTTCAGATAATCCATCCATCCATCCATCAGGTCTTTTTTTTTTAGGCTCCACTGCAGGAGCCGGGCCTGCCGGGCCCTCTCTGTACTACCACAGCAATATATTAGCCAGAGTAGTCAGAGGATTTGACCTACACTCACCACGCTGGCCAGACGGGTTGGAGAGGTCTTTTTGATGTTTGTAAGCTTTGATTAGCTTGTATTTCCTAAGTCGCCTTTTACGACATCCACGGAAAGACTTGGAGTGGTCCTATTCTACTCTGCCGGGAACCACACGGCATGTCATCACGGCACGGCATCAGATAATCAGGTGATTCATATCTGCAGTAACCTAACCAAAGAGGAAACAACTTTCACAAAGTATACTTTCCAGTGGAATTTGAACCCATGGAGACATTTGGTACACTTATCTTCCTCGACGCTGCGTTCACTCTACCAGGCACTCTATATATTATAGGTTTCTAACAAAATTCAAATATACGTGTAAACATCTACTTTACTAAAACTTGTAGAGTTCCATGAATTGGTAGAGTAGTAGTCTAGTGAACTTCACCACTTACCCTACATGTTTACCGGAAGTTTTTAGCTTTCCCGCTGTCTGATATAAAATATATAGATAGCTAAGTACCTGTTCCAAACGAAGGCCTCTCAACCAACTCTAAAATAAAAAGATTAAAAAAGTAATATAGAAAATAAGCCGTTTTTTGTTTTATTATTTATGGGATGGTAAAAGAGCAAGCAGGTCACTTGATCGCCACTGCCCATGGACAAATGCAACACCAGGAGTGTTACAAGAGCGTTGCCGGCCTCTATTTTTCATCCCAGAGGGGAAGGGAGATAGGCCTCCAGCTCTCTCAATCACCGATAGAAGCATACCAGCGGTAAAACTACTACTCAAACGTCAATTTTCTGTGAGAGTGTGGTACTTCCCCAGACGAGCCGGCCCATTCATGCTACTAGCAAAAGTGAATTTTGCCGGTGGCGTGGCTCCACCACAACTACAAATTTTAAAGGAAATAAGTACGTCTTCAAATTTAAAGGAAAAGCATGATTTTTAACACGCTTTTATTAGCTTCAGTGTGTGTAAGAAAATCTTGGAATCTTAATTTGACCCACTTCCCGGTCTTCGATTAGGATGAAATTTTGCACATGCTCTGAGTTCTGATGACAATACATGACTAATTTTTAAATAATTTTAAATTATTCTGAGTCCAGTGCTGCGACCATTTGAAATAAATCGGAAGAGAGAAATTAAAGATGTGAATTAAAATTTTGTTCTTCGAAACCCTTCTTAGGTAAAACAATTTTTACAGTGAAGTTTTAATTTGCGTTTTTATCAAACGGTTACTATTGGCAAAAACGCTAAGCAAACTTTTACCTGCGTTCTCACTTTAAACTGTAAAAAATACTTAGTTTATAAAATAGAGGATAACCCTTCAATTAGATTTATTAACTAAGTATTTTTAACCTAGAGGCCCTAGATAACTAGGCCTCGAAGAATAACGTCTTCATCTATCGATTTATTTCAAGTAGTTGCAGCACTGGACTGCCTTCATGTACCCCTTACTGCTCTATCTCAAAAAACTACCAGAATTTTCAAAATCAGTCGAGTAGTTTCGGAGCCTATCCAAGGCAAACAGACAGTCAAATATTTCCTCTTCACAATATTAGCATAGATAGTATACATAACGAAAACATTGCTACATTAAGGTTACTTACCGACATCTCTTTTTGTCTCAGATTCTCCCACTTAAAGGAAAAGAGTTGAATTAAAACAAAATATTTTTCAAATAGTAGAATACCTTACTACTAAATAGTGGGTAGTGTTGAAGAAATACGCATGCTTCGAATGCGTTATACCCTACGGGGTAATATGTGATGAGAGAATTCACTACGGTGATTCGAAACCACGGTGGTGTAGTTGGTAGCACATGCAGACGTAAGAGCAGTGGGTTCGAATCCTACCTGTGGCGAATTATTTTCTTTACATATTTTCAATTTTAATAATATACCGAAAATCCATTTAATATTTTTCAAGTTTGTATGACTGGCATGAGAATTTAAGGTTAGGATTGAATTATTAGTGATTCGCAATGCTATTTTTTTACTGGCTAAATCTAAATTTCGAGTAATACGCTCAAATAATAATAATTACGATGTTACAGATTTTAAAAACAAAGGTTTAGTGAGATATTCAAGAAATAAATTTCGCGTTTTGTGACGTCATTCGCGGCCGCTCTTTTTCCAATCCCGATTTATCCTGTTAACAAAGATTTTTCGAACGAAAAATATAATTTTACTTAATAATAGACATCATACATGATATTATGTTACTAAGAATATTGACTTTCTTTCTTATTCAAAAAAAAAAAAAAACTTCAACGAAAATGACGTTATTTGGAAGTTTATGAATGAAAACTTTATTGAATCGCAGAAATACCGAAATTAGCTTCATAGAATAAGTTGGGATTGCTCCTAGGGTTGCTTAACATGTGGAAGCGCCAATATTGCTCGAGCCCACAGAGCCATTGCATTGGGCTCCTTAAATCATGAAAACTGCATTCAAATCTTTTAACCTATTTTGACAACGATACCACATACAAATTTACAAAAAGATTATTTTTAATCGACTTCAAAAAAAGGAGGAGGTTCTCAATTCGTCGTAATTTTATTTCGATTTCTAATAGACGCCTGGACCGATTTAAGAAATAAATATAAATAAATATATACGGACAAATCACACAGATTGAGCTAGCCCCAAAGTAAGTTCGAGACTTGTGTTATGGGATACTATCTCAACGATACTATATTTTATAATAGATACTTATATAGATAAACATCCAAGACCCAGGTCAATCTGAAAAAGATCATTTTCCATCTTGACCTGACCGGGGATCGAACCCGGGACCTTCCGTGTCGCAGGCAGGCGTGTTGACCGCTGCGCCACGAAAATATAGTATCGTTGAGTTAGTATCCCATAACACAAGTTTCGAACTTACTTTGGGGCTAGCTCAATCTGTGTGATTTGTCCGCATATATTTATTTATTTATTTATTTTGACCATCTACAGGGATAAAATCAGCCTGTATAATGACCTCCGAATTAAATGTACATACATACTATCACGTCTTTCTCCCTGGCGGGGTAGACAGCTAGGCCCAGGTTTTTAAAACCTTAAGGAATTAAATGTATTATGTAATGAATATTTTTACCTCTGGATTATCTATCTCTGAATTCTGGAAAAAATGTCAATATTTTCTTAAAATAATTAACTATCTTCCCGGGTGTAATTTATAATTAAAGAATTGAATGATTTCTTATGACATACGACGGCAAACGAGCAAATCACCTGATGGTAAGTGATCACCGCTGCCCATGGACAACTGCAACACCAGGGGTGTGACAAGAGCGTTCTTCTTCTTCTGTTTTATAATATGGCTTCCACCGAGATTTCAGTGACTCTGCCAATGTCCAGTAAATAGAGATACCAAAGACAATATAATACTAACGTAATAGACTGCCCACCTTATACAAAAATATTGGACCAAATTAAGGTTGCGAAAAGCAGGCGAATGTATGGCGCAGGAGAGTTGCTTGCTACTCGATACTAGATGGCGGTAATCTGCGTTAGCCTTTTACTTACTAAATATACGGTGTCATTTTAAAATATTACGCCTTAAATATTGTTTTGATTTTTAATAAGATATATTTTATGAATCATGTTTTTATATTCTCATAATAGATACAATGTTGTGTAGTTTCGAGTGGCGCCATCTATGCGAGTCTCTGAGAACAAATCGTACGATTAAGGCGTTGAGATCACATGGAGATACTAAGTATCAGTGTTGTACGGTAAAGTTTTAACAAGTAGCATCAAAGATGGCGATTCTTTGATGCCTCGTGGGAGCTTCTGGTGACAAATCTATACGAGACCATATAACAGTCTACTTTAACTATTTCACAAATTGTTCTCGAGCACGAGCATTTATAACACCAAACTACACCAATTCCATATTATAAAGTCCACTAAAATCAATTTGCAAAATTGTCTAAGGCAAACCCCTAATGCACCCCTTGACTTCCCACGACAAACTCCGACAAGAGCGTTGCCGGGCTTTTATTTTTCCCTACCCAGAAGGGAGGCGTGATAGGCCTCGGGCTCTTTCACTCTCTCTCACTCACCGAACGAAGCATAAAAGCGGTTACTAGTAAGAGTACCATCTGATGATGCCTAAGATGGCTTGCACACCTTAACTATACTTCTTCATCATCTTCAGGTCTTATTTAGTCTCCACTCATCATCATCATCATTTCTTGTAGGTGACACGGTCAGTCGACCATGCACACCCTGGTGTCAGAGTTCTACGGAACCGCCTCTCGGCGTTCAGTCTTAGGTTAGTCTCCACTGCAGGAGCACGACCCTCTCTGTACTACCAGGGCCGTATATTAGCCAGAGCAGTCACAGGATTTGGCCTACACTCTCCACGCTGGCCGTCTGGCTGGTCTGGTGGATTGAAGAGGTCTCTTTGACGTTTATAAGCATTGTATTGCTTGTGTTTCCTTAGTCGCCTTCTACGACATTCACGAGAAGACTTGGAATGATCCTATTTTTCACTGCCGGGAACCACACAACTTTAACTACATATACTTAAACATAGAAAATTTGATACTATCGCAACTGCCATCGACAGGGGGTTCATCCTCATACCTTAAATCCTAAATGGTCACGTACAGTACGCTTTGAAAGGAACTTTCTTCCACGTACGCTAAAGTTATGGAATGAACTGCCTGCTATGGTTTTTCCGAGAGACTACAATATGGGATTCTTCAAAAAGGGCGTGAAAAGATTTCTTCAGGTTCGGCAACGCGCGTGTGACATCTCTGGTGTTGCAGACGTCCATAGGCTACGGTAACCGCTTTCCATCAGGTGGGCCGTATGCCTGTTTGCCAACTTAGTTGTATAAAAAGAAACTGTAGACTGACAATCTCATACAAAAATTTGGACCAAATTAAGACCTGTAGGGTAGGCCGCATTGTTAGGTGACGGTGATTCAGAGTTGTTTCCACTCGTCACTAGATGGCGTTAAGCCTCGTTAGACTAAACCTGCTAAAACTGAGATATAATCAATAAATATTATGCCAAAAATATTGTTTTAATCTATTCAAGACTTTTCGTGAATAATGCTTTTTTTCTCATAATTTGGTAGATACAATGTTGTGTGACAGTATAAAATTTTGTATACGTGTTGTCTGGTGTACGGGGAAGAACTTATATTGCTATTTATATATGTACCATACATTTCATACCGAAAAAAGGTAGTCTCGAGGGAACAACTTTAACGCGAGCATAGCCGCCGGCGAAATATACTTAAAGTACTTATACATTAACTTACCCTTGATTTACGTTCCATATATTCTGCCATCTACAATATCAAAATGAATAAATAAATAAATTTGTAGAAAATATAATCAAAATCTCATCAAGAGAATTATTTTTGGGCCAAAACTAATATTTTACTACAATAAAACAAATAAATTGTTATTTTAAAAGGATTCCCACTTCACAACACAAAAACCGCTCTGGTACCTGTCATAACACTGACACTATTACACATGGGCTTAGGAATAATATGGTCCTGGTGCGGGGGAGTCACAAGTGACGTCAACTTTTTACGTTACATACAGGTACAGTTCGATCAAAGTTTATGGCGGCTCGGACATCGCGCGAGTCAATGCCCACAGTACACAATATTAGGTTCAGCGGGGCGCAAGCGGGGAGGCGGGGCGCGTACTGCTCAGCTCGCAGCTAATATTCGAGCCTCCATGAAGTTTGATTCAGACTGTAATGTAACGAAGAATATAACCTTCAATGTAACCGTTGAAATAGTTGAATTTCGAACAGGGGCAAATTTAGGAAAAGTTGCATGCATAATTAATGTCGATGTGTGCGTGAGCACGTTTGCATGCATTGGTATTGAGCACTATTGCGTTTCGTCATATCTTTTTGCGATTCTTCCTTGGGCCTATCCCTTTGAAGTAGGGGCGTTTTAATCTATGGCCCATCCTTAACCAAGCAACTTCAATTTCATTGTATTTCATTTTTTATTTTATTTTATCTTACCTTTCCCGTTCTTGACAATGTTTCTTTCTGAAAACAAAAAAATAAATTCAATAGGTAACCTGCGTGTCGAAATATTTCTTATCTAAGATGTATGAATGAATGAAGGAATAAACTTGTATTGCACCAACTAAAATGGTATGTATGGCGGGCGTATCGATTCAAGCGACTTCTTACAGTCTACATCTTTATCTTCATCTTTATCATAAATCTGAAAGACTGTTAAGAGGCGCATGTCTCCATACAAACGGAAAAAGGGAATTGTGGCAATATTTGATAATTTTGGAGTAAAATTAAGCATTTAATCAATTAATTTCATTATAATCTACGTACATTCCTATACAACTTGGTTAAAATACCAATGGATTGAGAATTACAAGCCTTTTCAAATTTGTATGGAAATTTTGATAGGCGTATAATTCTCAAACATTTGACAATTTTACCAAACTTCCTTCCCCTTTCAAACCCTTCAATATGAACAACTTATCTAATGGGACCAATGGTAAGAGCTTTTTTTAGAGTTCCGTACCCAAAGAGTAAAACCGGCCAAGTGCGTGTCGGGCCACGCGTAGTGTAGGGTTGCGTAGTTGCGAATGACAACTTTGAGTTAACACTGTTCACACTCGCACCTCACAGTTTAACGACCAAAAACATCTAACAATTAAAATTTTTTGAAATTTTACATTTTCGAGTACATTTTAGAAGTTGGTTGCCTTTAACTTTTTAGTTTGTTCTTAGTACTCAGGTCTGATAGTTTTCCTTTCAACTTCAATACTACGGCTGTAATTTTTTTCACGTATCCATATGTAACCGTTTGGCAGATAAAGGGACACTTACCTCTAACAAAAATTTGCACTTTGAAACCAAATATTTCAGAAACGGATTCCTAACTCGAAAAATGGTGTTCTCAACTTCACAATATTTTTTATAGTAGTAGAGTAAAATTTTTTTCTATACACAAACCCATCGTGTTGGGTATCGTTAATTAGGTCTTTAAAAATTATTGTCAGAACACCATTTTTCGATTTAGAGATCCGTTTCCGAAATGTTTTGGTTTTAAAGTGCAAATTTTTGTTAGAGGTAAGTGTCCCCCCCCCCCCTCTATCTGTTTAACTGTTATATATGGATACGTGAAAAAAAAATACAGCAGTAGTATATATACTGAAGTTGTAAGGAAAACTATCAGAGGTGAGTACTAAGTACAAACTTAAAAGTTATCGGCAACCAACTTATAAAATGTACTCGAAAATGAAAAATTTCATAGAATTTTCATTGTTAGATGTTTTTGGCCGTTAAACTGTGAGGTGCGAGTGTGAATTCAAAGTTGTCATTCGCAACTACGGAACCCTACACTGCGCGTGGCCCGACATGCACTTGGCCGGTTTTTAATCTAAGAAAACAATATCTAGAGAACGTTTCAATATGTATCAAGGCAATTTGACCTTTCAAGGATAGCTAATACATCATTTAAGTCCGTTTACCAATCATCATCATCATCAGGTCTTCGTTAGTCTCCACTGCAGGAGCACGACCCTCTCTGCACCACCACGGCAGTCCGAGGATTAAGCCTACACTCTCCACACTGGCCAGACGGATTACAGAGGTCTCTTAGATACTTATGAGCTTTGATTAGCTTGTATTTCCTAAGTCGCCTTCTACGACATTTACGGAAAAACTTGGAGTGGTCCTATACCACTCTGCCGGTAACCATACGGCGACATATTAACATATTACTCACCATATGTCGAAATTCGAACATCTGATCATTAGCTCCACGATATTTATCGTACCCACCGGGTCCTCCAAACCAGCCGGGTCCTCCACCTCTATCATTGGGTAGTCCGTATCCGCCAGGTCTACTGCCTCTACCGTTTCCGCCAGATCCATCGCCAGCTCTACCTATCTTTTTATCTGTTTTTCCGGTCAATTCCTGTTCCTGTAAAAATTTACATCGATTTTTAGCGCGACCAAAAATCTATAGAGGCTTATTTTTTTAAACTTTAATAACTTCATAATATATTTGGCGGACCCAACCCAACAGCCGCTGTCCTGTACATAACTACAAACACAAAAATTAAATAAAAGTACATTTTCCAGTGAACCAAACTATGAATGGTTTACATTCTCAAAACACACACGAAAAAGAATCATCAAAATCGGTCTAGCAGTTCAGGAGGAGTTCAATAACATACACACGCACACAAAAAAAACTGAATGGATACGCGACGCGCAGTGAAATTTCTCTTAAATTCCTCTTACATTTTTGAGGAAGCGATAGCCGAAGAGGAATTGTTTTATTTATGAGGGTGCGGTGGAGGGATCTTCCGCATTATGAGGAAGTGGAAGAGGATTCCTCAGCAACCCTAGTCTTTACGATAGTATTATATTCTTAAACTGTACTGGGTGTTAGTACGAACACTTCTTCTTCTTCTGTTTTATATTATGGCTTCCACCGAAATTTCAGTGATTCTGCCAATGTCCAGTATAATGAGATACTAAGTATCGGTGTTGTTCGGTAAAGTTTTTCCAAGTAGCATCAAAGATGGCGTATGTTCTTTGACGCCTCGTGGGAGCTTGGGGCAGCAAATCTATACGAGTCCATTTATCAGTCCACTTTAACTATTTCACAAATTGTTCATGAGCACGAGCATTTATAACACCAAACTACACCAATTTTATATTATAAAGTCCACTAAAATCAATTTGCAAAATTGTCTAAGGCAAACTTCAACTGTACCCCTTGACTTCCCACCACAAACTCCTTCGAACACTTATCTTTCAAACGATCAATCCAGCACGTCAAATTAACAACTTATTTTATGGGACCAACTTTGGACCCGCCGTGTGGTTCCCGGCAGAGTAGAATAGGACCACTCCAAGTCATTCCGTGGATGTCGTAAAAGGCGACTAAGGAAACACAAGCTAAACAAAGCTTATTAACATCAAAGAGACCTCTCCAACCCGTCTGGCCAGCGTGGAGAGTGTAGGCCAAATCCTCTGACTACTCAGGCTAGTATATAGCTCTTGTAGTACAGAGAGGGTCGTGCTCCTGCAGTGGAGACTAGAAAGACCTGATGATGATGATGATGAACTTTCATACAAACAGGCACAGGGCTGGCCGAACACTTGTATGACAATGTCGTTTTTGTTTTTTGAGTTTTCGGGGTAGATCTTATAGGAAAAGTTGTTCATTTTAGTGGGCCGGTCAAACCATCAGGATAAGAGTTTTCATACTAACCTGAATACTTCATGGACTCCTTCTTTTTCTTTTGCTTAGCCTTTTCCCATTTACTTGAGGAGCCCGATGGTCCAATGGGTGTGAGCTCTATGAGCGCTTACGTATGTTAAGCAACCCCTGGTTCAGTCTCTACTTGGATGGGTGACCGCAAGTGGCATAAAAATATTTCGGGCTCCTCCGTGCTTCGGAAGGCACGTTAAGCCGTTGGTCCCGGCTATCATCGTTGATGGCAGTCGTTAAGCTATGTCAGATGCCTTAAGGCAGCTTGAAAAATCTGACACCAGTGTTGGCCACTTACACATACGAAAAAAAAATTTACTTGGGGTCGGCTTTCCTAATATGGCGTCGCCAGAAATTTCTATCCCAGGTCGTCAGAGGTAGTATTTCGTCTATGAACTCCGTCATGCATTTATTTCAATGATTAAAAATCTAGTCAATTTTCCAATGCTTGTATGCGTGACAGCTTTGTATAGCACATGCATCATGTCAACTTATTCCTCAAATCGGTAGTTTGTTTGTTTGTTTTTCGTATGTGTAAGTGGCCAATACTGGTGTCAGATTTTCCAAGCTGCCTTAAGGCATCTGACATAGCTTAACGACTGCCATCAACGATGACAGCCGGGACCAACGGCTTAACGTGCCTTCCGAAGCACGGAGGAGCTCGAGATATTTTTATGCCACTTGCGGTCACCCATCCAAGTAGGAACTGCACCAGGGGTTGCTTAACATACGTAAGCGCTCATAGAGCTCACACCAACTGGACCATCGGGCTCTTCTATCGGTCTTTAATCGGTAGTTATGGGTTTGCATGATAGTCTGAGGTTGGACACAATATTTTCTACGCTTTTAGGCTAATGGAGTCTATCTAGACTTTATATATTCTCATCATCAGTTTTTTTTTTAGTTTCCACTGCAGGAGCATGAGACTCTCTGTAAGACCAGAGCCATATCTTAGCCAGACGATTTGGCCTACACTCTACACGCTAGGTAAACTGGTTAGAGAGGTCTTTTTGATGTTTATAAGTTTTGTTTAGCTTGTTTCCTTAGTCGCCTTCTACGACATCCACGAGAAGACTTGGAGTGATCCTATTCTACTCTGCCGGGAATCACACGAAACTTTCCCTTGTTGCATAGTAAATACGCGGCGACTCGGCTCTCTCGGAGTATGTTATCCATTTACAATTCTTACCACAGCTGCGATCAAATCATAGTCGAATCTCCCAGGGTTATTCTGTAACAAATAAACGTATTTTTATTTATTTAAACTACAATAAATATTTAAGGGTAGGTAAGGGGGGTCCCGTTCAACAAACATGTTATTTTGCTGTTTTTGCCTGATATTCTAAAGAGTTTAAAGAGTTTATTTTGCAACAAAATAACATGTTATACATCAACTATTTGGATCGTAAACAACCGCGATAGTATTAAACTGTGTTGCAGTTGTTTGCGCCCATTTCCGGAAACTAAGCTTATGGGATTTAATTTATAACAAATAAAAACTAGCAAAATAGAGCATCAATTTTGAAAAGGTATACAAACCAAAATAAATAAGTCAAAAAATACACAGTTTTGAGCAAAACAAATATTACACAAGGTTACGTAGCAAACTAAAAGAATGAAAAAATTTAATTCCATCACACAAGTTAAAGGGGAGGATAGGGATAAGGATAAGGATTTTTGGGAGGGTGGGCAAAGAAGAAAAAAAACAAAAGCTATGTGCTCGTATATTACTCAATAAGAAAGTCTCTTCATAGGTGAGATCTACCAACCAGGCAAACAGTTTGCGTTTGCATTCCTGGCGTTTTAGTGGATAAATTGCAAGAACTCTGTTAACCCTGTTGTAGACCCACGGACTTAAGTAGTGGTAATGTCGCCCAGCCATTACAAGTCGACATGAGAATGTCCCACAAACCCTATCGGACCTACGCTTATTCCTTATTACGTTAGGATCATAAGTTAACTGAGAGTGTTTCCGCAAAATAAGGCTTGAGATAAACAATTTTCTCACAGAAAGTACACCACACAAGGAATACAAGTCTGCAGTTGGAAAACGTAGAGGCTTAGATAGCATGACTTTTAAAATAATCCTTTGGGCTCTTTCTAGTCCTATTAATGTTGTTTTTGCGGCCCCACCCCAGACAGAGACACAATATGATAAAACGGATTGAGCAAGCGTGTAATAAACAGTTTTCAATATTTGTAAATCAGCAACTGATCGGAGAGTTTTAAAGCAATATATTAGTTTGCAGGTATATTCTAATGTTGTCTAGAAAATGGTACAGAACCCAACATGTGCGAGTCCGACTCGCACTTGGTCATTTTTTTAGCTCTCAGAATGGAATCAAAAAAATCAATAAAATTTATTCGCTTTAATTGGGCAGGAAAAGTTGTTCATATTAATGGGTTGAGTCACCCCTTTTATTGTCAGGTGGTTAATGAGGGGTTTTCAAAGTGACATTTAAAAAAAACTAGTAACTATTTCTCTCACTAGATGGCGTTGATGCTAGTCAAGTATTAAACAAGGCCCTGGTCGGTTCTAGATTAAAAAAATAAAGTCACTATAAAAACTTGGTCGGTTTTTTTTTGGTGGGAAGTCAAGGGGTACAGTTGTTTGCCTTTGACGATTTTGCAAATTGATTTAAGTGGACTTTATAATTATTAAATTGGTGTAGTTTAGTGTTATAAATGCTCGTGCTCGAGAACAATTTGTGAAATAATTAAAGAAGACTGTAAAATGGACTCGTATAGATATGTCATCAGAAGCTCTCAAGAGGCTACCAAAGAACTTACGCCATCTTTGATGCCACATACCGTCCACACCGCTACTTAGTATCTCATTATATTGGACATTAGCAGAATCACTGAAATCTCAGTGGAAGACTTAATTTAAAAGAAGAAAGATAGAAAAGTACTCATGATAAAACTACAAGTATAATGCTTAGGTACTTACTTCCTTTATAGGGGGTTCCGTTGGTATTACCTAATTAAAAAAGGAGCATTATTTCAAAACCGTTTTAGAAAGTTTGTGTCCACCATATTGGTTTTTGTTTTTGCTGACGTCGCATAGCCTATAACACTCCGGGGAAAAATACGAATCTAATGACATGTCACACTTCAAAATCGGTCAAGCCTCCTTCGTCGGCTCGGTAAGTCGGCTCCTGTAGTCTAAACGAGACTACAGGAGCCGACAATGGAACATATATCATCGTCATCATCATCTTAGCTACAAAAAGTCCACAGCTGGACATAGGCCTCCGCCAAGGATTTATATCATCATCATCAGGTCTTTTTCAGTCTCCACTGCAGGAGGACGACCCTCTCTGTACTACCAGAACCATATATTAGACAGAGCAGTCAAAGGATTTGGCGTACACTCTCCACACAGTCACACGGGTTGAAGAGGTCTCTTTGACTTATAAGCTTTGTTTAGCTTGTTTCCTAAGTCGCCTTCTACGACATCCACGGGAAGACTTGGAGTGGTCATATTCTGCTCTGCCGGGAACCACACGGCTACTCTACCGGACTACTTTAATATCGTGAGGTAATTAAAAACACAAATAAAAAGAAGCCAAATTAATAACTTCCTCGTTTTGTGAAGTCGGTTAAATATACTTACGAATGGCTTGCGAGTGGATGGCCTGCCATCGTCGTGATGCCGTGGTATGGGATTAGGGTTATAACGATGCGACATAAAACCCTCTTTCTGGAAAAAAAAGGAAATTATAAAATTAAAACTAACGTGAGATGTTAACATTATTAATATGTAAAATACGGGTCACTCACGTAGGTATGAAGTCAGCTACAGGCCGACATGTTTCAACCTCATCCGAGACGCGCGCACGAAGTCTTCCTAGTCCCAGGACTGGGACTTCGTGCGCGCGTCTCGGTTCACATTCGCCCTGAGGAAGACCTCCGGATGAGGTTGAAACATGTCGGCCTGTAGCTGACTTCATACGTGAGTGACCCGTATTTTACATATTAATAATGAAATTATAAAAGTTTTAAACAGAATGGAGATGGAAACAGATAGCAACCAAACGAGAGAACCAATTTTTATAAAATTTAATTCAAATATAAAACAAACAGCAGTCAAACAAAGGAACAATTTTGATAAAATTTAAACAGGTTCATTTAAAAAAAACTATTCCAAATATTTTTATTTTTGAAAACGGTGTTGAGTTAACAAACAAAAAATAAAATTACCGGATAAAAACCTGATACTTTTAAAGTCTATTGAAATCTTTATAAATACAATCATTTATTGGTTTTTTTTTTCGATATATTATCAAAAATAATAGACATTGATGAAATACTTCTTCATCTTCTCTCCATATGCATATGTGGCAGAAATATGACCTTTAATTTGTTTTTACAAGTTTCAATTTACTTTACCGCATATGCCTTCCGGCCCGGACCTATTCTAGCCGGTTGGTCTGAATTGTACCTTATATGGCTTATTGGGATATCATTGTAGATGCAAGCTCCCAAAAATAACTTCGTTCCAAAAACATATTTCCACTTGTTATTCATTCATATCCATTTAAGAAATGATAAGCTTCAGAGTAGGTATAACAGAGACTCGAGTAGAAGTTAGTGAAAAATGAAACGTCTTATGAGAAATGGTTTCAAGTCAGTCTAGCGCGAAGTATCCTGTAATGAGATCTCCGCGAGATTTCATGACCTTGTCTGAAGTTGTCTGGCAATTCTGGCGTATTTCGCGCGAAAATTACAAGAAATCCGGCTGTCTGAGATTAATATATGATGTAGGGACGTCGAGCTCCGTGGCGCAGCGGTCAACACGCTAGCCTGCGACACGGGGGTCCCGGGTTCGATCCCCGGTCAGGTCAAGATGGAAAAAGATCTTGTTCATATTGACCTGGGTCTTGGATATTTATCTATATAAGTATATATTATAAAATACTAGCTGTTACCCGCGGCTTCACCCACGTGATTTATAGCCTATGTCCATCTCGGTACCCTAACTTATGTGTAGGCAAAATTTCATGATGATCGGTTCAATAGATACGGCGTGAAAGCGTAACAAACAAACAAACTCACTTTCGCATTTATAATATTAGTTAGGTTAGTTATGATTAGGATAGTATCGTTAAGTTAGTATCCTGCGACACAAGTTCACAACTTACTGTGGGGCTAGCTCAATTTGTGTGATATGTCCCTATATATTTATTTATTTTAATTGGGGATTTTCTCGTGTAAGCAAATGTAAGGTTTTGTCTATTTATATCTTTCTCTAAACAGTTTATACCTCGTTATGAGGCTAGATTTTAACACTTATGTGATAGTGTCACCTACTCTGTTTTTTTCTATTGATATCTTTTATTGTTGGCATCAAAGGTTGGCGTGTATCTCACACGCCACGACAAACATAAAAATGTGGTTATGTTCTTAGTATGTATAATTAATTCATCATCATGAGGTCTTTCTTAGTCTCCACTGCAGGAGCATGACCCTCTCTGTACCACCAGAGCAAGAGCAGTCAGAAGGTTGGCCTACTCTCTCCACGCTGGCCAGACGAGTTGGAGAGGTCTCTTTGATGCCTTTAAACTTTGTGTAGCTTGTGTTTCCGTCGCCTTCTACGACATCCACGGGAAGACTTGGAGTGGTCCTAATCAACTCTACCTGGAACTTACTGGAAATTAACTACTTACTACTACTCTACTGGATAGAAGGAAGGTTTCACTTGATGTTTTAAAGTTCCTTTGGTGTAATTTAATTATTTGTGCTGTGTGGTTACCGGCAGAGTAGAATAGGACCACTCCAAATCTTCCCGTGGTTGTCGTACAAGACGACTGTGGAAACACAAGGTAAAAAAAGCTTACAAACATCAAAGAGACCTCTCTAACCCGTCTGGCCAGCATGGAGAGAGTAGGCCAATCCTCTGATTGCTCTGGCTAATGTATAGCTTTGGTGGTACAGAGAGGGTCATGCTCCTGCAGTGGAGACTAAGGAAGACCTAATGATGATAATGAATGTATTTATTATACATAACAGAAAAAATAAGTATTCTTTTATCTTTGTCACTGAGATACACGCCAACCTTTGATGCCAACAATAAAAGATAACGATTACAAAAACAGTGTAGGTGTCACTATCACAAAAGTGTTAAAATCCAGCCTCATAACAAGATATATAGCTTTATGTTGTTGTGGGGCTAAACTTTCACCTTTAATACTAAAACTAAAATCGGGCAACCAAAAATTTAATCTTTGGCGACTTCTCAAATTTATACTTTCATGCAGAAAGTCATTTAGTGCATTATCCAATTTATGATAATATCTAAAATATTAAATAACACACAGATAAACTGCATTGTAGCAAAACATTTTTTTTTTATTATTATCACGGAGATGATAATAAATCAACATTACAATGTAAAGAACCTAAAACTATCAACATCATTATACACTTTAATATCATCGCAATAATTCCAATATATCAACAGAATATTTTTAGACGTGCTTGTTCAACGTACAACACGGCGTTATAAACGTGGTCAATGTTCGAAAGATACGCTATCTATAATAAATGTTACATTATCAACAACTTTCAACTCAGTATTATTCTCTTTGTCAACGAGATCAGACGTAATAATGGCGCGTAAGGTGTTCGTTGTTGGAGTCGGAATGACGAATTTCGTCAAACCGGGCACCGGTGGAGACTACCCCGAATACGGAAAGAAAGCTGTTGAAGATGCTTTAGCTGATGCTGGAGTTAAATACGACGTAATCCAACAAGCTTTCTGTGGATTTGCTGCTGGAGACTCAACGTCAGGGCAAAGAGTTTTGTACCAAGTCGGTATGACTGGAATCCCTATTTACAACGTCAATAATAACTGTTCTACTGGATCTACTGCTTTGTTTCTCGCTAAACAATTAATTGAAGCTGGTACTATTGATGTGGCTCTGGTCTTGGGATTCGAAAAGATGGCGCCTGGAGCGTTAGGAAACGGAGACTTCTCAGACAGAGAAAAACCTCTTGGAAGACACATAAGAAAAATGGCTGAGATGACTGAAGTTAATTTAAAAGGACCATTAACTCCTCAGTACTTTGGTAACGCTGGTATTGAACATATGAAGAAGTACGGAACCACTGAAGTTCATTTCGCGAAAATTGCAGCTAAGAATCACAGGCACGGTATGAAAAATCCGAGAGGTCAGAGCAAGAGAGAGTATACTGTGGAAGAAATCCTCAATTCTAGAAAGATCTACGGTCCATTGACTAAACTGATGTGTTGCCCCACTAGTGATGGCGCTGGTGCTGCCGTTCTGATGTCAGAAGAAGCTGTAAAACGGTTTGGATTGCAAAGCAAAGCTGTCGAGATTATTGGAATGGAGATGGCTACAGATACTCCTGATCTCTTTACGGATAACAGTCTGATGAAGATAGCTGGAACGCACATGACCGCTTTGGCGGCGAAGCGTCTGTATGCTAAGACTGGAATTTCTCCAATGGATGTGAATGTGGTAGAACTTCATGATTGCTTCGCTACAAATGAGTTGATCACTTATGAAGGTACGTATTACATGATAAGAGGACTGCTTATTCTATATTCTCATATGAGCGTTATCTCCTATGAAGCCCGAGCCATGAAGTTATATGCCCTCATTCCGTCTAAGACAGTACTTTTTATTCAAAAGCAATTCAATACATTCATAATGTTTTTTATGTTTTCGCGATTGTTACATATTTAAATTAAATTAATTATAATACATAAATACCTACATCATCTGTGAAATTTAGGGCACTGAAGTCTTGTGAATTTTTTACCCTTTGGGTACAGAACCTTAAAGATTATAGTGCTTCCAGTGCCCAGCATAACACTGAGCTTTTACCCATTGTAGTACACATTTGAACAAAACTCATGAGTTATAGTATTTACTGTTTTTTATAAACATGTGTACTATAAATAAATAAATAAATAACAAGTATCTTTTCATCCTTTCTTTCTTTCTAATGTTTCTTTTTTTTATCTCGAAAGGTCTACAGCTATGTGGAGAGGGTCAAGCCGGGAAATTCATTGATGCTGGAGACAACACATATGGTGGAAGGGTAGTTGTAAACCCTAGTGGAGGGCTCATTGCTAAGGGGCATCCCCTGGGAGCTACAGGCCTGGCTCAGTGCGCTGAGCTGGTCTGGCAATTGCGTGGAGAGGCTGGAGTAAGACAGGTTAGTCAATCGTACTTACCCGGAACATTAAAAACAATAGTATAATTTTTTTTATGATGAAGGACGGCAAACGAGCAAGCGGGTCACCTGATGGTAAGTGATCACCGCTGCTCAAGGACAATTGCAACATCAGAGGAGTGAAAAAAAGTTTCTGGCCTTTTGAGAAAACATGGACTCGTTTTTTGAAGGTTCCGACATCGTATCAACATACCAGGAACAACAAGGCCGTATTATTCCATATTGCGCTGGATGCAGGCCGCTTGCAACCGGTCGTATTGGAAATCCGTCGAGTAGGCCTATGTCCAGCAATGGACATTGTTACGGCTGAAATGATGATGATGATGAAGATGATAGCAACCACAGGTTTTTCCAAGCAGGTAGTGTCTCAGCCAGTATGAGGCACTACCCCTTTCCCTGGTGTCCTGACATCCTTCACCCTGCTATTACCACCAGCATGTGAAAAAAAAGCTCACTTTCTCGATATAGTCTATGCCTTTATTTATTTTTACACATACATACATATTATCACGTCTTTATCCCTTGCGGGGTAGACAGAGCCCAGGTCATAAAACCGAAAGGCCACGTTTAGTATGTTAGAGGGCGTAAAGGTCAAAGGTCAGGCCTGTCTCCCCACGACACAGGCCTGACCTAGTGTGGGGATCGCTAGTAAACGTAATAGGTACATATTCATGAAATAATAACTACCGAAATTTAATTTTAATAATACTTGAAAAGGTGGAAAGCGAAATCAAAATAGTGATAGTGCTAGCCGCATCGCCTATCAATGTGATTCCTTAAATTTAACCCAAGCCCTTGACCGGCTTTCACGATCTGCGCGGGAAGATAAGCAGCTGGTATCCTATCTAATATTATAAATGCGAAAGTGAGTTTGTTTGTTTGTTACGCTTTCACGCCCAACTTATAGAACCGATCTTCATGAAATTTTGCATTCACATAGGTTAAGGTACTGAGAAGGACATAGGCTATATATCACGCGGGCGAAGCCGGGGGTAACGACTAGTATTCTATATTTTATCTTTTCTCCCAAACCAGCTGGAAGCTTTTATTCATTTAATAAAGAACTCAATTACAAAAAATAACGTACAAGAACTCTGAAACCACTGAACTTCATTTTTAGCGTCATGTAAGTTTGTAATCTAATAAAATTAGTTATCGCAGTAAATAATTGATTAAATACCTCGGATAATACCATAATAAATACTTAGATATTTTTTAACTGTACTCCGTACGTCCAAGATAACCCCCTACTTACGTGATGTGAATTGCAAAATGTCGTTATCGAATACCATAAAGCTACTTATCCACTAGAGTGGACTGCGGTAGCCGTGCGGGGGGCGAGGTAAAAATTAAAAAAAAAAGAAAAGAAAGAAAAAGACAATAAGGAATAAATATTCGTAATCATATAAAGCCCTTCAGGCGAGTAGGCGACCAAAACTGTTGATAAGAGTTTCTTTCGGCGTTTCTTCTCTGCAGTGGTCGGTTCCGAAACGCTAGTAGTCTGTAGCTTTTGAATAATCAATAAATACGTATATCTATTGAGATAATTTTAAATATGATATGACGTGAAAAAGTGCCTGCAAAGGCCTATTTTCTAAATAAACGTTTTGATTTGATTTTGAATTTAGCAATAGAATTCCGGTGGTAGTCGACTAATTATAAGATAACCTATATAACATTTAGGTCAAATGTTACTAATTCCTATCTAAAAATACTGTTAAGAACATTTTGAATTTGATATCGATTCGTTAAGTTATCTTAATGCTCCTTTACAGTTAGGTGGGCACAGTCATTTTCAAAAGTACGAAATTCTTAAACACCGATTTTACTATTTCATTTCATTTTAATTTTTAAATACTTTTATCTTGAAGAATGTTCTGACGCCATCCATACAAAATACTACTAATGACGTTACAGATGTATTGTACCTATAGGCTTTTTAGCATGCGTTTTATCGTGTAAATATTAACGTTTAAAACGTTTTATTTTATAACTTTTATATCTGAAAGTGTTTTTCTGTTTAGGAATGAATTTTTCACTATTTTTTGTGTGCATCAGAATGACTGGCCAAAATGACAGATCCAGGGTACTGTACGTCTAAGATACAATACCTGTAGAGTACTATTTGATACCTTTGTTTAAATATTTGGTACTATATAAATATGATAAAAAAATCAAATTAAAAGTGGGCAGCCATTCTGACGTCAGGATGGCTGCACATTGCAAAATCTCCGCATGTGTACCTTATATGCAATTTTTAAATACACAGTAGTTTAGTACCTTGTTTGATACCTACGAATATATTAACAATGTATTTTGAATCATGACCATCACGATGTTTTTAGCAAAACAAAATTTTTCATTGCGAGCTTCTGAAATGGGTTACATATTTTGTGATATCTTTGTTCCTACTCTACGGAACAGGCTTAAACTTGGCTCAGTCTACAAAGAACAAATTTTCTACAAAACAGTGAAAGGTATTTGTACCTAAGTTCAGTTGTTTTTGAGTAATCATTCAACAAATACACAGAAATTACCCACGATCAAAGTAATTATATATCTTACTTCTGCAACTGTATTGATTATTCAGGAGTGTGAAAGAATACAAATCCACACAGGAAAAGTTTATTATTTAGCAAAAGTCGTATTTCTTTTTTAAAAAAATAGAATGTACATACTAACAATCAGATAACAGAAATAACCAACGAACAATAAATTTGAATAACCTTAATCTTATCATAAATTCATCATTAGAAAACATATAAGCACTTTTAAATGAAACTAATTAGTTATATTAATATTTAAAAAAAAATCATATACAAGGTGTTTTGTACGTCGGTGGATGAAAACTTAAACTTTTAATTTAATTTTTTTATCATATTCATATAGTACCAAATATTTAAACAAAGGTATCAAATAGTACTCGACAGGTATTGTATCTTAGACGTACAGTACCCTGGATCTGTCATTTTGGCCAGTCATTCTGATGCACACCTATTTTTTTACTTATTTCACATGCCTATTCTATTCACGGCTTTTTTACCTCGCTTACCGCTTCGCTACCTCGCCTCGCTTCGGTAGAGAGGTAGCCTAAAAGGTACAAGTACGACTGCACTGATATCTTATCAAAAAAGATAACTATAAGGCAGGTCTTTATCATTATATAAGTTTGGATATGGATTATCAGATGACAAGCACTCTCACTTTGATAATATTTTATAACTAAGATAATATCTTGCATCAAGGTAGGTATTTGTGCATAATAAAATCAAGTCGGTTGCCATGTTGTTCCCGACAGAGTAGAATAGGACCACTCCAAGTCTTCCCGTGGATGTCGTAGAAGGCAACTTAGGGAACACAAGCTAAACAATCCTTTTAAATATCAAAGAGACCTCTCAAACCCATGTGGACAGCGTGGAGAGTGTAGACCAAATCATCTGATTGCTCTGACTAATATATGGCTGTGGCAGAACAGACAGCTTGATTATGACGATGATGAATATCAAGTCAGGGAAAAAAAAATCCGTTCATTTATTCATATCATTTCTGTCTATCTATCTATCTATCATCCAGTGACATCAAGTATAGTATCGTTGAGTTAGTATCCCATAACACAAGTCTTACTTAAGAACTTACTTTGGGGCTAGCTCAAACTGTGTGATTTGTCCGTATATATTAATTGTCCGTATATATTTATTTATTTTTTAGTGACGTCCACTGCTGGACATAGGCCTCCCCCATAAATCGCACCACAAATTGCGATCCTGTGCATATTCATTTATTAATCGCAAACATGTATCATTAAAAAGAGCTGTAACTTTGTCCTCAAAATTCTTAGACAGGAAACAATTTGAACTAACTTTGTGTTAATTATACATGGCGAAATTTTGATCGTTCTGGACCCTTAAAGGGGTGATTCAGCACGTCGATTTGAACCATTTTTCCTATGGGACCAATGCTGGAAACTCAAAGTTTATTTCGACACTTTCATACAAAAGTGTTCAACCGCCCGGGCAATTTGTATAGGCAAATTTTTTTCCAGTTTACAGCATTTGTCCCATAGGAAAAGTTGTTTATATTGACAGGCTGAATCACCCCTTTAATGGTCCGGAACGATCAAAATTTCGCCATGTATGCCATATGCCTAATATGCCATAGATTAAGAAACTATGTAAACTATATTGCACAATGATTATAACGCATAAATTATTATTATTATAACTGGGACATTTTTCCATGAAAGTTCATTCTCTGTATATTTTGCATTTTTTTGCTAATCAAGCAAGCTACCTTAACGTCAATTTGCAGTGAGAGTGTGGTACCCTGGACGAATCGGCCCATTCATGCTACTACCAAAAGTGAATCTTAGTAGCGTGGCTCTAACACAACTGCTTTCTCTTCATATGTACTACGTACTATTTCTCTTCTTTTATATATTTTCCACCGAGAGTTCAGTGATTCTGCCAATGTCTAGTTTAATGAGATACTAAGTAGGTATCGGTGTTGTACGGTATAATCCTGACTAATATTATAAATGCGAAAGTGAGTTTGTTTGTTACACTTTCTCGCCATATCTACTAAACCGATCATCATGAAATTTTGCATGCACATAGGTTAGGGTACTGAAAAGGACATAGGCCCATATAACACGCGGGCGAAGCCGCGGGTAACAGCTAGTTTTTAATAAATTGCATCAAAGATGGCGCATGTTCATTGGTAGCCTCGTGGGAGCTTCTAGTAACAAATCTATACGAGTCCATATACACATTGTTCGTGAGCACGAGCATTTATATCAACAAACTACACCAATTTCATATTATAAAGTCCACTAAAATTAATTTTCAAAATCGTCTAAGGCAAACCCCAACTGCACCCCTTGACAAACTCTACCACAATTAAATTACTTTTGCTCAAATTAAATTAAATAATAAAATGTATTTTTGTTACAGGTGAAAAACGCGAAATTAGCACTACAACACAACCTGGGCCTAGGTGGAGCTGTGGTCGTAACATTATACAAGAAGGGATTCACCGACGCGCAGTCGAAACTATAACCGGCTTACGCCAGATACATCTGGTTTTATCCGGATTTAACTGGATCCGTTGATCCAGTTTTATCTGGGATCCATTGAGTTTTGATATTAGTTTATGGAGCATCGGACTTGTGGTGGAAAATGTTTGTTTTTAATATTGTTTAGTAATCGAAACTTTTAATTTGTACTTAAATCATGCTATTTACCAGGGATGATGGTCGAAACTATAACCGGCTTACGCCAGATGCGTCTGGTTTTATCCAAATTTAACTTGTACGATGGTTTGTATTGAAATAAAAAGTTTATATTTTTTAATTATTTATTCTCGGAAATCATAATTTTAATTGTTCCTGTGTTGTTTTTTTTTTTCTTTTTTTTTAATAAATGTTTCGTTATACGAGAGTTTATATATTTTTATTATCAAAACCGAAACATTTTTTAAGCAAAAACTTCTTTAACAGCAATGTGAACTTTTTGTGATGGGAAATAATTCTGTTATCTATGGGAAAAAACATGTTAAATTCGCTTCAGGTCACGTGACTAACAGATTCGTCAAATTGAAAATTCGTATGACGGACACGTGACCCTCATTGAAAAACAACGTTACTATTCAAGTTTTCACCTCTGCCGGCACTCCTGGAGTGCAACCTAGCTTTCAGCCGCGTCCCCACTCGCGATAGTATCCCTCCCTCGGGAACGGGAACAGTACTTTTCTCCGGGATGAATGCCTATGTCTTTCTCCGTACTTTAGACAACGTATACGCAAAATATCGGTTCAGTAGGTAGGCCATGAAAGCGTAACAAACTCACTTTCCCATTTATATAAATGCGAAAGTGAGTTTGTTTGTTACGCTTTAACGGCCTATCTACTGCTTTGCATATACATATGTTAGAGTACTTAGGAAGAATATAGGCTTTATATCACGCGGGCGAAGCCGCGGGCAACAGCTAGTGAAATATAATAATAATAATCTAGTAAATTGATTAAAAAATACTTTAAAGTTAGATATGAACGCACATAGGAAGGGATTTACAGATGCGAAGTCGAAACTATAGCCGGCTTATACCAGATACGTCTGGTTTTATCCGGATGAAACTGGATCAGAGGAGTTTTGATATTAGTTTATCAGGAGTCGGACGTGAGGCGAAAAATAATTACTCTCTGAAGTATTAGAGTTAAAATATCGGGATATTTTTACCGTGATTATTGTGGGTTTTTTTTAGTGTCTTATATGTTTTATGCTAATGTTGATAACCGTGATAGTTTAAAAAGAAACATTCTCTGAGAGATAGAGATATTCTAACTAATATAATAAATGCGAAAATGAGTATGTTTGTTTATTTGTTTGTTACGCTTTCGCGCCGTATCTACTGAACCGATCATCATGAAATTTTGCATACACATAGGTTAGGGTACTAAGAAGTGTGTATGCAATTTCATGTAGATAGAGTGTGAAAGCGTAACAAACAAACCAAAAAATTCACTTTCGCATTTAAATTTTAGTTTGTTTACCACCAAAGGTATAGGAATATATACGTTAAGGAAATATTGTATGTAGGTATCTATGAAACCTTTTAAACAGTATAGTACTGTCCAAAGTAGATTTGAAACTGTAAGGGGATTTATCTAGATAAAACTGGATATAACCGGATCAGCCGAGTTTTGATATTAGTTTAATGAAGTTGGATCGTGGGCTGAAAAATAATTATGGCGTGGTTTTATAACTTCAAATGGTTTTTGCTGTTTTTTACCCGTCTGCGCTAAGAGAAGGGTTAGTCAAAGTCGTAGTTAAAGATTTTTTCTAAATTGGATAATTGTATCTCTTTTTGAACGTCATTTTTTTCTTTCTTATTATTTTTAATTTTCAATAAGCAAAATTGAAAATCTACTAGCGTTTCGTAAGGACCACTGATGAGAAGAATACGCCGAAAGAAATGTTTTTGAAGGGAATCTACACTTTTACATTTTAAATATTACACACTTTAAGGGGCAACTCAGCCCGTCAAAATGGGCAGCTTTTCCTATGTGACTAATGGTGGGAATTTTAAAAAAAATGACATCTTTATACAAACATATAATAAACATATACATACAAAGTTGGTATGGAAATGTTTGTATGGAAACAGTCAGCGGTTGATGACTGTTGATGATGGTTGGTTGAAGTTAAAGTATTTTTTAGCGGAGAAGCTTCGTAACAAAGTAGATGAATCATGACTTTTGGTGACTGCACCAACAGTCATCAACCGCTGACTGTTGGTGATAGCACCAACAGTCATCAACCATTTGGTTAGGACGCTTCTCCGCTACGTTGATGACTGTTGGTGCAGTCGTGAACAGTCATCAACCCACCTTCCTTCCACTTACCCTCAAAGCTTCTTTGGTAAAGAAACTCGGATATCTCTGAGCAACACAAACACAGGATAAGAGCAGCCATCTTATCATCTTTACCGATGATATTCAACTGAAATTATAATTACATACTGTGTCGAATACTTCTAATTGCTTTTTTAGTAGAATTGGATGTTTGAAGATAAAATGTATTGAGTTTGCTATAATTAGTTTTAACTTTCATGCACAAGTCATGGATAGTACAGCCAAGACAGAGTGTTGGCTACTTACACACACTAAAACACATCAATTGAGAGGCAGAGACCAGCAAAACGAGCGCCACCCATCATTTTATTGTTTCACTCCTAAACCAGATGAAATTTAAAAATAAAATCAGTACTTCGATATTAAATTACTTGTAGTATTTGGTATTAGGCAATTTTCATTTCTCTGCAATTTGGTTAATAAAGAGAACTATTTATTACGCCAGAAGTGGTTGCTTTTATATAGTTCTCTTATTTGGAATGATGTAATTGATGAAAAATAATATCTGGATTTAAATGGAGTACAGAGAATTATAACTGCCTCCGTGGTCCAGTAAAATAATAAATAAATAAAATAAAAATAAAAATCGTTTATTTTCAGACTATTAAAATCCATACAGTACAGAGAGAAGTTAAAAAGTTCAAAATAAAAGTTTTAAGTAAAAATCTGTCACCAGAAGGGTCACGAAATTACCTATAAATAATGTAATTCCGTGAACCTCCTGAAGACCGCCCCATCCATTCTATCCGCTATCATCACCAGCACTCTATTTCCAGTGGTTAAGGCGTTTGCCTTGTTGACCCGGGGGTCGTGGGTTCGATTCCCACGGGAGGCATACTTTGTTAAGTTGTTTCCGGTTTGGTTAGGACATTGCACGCATGAATCACCTGATTGTCTGATAAGAAAGATGATTCCGTGCTTCGGAAGGCACGTTAAGCCGTTGGTCCCGGCTGACATCTGGTAGTCGTTACAGGAACCACGTCAGAGGCCGAGAGGCGGTTCCGAAGAACTCTGACACCAGGCATGGTCGACTGACCGTGTAACCTACACGAAATGATGATGATGATGAATGGAGTAAAAGAAATAAAATGAAAGTAAGTGCTAATTGGCATGTGTAAGCCTCTTAACTACCCAGAATAATTATAACTGCTCTTGTTAAGGGGGAACAGTAGGCACAGTAGCGACGCCAATCATTTTATTCCTAATACTTTACAAATAGAAAGAAATTCAAGAATATAAACAATACAAGCCTTAGTAAATAACTTGAAGTATTTTTGGAATCATGTTTTGATATTATGAGAATCAGTCATTGAGAGAAAAAGTGATAACCGCCAAAAACGGCCGTTTTTGGCGGTAATCAGATTCTCATAATTCTCACTGATTCCGATAGTAATAAACATGATTCAAAAAATACTTCAGGTTATTTACTAAGGCTTGTATTGTTTATATTCTTGAATTCCTTTCTATTTGTAAAGTATTAGGAATAAAATGATTGGCGTCGCTACTGTGCCTACTGTTCCCCCTTAATAAAGAATTTTAACACTAGGTACAGCAATGTTTAAACAAATTTTCAAACTGCCATTTCTCCTGTAAGCTTCCTATCGAGATGTTAAAACTAGGATATTTAGTGTTCAACAATAAAATGCGTCTTTCTTTTCTTCTTTTCTTTTTCGTATGTGTAAGTGGCCAACACTGGTGTCAGATTTTTCAAGCTGCCTTAAGGCATCTGACATAGCTTAACGACTGACATCAACGATGACAGCCGGGACCGACGGCTTACCGTACCTTCAGAAGCACGGAGGAGCTCGAGATATTTTTATGCCAGTTGCGGTCACCCATCCAAGTAGGGACTGCACCAGGGGTTACCTAACATACGTAAGCGCTCATAGAGCTTACACCCACTGGACCATCGGGCTCCTCCAATAAAATGCGTATCCATATTTTATAGTCTCCAAACACTATCTTATAACTACTAAGCCGTGTGGTTCCCGGCAGAGTAGAATAGGACCACTCCAAGTCTTCCCATGGATGGCGTAGAAGGCGACTTAGGAAACACAAGTTAAACAAAGCTTACGAACATCAAAGAGACCTCTCCTCTCCAACCCGTCTGGCCAGCGTGGAGAATGAAGGTCAAGTCCTCTGACTGCTCTGGCTATATATGGCTCTGGTACGACAGAGAGGGTCGTGCTCCTGCAATGGAGACTAAAAAAGACCTGATGATGATGACGGTCTAATAATGTCTGGTTACTTTTAGCCTAGCCTACAGAGCAGGAAAGGTGACTGGCTAGCGTGCTATTAGACACGCGTTTTCAACACGTTTCATACGAAACAAGCGTGTCAGTGGGCAGTACTGTTTATTGAAGTTTTGCACCTTGTAGCACCGGGTAGCATTGCGTAGCACAATGTAGTACCGCTTAGCACAGCGTAGCACTGCCTAACACCGCGTAGCACTGCATGGAACCACGTAGCACTGCTTGGAACCACGTAGCACTGCTTAGAACCGCGTAGCTCTGCGTAGCGTAACAACGCATACACAATTTGAAATACAACTACAGTCACTGTAATAGTGCGACTTTGATTAATGTTTTCATTTGATGATGATGATGACGGTCTAATAATATCTGGTTACTTTTAGCCTAGCCTACAGAGCAGGAAAGGTGACTGGCTAGCGTGCTATTAGACACGCCTTTTCAACACATTTCATACGAAACAAGCTTGTCAGGGGGCGGTACCGTTTATTGAAGTTTTGGGTTTCAAGATAATTTAAGAAATGCGAAAATTTGCTATTTGTAACCGACTTCAACTTTAAGTTCTTCTACTTACATGTGATAAGAACCAAGTGTTTTGGACAGAGGGTGTACAAGTTTATTTGTTTATTTAAAAAAATACGGTGCCCTCCTTTCAGACTATTTTCTTTTCCCTTCGAAAGGAGACAAGCGACAGTCTTCGTCATAAAAAATGTTGTAAAACCGTAAACTTTATGGCGCGAAAAAAACACCAGTTACCGTAAAAATAGGTTTTATTATGACTAGTTATTTTCATGGCTCTTTTATGTGCATTTAGGGCACGGTATCAATGTTTATGTGATTGGATATTAAACGTTCTGGAATGACTGAAAGGATATTGTCGTTTAAGATGTTATGATTGTTAGGGTTCCGTACCCAAAGAGTGCTAATGGAAATTATTACTATGCCTCGGCTGTCCGTTCCCTCTCTCTCATCTGAGGGTATTCCCGATTGCATCCTCAGCTGGAATGCTTCGGAGCCCAAAGCTCGCTTTCTGGTTGACTCAAATACTTACACTTAATAATATTACTATTTTTGTAGCGCGTAGCACCACGTAGCACCACGCAGCACCGCCTAATACCACGTAGCAACACGTAGGAAAGCGTAGCATCTTGTAACACCGCGTAGCACCAGTCAGCACCGCCTAATGCCGCGTAGCACCACGTAGGAAAGCGTAGCATCTCGTAGCACCGCGTAGCACCAGTCAGCACCGCCTAATACCGCGTAGCACCACGTAGGAAAGCGTAGCACCGTATAGCACCGCGTAGCACAGTGTAGAATGGCTTAGCAAGAGTTTCGAAAATAGGGTGGTATAGGAAGGGTTTAGGGTACAAAAGTAGTATATTTTAATTTGTTTTATTTAAACAAAAGTTGCCCGCCTTTAGACAATTTTATTTTCTCTTCAATCCGAGACAAGCGACAGTCATCGCCATAAAAAATGTTGTAAATCCGTAAACTTTATGGCGCGAAAAAAACACCAGTTACCGTAAAAATAGGGTTCCGTACCCAAAGAGTGGTAACGGAACATATTACTATTCTTCTGCTATTCGTATCCTCTCTCATCTGAGGGTGTTCCCGGTTGCAACCTCAACTGGTATGCTTCGGAGCCCGGGGTTCGCTTTCTGATACACTCAAATACTTACACTTTATAAAATTACTATACATAGAGGTATAGCCTATACATATTCATAGCAGCGTACAACCACGAAGCACCGCCTAGAATGGCGTAGCGTAGTAGACGGCTTAGCACGGCGTAGCACTGCATAGCACCGCGTAATACCGCGTAGCACTACGGTAAACTGCGTAGCAACACTTAGCACCTCGTAGCACTGCGTAGCGCCGCGTAGTACCACGTAGCATGACGTAGTACCGACCGCTTATCACCGCTTAGCACTACCTAACACCGCGTAGCACTGCGTGAAACCGCGTAGCACTGCTTGAAACCGCGTTGATCAGCGTAGCGTTACACAAGGCATACACAAATTTGACATGCAACTACAGTCACTGTAATAGTGCGACTTTGATTAATGCTTTCATTTCTATCAAAAATATCATGCGAAATAGTATTCGTATGATTGATGACCGTGTCAGATATTATTCCATGAATTCCATATCAATTCTCTGAAAACGAATGTTGTGCTAGATGAAGCAAAAAATTTATATAATAAATAAATTTATATTATAGGAATATAACCAATTAAAGAAGAAAAAATAAGATAAAGTTTTAGATGAATGCGTCAGAATAAAAGCTTTATGTTCGAATTATAGAATCGCAAAGATAATTTGTAGCTTTTGAACAATAATATTATAAATGAGAAACTGAGTTTGTATATTTATTTACGCTTCCACGCTACACATCAAAAGCATATGTGTAGATTATATAAAGTCTAAATAGACTATTATCTAATTCAAATTTTAAGTTATGTATTACTAACAAATATGTAGAATGTTATCTGATATCAATAAATGAATTGAAAAATTGAAATTAATCAATCTATCTATGATGTTGGAGTCTAGAAAGTAAATAAATAATCCAAAAGTAACTATATGCTCTTTGAGAATATGATACACAAAATTAAACACACCCAACTGTACTTTAACTAAACACCTATAAGGATATTAGAGAGAAACCTAACGATACGGTAATCGTAAAACCTCTCCAGCCGTTTGGAAGATGGTGATGCCATATTGTTTCTTTACTAACGACATCCCGGAGAAGAATATGAATCTAATGACACATTACTGTTAAAAAATTGGTCAAGCCGTTTAGGCTAAAGGTTGCGACAATAGAACAAACATAGTAAGATACATACACAGATATTCATGACTGTATGATGTATAAGGCATTCGAAGCATGCGTATTTCTTTAATACTACTTCAAATGCGTTATACCCTACGGGGTAATATGTGATGACAGAATTCGACGCGGTGATTCGAAGCTACGGTGGTGTAGTTAGTAGCACACTTAGGGCGCAGACCTAAGAGCTGTGGGTTCGAATCCTACCTGTAGCGAATTCTTTTTCATCACATATTTTCAATTTTAATAATATACCGAGCATTGTAATGCTATTCAAAAACCATTGAATTACCCTTCTTCTCGATAGGGGGGTAAAAAAGCTGCATACAATTATGTCGCTAACAAGCTACCTGTTTTCGATCAGTTTTTCATGCAGAAAAATGAAAAAATAAAGACGGAAGCTTTTCAATCTCTGGGAAGATGAAAAATGTAATTGCTTGCCTACTATGCTTAAAAGGTGCGATGTTTAAAACCAGCTATAGGAAATAAGACTAATATACGTACATATCACGTCTTTATACCTTGCGGGGTAGACAGAGCCCGAGATCATAAAACCCAAAGGCCACGTTTAGCGTGTTGTTTGTTTGTAATATCTTTATTGTACACAATAAATGATATACAAAAGGAATAAAGGCACGAAAGAGTAAATTGACAATGGCGGACTTATCCCAAGATGGATGGGAAGTTAGTAGGCGGAATCAAAATTGTGATGGGTTGCTAGCCACATCGCCTATTGAGGTGATTCCATAGATTTTCGCCTTATCCCTTGACCAGCTTTTACAGTCTTCGCGAGAAGGAAAGCAGCTGGTCAATGTTTTTCCTTCCAAACCAGCATGGTAGAATAATATGATTTATGATAAACTTTATTTTCTGTTAAGTTTGCCATGTGGTTCTCGCCTGAGTAGAATACGACCACTCCAAGTATTCCCGAGGATGTCATGGAAGGTGAATAGGAAACACAAGCTAAACAAAGCTAATAAACATCATAGGCCTCTGCAACTCGTCTGGTCAGCGTAAAGAGTGTAGGTTAAATCCTCTGACTGCTCTGGCTAATATACGGCTCTCGTAGTACAGAGAGGGACATGCTCTTGCAGGTGGAGACAAAAAAAGACATGATTATGATGATGAAGAGTAAAGTTCAGCGATTGTGACCGGCGATAGAGATAACACAGAGATCTGGAACATCGCGAAGACCAAAGACAGTATTATAACCTGTATCTCGAGTGGTGGGAAGTAATGATGCTTCCGACCACTCGAGATACAGGTTTAATCCTAGTTCGATGGTGGGCTGCGGAATGATGCACCTTTCACAGATTGAGGCCGGGATAGCTAAATGTGAACTGTTACTTTGCCATTGTATTGTGTAAATTGTAAAACGAGACAATAAAATATTTTTATTATTCTGTTTATTTGCTTAAATTCTTAGGATAGGAATTATAAAAACTATATTAAAAGTAAAATATAACAAAATATCGTACAAAATTAAATACAATTTTTATAAAAACCTATCCTAGTGAGCCACCAGCAGCGGAGTAAGACTCAAGCTACCGGCAGTTAAGGCTGCAGAGAGAGGAACCTACTGACTATGCGTGCCGTGTCTAGAACCGCCTTCTGTATCCGGCCCTTGTATCCAGCCATCCAGCGAGAGTCTCTTGAGATGTTGGTCGAGACTCTTCGCTATAAGACCGTTCACAGATACGACTATTGGGACAATGATCGTCGAATCCACATCCCACATGGCGGTCACCTCGTGGGCCAAGTCTAGGTATTTACTAAGTTTGTCCTTCTCGGCCTTCACGAGATTCTCGTCATGCGGGATGGTTATATCAACGAGTTTTTATTATTATTATTATAATGGGTTTGCATTGTAGGTTGTCGTCGCTTGGAGAAACTGTGGTGAGCAGTTTATTGACTCTTCTCCTGTACTCCGCTTTGGAAACGGCGTTAAACTTAGCCATTGTAATATGAAATAGTGTGACAGCTGATCAGTGTTCTAAGAAACCTATACTAATAAACGATTTGATTCATATGAATCGTCAAAGATGAGTTATAAGATATCTTATTCGTAGAATATATACATACATACGTATATCTGCTACGAATAAGATTTTGACTGTGGTATATTAAGATATATTTATAAAGGTGAAAAAAATTATAAAATTAAGAAATATAATATGACACAAAGAGTGTATATTAGAATGACGCAATTTTTTTTTAATCTATAGCATTGTAAATGCATAAAAACACCGATTTTTTTTTATTTGCGTAGTTTGTTCTCATAATAGGTAGGTGTGCTAACTGTTTTTCCATCAGTTTTCCATGCAAAATGAAGATCGAAGGTTGTTTCCGATCTCCGGGATGATGAGCAAAAACGTATTAGCTTGCCTATTATGCATAAAAGGAGCGATATTTTTTAGCCAACTCCTGAATAGAAAGGTAACGCTTCTATGCTTTAGATTTATTAGAAATCAACGAAACTAGCGACACCCGTTATTTAATTCTTGTTAACCGAAATAAGAACAAATAGAAAAAAATCTACGTAAGTACTTTCTTAGTAAATTACTTGTAGTATTTTTAGTAGAACTTTTCATCAGCATCAGCGTTTCAGATCGAGAGATATACTCATTACCGCCAAAAGTGGCCGCTTTTGGCGGTAATGTGTAGTTCTCTTGATTTACCAAATGCAAAATAATGAATAGCAATACAAAAAATACTAGAAGTTATTTACTAGTAAGGTACTTACGTCGATTTTTTAAACGACTTCAATAAAAAGGGGGAAGTTCTCAATTCGTCTATACGTTATTTTTTTTGTATGTATGTTACGCGATTACTCAGTCAGTTATGGATCGATTTTAGTAATTCTTTTTTTTTCGATAGGTAATGCTCCAGAGATGGTCCCATAAAATTTTTGTCGCAATGTATTGAGCACTTATTGAAAAAATTAACAAAAACCCAAAAAACTTGTAAAAGGATGCCGTTTGGTTTAAACTGTGTGTTACGTGATTACTTAGCTAGTTACGGATCGATTTTAGTGATTCTTTTTTTTTTGTTTAATAGATAATGCTCTAGAGGTACTCCCACAAAATTATTGTCACAATGTATCAAGCACTTTTTGAAAAAATTAAAAAACACCCAAAAAAATTGTTAAAGGAAGCCGTTCTGTTTAAACTTATTTGTATTTTATTCTTATGCGAATCAAGACAAACTGATGAGAACGTGTTCTCTGTTTTGACTGAACTTCAAAAGTGGGCCTATACTTTTTTTATTGAAATGTATGGTGCTTTTAGAAAAAATCAACAAAAACCAAAAAAAAATGTACAAATATGCCATTTGGTTTTATTTTGATTGAACTACCACACCCATTTACATATAGGGCTGAAGTAGGTTTTACTTTTTTGTTAAAAATAAAAGAAATAAAACCAGTGGTGGAGTTTTTGCAACAAATTCTGTCTGTTTTGAGTTTCTGATGTCTGAGTTTCTTTACATTTTTTTCAGATCTCAATAGTATGTGATATTAATTTAAATTAGATACACCTACGCATTCCCGAGAAAAAAAGACTGGACCGACGGACAGACAGAAAAACGAGTTAACGACTATAAACCTTTTTACGGAACCATTAAAAACAGTAAAAACCTAGAATAACTAATGTAATCCGTTCTCAACGAAATTTAACATCTTTTACAATACAAAATGGCGGACGTGTTCAAGTGACGCGTACCCGCCTTTTTCATGTACGTCCGGATACGAGTTCCTAGAATGTTGTGTTGTGTGTGATGGATGAATAAAAATTTCCTTTTGTACATACGAGTAAATCCTCTGACTACTCAGGCTAGTATATGGCTCTGGTAGTACAGAGAGGGTCGTGCTCCGGCAGTGGAGACTAGAAAGACCTGATGATGATGATGATGACATACGAGTACTTTTCTAGTTAAAATTTAATCTTTATATTTAAACTGTTTTGCAGTTACATCAACTGCGTTATTAATTAAACGCTTTTTACAAGCTTTTATTTACTCGCCCTGTTATTCTGCGAGGGTCAAATCTTGCAACTTCATTTTGAAGCAATTGTTGTTTGTTTTTTGATTAAAACTAACGTGAGATAAAGACATTATTAAAATACGTAACAACAGGTTACTCACGTAAATAGTCAGCTACTGGACGACATGTTTCAACCTCATCCGGAGGTCTTCCTCAGGGCGAATGTGAATTGAGACGCGCGCACGATGTCCCAATCCGCACTGGATTGGGACGACACCGTGCGCGCGGTTGAAACATGTCGGCCAGTAGCTGACTATTTACGTGAGTAACCCGTTGTTACGTATTTTATTAATTGTTGTTTGTGTTTCGTGTGTGTAAGTGACCAACAGAGTCATAGCTAATCATAGAAGACATAGCTATACGACTGTCATTAATGATGTCAGCCGGAACCAACGGCTTAACGTGCCTTCGCAGCACGGAGGAGCTCGAGATATTTTTTAGCCATTTGCGCACAATTTATCTAAGTGGGGACTGCACCCGGAGTTGCTTAACATGCGCAAGCGCTAATAATGCTCACGCCCACTGGGCCATCCAGTTCTGTTCCTCGTTTTGAAGCAATTAAGTACTTATATTTAACCGATTGAGCTGAAATTTTGTGTGCTTACTTGTGTAAGTCGAATGACACCATAATAGACCTGATCTGATGATAAAGTATACATATTATATAGTATTAGAAATAATGCTATCTGTAGGATATCCATGAATTTTTTTGAAACTTTTTTTTTATTGTAACATAAAGAAAACTCAATAAAGTCTGAAATTTCTTTCACTCCCTTTCTCTTGTATAAAAGCAAGAAGAGACGTGATCATAATGACTGCATTAATGGTCGTATCAACATATATTATAGGTATGTATATATGCTTACCCCCATAAACTTGGAGTGAAGCAGGTAAGTGCGCTATAAATTTTCTGCGTGGATGCCTTTCACATTCCTTAATGACCACTAACACGCGCTTTTAAAGACGAGTGGGTACTTAGCTAAGTATCTAATGTAAGATCTTTTTTAAAGCTTTAAATAGGTCTATCTATTTTGGTGTCTGTCTGTAAGTGTATATATGGTGATTGGTTGAGCTATGAAATTGCAGATTACGTCATAAATTACCCTTTACAAAAATATTTAAATAGTATTTTATGCAACGGTTTTATAATAGGGGTCTTAAAAGGCGTGTGGCGCGGGTAGCGATATGAGCGAGCAAAGCGAGCGAATATCGCTAATAGAGGTGCCACGAGCCTGTTAAGACCTAGTTATAAACCGTTGCATACAATATTTTTTCTACGACTTTCAAAAAATGCAAAACCAGCAAATCATAAATTTTGAGTTTGACAACTAACTCGCGGGAAATGTAAATATGACTAAATTTTGTGTCTATGGTTATCTTCTTTATTAAATTGATGTTTGCTTGACTCTTAAAAAAAAAAACAAAAAACTTCTTTTGTTATCACGAAATCTGGGTTTATTAGTCTGTGGCTGCTAGCCGTATCGTAATAGCGACATTATAGTGCGGCTGTGCCGTACTGTTATGAAGAATAGAGTATAGACTTATTATGGATGTTCTTATGTTAGTGTTCTTGGTCATATAAATGACAGATAAAAGTACAGGAGTATTAAAAAATATATATGGATCTTTTAGCACTCACGGTGCTATTCTAATCATTATCATTACTACATTATAACAAAAAGCCTGCATGTTTATCTACATACATACATACAATCACGTCGTTTTTCCCTTGCGGGGTAGACAGAGCCCAGGTTTATCAAACTTAAAGGCCACGTTAAGCATGTTGGTGGGCTCGTAGATGGAGAACGGAATCAAAAAAGTGATGGTTGCAAGTCGCATCGCCTATTGCCATGATTCCTCACGCCCATTCCCTCGATCGGCTTTTACATCTGCGCGGGAAGAGATGCAGCTGGTAAATTCTACGTTTTTTCTTTTCTCCCAGACCAGTGTGGAAGGATGCCTGTGTTCTATCTGTTTGCGATAAACTCAAAAACGACTGCACGGACTGTCATTCGGTTTTCAGCAACAGATAGAGTGATTCATGGAAAATAACTACCCGGGCGCAGCCAGGGAGAACTGCTAGTATACTCTAAATAAGAAATAAGATACGGTAAGAATAATGCCGAGGTGCCGGTCATTTTGAGAACAACAGTCATCTATTCAAAATGAAAATCGTCGAAAGCCCACTATGTAGGGTATGTGAGGAATCGGAGGAAACAATGAGACACATTTTGTGTCGCTGTGACTCGTTGGCTGGTAAGCGGTTGGACCTCTTTGGATCAGCTTATCCTGATCTGGAGGACTACAGGCACTATGCACCAGGTGATATTCTGAAGCTCATGCAGTCCTTCTTCAGGAATCACCGTGTGGGTAAGTAAGGTATAGGGTAAGTACAAAATAACCCTAAGGTTAGACGTGCTTCCGATTTATAATCGGCCCCAATTAAGATAAGATAAGATAAGATGCCGAGGTGACGGTTAATGGGATATGGTGGCGAAATACTTACGTAATAAACTGCTAACCTCATACAAATGTATTGGACCAAATTAAGGTCGGCTATGTATGACAGATGCCTTAAGGCAGCTTGAAAAATCTGACACCAGTGTTGGCCACTTACACATAAGAAAAACAAACAAACAAGGTCGGCGAATGTATGGCTCTGCAGAGTTGCTTTCCACCTGATACTAGATAGAGGTAGTCTGTGTTAGCCTTAACTTACTTTTTTTTTTTTTTACGGAGAAATCACACAGATTGAGCTAGCCCCAAAGTAAGTTCTTAAGAAAGACTTGTGTTATGGGATACTAACTCAACGATACTATATTTTATAACATATACACCCATATATTGATAAATATCCAAGACCCAGGTCAATCTGAAAAAGATCGTTTTCCATCATGAGCTGACCGGGGATTGAACCCGGGACCCCCGTGTCGCAGGCTGGCGTGGTAACCGCTGCGCCACGGAGCTCGTCTACTTACGAGCTCGTACTAAAACAAGGGTGTAATTTTAAAATATTATGCCAAAAATATTGTTGTAATTTTTAATAAGATACATTTTGTGAATACCTAATACATACATACATACTATCACGTCTTTCTCCCTTGCGGGGTAGACAGAGCCCAAGTCTGTAAAACCTTAAGGCCACGTTTAGCATGTTGGTGGGCTTGTAGGTGAGAACGGATTCATAATAGTGATGGGTTGCTAGCCGCATCGCCTATTGACATGATTCCTAACGCCCATTCCCTCGATCGGCTTTTACGATCTGCGCGGGAAGAGAAGCAGCTTGTACATTATACGTTTTTAGTTTTCTCCCAGACCAGCATGTAATGAATACAAAATGCTTTTATATTCTCATAATATGGTAGATACAGTTGTTGTGTAGCAACGAGTCGCGCGATCTATGTGTGTCTGTTAGAACTAAGCGAACGATTAAGGGGTTAGGTTAGGACCACATGACGAAAGGGATCAACTCGGTACCGGCATGTGGTCTCAACGCCTTAATCGTACGATTTGTTATCAGAGACTCGCATAGATGACACCACTCGAAACTACACAACATTGTATCTACCGTATTATGAGAATCTAAAAACATGATTCACAAAATATATCTTATTAAAAATCAAAACAATATTTTGAGCATAATATTTTAAAATGACACGTATATTTAGTAAGTTAAAGGCTAACGCAGATTACCGCCATCTAGTATCGAGTAGCAAGCAACTCTCCTGCGCCATACATTCGCCTGCTTTTCGCAACCTTAATTTGGTCCAATATTTTTGTATGAGGTGGGCATATATATATATTACATTACGGTAGTATTATATTGTCTTTGAAGACTAATTTGATGGTTTGAATTCCGCCCTAGTGGATTTTTTTCACCACATCTTATTATTTTTAATAAAAACAAAAATTGGTCAAGTGCGAGTCAGGCCCATGAAGGGTTCCGTAAAAAGTAAAAGCAGCAAAGATAACTTTGTTAAACAAAGTGACAAAGTACAGCACTCTTTCATAAACCGCTAAAGTGACAAAGTTATTTTAGCGGTTTATGAAAGAGTGCTGTATTTCAGAAACTAGTTATTGTATATAGTTCAAACCAACATTCGTTGAAAGTGTTTATTAAAAAAATCTACAGCATATATTTTATTTTTATTTTTCACTTTCTTATCTAAGAAATTAGAGGGGAGGGACACATTTTACCACTTTGGAAGCGCTCATCTTTTAAACGGTAAAATACACAATTTTGAGACTTAATAAATTGATCATTTAACCGAATTTTTAGTTGTGGTAGAGCCACTCTACCGGCGATAATCCTGGTAGCATGAATGGGCCGGCTCGTCCGGGGAAGTAGGTACCACACTCTCATAGAAAATCGACGTTTGAGTAGGTAGTAGCTTTACAGCTTCTATGCTTCATTCGGTGAGTGAGAGCGCCGGAGGCCCATGCCCCCTCCCCTCCCTCTAGGGAGGGAAAAATAAAAGGCCGGCAACGCCCTTGTCATACCCCTGGTGTTATGAACATGCAGCACAACGTTTAGGTATCAAAAGAGAACGTTTGAGTGGAACCGTATTCGGGATAGATATGAAGAAAAATTGTAAGGGTTCCATCAAAATCAATTGTTCGTCTTGGTATGATGATTATAAGTTTGATACTGAGGTTTTAATCATGAACGAATTGATAAAAGATCTACCTAACAAAACATTTTCAAAACCATCATGGCCTCATATTCAAAACATTAATTTAGCAGACCCTGAATTTTATTTAAGCAGCCCTATAGATTTGAGGCAGCGGTCATCACTTACCATCAGGTGACCCGCTTGCTCGTTTGCCGTCCTATGACAAACATCTTTCGCATGTATAATAATATCTACTATCATTTATAATAAAGTCGCTCGCAACTCTTAAACTTACTCTCTTTATGATAATGATCACATATGACAGATTATACTCTGACATTGTATTATTGTCATTTTTCTTCTTTATAGTGCGCGTATGACGTTAAACATAATATATTATCTAACAACATTCTTCCTTTTGGCTCCCTCTTCTTAAACCATTTAAACATACATAGATTAATGTCAAGGAAATTCATTCTAATATTTAAAAATGCATTCTAGTCGTTACCTATTCTAGCTAGTTAATACTTTCTTAACTCCTAATTTAAATTAAAAAAAATAATATCTGTACTTCGCTTGGTAATTATATAGTTATGGTCTCTTTTTTACCTCTAAGGCGTAGAAGTCGTTATGCCAGGCTGTCACACCGGTGGTCCCGGGTCCCCAGTCAGTTCAAGATTAAAAATGTTCTTATTCAGCTTCATTTTTATAATAATTATTATCTTATTGGCAACCTCTTTTTATGTTATTGTGTTTATTGTGATATATATGCTGTTAGTCATCCTTTATAAAAAATAAATAAATAAACAAATAATACCTATAGTATAGGTTAGTTTCCCATAACACAAGCAAGTCTCAAACTGGCAACTCCCCCGCGACTTCGTGCGCGTAAATTGTACCCTATGTCACCCGCAGATAGATTAGCTTTTTACAGGTAAAAGAATTTTGAAAATCGCTACAGTAGTTTCAGAGCCTATTCAGTGCAAACAAACAAAAATCCAATCTTTCATTTATAATATTAGTATTGATAAGCAACCCCGAGCGCAGTCCCCACTTGGATGGATGACCGCAAGTGGTATAAGCTCCTCCATGCTACGGAAGTACGTTAAGCTATGTCGGATGAATTTAAGCAACTTGAAAAAATTTGTCACCAATGTTGGCCACTTACACACACGTAAAACAAAATAAAACAAACAGTATAGATAAATGGGTAAAACAATGTGTCAAAAAATTGAGAACCAATGGGAAGAGATGTCTACATGCCAGTCGACGCAACATAATACATTACTTTTAAGGTAAAAGTGACATTGATGGTCTTGTAAGAATGGTTTAAAGACGTTTTCTTGGCAGCCTCAAAACCTACAACATCCATTATAACGCTTTTTCTACCAATACAAATAAAGCTTAAATGTCAAGTGAAAGGAATAAAAAGATTACAAAATTTATAAGAATAGAATAGAATAGAATAGAATAGAATAGAATAGAATAGAATAGAATAGAATAGAATAGAATAGAATAGAATAATGTTTATTTGAAAAGGAAATTAATGTTTATTTATAACATATTTAAAAATCTTTAAATATGAAAATCACACTCACCTTACTTATATTATACAGAGAGTAACATGAACCTCGATACACCTTTAAAGGGATGACTTAGCCCCTCAATATGAACAACTTTTGCTATGGAATCAAACCTGGGAACTCAATTTTCATACAAAAGTGTTCAGTTTCATACAAAATGTATGTGAATATCATTTTTTTTTTAATTTTCAGCATGGTTCCCAAAGCAATGTTGATTATATTGACGGGCTGAGTCCCCCCTTTAAGGGTGTGTTGAGGGTCTTGTTACATACATACATACCTACTCTCATGACTTTATCCTTTGCGGGGTAGACAGAGCCCAAGTTCATACAACCTTTATTATTATACAACCTACGTTTACCATCGTAGTGGGGGTAAAGGTGGAAAGCGGAATCAAAATAGTGATGGGTCGCTAGCCGCATCGCCTATCAATGGATTTCTTAGATTTTCGCCCAATCCCTTGACCGGCTTTTACGGTCTATGCGGTAAGAAAAGCAGCTGGTATATTCTGTTTTTTTTTTCTCCCAAGCCAGCATGGGAGCCTTGATACACTCTGTATACTTTTATCAACGCACAGCTAGGGTTGCCAACCGTACTATAATATATAGGTATATTATTGTACTATATTTCAGGACTCCGTACTATATACTGTTGAAGAAATAAATAGTACGGGAAAATACTATATTTCAGTACAAAAGATCAATGTTTATGTTTTGCCACACTAAAACTAATAAAGTAAAAGAAAAACAGACCCGGCAATTTTTCAAAGCGTCTTCCGTACGACAGACGTAATGTGCGTGTGCGTGTATCCGAAAATAATTAGTAAAAAGTGTATTTTTTATTCTTCCCTACTGAAATACTAATATACTTTTCGAAGCGTACAATTTTTTTAGAGGTTTTTAAAAAAAATACTAGGTATTCTGACAAAAAAATGTTGGCAACCCTACGCACAGCCGAGAATACTGTACCTAGAATCTTGTAATTTGGAATTTTTCATTTCATTAGTTAGCACTAAAAAATAATTTTTAGAAACTCAACTCCTTAAAAGTCCCACGTAAAGCCGCAATCCCATACAAACTTAGTTTCGTTTTAGTTTTACAACAGTTAAGCCAATCTCAACCAAATTTCGTACATACGACCGGATAAGGCATATTGTACAAGTTTTCGATACGAAACTTCAACTCGCTGTAATTTTGTATAGGTGTTGTTTTTAAAATTGAAATCTGATTTTAAACATCAACATGCCTTATCCGGTCGTATGTACGAAATTTGGTTGAGATTGGCTTAACTGTTGTAAAACTAAAACGAAACTACGTTTGTATGGGATTGCGGCTTTACGTGGGACTCTTAAGGGGGTGAAATAATACCTAAGAGTATAATGAAATACTGTAAAGTCTCGATTCTCGAATAAATCACTCGATTTAAATGCATCGAAACGAATATTGAGCGACGTTGAGGACCGACGTTGAGGACATTTAGTTGCAGACCAGACTTATTACATTGAAGAATATTTTAATCCTAGACCTAAAAGGAGGATATTGTAAGTTTGCCGTGTGGTTCCCGGCAGAGTAGAATGGGACCACTCCAAGTCTTCCCGTGGATGTCGTAGAAGGCGACTTAGGAAACACAAGCTAAACAATTCGTTAAAACATCAAAGAGACCTATCCAACTGTCTGGCCAGCGTGGATAGTGTAGACTATCCTCTGACTGCTCTGGCTAATATATGGCTCTGGTAGTACAGAGAGGGTCGTGCTCCTGCAGTAGAGACTAAAAAAGACCTGATGCTGATGTAGACCAGAGCTTAACTGGACCACACACTAGGAAAAGTTGTTTAATCGACGGGCGGAGTCCAAACTATAAATATTTCACTAGGTATAAGGACAAAACACATTGATTACGCTAGTCCCAAACTAAGTCCGAGGCTTGAGGGATACTGACTGTGGCCATGCCGCCTTCGTCAGATCCTGGTACAGGGGAAACCCAAGAAGTGGTGGCTTGATGTTATTACTTATTCGTAGCTTGATGTCGTATAACCCGAAGTTAGTCACATATAAATTTGGAAAAAATCTAACCTTCAGGGTAGGAAAACATTTGATTTTTTGATTGATTCATGATTGAATATTTTCTTTTCAGTTTATTTTGGTGGTTTAATTATTTTCTTAAAAAGTTTTTATTTTTGATTCTTCATTTATCTCTCTGGATTTGTTTTTAACTCTCAATATCAAATTTTACTTATCGTTTCACTCCAAATTCTCGAATTTAATCTACAAAATAAACAGATAAAGCTTGTTAATTAAAATACATTATTTTTACCGCTTTCTCAGTTAATTTTCGCACGTACCGTAAATAAGCGGTAGGTACACAGCTTACGCAAGATTTATGGTTTTAATTGGCTCTTGGTTAATATTGTTATTTATGTGTCCACGTAGCGACAGTCAAGCAATGTAAAACAAAAAAAAACCGGCCAAGTGCGTGTCGGGCCACGCGCAGTGTAGGGTTCCGTAGTTGCGAATGACAACTTTGAGTTCACACTGTTCACACTCGCACCTCACAGTTTAACGACCAAAAACATCTAACAATGAAAATTGTACGAATTTTTACATTTTCCAGCACATTATATAAGTTGGTTGCCTATAACTTTTTAGTTTGCACTTATTACTCAGCTCTGATAGTTTTCCTTTCAACTTCAGTATATATACTACTGCTGTAATTTTTTTCACGTATCCATATATAACCGTTTAGCAGATAGAGGGGGCGGGGGACACTTACCTCTAACAAAAATTTGCACTTTAAAACCAAATATTTCGGAAACGGATCCCTAAATCGAAAAATGGTGTTCTCAATCTTACAATATTTTTTAAAGACCTATTTAACGATAACCCACACGACGGGTAAATAGAGAAAAACAAATTACTCCCCCACTTTATTTGTATGGGAGCTACCCTAAAAAAAAAATTTTTTCTATATTTTTTTCTACCACCCATACCAAATTACAGCTTTCTAGTACTTATAGTCTCTGAGTAAAACCGCGGACGGACAGACAGACAGACAAACAGACAGACAGACAGACATGGCGAAACTATAAGGGTTCCTTGTTTACTACGGAACCCTAAAAACCTAAATGCGAGTCGGACGCGCGTACGAATGATTCCGTACATAAAACGGCAAAAAATCATGCATGTTGAAACTTCAGGGAGGAAATAAGTATCATTGACGATTCAAATTGTTCGCTTTTTTCATTCAAAAGTTAATCTATCCGGAATTCATACAACGTCGTCTGACGTCCGACGCGACCACTTGTCCCCGTATTCGAACGTCGAGTGACGTAACAAAAGGTTCATGACGGAATTACGAGCGGGATTTCAAAGGCATCCGGTTCAAGACTACCTATTACGTTTCCTACTATAGTTACGTACTAACGTAACTATTTTAACAAAGTCGCTTAGAAAATCGTCTCACTTACTCACAGTAGTTTAGAAAATAGATTGAAAGGTTTTCTAGGACGCAAAATAAAATTTTGATTATTCGCGATCCAGTAATTTCACTATTTGAAGTAAATTGTTAGCCAGAAAACGGCTAAATTATTTATAATTTTGTTTTGGAAAGACCTACAGTTTAAAGTGAATAGCTTTTATTAGGGTTTTTTTACTCAAAAACGGCCACTTTTGGCATTAATGTACAAGGGTTCCGTTTTTGCCGTTTGACTACGGAACCCTTAAAACTTTATAATACCCTATTCAAACTGTTCGCTTCTCTTATTCAAAAGAAACAAAAGGACTTCAAAGGTATCCGGTTTTAGACGACCTATATGTTACCTACCTCTGATACTTAAGTACTTTTACTAAGAGGAAGTATAAATTTTTCGGGTTTAAATGCTGCCACCGTTTGAATAAAATGTTAGACAGAAACGAAGATATCCCTTTCAATCTATTCAATTCCATTTTATGAACTATTGATCACAGTTTAAAGTGAAAATGTGAAGCTTTTCTTAGGGTTTTTATCAAAAACAGCCAAAGGTTTTTATTGCTATTCGGCCACGGATCTCAAAAAATCTTGTGATAGTAAAAATAAGTTCAATAGCGACACAGATTAAACTTGTTCGCTTTTCTCATTCAAAAGTTAATCTAGCCGGAATTCGTACGTCGTCTGACGTCCGACGCGACTACTTGTATGCTCACGAGCGTCGAGGGACGTCACAATGGATTCGTAGTGGAATTACGAGCGGGACTTGAACCGGAAGCCTTTGTCCGGTTTTAGACTACCTACTATAGTTAAGTACTAACGTAACTTTTTTTGACAAAAATGCAATAAAAAACTTTTCATTCTCAGTTTAAACTGTAAGCAGTTGTTCATAAAATATATTGAAAAGTTATCAGGGACGCAAAATAAAATAAAATTTTAGGAGCCTAGTGCTGCCAACATTTGAAATTAATCGGAAGACAGAAAATAGAGATATCACTTAAAATTTTGTCCCTCGAATCCCTAGATAACCTTTTAACCCTTTACAAGGCGGTAGGTATATTCAAAAGTCATTGTTTTTGGACCTTATCTCCGGGGCATAAGGTTCAATTTTTGGTGGCTATATATTTGCCACTGCCTTGAAAAGGTTTAATCTATATAATTAACTAATTTTTAAATTTAAAGTAAGAACGTCAAGCTTTTTTAGCGTTTATGTCAAAAACGGCCACTTTTGGTAAAAACGTACAAGTATTTATTTCATTTTTTCCATTCAGTAAGGAACTCCAAAAACCAGTAATAATACAAATAAGTTTCAGTGGCCACACCGACTTATATTGTTCGCTTTTCGCATTCAAAAGTTAATGTAACCGGAATTCGTACAACGTCGTCTGACGTCCAGCGCGACCACTTGTCCCCGTACGCTAACGTCGAGGGACGTCACAAAGGGTTCATGACGAAATTACGAGCGGGACTTCAAAGGCATCCGGTTTTAGACTACCTATTATTTGTTCCCTGCTTTAGTTACGTTAGTACTTTTATATGAGACTTACATCAGAGCGTCAACCATGAGTTTAAATACGTGAGAAGTAAACGATTCGATCTAAAGTAAACTATTCGATGGTTCGTAATAGTAAACTATTGTCTTACTCGATAGAAAACGAAGGTCAGTTTTGTAACTCATGGTGCTGATACCGCAGAAAATGTTCTTGTAAACATAGGATGGTATTCGTTTACATTCAACCTTGAGTCGTTTTCGATTACGAGATTCGAAAACTACTCTGGTATATCGTACTCATGACTCATGGTAGACAAAGTATAGTAAACTATGACGGTTATAAAAACGTTACCGTATACTACTCTCGTAAATGAAATGTATAAACTCATGGTTGACGCTCAGACGACCTCTGCGGTGCAGCGGTCAATATGCCAGCCTCAAATCCTCAAAATCAGCCAAATGCGAGTCGGAGTCGTGCACGAAGGGTTCGTCCGAACCAATAACAACACTAGGATATAAAGACAAAAAAAAACCGGCCAAGTGCGTGTCCGGCCACGCGCAGTGTAGGGTTCCGTAGTTGCGAATGACAACTTTGAGTTCACACTATTCACACTCGCACCTTACAGTTTAACGACCCAAAACATCTAACAATGAAAATAGTATGAAATTTTACAGTTTATAAGTTGGTTGCCTATAACTTTTTAGTTTGTACTTATAACTCAGCTCTGATAGTTTTCCTTTAAACTTCAGTATATATACTACTGTTGTAATTTTTTTTACGTATCTATATATAACCGTTTAGCAGATAGAGGGGGGGGACACTTACCTCTAACAAAAATTCGCACTTTAAAACCAAATATTTCGGAAACGGATCCCTAAATCAAAAAATGGTGTTCTCAACCTCACAATATTTTTGAAAGACCTATTTAACGATACCACACACGATGGGTAAATAGAGAAAAAAAATTACTCTCCCACTTTACTAGTATGGGAGATACCCTAAAAAAAAATTTTTTCAACTTTTTATTCTACCACTTTTTTGCCATGATTAATATACATACCCACACCAAATTACAGCTTTCTAGTACTTATAGTCTCTGCGTAAAACCGCGGACGGACAGACAGACAGACAGACAGACAGACAGACAGACAGACAGACATGGCGAAACTATAAGGGTTCCTTGTTTACTACGGAACCCTAAAAACAGCAAAAACACTTTTTGGCTACCATAAAACGTTTGTTGTATTTATTTATTTTATTCTGCTTTTTGTATTTGTTGTTATAGTGGCAACGGAATTACGTTATCTGTGCATATTTTAACTGCCCGACTATTATAGTTGTGGTAGAGCCACGCTACCGGTGAAAATCACTTTTGCTAGTAGCGTGAATGGTCCGACTCGTCCGGGGAAGTACCACACCCTCACAGAAAATTGCCGTTTGAGTAGTAGCTTACCGCTTCTATGCTTCTTCCTGTGAGTGAGAGAGCCGGAGGCCCATCCCCCCTCCCCTTGGGAAAGGAAAAATAAAAGGTCGGCAACGCTCTTGTCTTGTCACACATGATTATATTTCATGAGATATAGCCTGATGTCAGACATGGAAGTCTAAGTAGTAGAGTCCCGTTTTTACCCTTTGAGTACGGATCCTTAAACTCGCTTGGATGAGAAGGACCTATAAACTTTGCTGCGCCTTAAATAAGCTGTTGAAAGTGACACAGCTGAAACATAATCCTCCTTTAGAAGTGGAGTAATAAAGTGCAACATCTAATGCCTTCTCAACACAATCGCCGATGATCGGCTGCCATCGCGACCATTCACTTTACATTGCTGCGTGGGATGGAAAACTCTTAAGCGCTTTCGTGGATTTAACAGCAATGTACAGTGTTCCACCTAAGACCCTTGCATCTTTCATCGGAACACGGGTTGAAAATCGCAAAGTTTAATCCTTGCCTCGCAGAGCATGGCACGTATCACCAAATGTCAGTAATCTTTTTTTAGGGTTCCGTACGTACTATCACGTCTTTTTCCCTTGCGCGGTAGACAGAGCCAAGGTCTATAAAACCTGAAGGCCACGTTTAGCATGTTGGTGGGCTTGTAGGTGGAGAATGGAATCAAAAAGTGATGGTTTGCTAGTCGCATCGCCTATTGACATGATGCCTTACGCCCATTCCCTTGATCGGCTTTTACGATCTACGCGGGAAGAGAAGCAGCTGGCACATTCTGTCTTTTCTCCAAGACTACCGTAGAAGAGACCGTACCCAAAGCGTAAAACGGGACCCTATTAATGTTTGTTTTTTTTTGTTGTTTGTTTTTCGTATGTGTAAGTGGCCAACACTGATGTCAGATTTTTCAAGCTGCCTTAAGGCATCTGACATAGCTTAACGAATGCCATCAACGATGACAGCCGGGACCAACGGCTTAACGTGCCTTCCGAAGCACGGAGGAGCTCGAGATATTTTTATGCCACTTGCGGTCACCCATCCAAGTAGGGACTGCACCAGGGGTTGCTTAACATACGCAAGCGCTCATAGAGCTCACACCCACTGGACCATCGGGCTCCTCCTATTAATGAGACTTCGATGTCCACCTGTCACCAGCCGGCCTATTTACTAACTCGGATGACAGGTGTTGATGCCTATCAATCAAGAATTTACTGTTACAATGCGGTTTTTGTATTTCAAATAAAAAGTTCGAGCAAGCAAAACCCGCATTGTAATTGTAAATTCTAGATTGATAGGCATCGACACCTGTCATCCGAGTTAGTAAATAAGGGGGCAGGCTGTATATCATAAACCGTGAAAGCTAGACAGTTTAAATTTTCACAGGTGATGTATTTCTGTTGCCTCTATAACAACAAATAAGTACTAAAAACAGAATAAAATTAATAATTGAGGTGGGCTCTCATACAACTAACATATTTTTTGCCGTTTTTGCTCGATAGTCTAAGGTTGTGTAAATCGAGACGAACGAACGAGACAGACGAGCTCCGTGGCGCAGCGGTCAACACGCCTGCCTGCGACACGGATGGTCCCGGGTTCGATCCCCGGTCAGGTCAAGATGGAAAATGATCTTTTTCATATAGATCTGGGTCTTGGATGTACATCTATATAAGTATCTATATATAAAATATAGTATCGTTGAGTAAGTATCCCATAACACAAGTCTCGAACTTACTTTGGGGCTAGCTCAATCTGTGTGATTTGTCCGTATATATTTATTTATTTTTTTGTGTAAATAATAGTACGGGAAAGATAAGGGTTCTACTTGAGTCATCATCATCAGTTGTTTGTTTAAGTCTCCACTGCAGAAGCACGAGCCCCTCTATACTACCAGAAAAGTATTTAGCCTCAGCAGTCAAAAGGATTTGGCATACACTCTCCACGCTGGCCAGACGGGTTGGAAAGTTCTCTTTGATGTTTTTAGCTGTTGTTGACTAAGTCGCCTTTTACGACTTCCACGGAAAGACTTGGTGAGGTCCTTTTCTATTTCACCTATAGAAAGTTAGTTAATTTTCCCATATTAACTCGTGAGAAAATTACTAGGTAGGTAGTTATGTTATTTATAAACTGGAACGCCTAGACTGCTTTTAAATCCTTATCCCTTTGGTTTTTGATTAATACTTAGAATAGTTAGAATAGTTGAGAAATAAACTGCAACATCTCAGACACTTGCAACTCGTATCTTATAGGATCAATTATTCATCGAGATCTGAGAGAAACTCGCGAACTGTAGCGCAGAGCGTATCACGATTACCAAATCTGGATAAACTGCTATACAAACGTTCAATTTTCTTCGACGGCGAAGAAAGAAAAACTCTTTCTTGCACCATTTTTCAGAAAAAAACCAATTGCCTCTATATACATAGGTATATACTTAGAGGAAAAAGTAAAGAGGCGGATTTATCGCCATGCAATCTCTTCTGGTCAACTTTTTACGTTAGAAAAGGATTAAAAACAGAACAAATCAGAGCGGAGCCAGTAAGCCGCACTGTTGCACCATTTCGGGACGAATGGAGGAATTACTCGAACGAAGCCGCGAGCAGAATTGCTAGTACGTAATTTGATATATTTTATTACGGCCGACTGCTTACCTTTCTTCGGTTATAGAACAGTTTATACGTCTTGATCCTTTTCAAGGTATACAGAGCCACAGTATTTTCACAGTAGACTTAGCAAGATGGCGGGCATGGCGGGATGCTGTGATAAAACTCGCCTTTCCAACGAGTCGGGTAAAAAGCGCCATCACGTGGTCTATACTCATACTAAACCGACAAAGTGATTGCTACCTCAAACTCAAGACTTGTGCTTTACTGCCACTTAATGTTGAGTAAGAGTCACCGCTAGGTGGCGCTAGCAGCTTCACAAAAAAATAAGTAAAAATAAAAGAAAGAAAAGTCAAGAAATCAAGAATAAACTAGATACCAAAGACAATAAATAATATCTAGATACACACTACACAGTGATGCACAAAAATTATATTTTTTGCTGTCTATTCTTAATATTGGGTAATAAACCTACATCAATGCAAAACACCTTACTAGGTATTATACAATAAAGTCGAATTTTCAAAGCTGCCGTCGTCAGGTTTTGGTATGGAAAATATGCATCCAAAGTGCTAAGTGGCTAAGTGAATATTGTTTTTTATCGAAGAATATAATAAAATAATAGTCTGGTACAGGCCTGGTTGACCTGTTTATAAAAATGTCCATGCCTATGGCCAAAGACAATATAATACTAACGTACTATGGCTGTTCCCTAAATCGATGTTAACGATTACGTGGCATCCTGTCGATATTTATGTTGAAGAGGTAAAATCGTCTTTTTAACCAGGAAGGAAAAAAATAAGTATATAGGTAATATGTATCTTTATTTAGGAATTACATACATTTATGTATATTAAATAAATGAAATTATTTTTCACAGAACTATTTACAACAGAATCACAGCACTTGATCACATTTTGTGATATTTAAATAAAAAAACATAATATTGAAAGGAAAAAGAAGAAACTCATCTTCAATCCTTCTTAAGGGGGAACACTAGTCACAGTAGCGACGCCAATCATTTTATTCCTAATACTTTACAAATAGAAAGGAATTCAAGAATATAAACAATACAAGCCTTAGTAAATAACCTGAAGTATTTTTTGAATCATGTTTATTACTATCGGAATCAGTGAGAATTATGAGAATCTGATTACCGCCAAAAACGGCCGTTTTTGGCGGTTATCACTTTTTCTCTCAATGACTGATTCTCATAATATTAAAACATGATTCCAAAAATACTTCAGGTTATTTACTAAGGCTTGTATTGTTTATATTCTTGAATTCCTTTCTATTTGTAAAGTATTAGGAATAAAATGATTGGCGTCGCTACTGTGCCTATTGTTCCCCCTTAAGAAAGTTTTTTGTTTATATTACTTACATATCTGCATTTTTACATATAATTTAGATATTGAGTAGATTATAGCCTATGTACTATACTAACTCTGATAATGTTGCTTTACATGTATAGCCAACAGATGCAAAGGATTTTTCTTATTGGTAAAGTACTTTTTGAATTTCTCCTTTACAAACAAACACACAATCAAAACTTCTTAATATTAGTTAAGATTTAAAGTTGATGTATCACAGTTCAAAAATTATTGATCATTTTTATCTTCACTGAATTGTGACGAAATCCATGTCAACGCCCATTTCAGATTAGTCAACATGTACTTCAATGCTTTGGTCCAATGTTCTTCTGAATTAAACTGTATTTTAATAGAATACGCATGGGGGGGTGATGCCGTATCTTCTATTTTCCCTTTATCAATCCTGTACGGCAAGCAGAATCCTGTATTCCCTTTCTCAACCTGTTCTTTAAACTGTTGGAGGCAGTCTAAAAATGCTACCATTGCGGCATCGAACTTCGTATCCCAGAGAAACCGGAAGCCTCCTGAGCCATACAACGGTAACACTTTTTGGTCTTCTAAAACTTCTATGTAAGAATGATTACCGTATGGAACTAAGCGGTATCTTTGGAAAGAGAAGTTGATTTTCCTGGCCAGTGATGATAAGAGTAATACTGTCTGACCCCAAGCGGCATTTATTTCTGACCAATCAACCGGCGCTGTAGGCAATCGTCCCAATCGGAAGTTATTTATAATACCAAACTGTCCAGAATCCGATATATGAAACGTAGCCTTAAAAACATTAGTCTTTTTTAATTTCTCTAGCTGTGATTGTGTATATGCTAGTTGACATTCGAAAAACTTCATTTGATCTTCTGTAGTCATTAAATCTTTTCGGTATTTAGTGTATTCCTTCCAATAGACATCCTGTTGCTTCTCTAACCTCTCTTTCTCCCTTTCCTGTATCTCTATCTCTTCTTTCATAGCTCTCTCTTCTTTCTGTAACGCAGATAACTCTTGTAACAGTCGACTTTGCTCCTGCTTCCAATCGTCCAACTCTTTTTCAAGCCCTTCCAAGTTTAAGTCTTCTTTATCGTCCTCTAACTTCTTTAAATAGTCGTTATAATCCTTCCATTCAGCTTCTGTCTGCCTTAACTGGTTATCCATTAACTCTAGAAGTGTATCCGTACATTCATCACACAACGGATGGTCTACATCTGAATTATTTGACAATAAATCGAATAGAGTTGCTTTGACATGTAGCTGGTGGCCTAAAGAAGTAGTTTCCCATCCGTCTGAGATGACCATGAAGCCGTTTGCTCCGTTACCTGACTCAGTCATGCGAAAAGGGGGCACATAGTGTTCTAGACTCGACGATTGTAAATCCAAGTCTACCTCGTTATTTCTTCTTATTTGTAGCGTCAAATCAGCAATAGTATGTTCCCCGAGGTTGTTTAAAGACTCATCTAGCTTCAATGGCTGCAAACAGCGCTGGCACGAGAAATTTACGAAAGATTTTGTTTCACTCATCTTGAATCCTTTCCCTATTGCGTCATTGATATCTCACAACTAATACGCGCAGTATTTTATTACCAGTATATAAATACAGTTACTGGCTAGACAGTTATATTAAATGAGATCAATTAAATTAAACTACGACGTTGATAAATTATTAATTAAATTACAAAACAAAGAACTTTCGCGCAGGGCAATTTGCAATATCAGATTTGTTGATTGACATGACATTGGCAGATTAGAAACACGACGTGACATTGACAACTGACTGCCAGTGTTGCTAGTCATCAAAATCAGTACATTAGTGGAGTTTATGGTGGGAAGTCAAGGGGTGCCTTTGGGGTTTGCCTTGGACAATTTTGCAAATTGATTTTAGTGGACTTTGTAATATAATTTTGGTGTAGTTAAGTGTTATAAATGCTCGTGCTCATGAACAATTTGTGAGTAGACTGTTTTGGACTCGCGTAAATTAGTCACCAGAAGCTCTCACGAGGCATCAAAGAACATACGCCGTCTTTGATGCTACTAGTTAAATTTTACTGTACAACACCGATACTTAGTATCTCAATTTACTGGACATTGGCAGAATCACTGAAATCTCGGTGGAAGCCATATTGTAAAACAGAAGAAGCAGAAGAACAGTACATTATTACAGATTTTTTTAATTTTTGCCGCATTGCTGGGTATTTAGAGTTCTTTTTACCAAACTGCTTGAATAATGCAAGGTACTAAGGAGAAAACGCTTACTATATAGATCACGGAAGTATATATACATATATATAGATGGAAAATCATCTGTCGTGTTTTAGCGACCAGCAAAAGTACTATGTAATCTGCATAGGGAAAAAAACTGGCTCTTGAAAAACCTATTATTGTTTTCAATACGATATACGAATAAGAAAACATCGGCCAAGTGCGAGTCGAATTCGCGCACGAAGGGTTCCATGTTCCATACCATTATGTATACTTACATATTAGTCTATCGAGCAAAAACGACAAAATATCATATTTCCATACTTACTTAGGTAAGTTGAGTACGTGAGCCATTGCTGGACTTACGTGTGTATCGCTGTAGTTATGTAGGTACTATAACGTTTTCACGTTACTCTGAGCATTGTCATTTTCACAATATTATTTTCTATACAAGAAAAGACCATTCAATTCTCATAGAACTTTATTCACATTTTAGACTAGAATACAATCATTTGAACATAAACAGCACCTTATGTATATTTACATGGATATGTAGTCATCTACCTACACTACAGTCTCTTAATCTTACTTAAAATAATTAAGAGTAAAGTTTTAATTCTTTGACTCAATATCAGGTTATATTAAAAACCTCAAACATAGTAGTAAAAATTTTCGTAGTATTGTTGATATTACTTTATTTTATTTACCATATTTATTTTGATTGTGGCCCCATTTGGCTGTAATCAACAAATCTATTTTATATAATCAAATTTGAAATAATAAAAGGTTATATCAAAAATAATATATGAGTCATATAGCGAAGTACTGTTTAAGATTTTTAAATTAGTTCTTATTTTGGAATAAACAAAATAAATTTATGGTTGGCACGAGTTGGCTCATGTACGCCTCTTAAGGGCCCACACTAGGCACACTAGCGACGCCAATAATTTTATTCCCAATACTTTACAAATAGAAAGAAATTTAAGAATGTAAATCAAATAAGCCTTAGTAAATAACCTAAAGTATTTTTGGAATCATGTTTAATATCATCATAATCAGTGAGGATTATGAAAATCAGATTAAAATTACCGCCAAAAACGGCCGTTTTTGGCGGTAATTCCTATTTCTCTTAATGACTGATTCTCATAATATTAAAACATGATTCAAAAAATACTACAGGTTATTTACTAAGGCTATGTTTTACATTCTTGAATTCTTTTCTACTCGTATTTGTAAAGTATTAGGAATAAAATTATTGGCGTCGCTAGTGTGCCTAGTGTGGGCCCTTAACATTTTTTTTTACACGAAGAATAGTTATAGTACAATGCTGACCCGAGATCGATAAAGTATTGCCAGCGGTTTTAAAATAAGATTTTTTTTAAATTTTATACCTATCATGTTTATATTTACATTTTTATATAGAGAAAAATAGATTTACAAAAAATTTAATGTACATGAAAGCCTATTACATGAATAAATTGTTTTATCTTTAAATCGTTATCAAAAAATAATAACGCTATCGACATTTTAAATCAGTCCAGTAACATAAAAACTTTGTAGATCTATAATTTGGCTACATATCAACTTTAAGTAGGGTTAAAAAATAAACACGAGTGCATTGCTAAAAATGTTATAGCCTATGTTACTCGGGATAAAGACATATTCTAACAATACCTTACCCATTTAAATTTGTTCCGGCATTTTAAAGTAATAAAAGAATAAAGTAACTCACAAACACGAACTCTAAAAAAATAACATTCCTTTTTAGGGCAGTCATGTAAAAATATGACTTTTACGTTTTTACGTTTTATTCTATAATTTTAAAAATTAAACTTTTAGAAAGCTAGTATATAGGTACTACTTGTAGTAAGTAGGTAGGTAATGAGTAGTTACGAAAATAAAATTTTGATGAAATATAAAATTCCAACTGAATATAGGTAGTAAATCATACATGTTTAAAATCATTTATAAATATGCTTAAACTTAGGAATCTAATGTCTTTTGAGTAAAATACTAATGAGCTAGGGACACAACTTGAGTCACGATCACAACACAAATCTTGCTTTTATTTTCGCGGGCACACATTTCAATTATTTCAAATACAGTGTAAACTCCATGTAACGTCACTCGATTTAACGGCAAACTCCCTAAAGCGTCAAAATCATTTGGGTTTGGTTGGTTTAGCTTGTCTACCATACAATGATACACTTTGCATAGCATTACACTTACTCTCAATAAAGACTAGAATTGAGTAATAAAAAGTATGACTGTCGGCATCATGCATAATGAGCTTTCTTAGAACTTTGTTCTTTTGTTGACAAATAGGGATTGCGTGCATTTGTAGACTATTGTTGACCATGACTAATAAGTAGGAGTCATGGATTATATGGGTATCATATTCTTAGTAGCTCACAAACTTTTAAACTGTAAACATGGCTAGTAAAAGAAAATCACTGTGTTTTGACCAAAAAGTTTTACTGATACGCGCAATAGAAACGACAGAGAAGATACGTGATATCGGCAAACTGATGGATGAAATATTTTGTTTTTTCTTATTCTGATTTTCTTCTCTCCGTTTAACGGCAACTCTCTATAACGCCATAAAATGCACAGTCCCTTCAGTGCCGTTGTATAGAGTTTACACTGTACATATACAGCGTGTAAATTGACCTTGGAAAACCCTTAAAGTCAGACCGTCAATATGATCCACACGTCAACTCGTGAACGGGTGCTGTCAGGGGGGACTGGTCTGCTCGGCCTCTTTGAGACTACTTTAAGTATCATATGTTGTTTATTATCTTTGCACACTCGATCGTTAACGTAAACATGTTCCAAAAATAATAAATCTATGTATATTGAAATTGTAACATGAAAACAGAAAAAAGAAAGAAAAAAGAAAAGAAAGAAAAAGACAATAAGGAATAAATATTCGTAATCATATAAAGCCCTTCAGGCGAGTAGGCGACCAAAACTGTTGATAAGAGTTTCTTTCGGCGTTTCTTCTCTGCAGTGGTCGGTTCCGAAACGCTAGTATAGTCTGTAGCTTTTGAACAATTAATAAATACATATTATCTAATAAGATAATTTTAAATATGATATGACGTGAAAAAGTGCCTGCAAAGGCCTATTTTCTGAATAAACGTTTTGATTTTGATTAACTTTTCCTATGGGATCAGTACTTAAAACTCAAAAAGAATTCAACATTTTTAACAGACTTCAAAAAAAGGAGGAGGTTCTCAATTCGTCGTAATCTTTTTTTTTATGTATGTTCCCCGATTTCTCGAAGACGCCTGGACCGATTTAAGAAATTAATTTTTGTTCGATACTTAATACTTTTCAGATGATCCCATTAATTTTTTATCGAAATGTGTCAAACTCTTTTTGAAAAAATACACAAAAACAAAAAAATGTTTACACGAATGTCGTTCGGATTACACTTATTGCCATTTTTTTCTAATGCTTGATAAAACAAATTGATTGTTAAAAAAATCTTAAATTATTATACAAAAGTATTCAGCCGCCCAGGGCAATAGTGTAAAAATTAAAATCTTTTGATATAAGAACAAATTCGAGTGTCATAAATTTTTTTCGGAAGGTCTAATGTTTTGTCACTATTTTTATGCACTAATTATTTACATAAAAGGCTAAAAATAAACATATTCATATTTTTGTTAAGGAAAAACGTACGCAGTGACATCTACAAGCAGCGCAAAGCTAATTGTAGATGTCACTTCGAATTTGTTCTTATATCAAAAGATTTTAAGTATTTTGCAAACGTAATCTAAAAAAATATTTTTTTGTTTTAGTTTCAATTAAATACACATGGTAATTTGCCGTATAGATTGCCCCTATAGGAGAAGTTGTTCATAATGACGGTCATTAAAGGGGACTGTCGAGGGTCAATTTATACGCTGTATACTTAGATAAACATCCAAGATCCATATTAATCTGAAAAAATAATTTTCCATCTTGATTTGACCGGGGATCAAACCGGCGCCTCCGGTGGACAGTCTGATGGCCGCTAGGTCACAGAGAGGTTGTAAACAAAATATATGTCCTATTATAGGTAACTAAATAACAACTAAAGTAGAACATGTCTTAAAATAAAATTTGCACTATTTTATATTTTACCTAAAACAAAATCCAGAGCGTAACAAAAATAGAATAGATCTACTTATATAAAAACGCATTCCGTATACTCGTAAATATTATAAACTAGCAATTTTGTTTTTTATATGGGCTTTACGCTTCGAAAACAGCCGTTGATCCCGGCTGTCATCATTGATGGCAGTCGTTAAGCTATGTATGTTAGATACCTTTAGGCAGCATGAAAAATCTGACACCCATGTTGGCTACTTACACACACACAAGAAGCAAAAACAGGGTCTAGGCTGGGGTGCCATATTGGAACATGGCTTGGTCGATACGAATATTTAAATCGATAGTTTGGTGTGGTCGCCTATTCAGGAATGGCAGCCTGCCCCCCTATTTACTAACTCGGATGACAGGTGTCGATGCCTATCAATCGAGGATTTGCTGTTACAATGCCGTTTTTGTATTCCACATAAAAATTTCGAGCAAGCAAAACCCGCATTGTAACTTTAAATTCTAGATTGATTGGCATCGACACCTGTCATCCGAGTTAGTAAATAAGGGGGCTACTGGTTAAACGTGTTATTTTTGTCTGTATGTAGCCGTGTTGCTCGAAGGTATGTAGGTATTATTGTTTTTCGTTATTTCCGTGTCGTCAACAAAGGGTCCAACGGTTGACCAGCGCTGGCAGTTAGGAACTGCCAGCACATGCTGTGTTGGATCCTTTTTGACAGCACAGCACACAACAGTTAAAATTTTATGTGTTTCGTTTCGGTTGTAGGTAATTGTGTTGTTTTTGTTTAATGTGAAATGTGTTTGTATTAATTTGTGTGCTTTCGTCAAATAAAACAATTTTATATTTATAAGACTAGGGCCATAACACAGAGCAAGTAATTTTGATGTAGCTATGTGGGCCATAAGATCCAAAAGTCATGCTTAGCGTGGTAATAATTACTACACTCTTAAGACTGCGTTCCTTTCTTATAGTACAACAAGGATCATTTAGCACTTGGATGATATTGAAACGGGGGCGCTGTGTGTGATTACGAGTGTAATTAGGACTACCAGCTGACAAAATATTCTTAGTTTTATTATAAATATAATTGAAAGCATGAAATATCCGCAACAAACATCAAATCAATTTGAGCTATCTTCCAAAAGTGACGCTTAAGAGGCTTACAGCACCAAAACTAGCGACACCCGTTATTTAATTCTTGTTCTCCGAAAAAAGAACAAATTAAAAAAATCTACGTAAGTACTTCCTTAGTAAATTACTTGTACCTAGTAGGTATTTTTAGAAGAACTTTTTATCGACATCAGCGTTTCAGATTGAGAGAACTATTCATTACCGCCAAAAGTGGCCGCTTTTGGCGGTAATGCGTAGATCTCTTGAATTACCAAATTCAAAATAATGAAAAGAAATACAAAAAATACTAGAAGTCATTTACTAGTGAAGTACTTACGTCGATTTTGTCAATTTGATCTTATTTATTAGTAAAAGAAATAAAACCAAGGGTGGCGCTAGTTGGCTGGTGTAAGCGCCTTAACAAGATGAAGGCAATTTTTTTTAAAAGATCCTTGTTAAAACTGTACACTCTTAAGACAACATTCCTTCCTTAATACTTTCGTGTTCCTTCCTTCCTTACAATATAGTGACGGATCGCTTCCCACTTTATCTATTTACCACAAACTACGAAGAAGATACTATCTATTTACTTTTTAACTTACGACAATTTTTGCATATGGCAACATTCACGGCGCATTGCTGTGCAGATAATGGGTAGGGTCTTGCAGTTGATGGTAGTAAGCGTTTGGGAGCAACGCCTGTGCCAGCCCGCTTTGAGGACCTGCGTATTGCGCGGGAACCAGCATTTCACTGAAAAAAAAAATGAAGTTGATTTAGAAAGTGAATAAATACTAAATACCCTGTTACCCGCGGTTCAGTACATAGGGCATGAAAGCGTAACAAACAAAATCACTTTCGCATTTATAATATTATTATAGTTAGGATTAGAATAGGATAGGATTAGGATTAGTAGGAGGGCTGACTACTCATAGAGACATTTGGAATAGATAAAGAAGACTAACTTCATAATACCATCTCACTCCAATCTAAGGTGTCTAGTTTTTGATACAGTTGCATAAGTGCGAGTGAGACACCAGTCTCGCTCGACCACTTACAATTAAATTTGATTTAATGACTCAACAATAATAAATTTTGTCTGCAAAAAATTACATAAGGCTAAGTTAAGCCGCTTCCAAAGCGGAGTGCAGAAGAAGCGGCAACAAACTGCACAGCGCATTTTCACAGAGCAGTCGAATATAAATAATAAATAAATAATAATACGGACAAATCACACAGATTGAGCTAGCCCCAAAGTAAGTTCTTATGAAAGACTTGTGTTATGGGATACTAACTCAACGATAGAATATTTTATAACAAATAGATATATAGATAAACATCCAAGACCCAGGTCAGTGTGAAAAAGATCGTTTTCTATCTTGACCTGACCGGGAATCGAACCCGGGACCATCCGTGTCGCAGGCAGGCGTGATGACCGCTGCGCCACGGAGCTCGATACGCTAAAGTCGTATTTATCCTGATTAGAATGTGCCGCGACTTTGACGAGCTCCAACAGCGTAACGGAAATCTGGATATCTTCAGCTCTAACTTGTCTCAGTTCAAGAGGTCGCTAATTGTTGCATTAGACACAATTTAAAATTACATTAGATAGTATCCTATGTGATTTTCCGTATATATTTATTTATTTATTTTTATTTATTATTTACTTGCTTTCTTAATTTATATGTCGTGGCCATATCGTAGAATTGATCTTTTCATGAAACGATTGACATTTTCATGAAATGGTGGCATTTTATGATGTGGCCAACTTAATTTGATCAGATCATTGAATCGTCAACGTTTAACGATATTGTCAGTCACGTTTGGCCGAATCGTAAAATAGGATGTCCAGGCAATATAATTAACAAAAATTCAAAATATGTTAAGACCATTTTGTATTTTTTACGTCTGACTGACACAAAATTAAAAAAATATAAGAAATTAAACATAATGTTCACATTTTCACTGCGGTTTTCGCCGGCGGCCGCCATCTTTCCACATAAACAAAACAAACAAAGCGTTTGTAGCGCCTCTACCGGTAATTAAAGAAACTATTTTACATACATATTTTGGTTTTCTGTGTACACTTTATTGGATTATAGGCTAGCCATCAATTTGAATGTAACAGCAATTTTGATCTGTAATGTCTGTAAACTGTTTGTGTGTCTTTACAAAAAAAAAAAAAAAGAAGTCGGTCCCATATAAATTTGGGAAAAAATTCAATCCTTAGGGTAGAAAAACAAGATATAACTGTTTTTATGCTCTTCTGCCGTTTAAATTTTTCGTTAAAAAGTTTTATTCCTATGTTCCCGATGCATGGCATCTGTCTGTCACCATAAAATGGGCGGATAGCATAAAAAATTGACTCAATACTTTTACACACATTTCTAGTCACGGTTGGTCATTAATTATGAGGTCATTAATCACGTAAAGACAATGCCCTTTTTTTACAGTCGGTCAACGCACATGTGGGATTGACCACGTGCAACCGATTTTGTAAAATGCTAACTTTTGTTTATCAACTAACGCCCGTTTACTCAAAGGCATCTTAGATGCATCTTAACGATAATTCGTTTTTAAGTCTAGTTCTGTCGTTGTCTAGATTACCTTGAAAACAGCCGTGTGGTTCCCGGCAGAGTAGAATAGGACCACTCCAAGCCTTCCCGTGGATGTCGTAGAAGGCGACTTAGGATACTCAAGCTAAACAAAGCTTATAAACATCAACCCGTCTGGCCAGCATGGGGAGTGTACGCCAAAGCCTCTGACTGCTCTGGCTATTATATGGCTCTGGTAGTACCTACAGAGAGGGTCGTGCTCCTGCAGTGGAGACTAAAAAAGACCTAATGATGATGACCCGAGTTTTGAAAAAGTCTAACGTTTATTTATGATTAGTTCAAATAATATTTGAATAACGACAATCATAAATAAACGTTAGACTTTTTCAAAACTCGGGTCATCATCATCATCATCAGGTCTTTGTTAGTCTCCACTGCAGGAGCACGACCCTCTCTGTACTACCAGAGCCATATCATTAGCCTGAGCACTCTCCACGCTAGCCAGGCGGGTTGGAGAGGTCTCTTTGATGATAATAAGCTTTGTTTAGCTTGTTTCATAAGTCGCCCTCAACGACACCCACGGGAAGACTTGAAGTGGTCCTATTCTACTCTGCCGGGAACCACACGGCTATAAGTGATTGAAACTCGAAAATTGTTTGCCCATGAGATACGACTATTGATATGTTCATACGATTCATAAGACAGATATGTCGTTCAATTACGATACGCACAATAAAAGCTTGTCAAAAAGCTATTTAGAAAAAAGCTTATTCGTAGAAAAGCTTGTGTTAATTACGTAACTTTCGTCAACCGCTTCAGTCAATAAAATGCAACCCGACGCCTGTATGGAGCCATTGTTTCAGCTTTAATGGGCTGTCTCAAGGCTGCTTTGTTATAATACAAGGTAGGATTGCTTTTAACCAACTTCTGAAACGGGAGGTTGTCAATTTATCAGCAGACAAGCTCGTAACCTTAGAGTATCATAGTTACTCATATATTGATACTCTAAGCTCGTAACATTACTTACACAAAAAAAATTAGTCTGAAGTGATATGATAAAGAGAGAAGATTTGGGTGTTTGTTTAGTCTATACCAATATTATAAACAGAAAAAATTGATTGTTTGTTTGCATTAAATACACTCCGAAACTACTGGACCGGACTGGACGAAGTGTTTTTATAAAATTAACGAATTTATGTCAACCAAATAATTGTTCATATTTAATCTTGTGACATTACCTACTATATTTATATATTTGATTTGCATTATTTGATATTTTGACATTTTACCATTTACTATTCTTAATTTGATTGTGACACAGATCTGCTTAATGAGCGTTTAATTACACAAATATTTGCATGCTGTTAAATATGGCTAAATAGGCTTGTTCTCAACACATGTACCTACCGTCATCTTTATGTACCCTGTATAAGGCAAATAAATAATTTTGATTTAATTTGACCGATTTTTAAAATTCTTTCGCCTTAAGGATGCTAATTTAAGTGCGCCATAGTTTGTGAGGATAAACCACACTGACAGACATTTAGTGATGCGTCAATTATTCCCCATCTGGCCAAATTATCTTTGGAGATGCTCACTTGTGTCCGAAGTAGTATTGCCAGGTGTCCCGATTTTCAGGGGTCTTGGGACGCGTCCCGATTTGTACCTGATCGGGTCGCTAAATGTCCCGATTAATCAAAAAATGAAATGCTACGTAATTTTCACTCATTACATCATGTCAAATTCAAAATGGCACACATCAGCGTCACATCACATCACTTTAATTTTTTTAATATATTTGGACAAATCACACAGATTGAGCTAGCCCCAAAGTAAGTTCGAGACTTGTGTTATGGGATACTAACTCGACGATACTATATTTTATAATAGATACTTATATAGATAAACATCCAAGACCCAGGTCAATCTGAAAAAGATCATTTTCCATCTTGACCTGACCGGGGATCGAACCCGGGACCATCCGTGTCGCAGGCAGGTGTGTTGACCGCTGCGCCACGGAGCTCGTCACTAGCGCATCGCATGAACGATAGAGCGTAATGAGAGGTACTTAATTAAAATAATATTATACTTTCACTAGTAGTTTAAAACGCAATATAATGAGCGACTTGAATATTTTAAAATGAATTCCTTATATGACAGAAGAAAAATCCAAGACGTCGTTTTCTTATACAAAATAATGAACAATTTAATAGACTCTAATGAACTAGTATCATTTTTTAGTTTTAAAGTACCTTCTAGACCGCCGCGTTACCCTATAACTAATTTACTTGTCGGTCCATCATCGAGAACTAATCTAGGATGTCATGCTCCTATCAATCGTATGTGCAACACCTACAATCTTCTTAACCGAGAGGCAGAAGACTTGGACCTGTTTTCGAATAATTTAAAAATGTTTAAAAACAAGATCCTTAATCTTCTCAATGCTTAATGTTAGTTTAATAGTTTAGTATACTTAGCCTTGTATTATACGAATGTTGTGTATACCTGTTATGTGTGTTTACATTAGAACAAAGTGATAAGTGTGTTTTTTTAAAGTGTTACATGTAAATACTGTTGGTGTACCTTATTAAAGAAAATAAAAATAAAAAATAAATTAAACCCAGAATTATAAACCCCTTGTTTTTGTTTACTGTCCCGATCTGCAACCCTAAATCCCGATTTTTTTGACCTCATGTACCGGTTTAAAACAAATCGGACCTGGCCACACTAGTCGAAGTCTATTCAGTGATGAATAAACAAGTTATTTTTCTTTCTTTCTTTTATTTTTATTTTATTTTATTTTCTTTGTTCAGCTCACAGAACCACTAGTAAGGTACTGGATACAAATAAGGCTTACTTAATTTCAAACCACTTTATATCATTATTGCTTGACCAAAGCACTATTTTGAGATCAGTTTGTAATGCTTCCTGTAAATTTAAACATACTTATAAATAAAATACACGAGTTCATGCGTCATAATTTTTACTACAAATTAAACAAAAATCACGTACAAGGAGTCTTATAAGGCCCGGGTACTTTATTAAAGCCCTATCCATTTTCGTGTTTTCGAAAAAGTGTCAAACCATTAGAAATTATTTACTAATTGTATTTAAACTACAAGCTTTCATCGTTGTTTACTTAAGTTACATATTATTATTTATGTATGAACAACATTTTCAGCAAAATCGGGTTCTGTTAATGGAATAGGCTTTATTGCGCGTTGCACATAGGCCTTATTAACCGCAATTTTTTTAATCCTTTTTTTTTTTAATAAATGTATAATTTATATATAGGTAATGAAGGGGTGTCCGCTTTTCATTATCATTTTGTATGTTCTTTCTATTAACCAAGACGTTTACACTGTTGCAAGTCCATTATTTTTCAGGCAGGCTTTATTACATTTCAGGCCTTATTTGTATCCAGTACCTTATATAAAGTTATCTACTCACGATCTGTTTGGCTGTTGCGGTGTGCGATCCCTCTGCCTTCTGTTCTTGAACCAGTTGGACACCTGCGTCAGCGTCAACCCTGTCTTTTTGGCTAAGGCGCGTTTCTCGTCCGGAGTGGGATACCTGGAAAAACATAAGATAGTTATCGACTAATATTATAAATGTGAAAGTGAGTTTGTTTGTTACGCTTTCACCCTCTATCTACCCATCATCATGAAATTTTGCGTACACTTAGGTTAGGGTACTGAGAAGGACATAGGGTAAAGCCGTGGGTAACAGCTAGCTATCGATATAACACTTACTAAAAACATTACCCTCCTTCTGTGTGAGTCAGTCGGGTAAAAAAATTGCCACGTCGTTTCTTAACTTACAGAACACCGCTGTCTATTAAGAGTCGCCTGGAAGCGCATGTCTCCATACAAACGGAAAAAGGGAATTGTGGCAATATTTGATAATTTTGGAGTAAAATTAATCATTTAATCAATTAATCTCATTATAATCTACGTACGTTCCTATACAGCTTGGTTAAGATACCAATGGTTTGAAAATTACAAGCCTTTTCAAATTTGTATGGAAATCTTGAGAGGCGTATTAATTCTCAAACATTTAATAATTTAACCAAACTGTATAGGAACGTACGTAGATTATAATGAGATTAATTGATTGGGAGCTTAATTTTGCCCTAAAATCATCAAATATTGCCACAATTCCCTTTTTCCGTTTGTATGGAGACATGCGCTTCCAGGCGACTCTTAATTATTTTTTTTCCTACCCTAATTTATGAGGTTGGCTGGAAGAAATGCATATTGCGATGAGTCCGCCTTTTTGTCCTATATTTCATTTATTGTGTAATTGTTTATGTATTAATCTACTTTAATTTTATTTAGACAAGTATATTGGTGCAATAAATTATGTATTTATTATAGAACAAAAAATAATTTCATATAATAGTAAATGAAGTACATTCACACGTTAGCCGTTAAAAACGTCAGTCAAATAATCCGCCCCGAATCGTACCTGATGGAAATGTATGTGCCCATAACGCTTGCGGCGTTTCCCCGCTGTATTGCCAGCGATATGTGTTGCATCAGATAAGACTCAGCGCGGTGGTCAATGCCCTTATTTCTTAACCGCCTTCCCAGCTCCCGCACAAACCCCTTGGCCTCTGCGCCCCACACCCCACTTACTTCGACAGCGAAAGGAATGAAAACATAGGACGTCTTAAGTGGGGCATATTTGGTGTGCTTTTGCGTAGCCGCCCACTCAGCTGCTGCACCAGCTGCACGAATTGTACGCAGTGTGTATTCATTCATTCGTTCATTCATTCATTCAAAAATCGACCAAGTGTATGTCGGACTCGCGTACAAAGGTTTCCATAACATTATCTATAGGTACAACATAAGGCTGTCGAGCAAAAACAGCAAACCGTAAACCAATTGGTACCCAACACACATAAAGATGCAGTTGAGGCTCGTAGAGTTAAAAAAAAATATTGTCAAAGGTACGATCACAACGAAAGGTAAACAGTAAGTTATAACTACACGGCATCAGTAGCGGGGCAGAACCGGGCGAGTCAGCAGCGCCAGTTAGAAATTTATATTGGACCACGGACCTCTCAAAAGGTGCTGTGGTCTAACTATTTTTTTAATTGGACAACTGCCCTTAGACAAGACCCGTGTTGTAACTAGTTGGACCACTGCCCCGGACTCAAAAAAACATTCTTGTTATATGGGGGGCCCCTTTGTGGAAAGTGTGAAGACATAAACGAGTATAGGGGTAGAGAGCCAAATAAACTTGTGCTACCTGCAATAAACACTTCCTTATATAATGACAGTTGTTATCCGATGGCTGTTCGCATTTTTAACAAACTGCCAAGCATGGACCTAGGAATAATAATTATTCTTAGATCCATGCTGCCAAGTAGCATTAAGAATTTACCTTTGACGCTATTTCAGATACGAATTAAAAGGTTATTAATGGACAAATGTTCCTATTCCATTAAGGACTATTTGTTAATTTGTTAAATGGTATTAGGTAGAATTTATTTTATTTTGGACTTACATGTATGTAGTATCACTTTTGAAATTTAGATTTAATATTGATTTTCTTTTTTAATTGGATTTGACGATATTGATAGTATTTATTTTGACATTTTGCGTAGTTTAATGGACATTTATCTGGAATATTATTATGGTTATATATTTAAATATGTACCCCAATATTTGTATGCCTTAAGGGCGAAACATGTTAAGGACTTTAATATTTAAGAACATCCAATTTATGTACACATGTTTTTTACAAATAAATAACTTGAACTTTAATATTTATTTATTCTGATTTTAGTATTTGTTACAACGGCAACAGAAATACATCACCTGCGAAAATTTCGACTGTCTAGCTATACCGGGTTATGTGAGATACAGCCTGGTGACACACAGACAGACAGACGGACATCGAAGTCTCAGTAATAGGGTTTCGTTCGTTTTTACCCTTTCGGTACGGAACCCTAAAAAGGCAAACCAGACTTACTAAGTTATATATCAACTCACAGTCGAAACTTCTATACATACAACTTTATAATTTTGGCGCAGGGATTCCTTACTTTCATGACGTAAATGAGCACTAAAAAGGATTTTCAGAAATTCATCCCCTAAGGGGGTGAAAATTGTTAATGTATAAGGGGTCATTATCATCATTTCGTGTAGGTGACACGGTCAGTCGACCATGACACCTTGGTCTCAGGAACCGCCTCTCGGTCTCTGACGTGGTTCCATAAAGGGGTGAATAGGGGGAAGAAAGTTTACGCGAACGAAGTCGCGAGAAAATTACTAGTGTATACGTATACATACGTGCGAAAAGGAATGAATAATTAAAACAATGCACACTCAGTCCACATATATATAAGTAGTTTATAAGGTCTAACTAGAATTGTGAGTTGACGTCGCTTGGAGAAAATGCGCTGTGCAGTTTGTTGCCGCTTCTTCTGCACTTCGCTTTGGAAGCGGCCTAAACTTAGCCATAAGTAATTATTGACGTCAACAAAATTTTTTTGTTGTAAAAATTGTAAACACAAATATGACAATTAATAAGTGTTCAAAGAAAATAAACGATTGAATCTTGAATTACCATCCATCTGGGTGAGTCAGTCGGATAAAAAAAAACTTCGTTTCTTACCTATTTCTGTAATAACAATCCTTTAAGGCGTTTCGGCTCTTCTCTTTAAAACAATACACTGTTTCTTCTCCATCCCAGATGGTCTTCGGCAGCGGATACTTCTTCCTTAGCCGGTATTTGTCTACGGCTCCTGCGAAAGTCAGCGTTAATTAGAACTTTGCGTAATTCAGCGGTATTGAACCAATGGGCTATTTCCCTAAAAAAGTATAATTAGTCCGTTTGTTAGATTATGATAAAACATTTGACACGGTTTTTTCTTTAGTCAATCAAACAAAAAATTATAAAGATATAGCCCGTTAAAATTGTGTGTGACGTCACTAGCCAGTACACTTTTTAGTGAGACATTTATTGTTTAATTAACGAAAGAAAAAAATACGTGTCCAATGTTTTTTGATTGTCCAACTGACGGTCTAATGTTATTATTAAATATTTTGACTCAGGAAAATAGCCTATACTGGGAACTCATTTTTTTTACATTTTCATACAGTATTCAGCCACCCGGGCAGTGAGTGAAGTAAAAAAAATCGAGATCGCTCATATTGACGGGCTAAGTCACCCTCCCACTGGTATGTCGAGGGTCAAGTTACACGTTGTATAATATTATAGTAACTAACAATATAGTAAAAATAGTGACATTCATAATTACAACACAAGAAATAAGAATAAACTTGTGACAAGAGCTTGTAGACTACAGAAAACTAGTAATTCATTCTTAGGGCTTGGTATTCAATTTTACAATAAACTACCAGTAGATTTTACATCTTTGCCCTATCCAAAATTTAAAGAAGTGACTAAAAGTATATTATTAAAAAGAGCCTATTATAACGTTAATCATTATTTGGCGGATAAAAATGCATGGAGCCTTGACCTCGTGTGAGATACAGCGGAGACCTCAAAAACGTTAGGTATTTATCTATTGTTTTTGCTATATTGTAATTGTTTTTTTAACACACCCAATGTTAAATTATATAGAACTAGCTGTTACCCGCTGCTTCGCTCGCGTTTATTTAGGCTTAACTGAATCCTATTTTCAATAACCAAGCAAAATGAAACCGATGACTTTCCTTTATTTACAGTTTTTTAATTCTCTCAATCAACTGTTAACTTTTATGTAAAGGTTATTGTGTAAAGAAAAGATACATTTCATGTCTACTAATACTACTTATTTAATTTTTTACTACCAAAGAATCTTTTTATAAACCACATTCACGGTAGTAGCATTAGGAGAAAGGATTATAAGACTAATAACAGAACTCACTCTGGAACATGCCACATAGAATTGTCAAAGAAAGTGTGTGAGAAACATAGCGACTTGCAATTACTGCCCTAGGGGTTTTATCTATGGTCGTTGCATGATTTTTTTAAAATTCAGCATCAACGTCTTGTTCTGAATGGACTCACTGATTTTTATTTGTTCAAGTCTCTTGATTTTGTTCCACTTGACTTGCTATACTTTCATCAGCTCTTGTACCCTTAGCTTGTACCCCTTGGTATTGCCGGTAATGTCTTTTGAAAGTCTCCTGCTAAAAGTAATGTAACACTTCCAATCAATCGATCATTAGATCTTATATCTTTTAAAAATCTATCCAATGCTTCAATTCTATGTTCGTGAGACATACCGCATTCATCCAACACTATTAATTTAGTCTCTCAAGATATGACAGATAGGTCCCTCGACGATTATTGGATTTAAAAGCAGACTGTACTGTCTTTCCTCCATTTTATTTCGAAACATGCGACCCTTTACTTTGTTAGAAATCACGATAACGCGAATTCGAAATCACAAAAAAATCAAAGCGCAATCTATTGGAACATAGGAACAACGTCCAAATTTATAACCTTTTATTCCATTTACCCCTACAGAGGTAAAATTTATGACAATTCATACGAAATTACATACAAATATGTCCAAGGAAAAAAAAGAATATAAACTTTAATGCCCTATTTCACCCTCTTGAGGAATGAATTTTGAAAAATCATTTTGAAAAATCTTTCTTTCTTGAATGCCTATGTCATAAGAGGAATACGTGGGCAAAATTTCAAATTTCTAGCCCTAAAGGCCTGTGCGATTATTTAAAACTTTCATCCCCTATTTTACTCCTTAGGGATTGAATTTCGAAAAACGATGAAATACATAATTCATTAATTTTGCCCTACTTAATTCATACGGAATTACATACAAATATGTTCAAGGAATAAAAAGTTTCATACAAACTTTAATCCCATATTTCAGACCTTTGGGGGATGAATATTGAAAAAGCCTTCCTTTGTAGATGGCTACGTCATAAGAGGAATACGTGTACGAAATTTCAAGTTTCTGGCCTTAGTGGTTTGGCCTGTGCGATCTATCCGTCAATCACTTTAGCCTTTTATATTTTAAAACTCATTTATAGAAGATAGATAAATATAGATACACAATTCTACCATACATTGATATACTTACTACATACACTTTCGGACCCCCAGAGCAGATGTTTAAGACTAACTAACCTATTTAAAATGATAAAGATTAATACCGTATTTAGCTTTCCAATTACCGCTTTATAATTGCCCATTTTGTAAAGTATTAAAATGGATATAGTATGCTATTCTTAAGATATAGACATATGCCATTGCGGATTTTTTTGTAGACCTATATAAGATACACAATTCCACCATACATTATTTTGTTATATCTCAAAGGGTTTAGACAGCGTATTCGCTGAAAGCTCAAAAACGGCTTATTTTTTACGACACCTCTTACAAAAATCATTAATATATACAAAATTATATACAAAAACTAAACAAACTATACGGTTGCCAAACATGGGCTCTCACAAAAGATACTATAAGAAAGCTTCAAGTGTTCCAACGAGCAACAGAGAGAAGTATGCTAGGACTGAGACTGAGAGACCGCCAAAAAAATATAGGCATTCGGAAGCGGACCCAGCTGATAGATGCAGCTGAGCTCGCTTGTAAACTAAAATGGAGATGGGCGGGCCACATAGCCCGTACCGACGACGGTCGCTGGAGCGAGCGCGTGCTGCACTGGTGGCCGCGCGATCACCGCAGAGCGCGCGGGAAACCGCGGGCCCGCTGGCGCGACGACATCATGGCCGTCGCCGGCCATACCTGGACGAGACTCACACGCGACAGATCCCACTGGAGGCTGATGGAGGAGGCCTTTACCCGGTATTGGGTACCTAATTCAAGTAACGATGACAGATAAGTCTGAGACTCTACAACTTGACATAATCTTATATAGTATCTATGACATTTTGTAATTATACATTTCTTTTGATTTAGATTTATTTTGACTATAATTTTAATTTTTAATAGATTATAAAACATTAATAACATTTTAATAGATTCTTATTTATGATTATATAATTTAACTTAAACGGACTGATTTATTTTAATGAAAGTGAACATGACGTGGACATTATGTAAATGAAATTTTAAATGTTTTTAATTATGTATGTTATGAATTGGGAATAAATGGCTTTATTATTATTATTATCCTTTATTTATTTTAACACATATTATTTACATTTTTAAATATTTAAATATATAAAAAAAAACATTTAAAAATATAAAAATAGTAGCCCACCGGTATCGGGAACAGGGTCCAAGCTACCGGCGGTCAGGGCTCCAGGGAAAGGAACCTCCTTACAATACGGGCCGTGTCCAAAAGTACTGCCTTCTGAATCAAGCCCTTGATCCAGCTGCCTAACGAGAGCCTCTTTAGGTGTTGATCGAGGCTCTTGGCAATTAAGCCATGGGCTGTTACTACTATCGGCACAATGATCGCTGAGTCAACATCCCACATGTCGACAACCTCGCGAGCCAAGTCAAGATATTTAATTTGCTTATCTTTTTCGGCTTTCACGAGGTTCTCATCATGCGGGACTGTTATATCAACAATCATTGCGCGCCGCTCTGATCGATCCACCACCACTATATCAGGTTTATTGGCTACAATAGTCCTGTCAGTGATGATGGATTGATCCCAGTACAATGTGGTACTACCATTTTAATTTACCATTTACCATTAAACAAACTATATACTAAAACCTTCCTCGAGAACCACTCTATTCATTAGAGAAAACCGCATGAAAATCGGTTCAGTAGTTTTTGAGTTTATCTCGAACAGACAGACAGACAGACAGACAGACAGACGCGTCAGGGAACTTTGTTTTATAATATGTTGATAGTGATAGTGATCAACTACTAATTGATTGTAAAACATGTAAATGTTAGCGAGCGAGCAACAAGTGTAGACCATAAACTAATTTAACCTTGTTTGACAATGTCTTAAGTGTTAGAGTTAGTCATGCTCACTAAAAATGTTCAACCTGGTGGCGGCGTTGTGTGTCGGGTCGTTGAGTTCCCTCTAATATGGTTGAGTTCAGCGATGGCTGATCCACACATCAACTCGTGAACGGGTGCTGTCAGGGGGGACTGGTCTGCTCGGCCTGTTTGAGACTACTTTAAGTATCATATGTTGTTTATTATCTTTGCACACTCGATCGTTAACATAAACATGTTCCAAATTAATATATCTATAATAATAAATCTATGTATATTGAAATTGTAACATGAAAACAGAAAAAAGAAAGAAAAAGACAATAAGGAATAAATATTCGTAATCATATAAAGCCCTTCAGGCGAGTAGGCGACCAAAACTGTTGATAAGAGTTTCTTTCGACGTTTCTTCTCTGCAGTGGTCGGTTCCGAAACGCTAGTAGTCTGTAGCTTTTGAACAATTAATGAATACATATTATCTAATAAGATAATTTTAAATATGATATGACGTGAAAAAGTGCCTGCAAAGGCCTATTTTCTGAATAAACGTTTTGATTTTGATTGATTTGATTTTGATAACGTCTTAGATGGTTTAGTGGTGTTTATTTACGAACTATGCTTCGTTCGGTGAGTGAAAGAGCCTCGGCCCATCCCCTCTCCCCTCTGAGAGGGACAAATAAAAAGCCGGCAATGCCCTGTGGTGTTAACTCGGCCCATACGGCAAAACATGAGAGTTGTTGCTCTCTAAAGGCTTTGCCATTGTTTCTCAGTTCGGCCCATCAGGTCATGCATGCAAATCGCAGCCCATCAGGCATATGCGAGTTTGCTGTCTCTCCAAGCCTTGCGCACCCAGGCAACGCCCAAAGCCGAGGTTCGTCCCTCCTGGGAACCCTTTGGTGAAGATTGCCTTACAGGTTGAGGGCACTCTGCCCTCACCTCAAAAAGTCCGGTGAAGTAGCGAAAGCTTATTTGGAGCTAGCTACGTAGTCCATTAAAAAAAATGTGGTGTTAACCTGGTGTAACAATTCTGGTGATGCAGTTGTCCATGGGCGGCGGTGATCACTTACGATCAGGTGACCCGCATGCTCGTTTGCCGTACTATGACAAAAAAGTACTCGCCCAGACCAACCATAACATGGTACCTATTTAGGCGTTGTAGAAAATTGTTTTGTATATTATTTTTTGGATTTAATAAATATATACCTAAAACAAAATCCATGGGTGAATTTCTGATAAACTTCGTCTTTAATTTTTTTTTGTCATCAAAAATGGTATTATTTCAAGAAAAGACATCAACCAGCGCACACTTAGTAAGTGACGTAACATTTTTTTCTTCATTTAATAAAACGGCGATAAATAACTATTTTACCGATATTAGGTACATACCTAATATTCTCTTTGCAATTTTTATGTCGTTGCTAGTCACTACACAAATTTGACACAATTAAGATATGGATTCTTAACTCTCACTTATATTTTTTTTTATTAAACTTTGTTAAAAATCTGACACATGGAAAGAAAATAAGCGGACAAAAACTATTAAATCCTAGGTAAATACAGACCTAATGGCCTCCCCCGGACTTTTTCGGCCTCGTCATAGTGCGCCTTGAACCATAGATCTTGTAGAGCGTTGTGGTGTCTGGGCGGGAAGGTGTGCGCTTCTAGTATCGCATACAGCTCTTGAAACACTCCTCTATGGTATGCCACCAATGCGCGTGCCCTGTGAGAAAAAAAAACTTATAAAAACGAGTGTAAAAAAATTGCCCAAGTGCGAGTCGGAATCGCGCATGAAGAGATCCGACTATCGAGCTAAAACGGCAAAAAATAATCACCATAATTTTTCATTTCATTTCATTTCATTTATTTATTTCACTTTTACAGCTTTTTTACAGGTCTTAACCTAATACAATAATTTTATTAATAATTGTATAGGAGACTTATTAATAATTGTATAGGAGCCCCCCTCAAATATTGATTTTATTCTGTTTTAAGTAGCGGCAACAGAAATGCATCATCTGTTATCACGGTTTATGAGATACAGCCTAATGATGACGGACAGACAGACGGACATCGAAGTCTTAGTAATAGGGTCCATTGCTTTACCCTAACCCTAAAAACACCTTTTAAAAACCAGTGTAAAATGAAATATAGAGGGCCCGCGCCGCTGCGGAAAAACTGGACTGAAGAAATTTTTGGATTATATTAGAGCAACAACAACGGACAGGTTAAATTTTTCAGTATAAAAACGCTAACACAACGCTTGGTACCAATTCTTCAAAAGAAAATGTCAAAAATTGCTAGGAGTATTACAGGTGTATATCTCAACCCTGCTCGGACTCTAGAAATCATTAAAAATTCTGAATATCTAACTATACAGTTGTGTCATTTTGTTAACTTAGATGACGAGTAATAATTAAAACTCACCTCAAAACAGTTTCATTCCCCCTCAACAGCTCACTAGTGGGCAAACTCCACAAAAACGCCGCCAATTTCTCTATGTCTCCTTTCTGCTGTAAAGCCTCGCACACACACTGCACTTGCTCAGAATTGAAGTTCAAACACCTCCTCATATTACCATTATCGTTCTCACTAAAGTACGATTGTGTAACCCGTTCCCTGTCATTCATATTTTCAAATACTGGCTGGTTGAGTTTCACATCGCCAAGATTAGGATTGTTCTCATTTTGAATGCAACTTTTGACAGGTTCGAAATACGCGCCTCGGTCTTCGATTTGGTTGAAGAATTCGTTCTGTGGCAGTTTGAGTTCGTAATTCAAATATTTTTTTGTTTTTTGCGGCGACATGTAGTTTTCGAAGATTTTGTTGCTCTCTTGTAAGTAGATTTCTTTTCGTTCATCGTTTCTGGGTGATTTTTGTTTGCATGAAAAGTATTGTTTTTCGTTGATTTCTGTTTGGTTGTAGAAGTTCGGGTTTGGGTTGTCGTATGGGAAAGGTGGTAGAGATGTTTCTGATTCGCTTGTAGAGTCACTCGAAGGGCTAAGTCGATCGGAGCAAGCCTCCATGTTTGTCGATTTCATTACACCGTTTTGCAATCTTTTTACGGTGAAAACAGCGTAAAACTCCTGTAAATAAACCCTCTTTGAATTTTTAATGATAATAATAACACACAACACTTATAGATAATTGAGCTCACATAGTATACTACTTGTATTATGAGGTTTTTAAAAAATACATAATAGTGTTTACTGTAATATTTTCCGCTGCCTTAGCATGAAGTCTCGAATTTCTTAAATATCATCAAATTAAAAGTTACGTATTACGTTTTAGGTACCTAAAGATGTCCTCCGTCCTGGCCCGGCCACAATCGCTTTTGCTATCGCAAATTATATAAAAATGGTGTACTTTAGGTGTACTTACTGTACGTAGAAAAGATGTTTTGTGTACCTCAAAGGATATTACGTTATTTAATTTACAAAGTGGCCGGGCTGCTGCGTGTACGCTGCAGCCCGGCCACAACTGTTTTTGCTGATGGGACTGGTATATAAAACGCAATATCAAATTAAAAACGTGTACCTAAACTGTACTTCCATGGTATATACTTATATTTACATAATAATGTTTATTTCTTAATATTTTCACAAAACAAAAAAAAAATCCAAAGCGCCTGTACGAAAACAATGCGAACGAGTACGAACTGTACTCGTACGAAGTACTGTACGAAGAGTAAGATTACTTACTCTTTATCCGACTACGGCGAAGCAAAAAGATGGGTTATAATTTTGACTGGTACGTACATGTATTTATGTTCCTTACTATTTGCTCATATCGTCTAAACTGTGTACTTATCAGAATTTGACAATTGAAGTATCGTTAAAAGCGTCTTGATCGTCCGCTGGTTATAGGCTATGTAAAGCCTTAAAAATTGTATGTGGTGCCCTCTAGAGGACATTAATACATGGACTAAAAAAAAATTGTAATAAAAATTGTAATTGTAATAAATAAAAAGTGTGAAACAAAAAACTATTGGCACCTGAAATCGTTACGTTCTTACAAACTAGGTATTTTATTGTTATCGTCTACATAATAAATAAACAACCCACACAGTACGTTTTAATGTATTTTATACATAGGTCTTCCCAGTCTTTTTAGAGGGTTTTAGAGGTTTTTAGCTTTATTGCTAGGAATATACTCGTATAACCAGCGGACGATCAAGACGCTTTTAACGATACCTCAATTGTCAAATTCTGATGAGTACATAGTTAAGACGATATGAGCGAATAGTGAGGAACATACATACATGTACGTACCAGTCAAAATCATAAGCCATCTTTTTGCTTCGCCGTAGTCGGATAAAAAGTAAGATTAGCATTGTTTTCGTACAGGCGCTTTGGATTTTTTTTTGTTTTGTGAAAATATTGAGAAATAAACATTATTATGTAAATATAAGTATATACCATGAAAGTACAGTTTAGGTACACGTTTTTAATTTGATATTGCGTTTTATATACCAGTCCCATCAGCAAAAACAGTTGTGGCCGGGCTGCAGCGTACACGCAGCAGCCCGGCCACTTTGTAAATTAAATAACGTAATATCCTTTGAGGTACACAAAACATCTTTTCTACGTACAGTAAGTACACCTAAAGTACACCATTTTTATATAATTTGCGATAGCAAAAGCAATTGTGGCCGGGCCAGGACGGAGGACATCCTCTCGTTGCCTCTCACGGCTTTGATTATGCAAATTAGATAAATAACTCCATTTAGATTTTTAGCAGTATATCATAAATCTTCAATTTAATTCGTCCTAGATTAGCCTAAGAAACATAGATTTTTATAGACACAAATTTTGATACTTCTTTTATAATCGAATATGTGTCGTCACTACGTAACTTCTAATATCTATACCTATAAGGTAATTGTTTGTTTGTTAAAATTGAAATAGGCTCCGAAACAAACTGCACCGATTTCAATACTTTTACCTAAAGAAAGCAAATTTATATGTAGGTGACATGGGCTATAATGTACGCGGACGAAGTCGCAGGAAAATTGCTAGTATTAAATACAAGTAAATAAGTATATTAGCACTCCATCTTTAAATGTTTGTTAAATCGATTCTACAGTCAAACCATAGCAGTGCTGTAAAAAAAAACATAGCTGGGCTCTCACATTTGAATATCCAGACGATGGCTAGATAGCTTCATCAAGTCTTTTTTTTAGTCTCCACTGCAGAAACACGACCCTCTATGTACTACCAAAGCCATCAGCCAGAGCAATCAGAAGATTTGGCCTACATTCTTCATATTGGCCGGACGGGTTGGTAGGTTGGTAGTTTCTTTGATGTTTTTAAGCTTTGTTTAGCCTGTGTTTCGTAAGATGCCTTCTAAGACATCCACGGGAAGACTTGGAGTGGTCCTATTCTACTCTAGTTTATACTAGTTCTTATTTTTGTTTAATTCGTCGCACCAACGGGTCCAGCAGGCTGATTTACTAACTCGGTGTACAACGATTTGATTGTCACTTTAGCATCCATTACGGTTTTCATTTCTTAAATAAAAATAGTCATTCATACCGAAGCCGTAATGAATATTGAAGTTACCATGAAAATGATGTACACCGTAGCTGTCAAAAGTTAGCGAATAGGCCTGCAGGGCGACCAGGCAATCTATTGGAATCCAATCAGTTACTCCTTTGGCTTACTGATCTCCATAAACTAGAGATTCGAATCCTGGAAGAGTGACAGAGAGGCCTTTTGCCCAACATTGAAACAGTCATGGCCATTAAACAATAGTAGAATAGGACCACTCCAAGTCTTCCCGTGGATGTCGTAGAAGGCGACTTAGGAATCACAATCTAAACAAAGCTTATAAACATCAAAGAGACATCTCCAACTCACCCAGCGTGGAGTGTGTTGGCCAATCCTTTACCTGCTCTGGCTCGTGCTCAGGGTCGTGCTCTTGCAGTGGAGACTAAAAAAGACCTGATGATGATGAATATTCTACTCTGCCGGGAACCACACAATTAGATGGCTAGTGTCGCATAATTATTTAAAAATGTCCGCGACTGCAACACAAACAAAGTTTCCGATGTCACCGGACATTCTTTGTGAAAACAAGCGTTTCGCTGGAAAACGAGAATTCTCTATTTTAATGAGGGAGTTCCCTTTAACAATCAATCATTTATTGAGACTAATACAGTCCATTATTGTTAGTAAACAGTTTACTTTTACCTACAACTTAGTACAGTCTTTACTAATGTAAAGCAAGATAAAGCTGAAGAATATTGTCAAACTACTGATTGTGCTAGCTTAGATGCAAAGAACATTGTAATCACTACGTAGTTAGATGATTGACGAACTCTAATAGCTTAGTGGTCATCATGCCATGTACACCGGAGGTCCCGGGTTCAATCCATGGCCAGCCGGCCTATTTACTAACTCGGATGACAGGTGTCGATGCCAATCAATCTAGGATTTGCTGTTACAATGCGGTTTTTGTATTTCAAATACAAAGTTAGAGCAAGCAATTCTAGATTGATAGGCATCGACACCTGTCATCCGAGTTAGTAAATAGGGGGGCAGGTCATAATGGAAAATGATCTTTTTTTGTTTACCTGGATGGATATCTTGGATTTTTATTCATAGGTTATGTTTTAGTTATGATATAAAATATAGTCTTCTTCTATCGAGTCGTAGAATGGCAATATTTGTACATATTAAATATGTTTTAACCAGCGCTTTGCAACTATGATTGCCCGTTCGTTTGCCTCATTGAGATCCTGCATAGTGCAAGAAGTTATAATAAAATATAGTATCATTGGATTAGTATGCTACAACTCAAGTTCTGAACTTTGGAGTTATCTCAATCGGTATAATTTTTTTATGTTGCTGCTTTCTACTCGTACCTCCTCAGATTTCGAAGTTAGTTTTGAGTTTTAAAACTTTTAAGGTATCACTATCATCATCAATACATATAAAACAGTCCTCCGCCGCGTCTGTCTGTTCGCGATAAACTCCAAAACTACTGCACGGATTTTCATGTGGTTTTCATCAATAGATAGAGTGATTCATGAGGAAGATTGATAGGTATAATACAGCTCAGCCGAGAAGGGCTACTAGTTAAAAATAAAGTGCACTTTGAGAACTTCATACTGTTAATGGCTTAGTAAATTGATTATGTTGTGTACACAAATTTTAGACCTATCTATGCTTTATAACTATTACTAGACCGGTCCAGTGGTTAAGGCTTCCACCTTGTTGACCCGGGGGTCGTGGGTTCGATTCCCACGGGAAGCATACTTTGTTAAGTTGTTTCCAGTTTGGTTAGGACATTGCAGGCATGAATCACCTTATTGTCTGATAAGAAAGATGATTCCGTGCTTCGGAAGGCACGTTAGGCCGTTGTTCCCGGCTGCCATCTGGTAGTCGTTAAAGGAACCACGTCAGAGGCCGAGAGGTTCCGAAGAACTCTGACACCAGGGTGTGCATGGTCGACTGACCGTGTCACCTACACGAACTGATGCTGATGATTACTAGACCTATCTTCTCTCCTTGTGGGGGCTGAACTGGAATCCTTGAAGAATTTAATTAGTGACTTTTGTCGGTTCTTTATATCTGGCACTGCCACTACAACGGTCAAAACCGGTAAGATGACGATCAATCTAACCAGTCAAGTACCTACCAGTAGCTTATCATCCGTATCGTTTGTCCTATGCGGAAAAGTTAAAAGTAAGGGACATAATCAAGGACTCACAAAGCTCCAAGGTTGTGAGATGTCTGTATGTGTACTTGATAAAATAATATCAAAATATATAATTTATTTATTAGAAGCTTTGCGTCTATTTTGGATAAAAAAACAGGAGTCCTCACTCGTGTGAAATTATTGTAATCTAAGATACATACATATATTACATACATACTATCACGTCTTTATCACTTGCGGCGTAGACAGAGGAGGTCATAAAACCTAAAGGCTACATTAAGGTGGTTAGTGAAGAAAAGGTAAAAAGCAGAATCAAAATAATAATGGGTTGCTAGCCGCATTGCCTATTGACGCGATTATCGTAACAGTGTCGTAATCCCTCTACCGGCTTTTACGGTCTGCGCGGGAAGAAAAGCTGATTCAGCTGCTTTTCTTCCCGCGCAGACCGTAAAAGCCGGTAGAGGGAATGGGCGTCAGGAATCATGTCACTAGGCGATGCAGCTAGCAACCCATCACTATTTTGATTCCGTTCTCAACTACAAGCCCACCAAGATGCTAAAGGTTTTACAGACCTGCAGACCTTTGCTAACTTTTGACAGTTACGGTGTACATCATTTTCATGGTAACTTCAATATTCATTACGGCTTCGGTATGAATGACTATTTTTATTTAAGATATGAAAACCGTAATGGATACTAAAGTGACAATCAAATCGTTGTACATCGAGTTAGCAAATCGGCCTGCTGGGCTCTGTGTACCCCGCAAGGGAAAAAGATGTGATAGTATTATGTATGTATGTTTCCCTTCTTCTTTTCCCCCAAATCAGCATGAAGTATGGGAGTGATCTAAGAAGAAAATGTATAATTTGCATACTGCTAAAGTCTAAATACCTATAGCTCAAAATTTTATGTAAAATACGCAATATAAATTATTTTACTAACACCAAAGACAATATAATACTAACGTACTAACACCCAGCCCGTCAATATGAAAAACTTTCCGGTAAGAAAATTCAACTATTTTACAAATTTACTGAAAAATGCGCGCTCAAAGTTACATGGGAATTAAAAAAAATTTTTCGAGTTTCCAGCAGTTCAATTAGAAACAGTTGTTCATATTGTCGGGCTGAGTCGCCCCTTTGAGGCTCGGATTTATCAACATATTGCATAATAAAGGGAAATAGGTAAATACTTTATCTCTATTTTGTTTAGAAATTTAACTAGGTAAGTATGTGGAGTAAGTTACTTATGTAGAGCTTAAAAACTCGCTTTGAACCTTAATTTAATCAAATAATCAGAGTGAAATCTTAAGAAATATGAAGTGGTTACGAGTAAGCAAATTTTTATTTTAAACAAAACAATTCTTTTTAGGAATTGTTATCTTATTCGTTATAGAATAATTCTTAATCATAGAAGTATGTATCTCTACATCAAATAAGTTTTAAATACTAGCAATATACCCGCTACTTCGTCCGCATAAATTATAGCCTATGTCACCTGCACATAAATTAGCTTACTTTATGTGAAAGAATTTTGAATAGGTACCTATCTGTTACGTAGTTTCAGAGGCTATTCAATGCAAACAAACAAACAAGGAAATATTTCCTTTATGATATTAGTAGAAATTTTCTTACATATCATGCTTCACTTTTTTTGTATTTTTATTTATGCAAAGTCCTGAAGGAATTATGACGCCTTTTAATTAAAAAAAAAAACATTAAAACTTTTAAAGAAATTATTTAATAAAAACTTACCTCCTCAATAGAAAATTCCTTCAACTCACAACACTACCGATCACAAAATCACTAGAAAAAATCGCACACCCTCACTCCTAGGAGACATGGGATCAAATAACAAAGGTGTCTGGTGGTTCAGCCGAGCAGGACAGAACATGTGGGAGAGAGACCGCGAATGGGCGGAGCCTGTTATAGGGTGTAGCGTTTCATGAAATTTTTATTTTTCCAGTTGCCCCGTTTCGCTCAAGGATCTGTGTATTTGATATTCTTTTTTGGGCTTTTTTGTTGACCTGAGAATGGCTTTTGCTGATTTGGTGTTTGAATAAGTTAGAGAGAACATATTTTAAATTAGAACCATATACCCTTACGGGCTAGACAGAGTCTCAAGGTCAAAAGTCATCGCCAAAAAGCGCCCAAAGTTAGGTGCGTTTTGCTCCCTTTGAAGAAATAACAGATTAACGAGAACATAGAACAAATATGTGATTCTCAAGACCAGTCTCCTGGTCGGCCTTTACGATTTTTGCAGTAAGAGCAACGCTATCCTATCCATCATCACAGTTGGTTGACTGGCAGAAAAAGCCATTGGCTTTAAGTCCGCCTTTACACTGTATTGTGTATAAAGTTAAATAAATAAATAAAAAATGCTTTTAGTGTTTTGATTTTCTTTCATTGTTAGGTTGTAGCAGTTTCAATATCCAAAAACCCAGGTTAATGAAAAGATCATTTTCTATCATTACCTAGTGGGATTCGAATCCGGGACCCAGCGATTCAAAGGCACTTTTGGAACCATGAGACATAGATGTCTTCAAAATTGTATTAAGTATTAATTTAGAACTAAACAAGTTTTGACTATATAGTCCTAATAGTTTTGGAATAAAATGGCTGTGACAGTCATGACTATATGCAATATGGGTTCCGTTTTGGCCATTTGTCAACGGAACTCTAAAAAACCGGCCAAGTGCGTGTCGGGCCACGCGCAGTGTAGGGTTCCGTAGTTGCGAATGACAACTTTGAGTTCACACTGTTTACACTCACACCTCACAGTCTAACGACCAAAAACATCTAACAATGAAGATTGTATGAAATTTTACATTTTCCAGTACATTTTATAAGTTGGTTGCCTATAACTTTTTAGTTTGCACTTAGTACCCAGCTCTGATAGTTTTCCTTTCAACTTCAGTATATATACTATTGCTGTAATTTTTTTCACGTATCCATATATAACCGTTTAGCAGATAGAGGGGGGGGACACGTACCTCTAACAAAATTTTGCACTTTAAAACCAAATATTTCGGAAACAGATCCCTAAATCGAAAAATGGTGTTCTTAACCTCACAATATTTTTGAAAGACCTTTTTAACGATACCCCACACGATGGGTAAATAGAGAAAAAAAAATTACTCCCCCACTTTACTTGTATGGGAGCTACCCAAAAAAAAATATTTTTTCAAGGTTTTTTTCTACGACTTTTTTGCCATGATTAATATACACACTCATACCAAATTACAGCTTTCTAGTACTTATAGTCTCTGAGTAAAACCGCGGACGGACAGACAGACAGACAGACAGACAGACAGACAGACAGACATGGCGAAACTATAAGGGTTCCTAGTTTACTACGGAACCCTAAAAAACACATTAAAATTTCACCATAATATTGTTTAGTCCATTTTGCGTGAAGGACTAACAAATATTTAAATATCCATTGTCACAGAATTTATTAATCATGCGTCGTATGTCTCGTCTACTACAGAGCCTGAGGCCTTTAGAAATATAGGCCATGTCAAAGACAATATAATGCCATGTTTACTGTATATTGAAATGAAATGGAAATTAATGAAAAACGCGATGAGTTGCTAGCGGCATGTCCTATTGGTATGATTAATAGTAGTTTAGTTACGCCCATTCCCTCTATCGGCTTCTACGGTCTACGTGAGATGAGAAGCAGCTGAAACATTCTTTTAACTGTGTTCAGACAAGCATAATATACCACCATACAACAAACTTGAGTGTTTTGCAGTTATTTGCTCGATAGTCTAATGTTGTACCTACAGATAATGCGATTTTTCCGTGAGTCCGACTCGCACTTGGCCGATTCTTTTTGTTTCAATCTTCAATTAAGAGTCCCACGTAAAGCCGCAATCCCATACAAACGTAGTTTGGTTTTAGTTTTACAACAGTTTAATCTCAACCAAATTTCGTACATACGACCGGATAAGGCATATTGATGTTTATAATCGGATTTCAATTTTAAAAACAATACCTATACAAAATTACAGCGAGTACAAGTTTTCGATACGAAACTTCAAATCGCTGTAATTTTGTATAGGTACCTATTGTTTTTAAAATTGAAATCTGATTATAAACATCAATATGCCTTATCCGGTCATATGTACTAAATTTGGTTGAGATTGGCTTAACTGTTGTAAAACTAAAACCAAACTACGTTTGTATGGGATTGCGGCTTTACGTGGGACCCTTAAGACAGTTCATACAAAATTATACCCTCCCATTTAAATAAACAAAAATTTAATTTTCTTTTGTTACATATTATTTTCTTTAGTGTTAAGGTTTTTGTATAATAAAGTAATTAGGTACATATAAAACCTATAATATTATGACTCTTTTTTCATTTCTCTGTACCTACCACAGTATTCTCGTATTCCGGCGGTTTCCACAGTGTCGCATGTCACCGCTTTACTTGGAAATCTGTTCGTGAGAAACAAACAGTCAACATACCGACGGTGTACTGATTTCAGACATATAATGCTCATATTCAAACATGTCTTCATCGCTTCAGGGGTGGTCAGAGTCCTCGTTTCGTGCGAGAATATATGATTCATTAATTTGCCGTGTGGTTCCCGGCAGAGTAGAATAGGACCACTCCAAGTCTTCCCGTGGATGTCGTAGAAGACGACCTAGGAAACACAAGCTAAAAAAGATTTATAAACATCAAATAGACACCTCTCCAACCCGTCTTGCCAGAGTGGGAAGTGTAGACCAAATCCTCTGACTGCTCTGGCTAATATATGGCTCTGGTAGTACAGAGAGAGACTTGAATAACTTGATAATGATGAATTCATTAATTCTTACCGTATTATTTTATGACTGTGTTGGACAATATTGATTTCTCTTTCTCAATATCCTAATCCGAACTATTATCCTTTCCTAATCCTAACTGTCCTAACTAGTATTATAAATGCTAAAGTGGGTTTGTTTGTCTGATACGCTTCACGCTCTATCTACTCAACCGATCATCATGAAATTTTGCATACATTGTCTGGAGTATGGAGAAGAACAAAGAACCCTTCATCCCGGAGAAAAGTACTGTGTTAACGGGGGATTGACACTAACGTGAGCGGAGCCATGGCCGAATGCCAGTTGTTAAAAATTTTTCAGTCCAAAAATAAGCAGCTTTTTGACAACTATGGTGTACAACGTTTTAATGGTCGAGCTCCGTGGCGCAGTGGTCAACACGCCAGCCTGCGACACGGAGGTCCCGGGTTCGACCCCCGGTCAGGTCAAGATGGAAAATGATCTTTTTCAGATTGGCCTGGGTCTTGGGTGTTTATCTATATAAGTATATATTATAAAATATAGTATCTGGTTGAGTTAGTATCCCACGACACAAGTTCACAACTTACTGTGGGGCTTGCTCAATTTGTGTGCTATGTCCCTATATATTTATTTATTTTATTATTATTATTAATGGTCATTTCAACATCCATCATGGTTTTATGCATCTCAAATTCAAAGGTATGAAAGCTGCAATGTGACGATAAAAATCAAAAGCTCGGAGAGAAAGCAACCTCTCTCTTAGAATAGAAAAATAACGCTTCTCACACTTAAAACTTACTTTTTTTAGTTGTAGGCGAAAATCACTTTTGCTAATAGCATGAATGGGCCGGCTCGTCCGGGGAAGTACCACACTCTCACAGAAAATCGCCGTTTGAGTAGTAGCATCACCGCTTTGTTCGCTGAGTGAGAGAGCCGGAGGCCCATTCTCTCCGCCCTCTGGCGAGGGAAAAACAAAAGGCTGGCAACACACATATATATCACACCCCTGGGGTTGCAGTTGTTCATGGGCAGCGGTGATCACTTACCATCAAGTGACCCGCTTGCTCGTTTGCCGTCGGCGTCGTATGACATTTAAAAAAATGGTTTTCGTCGTGGTGGAGAGTCAGAATCGATATGAGCCAAAAATATGCGCTCGCCAACCAGTTCTAAGCGTGGTGAGTATGGCAATGCCCCCATGATAGATATCCTAAACAGAGACATATATGTGTATGATGGCAAAATACGTCTAAGGGTACAGTCATCATCATCAGATCTTTTTTAAGTCTCCACTGCAGGAGCAAGACCGCCTCTGTACTACCAGAGCCATATATTAGCCAGAGCTGTCAAAGGATTTGGCTTACTCTCTCCACGCTGGCCAGATGGGTTGGAAAGGTCTCTTTGTTTATAAGCTTTCCTTAGCTTGTGATTCCGAAGTCACCTTCAACGACATCCACGGCACTAGGAGATGGGATTCTACATTCATGAAACCTAAAAACATTATAGGTAAACCTTTGTTTTAGAGTCAAGTAAAAATAGCCGGAGGCCCATCTCCCCTTCCCCTTCTCCATCTTCCTCTTTCTACTAAAAAAAGGCCGGAAATGCTCCTGTCACACCCCTGGTGGTGCAGTAGTCCATGGGCAGCGGTAATCACTTACCATCAGGTAACCCGCTAACTCTTTTGCGGCTATGTCGTAAAAACTACTACGTATGAGTATTTCTCAGTGGACTATCATACAATAACCTCCAAGCATTTGAAGAGAGAAACTAGAACATGAAACCTTAATCATTATATACACCTTTGTTTTAGAGTCGAGTAAAAAAGTTCCCGGCAGAGTAGAATAGGACCACTCCAAGTCTTCCCGTGGATGTCGTAGAAGGCAACTTAGGAAACACAAGCTAAACAAAGCTTAATAACAAGATACCTCTCCAACCCGTCTGGCTTGCTAGCCAAAGTGAGTGTAGACCAAATCCTCTGGCTGTTCTGATTAATATTTGGGTCTGGTAGTACAGAGGGGGTCGTACTCCTGCAGTGGAGACTAACAAAGACCTGATTATGATGATGAAAAATTACATTTGTTTTGAAGTCGCGTGAAAATTAAATAAATATAAATATATATACGGACAAATCACACAGATTGAGCTATCCCTGAAGTAAGTTCTTAAGTAAGACTTGTATTATGGGATACTAACTCAACGATATTATATTTTGTAACAGTATATAGATAAACTAGGTATATATGGTATTTGTTATAAAATATATTATCGTTGAGTTAGTATCCGATAACACAAGTCTTACTCGAACTTACTTTGGGTCTAGCTCAATCTGTGTGATTTGTATTTAATTATATTAAATATTTAATTTAATAAACATCCAAAACCCAGGTCAATCTGAAAAAGATCATTTTTCATGTTGACCCGACCATCCGTGTCACACAGGCCGGCGTGTTGACCGCTGCGCCACGGAGCTCGTCAAAATTACTTACTTGGAGTATTTCTAATTGGACTCTTATACAATAACTACAATAACCTCCACGCATTTGACCTGAAACCAGAACATCGAGTAATCGAAAACTAAAAGAAATGTTGTTTAAATTAGACCAAAACAATAACATGGTTCATTCACATTTCCTGCGTCCATTCATAAACATTTTGTCAGCGGATTGTGAAATATAATTATGACTAGCTTTGCAATCCTACTTTGTCCGCTTTGCCAAAGACAATATAATACTAACGTAATAGACTGCCCACCTCATACAAAATTATTGGACCAAATTAAGGTTGCGAAAAGCAGGCGAATGTATGGCGCAGGAGAGTTGCTTGGTAGTCGTTACTAGATGGCGGTAATCTGCGTCAGCCTTTAACTTACTAAATATACGGTGTCATTTTAAAATATTATGCCTAAAATATTGTTTTGATTTTTAATAAGATATATTTTGTGAATCATGTTTTTATAGTCTCATAATACGGTAGATACAATGTTTTGTAGTTTCGAGTGGTGCCATCTATGAGAGTCTCTGAGAACAAATCGTACGATTAAGGCGTTGAGACCACATGGCTTTGCCAAAGAACATCGTCTTGAAGGAGTCCGATGGCCCAGTGAGCGTAAGCATTGAGAGCGCTCACGCATGTTAAGCAATCCCAAGCGCAGTTCCCACTTGGATGGGTGACCGCAAGAGATATAATATTTTAAGCTCCTCCGTGCTTCGGAAGGCACGTTAAGCTATATCAGATGCCTCTAGGCAGCTTGAAAAATCTGAGACCAGTTTTGGCCCCTTACACACACGAAAAACAAACCAGTCATGGATATTATAATTCGACTGGAACAGATTGTCATCCGTGAGTACGCTCTCTGGCAAACGCTCTAGCATGCTATCAAAAAACATTATAGTTATAGCTAAATAGGTACATACCGTGTGGTTCCCGGCAGAGAAGATTAGGACCACTCCAAATCTTCCCGTGGATGTCGTAAAAGGCGACTCAGGAAACTCAAGCTAAACAAAGCTTATAAACATCAAAGAGACCTCTCCAACCCGTCTGGCCAGCGTGGAGAGTGTAGGCCAAATCCTCTGACTGCTCTGGCAGTACAGAGGGGGTCGTGCTCCTGCAGTGGAGACTAATAAACCTAATGATGATGAGGTACATACTTGTCGTGTGGTTTCCGGAAGGGTAGAATAGGACCACTCCAAGACTTCCCGTGGATGTCGTAAAAGGCGATGTAGGAAATACAAGCTAAACAAAGCTTATAAACATCAAAGATACCTCTCCAAAAAGTAGCCCTATCTCAGGTTAAGACAATCTGTACCAAATTTTTTATTTTCTCAATCTGTAAAAAATTTCTCTTATTCTATTGAATTAAAGTTTTTAAAATGCGAGTAGCTGTTATCTGACAAACACACAGATTATTACATGTTTATAATACTTACGAGAGCCATGTCGGGTTTTGTGCAAAGTCAGACACTTTCCCACGATGTTTTGTATCAAACGCAGTTGTCTCATACAAATTATATGAAGTCAGCAATGATAACGTTGTTCAAGAGTTGAAGATTTGCATAATTTGTGTTACTTCATACTTCTTTTGCGTCGCTACCTACTTAGCGTATTTTTACCCGACTGACCCACTCAGAAGGAGAATAATGTATTTATTTATGATTTTGTGCCCGCGTAGGGATAGCTTACTATGGTGACAGGAAGCAAGGGACTTTGTTAGTGAGATAGGATCGTTTGAGAGACCGTGGTTATGGCAGCCGCTCTGGCTCGTACGGTTCAAAGGATATCCATTGCTTTGCTATTCAGAGAGGAAATGCGGCTAGCATCGGGTACTGTCCGTAGCGGCATTTTTATTAACGTGATTTTTATGTGCTTGTCTCTTTTTTAGGGTTCCGTAGTAAACAAGTTCCTTGTTTACTACAAAACCCTTATAGTTTCCTTATAGTCGCCATGTCTGTCTGTCTGTCCGTCCGCGGTTTTACGCAGAGACTATAAGTACTAGAAAGCTGTAATTTGGTATGGGTATGTATATTAATCATGCCAAAAAGTGGTAGAAAAAATCTTGAAAAAAAAAATTTTTTAGGGTAGCTCCCATTGAAGTAACGTGGGGGAGTATTTTTTTTTTCTCTAATTACTCATCGTGTGGGTTATCGTTAAATAGGTCTTTTAAAAATATTATGAGGTTGAGAACACCACTTTTCGATTTAGGTTTCTTTCCGTTTCCGAAATATTTGGTTTTAAAGTGCGAATTTTTGTTAGAGGTAAGTGTAACCCCCAATTAAAAGCGTCGTTTAATTTGCGACGAAATGTTTAATTTTATGATCCCTACACAATCATCTTACTAGTTCTACTACGTTCTTTATTTTTTACGCATTTTTATTGAAAAATAGGAAGAATCGAAAGAACCGAAAGAACCGGGTAACCGGTTCTTGATAGTGTTCGGAACCGAAAACCCGGTTCTTGACAATAATGACCGGTTCTCGATGCCCTACCTAAGTCGTTAAACTGTGAGGTGCGAGTGTGAACAGTGTGAACTCAAAGTTGTCATTTGCAACAAAGGAACCCTACACTGCGCGTGGCCCAACACGCACTTGGCCGGTTTTTTTGTACTTATGAGATTACATACGTACATACATACTATCTTTTCGCATCATTTTCTCGGTACTGAAAATATTTCAGTTAAGGTATTTAATTATAAAGGTATCGATACACATAACGATATCGTAAATGTATAAATACCATTATTTATGTTTAGCGCAGTATCACAACCGTAATTGTCAACCGATTTGGTTCTACCTTTAAATCTAAGGTGTATCATAATTTTATACCGGTACCATACCCTTATACCTTTACCGTTTTCAACCCCTGCTTAAAAATATAGGCCTTTGTCTAGCAGTGGACATCTTGCGACTAAGATGATGATGATGATGACGATGACGATACTAAAAACATAATTTTCCGACAACTCGAAGACCTCCTTTTTCGAAGTTGGTTGATAAAGTGCGGCGACGGTGACATACAAGGCAAAGTATTTGTTTACTAATAACTTTTGTTGCGGTGTTGGCGGTATCTTTCACATACTATATGCACTGTATCTAACTATGTTATGTTATGCTTGTCCAAATTAGGGAATGGGATTCGTACTGGGTGGCCCGAGGCGCCACTTAGACGATTATCACGCGACTACGGCGAAAAAGAAGGTTATTGTCTTATGATTTTATCAATTCAACTTGTTTAAGGATGGACTATTTAGGTAGCTATTTAAGAGTCGCCTGGAAGCGCATGTCTCCATAAAAACGGAAAAAGGGAATTGTGGCAATATTTGATTATTTTGGAGTAAATTAAGCATTTAATCAATTAATCTCATTATAATCTACGTACGTTCCTATACAGCTTGGTTAAAATACCAATGGTTTGAGAATTACAAGCCTTTTCAAATTTGTATTGAAATCTTGAGAGGCGTATAATTCTCAAACGTTTGATAATTTAACCAAACTGTATGTATAGATTACAATTAACTGATTATAATTAGATTAATTGATTGGATGCTAAATTTTGCCCTAAAATTATAAGATATTGCCACAATTCCCTTTTTCCGTTTGTATGGAGACATGCGCGTCTAGGCGACTCTTAAGGATGCGCTAGTCGGGAACTCGAACTCGTCGGCGCACGTGGCTAATTTGCTTGCTATTTCGCTGAGAAAGTGATTGACTCAGTTTTGAACAGTGCGGAACTATTTACACCGATGTATAAGCACATCGGAACCACAGTCTAGTGTGTACAAACCCAAATATTGTTGAAAATCTAAATTTTCGTCGTCTAAAAATTCGCGAGTATGCGTTTGGGAGAAGTGTTCTTGTGATAAAACAGCTGAATGTTTTAATTAAAAGTAAAGTTATTTAATTTTTATAATAACCAAACTATGCTTGTATGAATTTTGTTTTAGAGATTTTATACTCCTTCCGGTATTTAATTGTGCTCAAAGTTGCGTTAAAATTACGTGTTGAAACGGAATGTTTTGAGACTCATAACTTTTAAAGTACTTATAATTCTACAATTATGATTCCATACAAGCATAGATAACGACAAGACAAATCGATAGAATTAAAAACTTTAATCAGACGGTACCGAACAACGGAGTCATCACCCTACAGAATTTGTATGGCGAAACACCTGACTAGCGTACCCTTAAGTGACTAGCATAAATTCATAAATAAATGCATTATAATAATCTCAGCTTACCTACACGTTATTTTTTATGTATTACTAGCAGTTTTCCCGCGAACAGAGAAGAACATAAAGAAAACATACGACATATAGGTAGCTAAATAAAAAAATAAACAAAATAAAATACTTAAAGATTTTTGTATAAATAAATATATATAAATAAATATATACGGACAAATCACACAGATTGAGCTAGCCCCAAAGTAAGTTCTTATGAAAGACTTGTGTTATGGGATACTAACTCAACGATACTATATTTTATAACAAATACATAAATAGATAAACATCCAAGACCCAGGTCAATCTGAAAAAGATCGTTTTCCATCTTGACCTGACCGGGGATCGAACCCGGGACCATCCGTGTCGCAGGCAGGCGAATTATAGATATATTTTCTCTTCCACGCTCTCTTTCAAAGAAAATACGTAGTATGTACCAGCTGCTTCTCTTCCCGCGCAGATCGTAAAAGCCCATCGAGGGAATGGGCGTCACGTCACTAGGCGATGCGGCTAGCAACTCATCACCAGTTTGATTCCGTTCTCACCTACTAGCCCACCAACATGCTAAACGTGGCCTTAAAGTTTTACAGACCTGGGCTCTGTGTACCCCGCTAGGTAAAAGACGTGATAGTATGTATGTATGTATATTTAAGAGGGTTTGACTTAATTAATTCTGTGGATTTGATTTGACTTATGAAAGGAAACAGTAAGTATTGATACAGCTGCTCTGCTCCTGTACGCTCTTTCTTCAATCATGACGAGCTCCGTGGCGCGGCGGTCAACACGGAAGGTCCCGGGTTCGATCCTCGGTCATGTCAAGATCTTTTTCAGATTGACCTGGGTTCTCCCAAACCAGAGTGGGAGGAAAACCTTCATTAACCAAAACAATAAATCCACCAAAATAACAAGACGCAAATAATTCAATTATACCGCTACAACCCTTAACTGCTGTAAATCACAGCAATCACAGTAATAAGTAACCCAACACCATGCCACCCCCGGCAGCTCTCGGCCAATCAGAGCGGCGCGCGCTCACCCTCGGCAAATTTCCACCAATCAGGGACCGAGCTTCGTCAGGTGTTCTGAGGTGTTGAATTACAAGTTTATAGCGGATGTCTAGTATTGTGTTTTACTAGTAATCTTTTGTGGGTTTGTCTGTGTTTTTAGGGTTGCTTCCTAACCTCTAAAAGTAACAAGGCGTATAATTTAAAGAAAATCTTGACTGACGATATTGACTGTGCACGTCCGCCTTATTGACGTCTCTAACATTGTAATTAGATCCACGTCAGAGGCCGAGAGACGGTTCCGAAGAACTCTGACACCAGGGTGTGCATCATGGTCGACTGACCGTGTCACCTACACGAAATAATGATGATGATTAGAACTCGGCCTAAAGAGTTGCCCCTTCTTCATAATAATTGATAAACACTGATTAAACTTATCCACACTAATCCATACTAATATTATGTATGCGAAAGTCACTCTTTATGTCTGTCCGTCTATCCGTCTCGCTTTCACAACTAAACTACTTAACCGATTTAAATGAAATTTGGTACACAGATAGTCTAGAGCTTGAGAAAGAACATAAGGTACTTATTTCCCGCGGAAGAAGTTGGCACAGCTATTTTTAAGTAAAGTGGTCAACGGTTAAAAATACTGAAAACAATCTAGAACGCATTGCACACCTTTGAAAAAGTTTCAATTTATTATTCTTCCTAATTTCTTTTTAAATTCCAAAATAATTTGTTTACAAACCCACGCAAATCAAGCTATGCTATCTCAAATCAGATAAGGGCCTGTCCTCACTGGCGGATTATGCATTATTGAGGCGCGTTCACACGGATTTGTCAGATGGGATAGATAGATTGGTAGCAGTAGGCAATTTTTCGGAAATATTCACTATCAGGATGAAGATTATCGCAAAATAGGGATTAATAGGAAGATGTAGAGTACGTACAGTTTCCGTGAATGTTGAAGATGAAAGTTTGATAGTAATATACATAAGTATTTTACTATCAAACTTTTTCTCATGTTCGAGATACATAAGTATGTACCTCGAACATGAGAAAAAGTTTAGTCAGACGTGGGAATAGCCAATCCAGCCATAGCCATTTTTTTTTTAAATCTATGCCTGTAGTTGTGAATAGTTCTGTTTTGACTGATTTTTAATGGAGGAAGAGGTTTTTAATTCTTTGGAGTATTTTGTAAATCCATTTCCAAGATGTTTTCTTATGTTTTCGCGATTGTTACACATTTAAATAAAATTATTTTAATACGGTTTTTATCGCGTTTATTACATTATTTATACACCTAACGTTTCGAGCACTTTACAGTGTTCGTGGTCGCAGGTAGACTAAGTTGACATTTGTCTAGTATTTTATAAGAACTGCAAAATCTACCGCTAGACAAATGTCAACTTAGTCTACCTGCGACCACGAACACTATAAAGTGCTCGAAACGTTAGGTGTATAAATAATGTAATAAACGCGATAAAAACCGTATTAAATTAATTTAATTTAAATCTATATCCAAGGTTAAAAAACAGGCGATGATTAAGCTTTGCTTTTTAGTATATTTCAGCGTTTGAATTTTTTTTGTTTAATTATTAATACTTATGCGTTACCCCGTCATTTATGAATGGTTTTGTTCACAACGACGTTACCCATTTGATATTCCTTTTAAAAGCCTTTTAGTATAATCCGTAAATATTTTCTCTGTTCAAGAACGAAAACCAGTCCTCTTCAACCAGTGCCTGGAAGGATTATCATCATCATCAGGTCTTTTTAGTCTCCACTGCAAGAGCACGATCCCAGGCTCTTGTATTTTGTGCTATTGCATTGGTATTATACGGCTCTGGTAGCACAGAGACGGTTCTCTGTGCTACTAGATCCATATAATAGCCAAAGCAGTCAATGGATTTAGCCTACACTTTCGACGCTAGCCAGATGGGTTGGAGAGGTCTCTTTGATGTTTTTATGCTTTGTTTAGCTTGTGTTTCCTAAGTCGCCTTCTACGACATCCACGGGAAGATTTAGAGTGGTCCTATTCTTCTCTGCCGGGAACCACACGGCTACTATACAATATAGTATCGTCTATTTCGAAAGTCCTACGACACATGTTCACAACTTACTGTGGGGCTAGCTCAATCTGTGTGATTTGTCCCTATATCATGCAAGCCAACACCACTGGAGTACGTAGCTTGATAAGGTCCACACCACATAATGTTTTTCTTTTGAACACCAATCCTCTTCAACCGCGCCTAACATTGATTACCTACATTTTCTACAAAATATTTCATACTCAAGTACCTCTTACTCCAATTTAACACTACATCAAGTCAAGTACAAAGCAAATAATCCCTATTATGTCAATCGCACTGTATTAAAAATACGTCATTGTTGCTACCGGGGTGAAATGCGCAATGCTTTGTAGGGCGCAATAGGACTGTCGTTGAGGGGAACAACATTGTAACTTGTTTTCCGAGGAGCTTTGTGGCGCAGTGGTTAACACGCTTGCGACTCGAGAGGTCCCGGGTTCGATCTCCGGTCAGTTCATGATGGTAAACGATTTTTTCAGATTGACCTGGGTCTTGGATGTTTTACAATTATCTATTATGAAATAAAGTATTGTTGAGTTAGTATCCTACGAGATAAGTACTCAACTTACTGTGAGTGTGAGCTCAATTTGTGTGATAAAAAACAGCGATTTATTTCTATTGCTGCTATAACAACAAATACTAAGAACAATATAATACCAAATATAAAATAAATATTTTGGCACCAATACCACAAACTTGATTTATTGCCCGATAGTCTAAGTTGCATAAATAATAGTACGGATGGAACCCTTCACGTAAGAGTACGAATCGGATTTATGCTATTTATTTTTTTATTTGGTACCTACACAACAGAGTTGTTAAGATCTGGAGTGGCGTCACAATTTTGTTTTTTGTGATTAATCAAATAAGTCTGCATCTCCTTACATTAGCAATATCCTCCTGGCATAAGCATATGTTAACAAACATTTTTTTAAAATCACAATACGACTCCAATATCGCATTCCATTTGAAAAACCATCTATCGTCTATATCTGGTAATGGTTTAACCTACGAATAAGGTTATACGTACCTAATTTTTAAAATAACAATCTGAGCTACAACTGCACACCTCTCATTTAACCAACTGTGCCCGTTGCGTTGCGCACAACAATAGTTGTTCACTTTGTCAATAGTTATTGTTCACGCGCGTCACTGCGGATAACGCCCTCGTAATCCCAAAAAACGGTCAAGAGTGAGTTGGGCTTGCAGGTTGAAAGGATCTCGTGCCGTGTCAAAAATGACTCTTTTTTTCAACCGATATCATAACAGAAGGTTATCAATTCGATTTTATATGGTATTATCATAATTACACAGTTTTAATATATTTTAGGCTATACATTACCAACTTTTAAAAATAAGTGCCAAATTTCATAAGTGTATGTTTGTATATTTGTATGATTATTTGCGCATATCTCAAAACCTATTATTTAGTTGACAATAAAAATAGTGCGTTTCATCGAAATCGGCTCAGTGTTTTTTTTTTAGATAGAGCGTTGAGCGTGTTTCTATTAATTTAATAACTTCAATATAATTATGTTAAATATCAAGGACCATTTATCCTTGTGAAAGATATAAGTACTTATTGTGTGTAGGTATGGTTTACTGCCTCCGTGGTCCAGTGGTTAAGGCGTTTGCCTTGTTGACCCGGGGGTCGTGGGTTCGATTCCCACGGGAAGCATACTTTGTTAAGTTGTTTCCAGTTTAGTTAGGACATTGCAGGCATGAATCACCTGATTGTCTGATAAAAAGATGATTCCGTGCTTCGGAAGGCACGTTAAGCCGGTGGTCCCGGCTGCCATCTGGTAGTCGTTAAAGGAACCACGTCAGAGTCCGAGAGGCGATTCCGAAGAACTCTGACACCAGGGTGTGCATGGTCGACTGACCGTGTCACCTACACGAAATGATGATGACTACTTATTTAACATCGATTACAACTCCAATTTTTTGTCGGTATCAAAAGATAATAATGTGTCTACTTGCAAAGAGAAGACATAAGATTCTAACGAAGTCACGGAACCCTAAAACGCCATTCATAGAGCATTTGCACAAAAACAGAAATGTTTAGGAAGATTAACACATTTGCTTTTTGTATGGTGTCAAATTGTTCATGCAATATTGAAGGTTTTGATTATAATGGTGTGTGGGAGGGTCATTTGTGCTAAAGTTGTTCACAAATACGTCTCTATCCCTTACGGTGCAGACTGAGTCAGTGCTTTTTGTGTGGTGTTAAATTGTACATGCAATATTAAAGATCTTGATTATAATGGTGTGTGGTTGGGTCATTTGTGCTAAAATTGTTCAGAAATACGTCTCTATCCCTTACGGTGTAGGTAGACTGAGTCAGTGCTTTTTGTATGGTGTCAAATTGTTCATGCAATATTGAAGATCTTGATTATAATGGTGTGTGGGAGGGTCATTTGTGCTAAAATTGTTCAGAAATACGTCTCTATCCCTTACGGTGTAGGTAGACTGAGTCAGTGCTTTTTGTATGGTGTCAAATTGTTCATGCAATATTGAAGATCTTGATTATAATGGTGTGTGGGAGGGTCATTTGTGCTAAAATTGTTCAGAAATACGTCTCTATCCCTTACGGTGTAGACTGAGTCAGTGCTTTTTGTATGGTGTCAAATTGTTCATGCAATATTAAAGATCTTGATTATAATGGTGTGTGGTTGGGTCATTTGTGCTAAAATTGTTCAGAAATACGTCTCTATCCCTTACGGTGTAGGTAGACTGAGTCAGTGCTTTTTGTATGGTGTCAAATTGTTCATGCAATATTGAAGATCTTGATTATAATGGTGTGTGGGAGGGTCATTTGTGCTAAAATTGTTCAGAAATACGTCTCTATCCCTTACGGTGTAGACTGAGTCAGTGCTTTTTGTATGGTGTCAAATTGTTCATGCAATATTGAAGATCTTGATTATAATGGTGTGTGGGAGGGTCATTTGTGCTAAATCTTTCAAAAATACGTCTCTATCCCTTACGGTGTAGACTGAGTCAGTGCTTTTTGTGCGGTGTTAAATTGTACATGCAATATTAAAGATCTTGATTATAATGGTGTGTGGTTGGGTCATTTGTGCTAAAATTGTTCAGAAATACGTCTCTATCCCTTACGGTGTAGACTGAGTCAGTGCTTTTTGTATGGTGTCAAATTGTTCATGCAATATTAAAGATCTTGATTATAATGGTGTGTGGTTGGGTCATTTGTGCTAAAATTGTTCAGAAATACGTCTCTATCCCTTACGGTGTAGGTAGACTGAGTCAGTGCTTTTTGTATGGTGTCAAATTGTTCATGCAATATTGAAGATCTTGATTATAATGGTGTGTGGGAGGGTCATTTGTGCTAAAATTGTTCAGAAATACGTCTCTATCCCTTACGGTGTAGACTGAGTCAGTGCTTTTTGTATGGTGTCAAATTGTTCATGCAATATTGAAGATCTTGATTATAATGGTGTGTGGGAGGGTCATTTGTGCTAAATCTTTCAAAACTACGTCTCTATCCCTTACGGAGTAGACTGAGTCAGTGCTTTTTGTGCGGTGTTAAATTGTACATGCAATATTGAAGGTTTTGATATAAATGGTGTGTGGGAGGGTCATTTGTGCTCAAATCTTTCACAAATACGCCTCTATCCGTTACGGAGTAGACAGAGCCAGTACTCATTGTCAAATTTTTCGAGCAATATGGAATAGGTCTTGATATAAATGGTGTGGGAGGGTCATTTATTGTTCTCACGTCTTTAGTACAGAATCCCGTTTTGATCCCTTACGGAGTAGACGAAGCCTTTTTCAGGGTGGTTTTAAATTAGGTGCTCTATATGAAAAATAAATGGTATGTGGAAATCATTTGCGCTAAAATTCAGTTGAGAATCACTCTCAATGTGTCTTTACTTTGTGCATGGTCGACTGACCGTGTCACCTACACGAAATGATGACAATGATGATGATTTTATAAAATGGTGTGTGGGAGGGTCATTTGTGCTAAAATTTTTCAGAAATACGTCTGTATCCCTTACGGTGTAGACTGAGTCAGTGCTTTTTTGCGGTGTAAAATTATTTGCGCAGGTTAAATCTGTACTACGTTAGTATTATATTGTCTTTATATACACTAATAAGAAAAAATATTTGATCGTTTGTTGGCTGTGAAACTACTGGGCCAATTTTAAATTTTTTTCACCTATAGGAAGCTGATTTATCTACGGGTGACATAGGCTATAATTAACGCAGACGAAGTTGAGTGATGTCTGTTCGCGGAAATATTGAAGGTTTTGATATAAATGGTGTGTGGGAGGGTCATTTGTGCTCAAATCTTTCAGAATTTTGGGAGGACCTCACAGCTGGCTAACAGGCTTCTCAGCGCGTCAAAATGAACAACTTTTCCTAAGTCATATTTATTTTATATTGAACTGGATTTACGGTGTTATGTTACACATGCTAATTATGTCAAATGATGCCGTCTTATCTCGGTAATATGATACTGCTCAAGTAACTTGTTTATGTTATAAACAAGAGGCCGGATAAGGTACTCACTGATATAATTATTCACTAATACAGTTTGCCGTGTGGTTCTCGACAGAGTAGAATAAGACCGCTCCAAGTATTCCCGTGGACATGTGGTCTCAACGCCCTAATCGTACAATTTGTTCTCAGAGACTCGCATAGATGGCGCCATTCGAAACTACACAACATTGTATCTACCGTATTATGAGAATATAAAAACATGATTCACAAAATATATCTTATTAAAAATCAAATCAATATTTTGAGCATAATATTTTAAAATGACACCGTATATTTAGTAAGTTAAAGGCTAACGCAGATTACCACCATCTAGTATCGAGTAGCAAAAAACTCTCCTGCGCCATACATTCGCCTGCATTTCGCAACCTTAATTTGGTCCAATATTTTTGTATGAGGTGGGCAGTCTATTGCGTTAGTATTATATTGTCTTTGCCGTGGATGTCGTAGAAGGCGACTTAGTAAACACAAGGTAAACAAATCTTATAAACATCAAAGAGAACTATCCAACCCATCTGGCCAGCGTGGAAAGTATAGGCCTAATCTCCTGACTGCTCTGGCTAATATATGACTCTGGTAGTACAGAGAGGGTCATGCTCCTGCAGTGGAGACTTGACAGAGACCTGATGATGATGATACAGTTACACGTCTCAATCCTAAACCTGGTCATAGACAATATAATACTAACGTAAAGACTGCCAACGGCCTGCTATAAAGTAGGCGATATAGTTAGACGACGGCGCTGTGGAGTTGTTTTCCACTCGTCACTAGATGGCGTTAATCCGTGTTAGCCTTAACTTGCTTTATAGCTATAGGTAATTTATAAGTATTAAGGCAAAAATATTGTTTGATTTTTATATTTTTCCTTTTTTTCTTACAATATGGTAATTATAAAGTTGTGTAGCAGTGGTGCCATCTATGTGCCATAGTCAGAAAAATCGTACGAGGTTTGGATCATTAGATAATGATGATCTGATGATAATTACTTGGCATTTAACACTCCTCTTTTATATGTAGGTAGGTACTACTTTATTAGTATTTTTAGCTATACCATAGATACCTATTAAGCTATACTATATGAAAACCGTGCTGTGGTTCCCGACAGAGTAGAATAGGACCACCAAGTCTTCCCATATGGATGTCGTAGATGGCGACTTAGGAAACACAAGCTAAACAAAGCTTACAAACATCAAAGAGAACTATCCAACCCATCTGGCCAGCGTGAAAAGTGTAGGCCTAATCTCCTGACTGCTCTGGCTAATATATGGCTCTGGTAGTACAGAGAGGGTCATGCTCCTGCAGTGGAGACTTGACAGAGACCTGATGATAATGATACAGTTACACGTCTCAATCCTTAACCTGGTCAAAGACAACTGTGACGTATAGCTATTATTTATAATTAAATATGACGTTGCACACCCCGCCACCTGGACACTACTCCGGTAGACGTCCCGGCTGATGGTCGTGCGTAGCTGCAAAGCAAAGCCTTACTGTTATTATTTCATCTCTTCGTAAACACCCCAAGACTAGACGTAACAACAATAATTATAATACTAACGTAAAACCTGCCAACCTCTTACTAAAATAATTGACCGAATTAAGGCCTGCTCTAAGGTAGGCGGCATAATTAGGCGAAGGGGTTGTAGAGATGGAAACTGTAAAAAAATAGACTAGAATAGAGGTTGGGGCCACAAGATATTGATGATGGTTGAAGATATTTAGGTTTTTCGTAGGTACTACAGATTAGTATTTTACCTAGATAGCTTTACCTAGATATCATAATAAGCTATAGGTACTATGTGTTAACCGTTTGGTTACCGGCAGAGTACAATAGGACCACTCCAAGTCTTCCCGTGGATGTCGTAGAAGGCGACTAAGGAATCACAAGCCTCAACCTCAAGCCACAAGACTAAGGAATCAAAGAGACTTCTCCAACCCCAGGCCTGCGTGCGTAGGCCAAATCCTATCACTGCTCTGGTTAATATATAGCTCTGGCAGTACAGAGAGGGTCGTGCTCCTGCAGTGGAGACTAAAAAAGACCTGATGTATACTATGTGTGTCTACCGGGTGTCCGCATGAGTGGCTATCGACGTAGCGTGAAATGAGACTGTCACAAGCGAATATGAGCGCGGCTATTTAGGTGTATTCCTATTAATTTTACTCATATTACTTTTGTGCTAAATCTCGTTGTGTCATTGTGTCTAAATTTAGCCTTACCTTGCGGGGTATACAGCTCTATAAAACCTAAAGGCCACGTTTAGCATGTTGGTGGGCTTGCAGGTGGAGAACGGAATCAAAATAGTAATGGATTGCTAGCCACATCGCTTCTTGACATGATTTCTCACGCCCATTCCCTCGATCGGCTTATAAGATGGCCATACATTTTTCCACGCCTTTCCATTGATTTAATAAAAGAGAATAAATAACTATAAATAATAAATAAATATAAATATATACGGACAAATCCCACAGATTGAGCCAGCCCCAAAGTAAGTTCTTAAGTAAGACTTGTGTTATGGGATACTACCTCAACGATACTATATTTTATAATAGATACTTATTATATTGATAAACATCCAAGACCCAGGTCAATCTGAAAAAGATCATTTTCCATCTTGACCTGACCGGGGATCGAACCCGGTACCTCCGTGTCGCAGGCAGACGTGTTGACCGCTGCGCCACGGAGCTCGACGAAGAGAAGGCAAAAGTCATGCCGTAAAGATAGGTCAAAGACTTAACGAAGGATAGCAATATGGATTTTGCAAACCGTGACAGAATGGAATGCCCTCCCCGCGTCCCGCGTCACTGTTTTCCCTCTCGTATAATTAAGAAATGTACCACCCCAGGCCTCATCGTTGCCGTGTGGTTCCCGGCAGAGTAGAATAGGACCACTCCAAGTCTTCCCGTGGATGTCGTAAAAGGCGACTTAGGAAACACAAGCTAAATAAAGCTTACAAACATCAAAAAGACCTCTCCAACCCGTCTGGCCAGCGTGGAGAGTGTAGGCCAAATCCTCTGACTACTCTGGCTAATATATTACTGTGGTAGTACAGAGAGGGTCGTGCTCCTGCAGTGGAGACTAAAAAAGACCTGATGGATGGATGGATGGAGGCAAGATGAAACGCATTTCCATCCCAAAGCGTTCATTAAAAAAATGGAAAAATTGCTTCACCGAAAAGGACTAAATTCTTTAATTAATGATGATTTAGAGTATTTAAAAAACCGGCCAAGTGCGTGTCGGGCCACGCGCAGTGTAGGGTTTCGTAGTTGCGAATGACAACTTTGAGTTCACACTATTCACACTCGCACCTTACAGTTTAACGACCCAAAACATCTAACAATGAAAATAGTTTTTTTTTTTTTTTTTTTAAACTTTCGCGTTGCATGATTATTAAATGCAATGTCGGGAATTAACGCGAAAACATACCGTTTTCCTCCAGACGTTTCGGCCGGGTTACACCGACCGTGGTCACTGGATGACTCTCATCCAGTTTATTCGCGTATAATTCCCGACATTGCATTTAATAATGAAAATAGTATCAAATTTTACAGTTTATAAGTTGGTTGCCTATAACTTTTTAGTTTGTACTTAGAACTCAGCTCTGATAGTTTTCCTTTAAACTTCAGTATATATACTACTGTTGTAATTTTTTTTACGTATCTATATATAACCGTTTAGCAGATAGAGGGGGGGGGGACACTTACCTCTAACAAAAATTCGCACTTTAAAACCAAATATTTCGGAAACGGATCCCTAAATCGAAAAATGGTGTTCTCAACCTCACAATATTTTTGAAAGACCTATTTAACGATACCACACACGATGGGTAAATAGAGAAAAAAAAATTACTCTCCCACTTTACTAGTATGGGAGCCTTGTATGATACCCTAAAAAAAATTTTTTTTCAACTTTTTATTCTACCATTTTTTTGCCATGATTAATATACATACCCATACCAAATTATAGCTTTCTAGTACTTATAGTCTCTGCGTAAAACCGCGGACGGACAGACAGACAGACAGACAGACATGGCGAAACTATAAGGGTTCCTTGTTTACTACGGAACCCTAAAAAATATAGTTTTATAAGGTAGGCTAAGTACTAGCTGTAGGGGTCAGACATATGTATTGTATAACACCCCGCTTTTTACTCCGGGTTTTGAAAAGAATTTCCCACTTCTGGTTCTAGAGACGTCTCACAAAACTGCTATTAAAGCAAAAAAGTGACAAATTGGTATGAAAAAATTTACAACAGAAGTTCAAATTCCAATATTTTTAACCAAAAATGTTCGTTTCGCGCGAAATAAGCGAAAGAATTTATCTCAAAAAATCTATATTGGGTGTTTTGTGATATTTTTGAGGTCACATGACACCTCATTATGGCTGGTGACTTGTTTTTTAGAGAACCCATTGATAGATCGGTGAGAGGATGTGTTAGTGTGGATAAGCCACTAAAATATATCTTCTCTACTTTTACCAGTCTTGGTGCCTACATACCCATGCAGTATAGCGTAATTCAACCTTTGAGCTTTATTGAAATCTTGCAATCAGAATCAATCTTGAAGTTTTTTTTTACAATATGTATTCCATTAAGGATGAGATTAAAATAGGTATAGCTCAGATGCTTTAACTATTATACTTTGACGCCGTCATGCCTTTATTTTAATAACTGAAAAACTGGCCAATTTTTTAATGCTTGTGTGCGTGATAGCTTTGTGTTAGCACATACGTCATAACTTATGCCATCCTATCTGTAGCCGTGTATTTGTATTATAATATATGAGTTCGATACAATATTTTTTAGGTTATTAGAGTCTATCTAGAATTTAAATAATCTAAAATCAGACAGCGTTCATGTTTGATTTTCGATTTGGTGAAAGTTTTACGGCCGGCAAAAGATATTTTAAGCGTATCCACAACATATTAACGTGTGCGAGGGTGTGTTTTTGTCACAATAAATCTGTCAGGGCGTCACGCTACTGCAGAACTCTGCGTGTCGGGTTAATTAGAGGGTTAGGGGTTAAAATAGTGTAAAGATACCTAAAAAACTCAGGATAGGACATTTGTTTTACCAAGTTCTAAGAGAGAGATGCCCAACTTTTGCGTTAGTTAGTTCTAACCATTCTCGTAAAAACCCTGTATGGTTTTTACGAGAATGGTTAGAACTAACTCACAAAAACATGAAAATAGTGTGAATAAATTCTTAAATTTTATTTTGCTTTCCCTTGATTTTTTTTGTTGTATAGATTTCGTAGTAGAAATAATTTGAATAAATTCAGAATAAAAACAAAGGCTTGGCTTTAAAATACACTATCATAATAATAGATAGATATGCGTTCCCAGATCACAGTAATCACATTCTCATTACAAGGTTTTTATTCTATTCCGAGAAAAAATTAGTAGCAATCAAGATTCAGATTCAAGATTCAATCGTTTATTTAATATAGGTTTCTTTGAACACTTATTAATTGTCATATTTGTGTTTACAATTTTTACAACAAAAAAATTTTGTTGACGTCTATAATTACTTAATTATGGCTAAGTTTAGGCCGCTTCCAAAGCAGAGTTCCAATCATAGGATAGACCGAAGTCGTCGATATGAATTGATAAAATAGTAAGCACAATGTATACGTAAAGCTTATTAAAACTAAAAAACAAGCTCCAATTACAGTTTATGGGCAATTTGACGACAACACTCGAAGGGCTGCACCCTCCTCATCCCTTTGACAGATTACACGCTGCTTAGACGGGGTTGAATTGGAAATTATGCGGAAAATTCAACGTAATTATGTTATTTTATTAGTTTCACTAGCTGCTTGCCGGTGCTTCATCTGTGTGGGTCTTTGTTAACTGTCTATTAGTAAGGTGTTTTTAGTTGTGATAGTGCCACGCTACCGGTGAAATTCACTTTTGCTAGTAGCATGAATGGGCAGGCTCGTTCGGGGAAGTACCACACTCTCACAGTAAATCGACGTTTGAACTTTACCGCTTCTATGCTTCGTTCGGTGAGTGAGAGAGCCGGAGGCCCACATCCCCTTCCCCTCTGTGGAGTGAAAAATAAAGCCCGGCAACGCTCTTATAACACCTGGTGTTGCAGTTGTCCATGGGCAGCGGTGATCACTTACCATCAGGTGACCTGCTTCTCGTTTGCCGTCCTATCGGCTCGCCCGACCTCCTGTGCTGCTAAAAACTCATCTCTAATCCATCCGAGCATGTAGCATCCCTAATAACTTTATCCTGTTCCCCCAGTCCAGCAAACTCCTAACCTTCTTTCCCTTTTGGTCCTGATAGTCTTTCAGTTCAGGTCAGGGGTGTCATCATCAACTGCCTGTCCGCTGGCTGCAGGTATGGCATCGGGTACGCGCGCCCGGCCTCCTGAGCTGCTACTCCCTCGTCCCCAATCCATCCGAGCAAATAGCATCCCAAGTACCTGCATCCCGTTCCCCCAGTCCAGCAAAGTCCTACCCTTATCTCGATTAAAAAACGGTTTATTTGGTAGCAGCGTAAGAAACCGACTGCCACAAACTACGAAGAAGATACTATTACTAGTATCAGACGACCCACCGCCTTATGTTTTCTCTAGGCAATAAGGATCATAGACAAATAAGGGAGTGAGGGTGAAAATGAAAAAAATGCCATACAATTAGGTATTTGCCTAATGTTAAGATTATATAAAATTTGTTTCCAATGATACTAATTTCAATCTAAAAACACTATAAAAAACACTTTTAATTTGATATCGATTGGTTAAATGTTCTTAAAGCTTCTTTAAAGTTGGGTGAATAGGACCATTTTTTAAAGTATGAAAATCTTAAATTACAATTATACTGTATTGTAGTCCGTTAAATTTATAGCAACTTTTATTATGAAACCATTACCACAAACGTAATATTTCGTATAGCTACCAAACAAAGTTCTCACGCCGCCCATACAAAATACAAAGTTGTGACGTCACAAATATGTAGGCATTTCAGCAGTGCGTTTTCACGTCTAAAAATTAACGTCTAAAAATATGTGTCTTTAAAACTTCTATATCTGAAAGAGTTTTTTGTTTAGAAATGTATTTCGGTCACTATTGTTTTTATTTTTGGCAGGTCTTTACATAGCGACACGAAAATTTTTTTAGTCAAGTAGCCAATTACATTTGAGTTTCTACCGGGGGCCAGAAATTCAAACTCAATTGACGTGTGTTCTATGCCCTAAAATCCGTAAATGCAGTTTTTTGGCAGTGCCGACTGCGCTCGCCAATCCGTTTGCCAAGCCTTTTTAATGCTGACCATGAAAACTTTTTGATCGGATTCTATGAAAAAGGTTCAATAATTGTGCATGTGTGCCATTGGGCTATCATCATCATCATCATCAGGTCTCTCAAGTCTCCACTGCAGGAGCACGAACCTCTCTGTACTACCAGAGCCATATATTAGCTTGAGTAATCGGAGGATTTGGCCTCACTCTCCACGCTGGCCAGACGGGTTGGAGAGGTATCTTTGATGTTTATAAGCTTTGTTTAGCTTGTGTTTCCTTAGTCGCCTTTTACGACATCCACGGGATGACTTGGAGTGGTCCTATTCTACTCTGCCGGGAACCACACGGCTAGGCATTGGGCTATCGTGTAGTTGTAATGGTGTTAAAGGGCCTAAAATAATGGTAAAATACAACATACAACATTATGATCTAAGTATCGATGTCATATGGAAGAATATTTTAATATTTTAGACCTTTGCACATTTCTCTTCTTTGAACCCAATCGATGTCATAATATATAGAATTTCATCAGTGATTTAATGTACTTATTACTACGTTTTTCAAAAGGGGCAGAAACTCACCCCGCATTTTCGGCCCCCAATAAACAGGTGTCAAATGAAGACTTCAAAATGACCCTAAATTACGTCCTAATCCCAAGAGAGCCAATTAAATTCATTAGTGGGATAGGTTATTGGGTAGTTTGAGCAAGGGTGAAGTGATGAGATGACAGTTAAAAACATCGGTCAAGTGCGAGTCGCACTCGCGCAAGAAGGGCTCCGTACCATCCCAACCCCAATCCCAACTAATATTATAAAAAATGCGAAAGTGAGTTTGTTTGTTACGCTTTCACGCTCTATCTACTGAACCGATCATCATGAAGTTTTGCATACACACCTAGTATTATTCTGATATCTATGGCATACACATAGGGTACTGAGAAGGACATAGGTTATAATTCACGCGGGCGAAGCCGCGGGCAACAGCTAGTTATTTACATAACAGAAGACTATCGAGCAAAAGAGGTAAAACTATCACGTTTGTTGTATGGGAGCCCCTCTTAAATATTAATTTTATTTTGATTTAATTATTTATCTTTAAAGTGAATATTAGACTAAATGTTCTGTGAATATTCCAAGAGTACTACCTTTTGCCGTTATTATATCGAGCTAAAAACAACACGTTTCTTGTATGGGAGCCCTTGTTACATATTTATTTTTTTAGTATTTTTGTTATAGAAGCAACAGAAATATACCTACATCATCTGTGATAATTTCAACTGTTCAGCTTCATTCGGTTTATAAAATACAGTATGGCGAAAGACAGACAGACAGACAGACAGACAAACGGATATTGAAGTCTATTAAATAGCGTGTCAATTAACTCTCGACATACCCTTAAGAGTCCCACGTAAAGCCGAAATCCCATTACAAACGTAGTTTGGTTTTAGTTTTACAACAGTTAAGCCAATCTCAACCAAATTTCGTACATACGACCGGATAAGGCATATTGATGTTTATAATCAGATTTAAATTTTAAAAACAATACCTATACAAAATTACAGCGAGTAGAAGTTTTTTATCGAAAACTTCTCTTCGGCCGTTCAGGCTATGCATGCAAATCGCAGCCCATCAGGCATATGAGAATTTACTGTCTCTTCAAACCTTGAGCACACAGGCAACGTCCAAAGCCAAAGTCCTTCCCTCCTGGGGGCCCTTTGGTGATATTCGCCTTACAGGTTGAGAGTTAAGGGCACTCTGTTCTCACCTCAAAAGTCCAGTGAAGTAGCGAAAGCTCACTTGGAGCTAGCTACATAGTCCTTGCAGAAAAAAAGATGAAGATGCATATAGGATGCATACTATATGGGTACCGTCGTCGACTCCACTTTTCATAACACTACGCCATCTATACTTTCAACATGTAACTAACAATATCCGAGGCAGGAGATGTCACTGCTAGCGCTTTTAAAATACGAAATTATAGTCATGGGACAACACGTTACAAATTTTTATCGATACTTACATTATAAAAGTGAAATCGACATGTCATATCTAACTAATCCAGTATATTAAAAATGTGAAAGTAAGTTTGATGGTTTAATACGTGAAAGCCAAAATTATTCAACTGATTATCAGGAAATATTTCTTATATGTACATCGTGTATTATCCACTGACATGTCCTTTCTTGACGGGATAACTGTGCCCGTCAAAATAAACAACTTTTCGTAAGGAACCAATTCTGGGAAATCAAACAAAAATTCAACATTTTTATATAAATTTCGGGGCTGGCCGAGCACTTTTGTACGGATGTCTTTTTATTCGAATTAAAGGTTCGTAAATCAAACAAAACAATGCATTTTGACGTCATTTATTCATAAAGACAATTCAATAAATGAACGCACTAAATTACAATAATTTGAGATATGTCTCTTAGATATTAGTCCATGGTGAGTGTTATGTCGTTACTAAAACAATTTACTCTCTGTTTTTCGAGTGGCCAATACATAGTTTTCAGATTTTTTCCAGCTATCTCAAAGCATGTGGCAGAATTTTTTACTAACACATTAATATCATGTGTATTGAAGTCTTCTGCACTTCTTAATTTACAAGGATTTTTAAGAAAATCACATCCTCATCCTAATATTAGTAAGTTAACATTGGTTGAAAACAAATATATAATATAGTTGGATGGCGCAGACAAAGGGAGGCTTATGCCCAGCAGTGGGTTATGGAAAGCTGATGATGATGATGATGATGAACATTGGTTGAAAACGCAATTTAATGCGCCTATAGATACAAGGAAAGGGAAAAGGTCATCTCATGAGACACGATGATTTTTAACATAAATATACATTAATATAAATAATACACACAGTAATAGTCACAAAATGACTTAGGAATAGTTTTACGGACAAATAAAAAAAATACACGTTAGAACTTACAAAGTGTGTAAAAGGGAAGAATTGAGGTAATTGGTAACTCAACAGACAAGCGTCTAGCTCTTTAATTAGAAGAAGAAAAAGATCTCTTTTTAAGGAAGAAACTGTGTTCATTCATATAAATCAATAATTAATACAATCGTCTATTTCAGATATAAGCAGAAACTCATATTTGAGATCCATATTGTTATTTATATATATATATATATGTATATACTTCGAAAAAAATTATGAGTATTAATCGTTAAGTTTACTAGGCATAAACAAACTCCAACCTATATGCTTAAAATTTGACTTTCAGGGACACTTACGTCGTTAAACAATATTCTTCTCCTGTAGACTCTTTGCTTAACATTTTGTAATTGAGATTGCGTATTTTCCCACGATAAGATCATCATTTTTAACATATCTTTGATTGTATATATGGGGAGGTGTTTAACATTTACTTAATCAATAGGTACTTTATTTTTGGATGTGTATGCTTGTATGAGGATTATTGACGTTTTCAGCAATTTTATATCTTAACACTCAATAATAATGGCATAACATCACCACTATGTTCGTAATTATGTATATAATAAGCTACAATACTTTACACTATTGTTTAAGATCAATATTACTGGAAGACAAATTGTATGGCATATAATAATTTTAGTACAATATTTTAAATATAAATGCACCGATGTACGTAATGCTACAAAACTATTGAGGGAACTACAGGAGTCAATACAAAATATTAGGAAAATAGAATTATATCTCAATTAGTAGAAAATATTTCTGAAACATTCGATAGCCTTTTTTTATTTGCCGTTCACACCAACATCTGTTTCGAAGTATCTGTATTTTTATTGTTTTTTTTTGTTAAATAATTTGTAATCTGTTATTTTATTAAGGGTCAAAGATGTCAATTTAAACTGAGGTAATTTCAAGTTATACATAAGTACATAAGTTTATAAATAATCAGTATGCTTAAGATCTTAAGCACATTGAATTTTTATAATTCTTTTATTAAACATTCTTTTTTATCTCAATTTGTGTCTGGGTAGATAAAAGATTTAGAAATAATAACATGTGGCCAGCTAGGCCATTTTGAAACATCATTATATTTTGATTTTAAGTAACATTTACCCCAGTTTTGCTTTACTCAACTTCAATATTTTATTTGGATTTCAGCACTATATCGAAACAAGTGTTTAAAGTGTACACGACGTATTAGACGAATTTCAAGACCAAAACGATAGTGCAAATTTGAATTTAAATCCGAAAAGTGGCTTACGTATAGATATAGAATATTTACACCAAGAAAAGAGTGCTCAATGTAGTATGTATAAATATCGAAAAATCCAAGTACATATATAAAAAACAAGCCACAAACAGCTCAGTATCACGTATCACTCGGCGAAAACATAAGCTGAATCTATGTACAGCGAAAAGCGAGCATTAAGGGACTATACGACTAACTTAAGCTAAAACTCTAACCTCATACAAATAAGATACGAACTTACGATACAACAATGATCACAAACGCATTTCACGTACAACTTAGATTATATGAAACGATATGTTTAGAGTAAATGACGATTAGGTATATAATAAACAAAGAGAAAGCCCCCGCTTATTTGAAAGCGTTTACACACAACGCACCTTAACTAGCAAAACTTGGTTACTAGTGTCTGTTTCCATAATAAAATATACATTTATTAATGCTACTTGTATATTATTTAAGCTACAATATATTATACGAGTACAAAATTTAAAAGTCTTGACAGTATCAAAATACAAGAAAACAAAATTATTTTTGGAAGAATAATAGTTATTATTATAAACTTATATTACAAGCATTAACTAAAAGAATTTTATTTGTAGTAATTAAATAAAGTGAATAGGTAGGCGACGAAAGACTTTTTCTTTGTGCTTGGGTAAAATTTATGTATTATTTCTTGAATTCATAATAATCATAGGTATATTTTAAATATAGTATCTATATGTAGAAATTTATCCAAAATATAGTTTGAAGAGTAGTGGAAGCCAGAAGAGGTAGTTAGAAGTTCTTAAAACAAAGGGTTATGTACAGTAAAATATTTTTTGGTAAATTAAATAATTAGCTCTATTTGGGTGTATAAATAATTTCCAATCCGATTTTTCTTCAATATGAATTTGGTCCTTTCTACAATAATGTCTTTGTGAATTAATTTTTTTTCTGACCTATTAAGAAATACATAAGGAATAAATTCATCATATATAACGTATCTTTTGTAACATAGGTTTTTAAACATTTTATTTATTTAAATTAGTTACTAATTATTCTGCATATTTTTTCACATAATCTTAGCAGAATGTAAATTATACAAAAATATTATTAAAATACGTAACAACAGTAACTCACGTGAATAGTCAGCTACTGGCCGACATGTTTCGACCTCATCCGCACTGGGCGGATTGGGACGACATCGTGCGCGCGTCTCAATTCACATTCGCCCTGAGGAAGACCTCCGAATGAGGTTGAAACATGTTAGCCAGTAGCTGACTATTTACGTGAGTAACCCGTTGTTACGTATTTTAATAATGTCTATATCTCACGTTAGTTTTAATCAAAAAATATACAAAAATATTATGTTAAAATTAGGCAAGAAAATCTTAGAAACAACGATGGAGTATAATACATAGTTGTTCTGCCTAAATACAATATACATACACTAAAACACTAGTGATCACCAAGTTTTGCACACAAGACAACATCAAATTTCAGCCATAAGTGTCATTAAGACGGCATCCAATAAAAAATACTTATTGCTTGTACACGTTTATCGTAGTGTCCGCTACACCGCAAACAATCTCAAATAATCTTTATTATTACAATAATCCATTAAATTATATTATTATCATCTGATATGTATGATAGAAATGTTAACAGGATATATATTCCACAATTGACTTACGCTCGCTAAGAAATTATAAATTTAAGGTAATAAAACGTACAGAAAAATGTTTTTGACAGGATTACAAGAGGAAATATTCTGCCAAATGTTAGTCTTTCGGATATTAAGGAAAAATAGGTTGTGTCGAATTCTGAGTAGTAGTAGCCGTTTATTTCTGAAGCACTGTAATATTAAAACTTTTATATTTTGTTATCTTAATTTACAAATTTAAAATTAACAACATTCAATATTATCTATTAATTTTTGTACGTTTTATTACAACTGAAACCAACCAAGGATATTGTGATACTTAAAACAAGTATTTATAAAACCCTTCTCTTTCTTTCAATTTCAACTGTAAGCCAATTTTCTTAAACGAGAGAAAATATAAAACACTAGCCTATGGGGTATTTGGGGTTATATGAGGATTAAATACATTTTTACATCATAATCAACTGTTAACAACATTATCAAACAATTATATTTTATCTGTAGTGCGTTTTATATGAAACATTCAAAATCGCACACATCAAAACTTTCGTGCGCTATTGTTGAGTATACTTAAACATTTCCTTACTTAATAACCATTCAGTGATTCTCAAACGCTATCTTTAAGCTTTAACCATCTTAATATTTGAGATTCACTTTGACCGTTTTGGGATAGTATTGAAAAATTAAGGAACCATTTCTTAGTATATCTGTAATTAGGTATGTATGACGAGATAACATTATATTTTATGTTGATAATATACTTTCATGTTTTTAACTTCTTGCTATTTATGTAAATAGGTGACAGTATTTATCAATGCTACCCCAACACTATCAAATCATTAACACTATTTTAATTGATTCTTTGAATTATGCTAAACAGCCGAGGAATTCCTTTAACGATTATAAAATGTAATTGTGCGTAATTCAATTATAATCTGCAGAAATATTATTGACATCATAAATAAAAAAGTCAAAAGCGAAGTATTTATTTTCTTTTATCAATATCGATTTTTTTTAAGTTAATATCATTAAGGACCTTTTAATAATACTCTAACATGTAAAGAACACTGTATTTGTGACATCAGCGCTTCGATCAACAATACCAACTAGATATCAGGTCGGCGCAAGAAAAGCGGCTCGGCAAATAACAGCGCACTCCAGACGGTGAGCTCTTATTTTGTTTAGTTTGGAATAATAGAATTGCGACTTTATTATCACGTGCTATGGTCGAGAATACGTTGAACTTAAAACGGTTTTATAGCTACATTCAAGCGGACAGAATCATCAGTGTATAATATATGTTGGTTCTATTTGAAAATAAATAAATAAGTATTCTTACTTCGGCTGATAGCATAAACCATTGAATTAGAAGCGTTCTCCAAACAAGTTTAAAGATAATGTTGCATCTCAAAACAGTATAGTTCCTATCAAAGCAAGCCAGCGTCACGTTTTTACATTATTTAGGTTGTTAGGTTTGGTAGTATTTTTTTTATAATTCAGGTTGGAATTTTGATAGAACAATTAACAACATTTATAGCCTTACTACCCTTTGGTCACTCCGTCAACCGATGTCTACAAAAGTGGTTATCTATTCATAGCTACTAAAACCTTTTTAATCTTCCAACAGGCATGCAAAAACCTATAAGATTTTGTCTGGAGAACGCCATTGAGTCAATATTCCAATTTCACCGATATAATCTCACTTTAACAACAACTTGGTCTACCTCTCTATGAAACGTGTTGGCCTTTATCCAATTCTCACTAGCTTAACTAACGCGTTCTGAATTCTTAAAACTATTAAAATAAAATAAAAAAGTGTATCTTAAAAAATAATTTCATAGATTTGTAACCAAATATCATTTGAAGTTATTAAACTTACTTAATAGTCAACAAAAGAAATTACTGACTTAGTGTTGTTTATAAAATGCACATTAAAAGCGATCAAACTGTTTTTATTGTATTCATGTAAGTATAATTTTGATTAATTCACCAGCAATTCAACAATAATACAACTTACTTACCAATTAGAGGTACAGTTTTGGTGTTACTGCCACACTTTTCAAGTTACCCATCCTCGAATGTTAAAATAAAGTTGCTTCAAACAAAACGGAAAAGTAAATAAATCTGGAAATAAAAAAAAACGCACTATTCATATTGAGGCCATTTTAGATCAAAAAAAAAAAAATCAATATGCAAATGTCAACCAGCTTAGACAATCAACCTTTTTTTGCGAACTGAAAAACTTAAACCGACAATAGATTATTGCCTAACGATATGTAACTTTTTAAAATTAATTTTTAGATTTGTAAAACAATAATATTTTATTGTTCAAAATTAAAAATGATATGTTATTTTTATCAAAGAATTTTCTAACCATTGTTAATTTTGGTTTTGGGAAAATATAGAAAACCTATGCCAAGTTAATAGAGTCCCATTTCATCGGCAATAAAGTACCTTACTATCGGCTTTAATTTTATTTTAGCCCGCTTTTTAGATGACTCTAATGCTGGCCACAAAAAAAAACCAATAAAAAAATAAAATTCGAATTCAGAACGTTCCTATCCCGCTCACTCCATAGTGTCATACTGGACCTTTTTCACCTTCAAATAGCGCCAGATGGCGTAACCTACCAAAGTGCCGGCTGTAGCGATCGCTAGTGCTGCCCCCACGGCCACGGGGGCCGCTTCGGAGCGCGCGCGGGCCGAGTCGCTACAGTGCCAGGGAGGCCCGAATTCACCGTCCCGTTTGTACATGAAGGCTTGTAGTCGCATTTGGCGGAGGTAGAGCTTAGCTCGGTGGATGGTGGCGGGGCTGTAAATAAAATTTAAAAGTAAAAATTGATGATAAAGATAAGAGCTCTTTATTACACCAGGAATAATTAAGAATTATACATTACAATAACATAGTAGTGTACAAAGGCAGCCTTATCGCTAAAACAATTTTTTACCTTGCCGGGTAAATAGGATTTTATTTTACAAAAATCGGTATGGTGCTTTTATCGATATATATTTTGAATAAAACGGTTTCACTTTTTAGTACTCTGTGAAAATATACCTACAATACAATGCAATACGTCGAGAAAACCCTTTATGTATATTCCTAAAGACGCCGCTCAGCCATTCAAAATGATTTGTTTTCATAATGGCAATAATTGCGGGAAACGAATCGAAACGATCGGCTAGGTTGGTTTAGCCATATTGTTTACTAGTAAATGACGAGCCTTCGTAAACAGTACCTTTTTCGGGCATAAAGAATACCCCATGGCCTTTCCCGGGCTTCAAACTTCCTTAAACTGAAAATTCATCTCAACATAGATATTATAATTCTTCAGGAATTGATGTCTCGTCCGGAGGCAACCCTTGGCAAACGCTCTAGTAAAAGTTTCAAAAAACACCGATAGATGGCAGTGGTACAGCAGTGGTGCTAATTGATTAGACTAATACCATGTGGTCTCAACGCCTTAATCGTACGATTTGTTCTCAGAGACTCGCATAGATGGCGCCACTCGAAACTACACAACATTGTATCTACCGTATTATGAGAATATAAAACATGATTCACAAAATATATCTTATTAAAAATCAAAATAATATTTTAGGCATAATATTTTAAAATGACACCGTATATTTAGTAAGTTAAATGCTAACGCAGATTACCGCCATCTAGTATCGACTACCAAGCAACTCTCCTGCGACATACATTCGCCTGCTTTTCGCAACCTTAATTTGGTCCAATATTTTTGTATGAGGTGGGCAGTCTATTACGTTAGTATTATATTGTCTTTGCTAATACGAATATTTTGAAGCGTAAAAAGAATATACGAAATAATTTGAATATAAAGAACAAATGCAATAATCGACAATATTTTTAATAGTAAGTTGGAATATGAATATCTATTATTAAATATAGCACGTAGCGTCACCTATGTATGGAGCCCAACTCTATAAGTATGAAACTTCGTGACGTCAAATGGTAAGAAATAAGAATTAAAATACTCACTTTGCATCCTGTTCAGCCAATTCCACTATAGTCTCCTCAGGACAATGGAAGGACTTCCCGACTGGAGTGGGGAACAGCAACACACTAGGATCGGTTCGGAGACTAACTCTTCGACCCTGCTTCGCAGCATGTTCAAGAATCCTCGCGCTTGAGTTGTAGGTTAACCTCATATTGTCGACATACCAACGTTCCCCGCCTGGTGTCTGAAATATTTGAAATTACGATTAATATTTGAGTTACATTCGACGTCAACAAAAAGCGATCTAAGTAAAGGATATAAAAAAGAACGGGTTGCACTCCGGAAGTGCCGGCAGAAGTGAAAACTTATAATACTATCACTCATTATTTAAAACCCTTCCCTAACAGCAGTCACCATCCATGGAAGTGCGTAGCACGCTGTAACATACACACACACACATTCGCGCAAGCGCCCTGCGCCGTCTTACGAATTGTCAATCTGACGAATCCGACGGTCACGTGACCTGTCGCGAGTTTAACATTTTTCCCCATCACAAAAGCGCCGCTAAAGAAGTTTTCACTTCAATAATATTTCTGCCGGCCTATTTACTAACTCAGATGACAGGTGTCGATGCCTATCACTCTAGGATTTGCTGTTACAATGCGGTTTTTGTATTTCAAGAACAAAGTTCGAGCAAGCAAAACCCGCATTGTAATTGTAATTTTAAGATTGATAGGCATCGACACCTGTCATCCGAGTTCGTAAATAGGGGGGCTGGCCGTCAATGAACGTCAGTGACATTTCAAAATGGACATATCGACTGTCAGAAAAACAAGATTCAACGTCACACATCCATATGAATTTGATATATACCTAATCCATGGTACAGGCATGGATCTAAGAATAATCAGGATATGCCCTTGGAAAATGTAACAGTGACGCACATAAAAATCCCTACACTCGTGTCGCGACACTAGCGCACGCACACATCGGCACAAAAATCCCTACACTTTTCCCCGGTCGAACGAAATGTCAAATTTCCCAAATGTCAAATACATGCTGCACACATGTGACTTGATGTGACGTAAGTGTCTACGCCGCATGTACCAATAAGGAAGCAGGAGCATCACGCGATACCAGCTGCACCAATCACCCATTTGGATACCCCCCGCGTCCCGCAGGGCCTATAAAAGAAGACTTCACCCTCGTTCGCCCTCTCTTTGCCATCTTGCCTGCTCACGAATCGCACCTTTGTATAGATTCCCCAATTTTCTATTGCTCATGTATTTTGGAGTTTATTTTATAATATAATTCTTTAAGGATTATTTCCCTTTCATTTAAAATCCTTGTTCTCCCTTGAACAGTAAGTTATGCTTCACTTTTGATGTGTCTAATGCCGGGTCCATATTATTCCTAGGTCCATGGGTACAGGAAAAAATTAAAGGAACCTTGTCATTTGAACGATCAAAATCTAATAGGTTCATCCATGTGTAGAGGCGAAATACGTGTCGCGGGTCGCGGGAACGACGGTCAAGTTCGTCGTCAACATCGGCAAGGGTTGCATGCACTTATTGGTGGCGGGCTTGAAGGGACTAACAGTAGTAGGAGAGCGCTGACCAGCAATAGTTTGCAAGAACTAGCTAACGGAAGCACACAAATTAATTTATCTCAAAGTGCATGTAAAAGAACCTAAAACTCAACAGTTTTTTTATAACATCGTAATATCAGAACATTCAGAACACGAAATAGGTAATCTAAAGAAACTTGTTTACCTTTGCAAACGACCATTCCAACGCAAACTCCTTAAATGTGAGCACCAGGGTCTCAGCGTCACCTTCTTTGCAGACTCCACTGACTGCTGCATTGTTCGGCACGAAGGTGTTCGCGTCCTGGAAACCACAGAAGTAATATATAGGGAACATATCACACAAACTGAGCTAGCCCCACAGTAAGTTTGTGAACTTGTGTCGCAGGATACTAACTCAACGATACTATATTTTATCTATATACTTATATAGATAAACATCTAAGACCGAGGTCAATATGAAAAAGATCTTTTTCCATCTTGACCTGATATAATAAATGTATATACAAAAGGCTAGCCGTGTTGCAAACTAAAATAGCATAAATGATGGTATGGTATCATATTCAACGAATCCACGAAGTTTCAATCTCGGTTAATAATCTTGATAGCGAGTTCTGACTTTGAACAACGCCATCTAGTTGGTGTTTCGGAAAGCTTTTTCCGTGGTATTGGCGAATTTTGTCGTATATAGTGTTACTATCATTAAAGACAATATAATACTAACGTAATAGACAACCTCACCAAAAATATTGGACCAAATTAAGGTTGCGAAAAGCAGGCGAATGTATGGCGCAGGAGAGTTGCTTGGTAGTCGATACTAGATGGCGGTAATCTGCGTTAGCATTTAACTTACTAAATATACGGTGTCATTTTAAAATATTATGCCTAAAATATTATTTTGATTTTTAATAAGACATATTTTGTAAATTATGTTTTTATATTCTCATAATACGGTAGATACAATGTTGTGTAGTTTCGAGTGGCGCCATCTATGCGAGTCTCTTAGAACAAATCGTACGATTAAGGCGTTGAGACCACATGCTATCATCATCAGGCCCCTTTAGTCTTCACTGCAGGAGCATGACCCTCTCTGTACTACCAGAGCCTTATAGCCTTAGAGCCAGAGCAGTCAGAGGATGGCCTACACTCTCCACGCTGGCCAGACGGGTTGAGGTCTCTTTGTTGTTTATAAGCTTTGTTTAGCTTGTGTTCCCTAATTCGGTTTAAAGAACTTTATTTTTACTCAAAAGACATAACATAACGTCACTTACATGAGCAAATTTTATAATATTTAAAAACAATCATGCAAAACAAACGAAATAATTAATTAATTGAATAGCGGGTGGAATGCTTTGTTGCATTACTTTGCGAACTCGATCCGCAGCTCCTCGCGTAGTGCGAAAACAATGTTATCGTAGGCGATGGTCCAAGTTACAAGATTTGTTCTTCGATATATTCCTACAATTTTTTTTTGTATAAATTGAACGAGCTTGCTTCCTTCACGTTTTCAGGAAGTTGATTGTACAACTGTGCTCCCGCAAATGTAATGGTATTTTTACCGTAATTTGTTCTAATACTTGGTAATACCAAGTGGTTCTTACGGCGGTTTGAGTATTTATATGTAGTTCCTTTTGTTTTAAATGATAATTGACAGTGAATTTTGTTGTTTAAGATTTTGTATATTAGAATACATGTGTTATAAGTATACAATTGGTTGATATTTAGAAGTTTTGTATTTTTGTATAATAGTTTGGTAGGGGTTTTGAAATTAGTTACTAATTCGCCTTTTACGACCATCTGTGGCTTGGAGTGGTCCTATTCTGCTCTGCCGGGAACCACGCGACCAAATACTCAATACTCGACTAATTAACTAGCCGCGAAAAAGGCTTCAGTCATTTTCATTACTTACGGCTCGCTCATTGAGCTTCGTGACGTAAGAGATATCCAATAGGGCGTCTACTGTGAGCAGGATGCAGGTCTCCCCCGAAATCTGGAGGCGATAGGTTGCTGTCATAAGACTCCGCTCTGTCGCTGGTTCCTGGAATATAACGAGTATAACTTCACACCATCATCTTGATAAAGAGATTCATCCTTATCATCCCGTACGTTACGATTTCTCAGTCAAAAGTCAAGGTTTTTGCGACTTATCCGTGTACCTAATCCACTAAGTAAGTAATAACATCGCTTCTTATGGTCACATGTGTGTGACCTATGCATCTCAGATTATCAATATTGTAACTTAGAGCTAACTCAGCATTAGTCCAGTAAAAAAAGTTTTTAATATTGACGGACGGTCTCAGTGGGTGACTCTCTTTAAAAGGAATGTCCATTTTAATTCTCTATTTGGCTCAAAGGTCTGGCGGAGAGAAATGCAATATTTTCTTTTTTAAATTGTGCAATTAATAATATAAATATAATTTAAAATATTTTTAACATAAAACAATGACCGACTTCAACCCTATTAATTTGTTTTAATAAACATAAGAATAAAATGGACATTAGGGTAAACCAAACGGCATTACTGTATTTTGTTTCTGTCTAAAAGCGCACGATACTTTTGATAAAAAATTTATGGGACCATCTGTATACCTATCAAACAAAAACGAATTTCTTAAATTGGTCTAGGCGTCTTCGAAAAATCGGGGAACATATATAAAAAAAAGATTACGACGAATTGAGAACCTCCTCCGTTTTTTGAAGTCGGTTAAAAATAACTGTCGAGGTCCAATTTACACGCTATAAATACACACACGCGCTAAATACTTTCCTTTACGGTTCGTCAGTCGGGTAAAAAAGAAAAAAGTCACGTAAAATTTAATAAATAGTTTGAAAATATACTCACTGTAGACCCTCCCGGTGCCACCGTAGTTTTGCTATACTTGGTAACCCTCGGCCTCCTGGTAGACGCCCCATCTAACTGGAGACCTTGCACTGAGCATATCACCAGCACTAGAACAAAAAACATGGGTCACCATAGCCCTGATGATGAACACAAACAAAAAATACGTCTCGAGAAAAAAATTTGGAGCAAAGGAACAAACGCATCTAGTTTCTGTGGATGCAGCTAAACGAATGATTTGCGTAGAGATTGGATGTGTTAGTTATCGATGTATGAGAATATATCGATAGTTTTTTGTTCGTCATTTCGGAAAAATTATTCTCATGGTAAACTTTATTCAACGAGCTAAACAAGATAGGTAGGCATTCAAATATGACAAGAAAATTAACTAAAAGTCTAAAAGGGTCTGTCCGAGCAACAAGGTGCCAAGAACGCTGGCTGCGCGCTCTTGCCTCGATAAATACATTTGTAATCTCTCAATTTTTTTTAAAGTTGATTAACAAAACTGAAGTCATATCGTAGAGTGCAGTAGCTTAATAAACTAAATAGTAGAAGGATAAGTTAAAGTGACTATTATTTTTCTTTCATCAGTAATTTTATTCAAAACTGAATGCCCAAAGAGTATATCGCTAGCACTACAACTAACAACGTGGGTCACCATCAAAGATGGAGGATTTTTTTTTATAAAAATTATGATCTAAATTATTTGGTTTGTTTAGATTCAGTTAAATTGACTCACTTTTGTATACATATAGTTGGAGCATCTATTGATATGGTTATTTATGATCTATAGGCTTTTTGGACTTACAAAAGATAAAAAGATAAAGCTCTAGTAATTGGTACATGAAATTGATATAATTTAAAATATTTCGACTACCTTAATTGACCGACCATACAAGTATGTCTTTGGCTAAATATAGATACAATGTAAACAATTTATGGATAAATGTTTCAAATACATATAAAATAATATTTTAAAGGAAATCACCGAGTTGTTTTTACGGCAGATATTTTTGCGCCGAGCATATAACGTGCACTCGAACAAACAACATATATCACCAACGAGAGCTAATAAATGAAATGATAAATTAATAAATAATATATAGGGACATATCACACAAATTGAGCTAGCCCCACAGTAAGTTGTGAACTTGTGTCGCAGGATACTAACTCAACGATACTATATTTTATAATAGATACGTATATAGATAAACATCCAAATAATAATAAATATATACGGACAAATCACACAGATTGAGCTAGCCCCAAAGTAAGTTCTAGACTTGTGTTATGGGATACTAACTCAACGATACTATATTTTATAATGTATACATACATACCTACCTATATAGATAAACATCCAAGACCCAGGTCAATCTGAAAAAGATCATTTTCCAAACGGGGATCGAACCCGGGACCATCCGTGTCATAGGCAGGCGTGTTGACCGCTGCGCCACGGAGCTCGTCGAGATTATATGATTATGATAAACACATAAGATGCCTCGGAATAAAAATGAGCAAACTGTACTAGTGAACGCATCTGGCAATCACATAAATTTTATATACATATAACAGTATTTTAGAAAATAAAGTATCATCAAACAGTTTATTTTTCAAGTATAAAATATCATCAACAATTATTAAGGGGGTTCCTGGATCGTTTGAAGACACAAAAATTTCATTTGCTCAAAAACAAATTTGGATGAAATGGGTATATATCCAGGACGGTTTAAAAACACAATAGGGCCCGGTAGTTGTTGCTGTTGCCGGTTTGTCATCAGAGATTTAATAACGTAAATGATGATGAATTTTGAAATGCATACATGGTGTACGTCGACGCCCATCTATATCTTCGCCAACCCTGATTCAACGTTAACAAATTCAACGCTAGAATGATATATTTATATCGATATCGACAAATCTATCACCAGTGGAGAGTCCACCACTACGATGTTTGTGAATGGAAAATTATAGCCCGCCTCACAACAGCGGACAACGGCACCAATCATGCACTGTGACTGTGCGTATTTAGGCGCCGCTACCACAAGCAAACTATTACTATTTTATAGAGCAATCTATTTTAATCCTTTTTACGGAATACATATGGACAAATCACACAGATTGAGCTAGCACCAAAGCTAGCTAGTGAACATGGTTTAGAACAATCGGGATAAAATTATCTATGACACAAAAAAAAAACTAAACGAAAATCGGCTCATCCGTTTGGGACCTACGATACTACAGGCAGATACACAGACAAATACGTTAAACTAATAACCCCTCTCTTAAAATAAATCCACATAAAACAAACTATTACTATTTTATAGAGCAATATATAATCCTTTTTAGTTGAAAAATCAATCTTTTAAGCGACTGCTGCGTAATCCTCACTAATATTATAAATGCGAAAGTGAATTTGTTTGTTTGTTTCGCTTTCGCGCCCTATCTACTGAACCGATCATATATGATTTTAAGCTTTCGCGGTCACAATCACTATTATGTTCACTACGGGACTTACCGCGAGTTGAGGTTGATGAATGAGTTAGTCTGTGAAAATGGCAGCTGCAATGTTGTCGAAATATCAGACAGAACTCAAAAATAATCGCGGTAAGTCCCGTAGTGAACATAATAGTGAACCGATCATTATGAAATTTTCATACACATAGGTTAGGGTACTGAGAAGGAGGTGAAACCGCGGATAACAGGTAGTATTTCAATATTTTACATATCTTGTCCCTCCTGCTGCTCTTTCCGAAATATTGTTTTTCCAAATTTTTTTTATACCAAAACCGACTTTAACACTATCCAGAAGGGTACAAATTACAAACTTATTAATATATCACTACATATTATAAAACATAGTCCTCCGCCGCGTCTGTCTGTCTGTCTGTTCGCGATAAACTCAAAAAGTACTCCACGGATTTTCATACGGTTTTCACCAATAGATAGAGTGATTCACGAGGAAGGTTTTAAGGTATAATACATGCCCGGGCGCAGCCGGGTAGGGCTGCTAGTTTTTTATAATTTAATTGCTTTGAAATCTTTTAATTATTGAATTGCTAAGATTTTTTGTTTTATGAAGTTGATTATCCTTTTAGCGTCGATACCACAAACAACTAGCTTCCTCTACCACCCGCTTATAAGAAATAACATACGTTAATGTTGATTCGCCGGACAGACAAAAGGCTCTGTGATACGATACTTTAGAAGAGAGACTACCTGTACATTTTCATACGAAAGCGATAACGCTTCCCACCCCTTAAACATAGTCTAATTTCAATATTTTTTTACACATTAACAAATTGGAGAAGTAGGGCTGTACGTTTTGGTATTTAAATATATTGCTTACAACAAAAGTTATGTATGAGCATCTAAGTTTTTGACATAAAAATACCCGGGGCATTTTAGTTTATAAAAATTAATCTTGTAAAAATAACTATAAACTTTTAACAGCAACCTAAAGGTATTCTATTCTATTCTAAAGGTACTTATCAAGAGTGTCATATGCTGTTACAAACGCCGCGGTTGCGAAGCTCGTCTCAAAATAATATTCTAGTAACATAATACGAACGTTAATCCTCTTGAATAAATAGGTCAAACAACAAAGATTTTAATCACCTAGGGCGTAAACCACCAATTTGCGAAGTGAATTTCGCAGGCGCCGTAACAGAACCGCAGCGCTGATATTCCTACTTGAGTGTAAAGGTATCATTCCATTGGTAAAACGAGGCGACTTGAATGAATGTAAGATATTTAATGTGAATTTGCCCGCTAGAGACCTTTAATAGCATGAGGTTGAAATTACTTTTAATAGGAGTAATACCTGGGAAACTAGGCTGAGATTCAACGTAAAAACGTGCTTTCCAGATATTAGAACATGTTACATCGAATTGCCCCCAAAACCTATCATCATCAAGTCTTTTTTTAGTCTCCACTACAGGAGCACGGCCACGACCCTCTCTGTACTACCAGAGCCATATTATTAGCTTGAGCAGTCAGAGGATTGAGAGTGTAGGCCTTAGCTTACACTCTCCACGCAAGCCAGACGGGTTTATTTATTAATTTATTTTGCATTTTTTATTTTATTATTTGGGTTATTTGGGTTGCAGAGGTCTCTTTGATGATTTAAGCTTTGTGTAGCTTGTGTTTCCTAAGTCGCCTTCAACGACATCGATGGTCCACTACAAGTCTTTTGGAGTGGTCCTATTCTACTCTGCCGGGAACCACACGGTAGGTAATCCAAAACCTATGTATGTACTTGATTTCATCGAAAGCAATGTCATACAAATTACAAAAAAATATAGATGACGTAAGTGTCAGCTCCCGTAGTGCAGTGGTTATCACGCCAGACTGCGACTCGAGGGGTCTCGGGTTCGATCCCCAGCATGATGGAAAAAGATCTTTTTCAGGTTGGGATTTTGAATATTTGATTGAATATGAGAAGTTTTTACAATAAATACTTTTAATAAACATTAAAAACTCCAAAATAGTATCGTTGACTTAGTATCCCACGACACGAATTCACAACTTACTGTGGAGCTAGCTCAATTTATCTCAATACAGTTATTTATTTAAACATCTAGACGTACCATGGATCATTTCTTATATCAATATCAGTGGAAAATCAACCTAACACCCTAGAGGATAATTCCAGTTTTTACTGCCCCTCGAAACATCTGAAACTCCGAACACAGCAGTTCAGGGACAATTTTATTTTTTGCTCACTTTTACATTGTTTGGAGTCATGAAAGTAACATTTAGTTCGCAATCACCTTGAGATTACCTATGTCATTCGTTTTTTAGGGTTCCGTACACCAAAAAATATAATTGAGTATCATCATCGTCATCATCAGGTCTTTTTTAGTCTCCACTGCGGGAGCACGACCCTCTCTGTACTGCCAGAGCCATTATTAGCCAGACGTACAATTAAGTATGATTCAAATAAAAACCGACTTCACTTCAACTAAACTACTAACCTTCCGTGGACTATATAATCAAAGCCTTCCGTAACCCGATTTCAATTTTAACTGGAAATTATGGGAAAGTACGTAATAGTCAAAGCTGTATATACGCGCATAGAGTCACCAGCAAAAGCTTATTCAAAGATAAAACACTGTCCGAACATAATTTATTATTCTTTCACCTACGTATTGAGATATATTCCTGAGCAAATTAATTATGCCCTAGAGCACTACAATAGATATTTTTACGGCGCAATGTTAAAAAGTTTCAGGGGAAATTTATAGTTTTCGCTCCTTTTTACAATTACAATGTTTGGAGCCATAAAAGAGCGATTTCGCTACCTTGAGATTTAAAACATCACTATTGCTTATTTCTGTGTATTTTTATAGAGATTTATCATTGATTTTTAAGAAGCAAGACATTGCAGCTCATATACTATAAATAAATAATAAATATATACGGACAAATCACACAGATTGAGCTAGCCCCAAAGTTAGTTCTTAAGTTGTCATGGGACACTAACTCAGCGATACTATATTTTATAACAAATACAGATATAGATAAACATCCAAGACCCAAGTCAATCTGAAAAAGATCGTTTTTCACCTTGATCTGACCGGGGTTCGAACACGGGACCATCCGTGTCACAGGCTTGTTGAGCGTTGCGCCACGGAGTCAGATGTAACTAAAACCCTGTTAGTCCGGTGAAGGTCATAAAGGGTAGCTTGTGTAGGTTCTATTTGTCCAGAAGTCATATCACAAGAAAGGCATTGGATTTGAAAGTGGGTGGAACGCGAAATAGAGGACGACCTAAGAAAAGATAGAATCAGAATCAGAATTTTATTTGCATAAAATATGGTTACAAAGTTGGTTAGTAAATAATTATAAGTATCACATATTTTGCCAAGAGTGGCGAGAAAATATTAAATAGAAATAGCTCAAAACGTTATTACATTATTATTTAATTAATTTGGTTGGATTGTGTCAAGGAAAGTATTGAACAAGAAAGGGGTGACAAAGGCTGTATTTTATTGTACGCAACCTAAATTTTATTGTAAGCTATACTGTCTAAACCCTCGGTAAGCTATACTGTCTAGCAGGTTTTACGAAAACAAGAATCGATTTCATAAAAGCTTACCAACTTGCCCAGAACCTCCTCAATATACAGTCCGTCGAGAGAGTTATTAAGAGCGTAGACTAGCAGTATTTTTTCAATATGGTTTCCATACAAGTGTATTTCTCTATTTTCTCGCTGAAAACTGATTCTAGAGCTACAATTATTTTTTCATAAAATCTAGTACTAAAATAGGAATGCCCCTATTTTTTATTTTTTCCAAAAAACTGTTTTTGTACAATTTTTTTTCTTATAAACAGGTTTTTTGTAAAAAACAAAACATAGGAACATACCTAATTTAGTAATAGATTGAATGTGAAAAGAATTGTGCCTCTAGAAGCAGTTTTCAGCGAGAAAATAGAGAAATACATTTGTATGGAAAACGCACTGCTAGTATATCCTCTTAAAAAATATCCTGAAGCACACGAGTATAGATTGCTCTATCATGTGAACGTCGATGCGATCCAGCTCCTCGACAACACGGACCTAGTGCGACGTCTCAAAAGAACAAAAGCTTTTGAATTAGTGTAGTGCATAAACAAAACATTATAAGTAGTGATAGTGCAAATAAAGACACATGAACCGAGTGCCTTCCCCTTAATAGAGACTGTAAGAAAAGTGTCGATGAACACATTCTTATTAAATAACGTATAAAACTAGGTCAGTGTAATATTGCTCATTAGCCTGCATTAAGGGTCCCACATAAAGCCGCAATCCCATACAAACGTAGTTTCGTTTTAGTTTTACAACAGTTAAGCCAATCTCAACCAAATTCCGTACATACGACCGGATAAGGCATATTGATGTTTATAATCAGATTTCAATTTAAAAAAAATACCTATTCAAAATTACAGCGATTTGAAGTTTCGTATCAAAAACTTGTACTCGCTGTAATTTTGTATAGGTATTGTTTTTAAAATTGAAATCTGATTATAAACATCAATATGAATTTGGTTGAGATTGGCTTAACTGTTGTAAAACTAAAACGAAACTACGTTTGTATGGGATTGCGGCTTTACGTGGGACTCTTAAGACTAGATTGTGATAAAATTAGTGTCTTTAATTATAACTTGTTAGGTACGCTGAAAAAGAAAAAAAAAGCTTACCAACTTGCCCAGAACCGAAATAATAAAAGAGCCATTACGTATAGGCATTATCCATTATCACATAGACCATCTGGCTCTGTAGGTACTCCTGTAACGGTACCCTCTAAATTTAGGCGTATTATAATCTACATTCAGGGATAATAAAATTTTATCCGAGTTTGTGGTGGGAAGTTAAGGTGTGCAGTTGGGGTCTGCCTTGGACGATTTTGCAAATTGATTTTGGTGGACTTTATAATATGAAATTGGTGTAGTTTGGTGTTATATAAATACTCGTGCTCATGAAACAATTTATGAAATAGTTAAAGTGGATTGTTATATGGACTCGTATAGACTTGTCACCATAACCTCCCGACCACGAGGCATCAAAGAACATGTACGCCATCTTTGATGCTACTTGTTAAAACTTTACCGTACAACACCGATACTTAGTATTTCAATTTACTGGACATTGGCAGAGTCACTGAAATCTCGGTGGAAGCCATATTATAAAACATAACACAAATATTATTTTTCTAGTGTTCTGGACTATTATACCTATATAAAGAAGTCTACTAATATCTTCCACGCTGGTCTGGGAGAAAAGGAAAAACGTAGAATATACCAGCTACTTCTCTTCCCGTGCACATCGTCAAAGCCGATCGAGAGAATGGGCGCCAGGAATCATGTCTATAGGCGATGCGAAGTATGTATGTAGGTATATGTATAAGTCTACTTGTATTATTTAATCTGCTTCCGGCACAGCAACAAATTCGAAAAAAATTAAATTTTTATACAATTTGAACACTTTAGCCGGCTAAACACTTTTGTATGGAAATGTCAATATTTTTCGAGTTTCCAACATTGTTACTATATAACAAGTTGTTCAAATTAACGGGCTGAGTCACCCCTCTAACGGAATAGTCGAAGGTCAATTTACATCCAATACAAAATAAATAAAAATTCTTAAACATAAATATTTGGTTAAAGTAGTCAAAATAATACCAAATTTTCTGCTTTCCTATGAGACTAACCATTATCGTAAACCATCTGGGCTTAGGTACTCCGTAATACTCACTAATGTACGCTATTATACGTTAATTAAATTAATACCTACATAAACCAGACAGAACGAAATAATTCCAGCTGGCTGTAACGAATGTATTCTCACGCCTATTATTAATTTGCGAGAAAAAAAAACAAATGTGCGTATGGCAAATGGTTTAACCCTGGGGTGATTCAACCCATCAATATGAACAACTTTTGATACCAATGCTGAAAACTAAAAAAAAATACATTTCCTAAAAAAACATTCAATCCCAGCACCTGGCTGTAATTTGTATCATTTTTAGGTTTTAGTATTAGTCCTATAGGAAAAGTTGTTCATATTGACGGACTGAATCACCCCTTTAAAGGTCCAAAAGATAATAATTTCCCCTCGACATACCCTTAAAGAGGTCATCATTATATTCTACGGGATCAATGTTAGAAACCCAAAGAAATTTTCAAAATTTCGATATTATAAACGGAATTTACCAACGTGTGTATACGACAAATTGCTAAAATAAAACAAAAATACGGTAGTTGCCTAATGTTAAGATTATATAAAATTTGTTTCTAATGAGACTAATTTCTATCTAAAAACACTGTAAAAAACACTTTTAATTTGATATCGATTCGTTAAGTGATCTTAAAGCTTCTTTAAAGTTGGGTGAATAGGACCATTTTTTAAAGTATGAAAATCTTTAATTACAATTATACAGTATTTTAGTCTGCAAAATTTATAGCAACTTTTATTATGAAACCATTACCATAAACGAAATATTTCGTATAGCTACCAAACAAAGTTCTCACGCCACCCATACAAAATACAAGCTTGTGACGTCACAAATATGTAGGCATTTGCCGCGCGTTTTCACGTCTAAAAAATTACGTCTAAAAACATGTGTCTTTAAAACTTTTATAACTGAAAGAGTTTTTTGTTTAGAAATGTATTTCTGTCACTATTGTGTTTATTTTCGGCAGGTCTTTACATAGCAACATGAAAAAAAAATTAGTCAACATGCCCATTACATGTTAAGTGGGAATAAATATTTTTAACACGCTTTAAGTAATACCTTCACTTGTATGTAAGAAAATCTTGGAATCTTAATTTGACCCACTTCCCGGTCTTCGATTAGGATGAAATTTATGGCAATACATGAAAAGCGTGTTTTTTAGTTTTATAAACTATTATTATTTCTCGTCAATCCCTTGGGGTGTAACTATTGGTGCTAAAATGGCCGTCCAAAACTAATTCCGTATGAAAGTTTAAACAGAAATAGAATGTCAGTTTTAATCGATACAAAGGCCGTTTGGAAATAGACGCGAATATGGACAAATTCAAATATAACTTCCAATTTTACCTCAACTATATCGGGTGGTTTTCTCGAAATAGCCTTGAAGGGGTGGCCTAGCCCATCAATATGAAAAAAAAATCCTACGTCACCAATGGTGGGAACTCTGAACCTTAATACAAGCAGAGCAATAGTTATTTCTAATACTACTACAAACGAAACTATATATCAGTGCACTCATCAATGTGTGATCTATCAAGGTTGCCACCAAACAATGCAGAATGAATTCAAGTACTATCGTACTTATAAGAGACGTCTCTTAACTACATCTGCATGAGAAGCAATAGTAGCAGTATAATGTACTATAAGCCGGCTACAAGTAAGAATGAAATCTTGACGTGTGGTTCCCAGCAAAGTGGAATAAGACCACTTCAAGTTTTCCCGTGGATGGCATGTTTTGATGGATGTCGGGTCCCTTTGATGTTTATAAGCTTGTTTAGTTTTTGTTTCCTAAGTCGGCTTCTACGATCGTAGAACGTACGTTAATCCTCTGACTGCTCTAGCTAATAATGGCTCTGGTAGTACAGAGAGGGTCATGCTCCGGCAGTGGAGACAAAAAAAAAACCTGTTGATGATGAAGAATGAAATTAGTAAATACAATAGCTGTCTGGTTGTTTCAGTTTCAGTAGAGTTATTCCGTCGCATTCTGACGATGGAAATACCAAAAACCTCAGGCTGTAAATGACGTGAAAGCTGGTGACGTGGTGGCAATAGACTCAAATAGCTATGCCCACGCTAGGGCAGGTCACGGAAGCTATTTTGGAACAATCAATTTATTCATTCACAAATTCTTAGATTCATCGTGGTTCAGTTTCAGTAGAGTTATTCCGTCGAGATCAGACGATTTCTTTTTATGTTATAGGACGGCAAACGAGCTAGCTGGTCACTTGATGGTAAGTGATCACCGCTGCTCATGGACTAATGCTACACCAGGGGTGTGACAAGAGCGTTGTTGGCCTTTTGTTTCTTCCTCCTCAGAGGGGAGGAGCGGATGGGCCTCCGGTTCTCTGACTCGCGGAACAAATCATAGATCCATCCACACTCTCACAGAAATCGATTTTCTGTGAGAGTGTGGTACTTCCCCGGACGAACCGGCCCATTCGTGCTCCTAGCAAAAGTGAATTTAGCCGGTAGCGTGGCTCTACCACAACTGGAAATATCAAAAAACCTCAGGCTATAAATGTCAAGATAAATGACGTGCAAGTTGGTGAAGTGGTGGCGACAGACTCAAATAGCTGTGCCCACGCTAGGGCAGGTCACGGAAGCTATTTCGGAACAATCAATTATTCATTCACAAATTCTTAGATTCATGTCGCGGAGGGCGTAGCCAGGTAGAGTGCAAGAAAAAATGCCTGTTTGCGGTGATTTTTCATACCTTTAAATCATATTACCATATATGGAAATGCAGCCAAAGAAAGCCAGGATTTCAGGTTGGGCGAAAAAATTGCCAATTTGCGTTGATTTTTCCATACATTAAAATTCATCCAAAGAAAATTATACCCAAAATCAAAGAAATATAAGTCTGAAACTGACTTTACTTTGCAGCAAAGATTTTATTTTTAATTCTATTTATTCAATATGTTTCTCTATCCTTACCCAATTTAATAAATTATTATTTAAGTAAAGCATACAAACTTAACTAAGCAATTTTTTTAAGCACGGCTGTTTGTGATACTATTTTTAATGTAAAGTAAGTAGAAAATACTACAAGTAATTTACTAGTTATTGTACATGTTAGATTTTTTAAATTCGATATTATTTGGGAATAAAAGAATGAATAGCAGGGTGCCGCTAGTGTTGCCTACTACAGCGCCTTAAGTCGAGTTAAGAAAACTTAAAAACTAGCGCAAAGCAATCCAATTCAATCGAATAGTTTTAATCTCCAAAGGAAAATTTGCACGAATATTTTCGCTCTAATCATTACCCACGTTTACCTCGACAGGGGGCTACCCTCCCCCTGCCCTTACCTGATTACCCCCTTAGAATCGCGTGTTCTCAGACATGAAATTTCGTGGAATATTGCGTGCTGAGGTCCTTACCACACATGATATTAAAGTGTCTCCAATAATACAAAGTAATTGCCAATAATTGTTTTTTAACTGACGTACATTGTACTTATTGCGTGTACGAAAATCTATTTTTACTTAAATCTTATATATTTTAGCTTGACCAAAATTGTTGGAAATAAATAAGTCTTTTGACGTAATTGGATGTTTTGGTCTAGGTATACATGTACGTCCAGCTAACCACTTCAAACAAAAATTTAATTTACTAGCAATTTTCGTCGCATCGTCCGCGTAAAATATATTCTATGTCAACCGCAGATAAATAAGCTATCTTTGAGTGAAAGAATTTTGAAAATCAATCGAGTAGTTTCGGAGCCTATTCAATGCGAACAAACAAACAATCAAATCTTATTAAATTAAGAAATAAGATACTGCTAAAAAATTCCACGCGGCAGGACTTGAACCAACCAGCAGTCTTTACTCTTACAAAGAGTAAATTAAAAGCTTATTTCTTAATTTAAGAGTCGCCTGGAAGCGCGTGTCTCCATACAAACGGAAAAAGGGAATTGTGGCAATATTTGATAAGTTTAGGGCAAAATTAAGCGTCCAATCAATTAATCTTATTATAATCTACGTACGTTCCTATACAGTTTGATTAAATTATCAAATGTTTGAGAATTATACGCCTCTCAAGATTTCCATACAAATTTGAAAAGGCTTGTAATTCTCAAACCATTGGTATTTTAACCAAGCTGTATAGGAATGTACGTAGATTATAATGAGATTAATTGATTAAATGATTAATCTTACTCCAAAATTATCAAATATTGCCACAATTCCCTTTTTCCGTTTGTATGGAGACATGCGCTTCCAGGCGACTCCTAATAAGAGAATATCAAAATAGCTTTGTTAATCCAAAACTATTACTTAGATAAATATCTCCGTTTTGTTTCAAATAAAAGGGACCCGTGTGGTTCCCGGCAGAGTAGAATATGACCACTCCAATTCTTTCCGTGGATGTCGTAGAAGCACAAGCTAAACAAAGCTTATTAACATCAAAGAGACCTCTCCAACCCGTCTGGCCAGCGTGGAGAGTGTAGGCCATATCACCTGACTGCTCTGTCTAAATGACTTTGGTAGTACAGAGAGGGTTGTGCTCCTGCAGTGGAGAAAAGAAAGGCCTGCCGTTGAAAAAACAGGTTTTTAGAACAAAATTCTATAAGGCGGTTACATTATAATTTTACAATTTTTGTTATATAACAGAAGTCGGTTCGTTTTTGTCCACCAACCTTAAGGCTAAATGACATGGTATTTTAACCTTTATACATTTAAACCCATTTAAATGTATAAAGGTTAATATCAATGACATTTCCTGGGATTGCAGAGAGCTGTTATCTCTGCGAGGTGTAATAGCGTAATAGCCCCTCGGGGTATAAGGCGTGGGAGAAATAGATTGAGTTAGACATATTAAAATAGCCAGTGCTTGAAAAATCATAGATATTGCAAATATTAATAGATATTTCCTTGTTTTGTAAAAAAAAGCAACCTAGTACTTTATAAAAAAACTGGTTTTTAGAGCGAAGTACTTATGGCAGTAGCAAGTCATATTATTGCATGACAGTTTTTTTACGAAGCAAATGACTACCATAACCCGAGTTACGCTAGTCGTTTGCTACGTAAAAACCACCCACTCTCAGGCTAAATGATATGGTATTTTACAAAACCGTTACGGAAAACCTCAAACGGCGCAAATATGAATGTATTGGTAACAATTATATATTTGAACCGTTTTGGGTTGAAACACTAGGGCCGTGGGGACCCTCGGCACATAAATTATTTAATGCCATCGCCAAAAAAATAATAGATGTGTCTCGTGACTCGTGACCAGAGGGCTGGCTTATATTTTGGCCAAAAGATTAGCATTGCCATACAGCGTGGCAATGCTGCCAGCCTTCTGGGCACGCTACCACGGGGCAACGAGCTGCCAGGCCTGTTTTATTTGTAAATATGTAGTAGTTTTAGTTAACCCTTTATTTAATAAAAGTTTTGTATTCCCGTAAACCCATTTAAATGTATAAAGGTTAATATCAATGACATTTTTCGGTATTTCAGAGAGCAGTTCTCTGCGAGGAGTAAAACCCTCGGGATACGAAAGCGTTGGAACAGACATTTCAAGCGCCCACCTTCGGTAGTAGGATTCCTTTTAACATTTTAAAATTGAAAAACCGGTTATAATGTGGAATAGAACTGGCATATGCTATGTAATGTCAGTAAAAATCAATATGGCGGACGCAAACTGTCAAAAATGCCGCCAATTTTTTTATTTTTTTTAAATAATCCACTGGAGTTTGTGGTGGGAAGTCAAGGGGTGCAGTTGGGGATTGCCTTAGATTTGCAAATTGATTTTAGTGGACTTTATAATATGAAAAAAAAATTTTTTGTCATCCAATCATTGAGCAACAGCCTGTTGAGGTGTTGGTTTATATGAAATTGGTGTAGTTTGGTGTTATAAAATGCTTATGCTCATTAACAATTTGTGAAATAGTTAAAGTTGACTGTTATACTCGTATAGATTTGTCATCAGAAGCTCCCACGAGGCTATCAAAGAACCTACGCCATCTTTGATTCAACTTGCTTAAACTATAGGTTCCGTATGACACCGATACTTAAATATCTTATTAAACTGGACACATGGATCTAAGAATACTGGACATTGGCAGAATCTTATAAACATCAAATAGACCTCTCCAACCCGTCTGGCCAGCGTGGAAAGTATAGGCTGGGAAAGTCCTCTGACTGCTCAGGCTAATATGGCTCTGGTAGAACATAGAGGGTCGTGCTTCTGCAGTGGAGACTAAAAAAGAACTGATGAAAAAATAAATTGGCAAAATCACTGAATTCTCGGTAGAAGCCATAATATTAGGAAGAAGAAGAAGAAATTCTTTCGTATTTTCTGCTAAGAATTTTCTCCAGGTCTATTGATTTTCTATCCAAAACTTCCAGCAAAATGGCCATCGGGGTTTTATTTTTTTTAAATAATCCACTTATTACAGAAATTCATTCGTATTTTCTGGAGAGAATTTACTCCCAGGTCTATTGATTTTCTATCCAAACTTCCGGCCAAGTTAGCATTCACCGCCAACACACGCGGCATTGAAATGTCTTTTGCAAAGTTTCTCGAGATTTGTGGTCTTAATTCGAGGCGGTAAGTATTTCACTGCTTTGACTGGATTCCAGCCATTTTCGTGGTTCAGGTAGGAAATGGTAGAATGCATAAATTATGACGTAAAAACATAACTTGTAAAAAAACCAAGTCTCGCTACATAGTTCTTCTACCGTCAAAAGTTTTGAGATCCATGTAATACCGAGTTTGTTAATGTTTTATATAAAAATATTGACTTGAAAAAGGCTGCAATGGCTAAAGACAGACTGCACGGAAAAACGTTGCAACTCGTTTTTAATTCCAATCAATTTAGAAAACTCGTTATTTCTAGACCTTTCGCAGCTTAAAATAACGGCACACACAAACACGAAAACCAACCAACCGTTCCAAACAATTCAATAAAACAAGTTTACATTTATACCATTTGCGTAACTTCATTTAGATCCTCTGCCACAGAACTATGTCTGAAAGGAAATGTATTGGAACGATCGTGCTTCGAATAAATCGCTATATTGGAAATGAATATTCGAATTGGAAACTAGTCCGTATTGAATATTTTATGGCTTATTTTAGGTAATACGGCAAACGGATGGATATTGATTTATTTGTATATCTTTGTCGTTAAATATTCATATAAGATTTTATATATTCATGTTATGAATCTTTGACTTGCTTATTGTTCTTTAGCTGCTCATCTCGATGATCATATAATTATTCTTCTCGCAACTTTGTCTGCCTAAATTGTAGCCTATGCGCTGCAGATAAATTAGTATAGCTTTCTATAAATTAGATCGAGATCGAAGATCGACCTGGGTCCTTTAGTTTCGTAGCCTGTTCAATTCAAACATACAAACAAATAAATCATTCATCTTTATATAGTATTAGTATAAATAGTATAGATGTATAGGTTGGGTATTTCTTTGCTTATAGGAAATCGCTTTTAATTCGAACTCTTATTTTTTCTGTCTTCACTTTTAGTAACATACGAATAAAATACCAAATAAGACTCGTAAGTTTGGGAAAATATTTAAAACTGTAACCCGAGCCACCACGGATTTAAGCAAAACCAAATTCATAAAATTTCTTCCTTTACATAATCATTGTTGATTATATATACAAAACGTAATCTTTTTGACAAAATGGCTCTTAAATAATCGGATTATTGTAAGTACGTAGCTGATCTTAAACAAGAAACTCTTCCTTTGAACTCCCGTTCCTATTACGTCCCAAAAATAAGTAACACAGCAATATTACAACACATTTCATTTTTGCGGACATCAAACTAAAAGCAATATACGATTATGTGTTCGCAAAAAGGTTATGAGATCGTCGTGTTCTCAAACAAAGAAGAAATAAGGAAGAAACGTTTGTTATGCCAAGGCGTCGTCTCAACAAAATCATACCATAGATTCGCCATTCCATTTCCCGCCTCAGCTTATTTTGAAAATGGAATAGAATTCAGGCTTTGTTTATGCAGATCATTGGACGTCTCAATGGCTTCGCCATCCGAGTTTTCAGTTTAAATAAAACCGGCGATTGCTATTCCATCGGGAATATCGAGAGTGGCTTTGAAAGTATGGAAATTAGAATTTCAAGGAGATGTTATTGCTAGCACTCAATAAGTTTGTAGTTTTATGTCTAAATTGATGTTTAAACGGATAAAAATATGTAAATGAATTTTATTTTTTGTTGATTTAAAACTGCTTCATAAATGTAAAAAAAAATTGTATAATTGATTGATTTTGTACATGATTTAGCATCTATATGTAATATTTTGCAGATAACAAAAAATTACAATGTTTAACCACGATAAACTTAAGAGCAATTAAGCATATTGAATTATTTCCTTTCGCTTTGCTATGAAAATACCAGCCAAAAATAACCACATAAGTGAACCAAATACATTTCTGAACAAAAAATCTCTTTTAGATATAAAAATAATGAACTCATGTAATCTTAAAAGTTTTATAAACGCGTTGAAAAAATGCCTATCTATATACACAAGTAATAAAAAAACCGAAAATATTTCGGAAACGGATCCCTAAATCGAAAAATGGTGTTCTCAACCTCACAATATTTTTTAAATACCTATCTAACAAAACCCAACACGATGGGATTGTATAGAAAAAAAAAATATTACTCCCTCTTTACTTGATATGAGCAAACACAAAACAAAATTTTTTCAAGATTTTCTTCTACCACTTTTTTGACATGATTAATAAACATATTCATACCAAATTTCAGCTTTCTAGTACTTTTAGTCTCTGAGTAAAACCGCGGATGGACAGACAGACAGACATGGCGAAACTATAAGGGTGCCTTGTTTACTACGGAACCCTAAAAAGCTTGAAGTATTTTAAATAAATAAATATATAGGGACATATCACACAAATTGAGCTAGCCCCACAGTAAGTTGTGAACTTGTAGGGTTTCTAGTTTACTACGGAACCCTAAAAACGATTTCAACTATTGAACTAATTTTAATGAAGTGTAAATGTGAGCAATTTATAAGTGTACTTGCAAATAAAATAAATAGTCATCAAAACCGATTACGGCGTCTTCTAATAAGATCTTAGATCACAAAAAAATATTCCGACAAATTGAGAAATTACTTTTTGAAATCGGTTAAACAATTAAAATCGGCGTCCCAAAACAAACCCTTTGGACATTAATCAATAAAGTTCACTGGACCGTTTGCGCCCGTTGATGAATCAGCTTTTCCAGGAAAGGGGTGAAAAGAGACGATGGCGTGTAAACATTGAATTTGGAAGTTGGAAGGCGTTAACACCTACTTCATTTGTCTATCATGACTAAGCTTTATAGTTTATATATCTTAATTTAAACAGGTTATCCTAACCTGTCCTAACTAATCCTATCCTAATCCTATCTTAACTTCCTAACTAATATTATAAATGCGAAAGTGAGTTTGTTTATTTGTTTATTTGTTTGTTTGTTTGTTTGGTACGCTTTCACGCCCAATCTACTGAACCGATTATCATGAAATTTTGCATTCACATAGCTTAGGGTAATATATAGCCTATGTCCTTGTCGGTAGACAAGGATTGTTAAACTAAATAAACATGTTTTTAAATAAAATTTTCATAATAAATGGTGAAAAGCTAAGTACATCATGAAAGTATGTAACTTATTGAATAAATACGAAGCACAGACAATGTTGTCTGTGATACGAAATCAAGTAAGTTTCTTTGTTCATTTAATCTTTTTGTAACAAATAGAGTGCTTTTCTTTTAGGAGTGCATTACCGCTCGATTAATATGGCAAAAATCAATTTACTAGTAACAAGAGGCAATGTTTAGACTGATGTTTATAATTATGAAATTATAAATAAATATGTATATACGGACACATCACACAGATTGAGCTAGACCCAAAGTAAGTTCGAGACTTGTGTTATGGAACACTAACTCAACGATAATATATTTTATAATAGATACTTATGTAGATAAACATCCAAGACCCAGGTCAATCTGAAAAAGATCATTTTCCATCTTGACCGAACAAAACCTGTCGCATCCGTGGCAGGCATGTTGACCGCTGCGCCACGGAGCTCGTTGTACTTGTACTACGGAATTGTAGGTGTAGTCATTTATATTAATTGTATATAGGAGCTTCATGCCAATCTTTACGAGCGATGGAACTATATTTCTTGGCATAACCATATTATAATTAAACCTGCCCCCCTATTTTCTAACTCGGATGACAGGTGTCGATGCCTATCAATCTAAAATTTACAATTACAATGCGGGCTTTGCTTGCTCGAACTTTTTACTTGAAATGCAAAAACCGCATTGTAACAGCAAATCCTAGAGTGATAGGCATCGACACCTATTCATCCGAGTTAGTAAATAGGCCGGCTGGTCCCTAAATGCTTTGCACATTACCCACAGACTGACAGAAGAAATTTTTTTTTTGGTCTAAAGTGATGTGAAGATGTCTCTAGAGTCTTTTGTGCTTACAATGAAACATAGAATAAAACATACCTACGTAAAACAATATAAGTAGTCGCCTACTGATTACATTACCGTAGCTTTCACCTTTGTCAAAGGTGATAAAGGCTATTAGTGCGTGACATTTTGTTAATTAAATTAGGTAGTTCCCCGTTGTTTATGTAGTTTATTGCACTTACTCCGTGGCAAATTTACCATGGCTTGACATTGGGTAGGTGGACGTTATCTTCCGTCTTTTTAGGGTTCCGTACAAAAAATGAAAAACGGAACCCTTATAGGATCACTCGTGCGTCTGTCTGTCCGTCCGTCCGTCTGTCACAGTCGATTTTCTCCGAATCTACAGAACCAAATTAAATGAAATTTGGTAAGATGGTGTAAACCTATGACCCAAACACGGATGTACAAATTAAATATATTTTTTTTTAAATAGGGGTCAGTTTAGCTCTTACCGTGTTATATATCAAATGAAAGGGCTTGTTATGAGGACCTCAAAAATATTTTTTTTTTGTTCGGGAAAAATCAATACTTTTGAAACTCACTATAATAAGTTCACCTAGGGAAACAGTTCACTAAAACACCACTAGATAGCGCTAGTCAATTGAATAAAACATTTTTGCACATTGTGTGTGTGTTCACGAAGCAGATTGTACGGAACCCTCATTGCGCGAGTTTGACTCACACGTGGCCGGTTTTTTTTTTTGCTATCTTTCTATTAGGACCCCTCAAGTCCCTTTATTTTTATATGTATGACCAGGCATTATGTAGGACCTCGCATAACTGTTTACAGAGTATAATAGTCTGATTCAGATAATTCTTTTTTGATAAGAAAGGGTATATATATATTCCAAAGTTGGTTCCATATAAATTCAGAAAAATAAACCCTAGGGGTAAAAAACATGATTGATATTTGTGTTAAAAAGTTTTATTATTATCTCAGGAACGCATGGACTTATAAAGTTAAAATAATATTACCTATACAATATTTAAGCCTGTGGTTAGTTGAGTCTGTGAAAAAATAAAACTTCTAAGGAAACGCAATCAAACGATTGTTATTTTTCTAATTAAAGATCTTGTCGGTGGAGTGGCCATTGACCTGCATCCATTCTTATCTGTTTATACCCAATCTTTTTTTTTACTTACCAAGGTGAGTTCATGTCACATAAATTGCTTAAACTCTTGGAATATTGTTCCATCTTATTATAATTCTGAGCAAAAAGGTTACAGAAGAAAAAATGGGAATCAAGGCAGAGAATCCATTTGTACAAATTGGATAATAAAATTTAAATATAATGAAAAAGGACCTGATAGTCAAATTCCACATATTCGTATTCTTTCCCGACGCCAATCATTTTATTCCTAGTACTTTACAAATAGAAAGAAATTCAAGAATGTATATCATGTAGGCACTAGTAAATAACCTGAAGTATTTTTGGAATCATGTTTAATATTATCAGAATCAGTGAGAATTATGAGATTACCGCCAAAAACGGCCGTTTTTGAAGGTAATCACATTTTCTCTTAATGACTGATTCTCATAATACCTACTAAAACATAATTCCAAAAATACTTCAAGTTATTTACTAGTGCTTATATGATTTACATTCTTGAATTTCTTTCTATTTGTAAATTATTAGGAATAAAATGATTGGCGTCGCTACTGTGCCTAGGGTGCCCCTTTATTGACATTTACAATTTACGTGAGAGGAACAGAAGCTTTTACAAATGTTGATCGGGCAACATATAAATCGGAGATTACTTACTTAATTATGTATTTTTAATCGAAAAACATGCTGCAAAACTTTTTTTTTGTTATGCTGATGGGTAAATATCGCAATGATTTATTGAACGAAATGTTGTATATCAAAGTGATTCCAAGTTTAGCATTTGAAGATAATCGTAACGATATCCTATCCTTACTAATATTATAAATGCGAAAGTGAGTTTGTTTGTTTGTTTGTTACGTTTTCACGCCGAATCTACTGAACCGATCTTCATGAAATTTTGCATACACATAGGTGAGGGTACTGTGAAGGACATAGGCTATATTTCACTCGGGCGATGCCGCGGGTAACAGCTAGTCAAATATAACGATTTAGAACCTATTATTTTGTAACTACTGCATGAATAAGCACACACCTTGACCCATGACGTCCAAATCTCTTATAAGCTCGAACATGAAAAGTTAAAATTGAAACAACAAGCCAAGCACTACGACGCCTTTGCAACAAATTCTAAAAATTACTAAAATTTAATATCTTTCTTTCTCTAAGCCTTAAAACTAAATACTCAAATATGGAACCCTAAAAAACACCAAAGCTTAAGTAAAAACCGGCCAAGTGCGTGTCGGGCCACGCGCAGTGTAGGGTTCCGTAGTTGCGAATGATAACTTTGAGTTCACTCTGTTTACACTCGCACCTCACAGTTTAACGACCAAAAACATCTAACAATGAAGCTTGTGTGAAATTTTACATTTTCCAGTACATTTTATAAGTTGGTTGCCTTTAACTTTTTAGTTTGCACTTAGTACCTAGCTCTGATAGTTTTCCTTTCAATTTCAGTATATATACTACTGCTGTAATTTTTTTCACGTATCCATATATAACCGTTTAGCAGATAGAGGGGGGGGACACGTACCTCTAACAAAATTTTGCACTTTAAAACCAAATATTTCGGAAACGGATCCCTAAATCGAAAAATGGTGTTCTCAACCTCACAATATTTTTCAAAGACCTTTTTAACGATACCCCACACGATGGGTAAATAGAGAAAAAAAAAATACTCCTCCACTTTACATGTATGGGAGCTACCCAAAAAAAAAAATTTTTTCCAGATTTTATTCCACGACTTTTTTGCCATGATTAATATACACACTCATACCAAATTACAGCTTTCTAGTACTTATAGTCTCTGAGTAAAACCGCGGACGGACAGACAGACAGACAGACAGACAGACAGACAGACAGACAGACATGGCGAAACTATAAGGGTTCCTAGTTTACTACGGAACCCTAAAAACCGGCCAAGTGCGTGTCGGGCCACGCGCAGTGTAGGGTTCCGTAGTTGCGATTGACAACTTTGAGTTCACACTATTCACACTCGCACCTTACAGTTTAACGACCAAAAACATCTAACAATGAAAATAGTATGAAATTTTACAGTTTATAAGTTCGTTGCCTATAACTTTTTAGTTTGTACTTACTACTCAGCTCTGATAGTTTTCCTTTCAACTTCAGTATATATGCTGCTGCTGTAATTTTTTTCACGTATCTAAATATAACCGTTTAGCAGATAGAGGGGGGGGACACTTACCTCTAACAAAAATTCGCACTTTAAAACCAAATATTTCGGAAACGGAGCCCTTAATCAAAAAATGGTGTTCTCAACCTCACAATATTTTTGAAAGACCTATTTAACGATAGCCCACACAATAGGTAAATAGAGAAATAAAAATTACTCCCTCACTTTACTTGTATGGGAGCTACCCTAAAAAAAATTTTTTTTCAAGATTTTTTTCTACCACTTTTTTGCCATGATTAATATACATACCCATACCAAATTACAGCTTTCTAGTACTTATAGTCTCTGCGTAAAACCGCGGACGGACAGACAGACAGACAGACAGACAGACAGACAGACAGACATGGCGAAACTATAAGGGTTCCTTGTTTACTACGGAACCCTAAAAATTACAGTATTTTTAATTAATTAGTATTTCCTTTTAATATTGCGTCATCCTAATTATACTGAATATTCTAATAGCTTATCTTTTAAACCGTTGAAAATCTGCCAAAGCTATCTCATTAAACAGAAATGTAGTTAAACCTAATGTTGAATTCACTTTCATGGTGTAAGTGTAATTTATACGTACATGGAGAATAATGCTAACATACGCGACAGCAACACATGTTAGCTATATGAATACTTATAGCTATAGTCCAAAGCAATTTATTGGACGAAAATTCAATGTCAATGGATTTATAATTATTAAGTAAAAGAATTTTCATCACTACAATTTATTTCAGCACGCAATGTAATTTTCTCTTTGCTTTAAATTGCTTCAATTTTTTAGTACAACAATATCTTTTTTTCTATCCATTGTTCCAATTTACGTTTGATATGATCTCGCGGTAAAATTAAATAAATAGAGGTATTCGAAAACAAATGAAAATAAATGAAGCTGCAATACTTTTCGTAGCACGCTAAATCATAAAGAAAATGTCATGAAATGTGGATACAGCCAAGTCCAAGTTAATGTGTTTTCATTGTTTCATTTATTTCGCTAAATAATTAATGGATAATAAAGAATACTCACATAAACACAGCAGTCTCGCCATTGCCAAAAAAGTATTGTCTAATATTGTAAAGAAATTCTTCTGTACTGCTATGCGAAAACCCATTTTGCGACCTTAGTTACAGCGGAATGCTACACAATTTTTAAAATTTATACCATTTAAACTTCGTAAATTTATATTACTTTACGTAAATCACCGGTAGATTTGGCTAATACTTATTAACATCTAGTCTTTTAGAGTGTAGCTTGAAGAGTGTCTAATATTTTTAGTTTTTATACTGAGCGTTCGGGCCAAAATGTGGACATTTTGTGACGTCATAGGTAAATCAATTATTTAGCGCATGCGCAAAGTTTTGCCTTGGCCCATATTGTAGCGTCCCATACAACCTTCAACAAGATGGCTGATTTTTTTCATGAATGAACCATTTTGCCCATTCATTTGTTATTTTTGGACGTCCACTTTACATAATTAGGTATTGGATTGGATTTTTACGCTCTAGCATATTTTATCCTTATTTTATCGTTGGCATATTCAAAATTGGATTGGAGTTTAAGCCCGAAAAGATATTGCTTTTGGACTTTACTGTCTGTACAAGTCAGGGTTATCCAGCAATATTTTGTATGTTATTGAGTAAAAAATATTACAAAAAGTAAGAAATTTGTTTTTTTTTTTGTGATAAGTACGTATGTGATAAAGATTTTGTGGATAAGTGCTTTTATGCGGTACTTACTCAGCATCATTTTATTTTATTACTTGAACAAATGTCCGCCACATTTGTTCAAGTATAAATAAATTAAATTATAAATAATTACCTCTAACAAAAATTTGCACTTTAAAACCGAATATTTCGGATCCCTAAATCGAAAATGGTGCTCTCAACCTCACAATATTTTTAAAGACCTATTTAACAATACCCTACATGATGGGTTTGTGTAGAAAAAAATATTACCTACTCCCACTTTCACTCGTATGGGAGCTACACTAAAAAAATTTTTTTAAGATTTTAGTTTACCTCTTTTTTGGCATAGTCATAGTCAATATTATCCATACCAAATTACAGCTTTCTAGTACTTATAGTCTCTGAGTAAAACCGCAGACAGAGAGACGGACAGACAGACAGACAGACAGACATAGCGAAACTATAAGGGTTCCTAGTTTACTACGGAACCCTAAAAAGCAAAGATAACCATTTTGACCTGAAAAGACGAAGTTTAAAAGTCACCCCTTTAAGGAAATGTCGAAGGTCAATTTTCACGCTGTATTACACTAACCTCTCCAACCTGGCCGGCCAGCGTGGAGAGTGTAGGCCAAATCCTCTTACTGCTCTGGGGTATGCCTCTGGTAGTACAGAGAGGGTCGTGTTCCTGTAGTGGAGACTAAAAAAGTCCTGATGATGTTTACACTAACATTACATTACCTAGATTTTCCGTGTAGTGTGCCTAGATCCCGGGACCTTGCCGGAAAACGCAGTGCGGATATTTTCAGGGCTACATCCGCTCGGCTTACAGAGCTGATCTGACGAATTTTGAAGTGAAATCTCCTTCCTTTAGCGGCGCTGTGCACTTTTAGTTATGGGGGAAATGTTAAACTCGCGACAGGTCACGTGACCGACAGATTCGTCAGATTGAAAATTCGTAAGACGGACACGTGACCTGATCGCAAAACAAGTTTTCACTTCTGCCAGCACTCCTGAAGTACCTACAACCCAATATTGTGAGGTTGAGAACACCATTTTTCGATTTAGGGATCCGTTTCCGAAATATTTGCTAGAGGTAAGTGTCATGAATCAAAGTCTTTTTAACATGTACTTTTCGATTTCATACTAAAAACTACTATCAATGGCTAGTTACCTACTTAAATTTCAGATACCCCCGTAGAGGAAACAGTAGAGTAGATGGTAGAGTAAACGGAAGAGCAGACAGTGGAGTACTTACTAACTATACTGCCCTCATCAATCCGTTTGGTATGCATGTTAAGTATAGCCAAAACACCCAATAACGGAAATCCTTGGGGGATTATTATGTCCAGCTGTGGACTTCTTCCAACTGAGGTAATGATGAAGGAGAAGTAGAGTAAAGTCACTACTTTTTTAGTCTCCACTGCAGGAGCACAGCACGACCCTCTCTATATTACTACCAGAGCCATATTTTAAGTTAGCCAAAGCAGTCAGAGGATTAGTAGGAGGCCCACACTATCCACGCTGGCCAGACGTGTTGGAGAGATCTCTTTGATGTTAATAAGCTTTGTTTACCTTGTGTTTCCTAAGTCGCCTTTTACAACATCCACGGTAAGACTTGGAGTGGTCCTATTCTACTCTGCCGGGAACCACACAGCTGGCACTGCAATTCTTTTATTTATTCTTTGTCGAAGAAGATACTAGTTATAAGTACTAGGTGTTACGGCTATTTTACATTTTATTACGACTCCTGCCCCCGTAGCATGGCTCCCGCGACGCCATTTATATCGTGCGATAAACTATCTACTTCTCGCTCTTCAGTATTGCGAAAAACAAGATGGCGATAGTCGATAAAAGTTGTCGCGCGTGCCATGCTACGGGGGCTGACATCGCTCTTTTCAATACCAAATATAGCAAGTGTAACAAGCACAGGGTAGTTTGCAAAAGTTATATCCATCTTTGGATATTCATCTATAATAACTATCTTCTTCTTCTTCGGTTTTATAAAATGGCTTCCACCGATATTTCAGTGATTCTGCCAATGTCCAGTAAATTGAGATACTAAGTATCGGTGTTGTACGGTAAAGTTGTAACAAGTAGCATCAAAGATGGCGTATGTTCTTTAATGCCTCGTGGTCGGGCGGGAGGTTATGGTGACAAGTCTATACGAGTCCATATAACAGTCCACTTTAACTATTTCACAAATTGTTCCATGAGTACGAGCATTTATAACACCAAACTACACCAATTTCATATTATAAAGTCCACCAAAATCAATTTGCAAAATCGTCCAAGGTAGACCCCAACTGCGCCCCTTGACTTCCCACCACAAACTCCAAATAACTATCTTAAGAAGTTCTAATTAAAACTTTAATTTTAAAACTAAGTTGAAGTCTGACGTTTAACTTGACCCAAAAATAGCAAAAGTTACAGATGGATAACCAAAGAATTAACTAGTAGTTCACCGTGAACTTGGACAATTGGAATATAATTTGATTAACTCAATAACTGTTCGAAAACTAACTTAAAAAATACCGATATAACCGACATACATAAATAAATTTCAACTTGATTGATTGATTGCACGGGTTCGAGAATTATCGCGATAAATACGAATATTTCAATTCGTGTCTTCGTTTCTAGTGGCTGAACTCAGTAAAGTGTGATTGAGGTTTTATCAAATCTCCGCGTATCTGGTGGACCTCATTAACCGCAAGCGGGCCTGCTACAAAGTAGGTCGCATAGATGGGCGACGGCATTATTATGTATGTTTTACGGCCTTGGATACAATACAAGTCCTTTAGAGACTTTCTTCATTTATTTCGCCAGTTGGCGAGTTATTTTTCTTGGTTGTCAACGAAATGATGGTGTAATTCATTTCGTTGTTTTCACGGGGCCCCTGGCGACAACTCTTCGCGAATCCACTGGTTTCATCATTGACGACGCAGCAAGGCGGACAACCACCAGCCCGCTATATAAATCTCACTACAGCCGCACAATGACAGTCTATTTTAGTTATTTTACACATTGTTCATAAATATGCGTATTTATAACACAAAATAACACCAATTTCACATTATCAAGTCCACTAAAATCAATTTGCGAAACAATCCAAAACAGACACCGTGTAGTCCGCTAAAATTCCCGCCAAGAACTCCCAATGCCATGAATGACAAAATGTTAAAGTCACTTTATTTTTTAACTTTTGCCTCATTTAACTTGCATCAACGCCATCTAGTGATAAAAATAGTTATCATTGTTTATTCTTAAATGTCACTTTGAAAACCCCTCATTTACACGCTGTATGTGTAAACGTCAAAAAAAACCTACCTACCATTTGGGAACACACGAGTGACCAAGGTTTGTACGATACATTGTCTCTTATATGTGGAGTGTGAAATTACATATGCACTCTCATTAATTTGTACATTAACTGGTGAAGCCAAACCAATCTGAATATTTTGTTACTTCATTAGGTTGGTATCACCTAATTAAATATTTTAGGACTCAATGGACGTGCAGGGCTAGACGAATTTTTTATGTTGCGACTGAAGTGATTGACCTTCAAGGGCAATTGGGGTTTAAGTAGCTAAGTTCAAGTTATTTGATAATGTTAGACAATAGGTACCTAGTAAAAATCCTTAATAGGGTCAAAGAGGGCAATTGGTAACAAGGGTTTAATGTTAATATTTTGCTTGTCCAACCTTTTTGTCTATAAATTGTATTTTTACACAGTTTTACACTAATTGTTTGAATGGAATTACTCAATTAAAATACGGTATTGAATTGATCGGAGTCACTTTTAATTTAATGTTAAGAACACTGAATTTAATATCGATTCATTAAGTTCGCATAATGTTCCTTTAAAGTAGTGGGCAAGTCCACTTTTAAAACTATGAAAATCTTATAAGTTTAGCATTCTACCGCCCGGGGCTCCGCTCGCGTTAGTGTCGATCCCTCGGGAACAGTACTTCTCTCCAGGATGAAGGGTACCCTGTGTCCATACTCCAGACAATGCGACAATTTCATGATAAAGCGTCACAAATAAACAAACTCACTTTCGCCAAACAAACCCACTTTCGCATTTATAATATTAGTTGGGGTGGGATGGGATTTATTCACCCAACCTTTCGAACACTTTACAGTGTACATGTTCGTTTTAGAAATCAGTATGGATGGTTCGCCGCCAAACAACAAAAATATTGTAGAATATTTTTGTTGTTTCACATTTTGGAAAGTTTTATTTATAATGGTGAAGTTAGCACAAAGGACCTAAGAGCAACTGAGGTTAATGGCGCTTATGACCATTGTAAGTTCTTCGTGATTATAAAAAATATTTTTAACAAAAACAAAAACCGACTTCAACCATATCAATTTGTTTGAATAAGCATAAAAATAAAATAGAAAAAAGTTTTAACCGAACGGCATCCTTCATCCTTGTAAACATTTTTTTGGTTTTTGTGTATTTTATCAAAAAGCGCGCGACTCATTTCGATAAAAATTGAATGGAACCATCTGTAAAGAATTTCTTAAATCGGTCTGTCTTCGAGAAATCGGGGAACATTTATAAAATTCCGACGAATTGAGAACCTCCTCCTTTTATTGAAGTTGGTTAAAAACCATCTGAAATAGTGAGTGAACTACCTCCCGCCTACACTGATTGCATTCAGCCACCCGGAACTTGCCGGATGAGAAGCCAAGGAATCGAAATCATTATGCTAAGTAGAGCGATATTTTTATCCAACTGCTCCTAAAGCGGGTAATGAGCTTTTAGAATGTGTAGGTAGGTATCTACGTACCATCTGTACTATATCCCACCCAGGTATTTTTATCCTCCTATACACTCCGTGGCGCAGCGGTCAACACGCCGGCATGTGACTAGGATGGTCCCGGGTTCGATCCCCGGTCAGAAGAAAATTATCTTTTTCAGATTGACCTGGGTCTTGATATACAAGCTGATTTTGAACCTATGAACTATATTGTAATCCTGGGATCAGAATCCTCAATAGAATACAGAATTAAGAAAATAAGGAATAAAACGTAAAAATTTTTAGACCTCCCATACAAAGTCGCCGATCAGCCGGGCGAATTTCTATAGGAAGGAAGTCTGATTTAATTTTTAAGTACTTTTAGTACTTGTTATAAAGCATAGTATCGTTGAGATAGTATCCCAAAACAAAAGTCTTACTTAAGAGTCGCCTGGAAGCGCATGTCTCCATTCAAACGGAAAAAGGGAATTGTGGCAATATTTGATAATTTTAGGGCAAAATTAAGCATCCAATCAATTAATCTCATTATAATCTACGTACGTTCCTATATAGTTTGGTGAAATTATCAAAGTTTTGAGAATTATACGCCTCTCAAGATTTCGATACAAATTTAAAAAGGCTTGTAATTCTCAAACCATTGGTAGTTTAACCAAGCTGTATATGAACGTACGTAGATTATAATGAGGTTAATTGATTAAATGATTAATTTTACTCCAAATATATCAAATATTGCCACAATTCCCTTCTTTCGTTTGTATGGAGACATGCGCTTCCAGGCGACTCTTAAGAACTTATACTTACAGGCCAGCTTAATCTGTGTGATTTGTGCGTATATACAACGTGTTAATGAAATAACGCAATACCTCTCAGGTGGTACATCAGTCCATGAAACTGAACAACTTTGTTCTGGAACATTCCCAAAATGCCAAAAGTAGGATTCGGATTTTCATATAAATTGACTCGGTCAGCTGATCGGTTTGTATGAAAATTCTCAAATATTTTTTTGGGTTTCGTGAAAGTTGTAGAACAAAAGTTTTTCAGTGTCATGGGCTGAGGTACCACCTGAGAGGTTTTGCGTTATTTCAGTAACACGTTGTATATCAATTTCTTTAATAGGTAAGTTACTTGTATACTTATGTTTATTATCATTGGTCGAGTCAGAAATTCGGAACGCCAGAGTGAAAAATAATGACGACAAAGCGCTCGTACGCGTAGCGTAGGTATAATAGGTATCAACCGCGCTGATATAGAACTGTGCTAATGAAGTTTATGTAAATATTCTAATCGCGTTCGCTTATTTTAGATATTACCCCTTTGTGTACCTGCCCCTGTAGTTCAGGAATGCTTAGCAGATCAAATCAAAGCCAATCTATATTTTTTTATTTCAGTTTTATTTTATTCCTTGAATCGTATTTTAAATATCTTCTATTTCTACTTCTAGCCTATATTGTCCCACTTAAATATCTTACTTAAGTTTAAAGCGAGTTAAAGTATGAAAGCATAACTTAAACGGTACAACTTGTTGTTTATAACGGATGTCCCGGGTTCGATCCCCGGTCAGGTCAAAATGGAAAATGATCTTTTTCAGATTGACCAGGGTCTTGGATGTTTATCTATATAAGTATCTATTATAAAATATAGTATTGTTGAGTTAGTATCCTGCGACACAAGTTCACAACTTACTGTGGGGCTGGCTCAATTTGTGTGATTTGTCCGTAGATATATATTTATTTGCTTATATTTATTTACTTATATTTATTTACTTATATTTATTTATTTTACTTATTTATAACTTGCGCTTTTGTCGAAATGGGGTAAAATGGTAAAATGTTTGAAAACGTTTGCAGTGCGGCCAAAGAAATATAGGTACCTATTGAATTTTGTAGACATTAGTAGGGCAGCACTGGTATAATAGGAGTTCTTGGCGGGAATTTTAGCGGACTACACGGTGTCTGTTTAGGATTGCTTCGCAAATTGATTCTAGTGGATTTTATAATGTGAAATTGGTGTTATTTTGTGTTATAAATGCCCATATTTATGAACAATGTGTAGAATAACTAAAATAGACTGTCATTGTGCGGCTGTAGTGAGATTTACATAGCGGGCTGGTGGTTGTCCGCCTTGCTGCGTCGTCAATGATAAAACCAGTGGATTCGCGAAGAGTTGTCGCCAAGGGCTCCGTGAAAACAACGAAATGAATTACACCATCATTTCGTTGACAACCAAGAAGAAATTCTCGTCAACTGGCGAAATAAATGAAAAAAACCGGCCAAGTGCGTGTCGAGCCACGCGCAGTGTAGGGTTCCGTAGTTGCGAATGACAACTTTGAGTTCACACTGTTCACACTCGCACCTCACAGTTTAATGACTGAATGTATGAAATTTTACATTTTTGAGTACATTTTATAAGTTGGTTGCCTATAACTTTTTATTTTGTACTTGGTACTCAGCTCTGATAGTTTTCCTTTCAACTTCAGTATATATACTACTGCTGTAATTTTTTTCATGTATCCATATATAACCGTTTAGTAGATAGAGGGGGGGGGACACTTACCTCTAGCAAAATTTTGCACTTTAAAACCCAATATTTCGGAAACGGATCCTTAAATCGAAAAATGGTGTTCTCAACCTCACTATATTTTTTAAAGACCTATCTAACGATATCCAACACGATGGGTTTCTATAGAAAAAAATATTACTCCCTCTTTACTTGTATGGGAGATACCCTAAAAAAAATTCTTTTTTAAGATTTTTTTCTACCACTTTTTTGCCATGATTAATATACATACCCATACCAAATTTCAGCTCTCTAGTACTTATAGTCTCTGAGTAAAACCGCGGACGGACAGACAGACAGACAGACAGACATGGCGAAACTATAAGGGTTCCTAGTTTACTACGGAACCCTAAAAAGGCTCTAAAGGACTTGTATCCAGGGCCGTAAAACAATACTTAAAAAATACTGGTATAATATGTCACTGTCAAGTCAAATAGCTTGTCAATGTGAATACGTCAATCACAATACAACAAACATAACTGTCAATCACAATACAACACGTGATTGTAGGATTTACTGAATTTTTATACATTAATTCGTAATAAATGTAACTTAAAGTGGTTTGTTTAAGCACAAATATGTCCAAAAATCCTATAAATGGTGAGTATATATATATATATACATTAGTATTACAATACGGCATTTCAACTTTGTACAAAGTAACCTAGCACCCCCACGCTCAATACTCTATAATTATTTATACTTTTATCAAATATTTTGCCTAGGTATCTGAATTTAAAATAAGTTTAGACTTCCTATAATGTATTATTTTCATCGTATTGCGATCCTTAGTTTCGTTTCTGTAAGGTTATTCTATTACGGATTTTTCGATGCGGAACTGTGATCTATCACACATTGTGATCTAACGTTGTCTCTGTGAAATTTTTTTCTAGTGGCGTTCGTTTGCTCAAATGAAGGTATTTAATTTAGACCATACCCAAAATGAGCAAATGGATACAATTCGAATTACTACAACGTAACATGTTGACAACATTCTCTCGAAAACCTACTCAAATTATTTGATTTTTTTGTAGGTTTTGAGTTAATATCAGGAGTTTTATTTTCGAATCAGTTGGCTTACTCTGCAAACCATTTAACTTTCTAAAAGAAGTACATGCTAATCAGTTTTTAGAAACAGCACTAGCCTTGGATACGATAATGAAGATTCAAAAGTCGACCCGAAGAGGGCGACTGATAGGCATGGTGGCCATAAAAACTTTGCCAAATCATGTTAGTGCATTTTCAGCATTATTAGTGCTTATGCATGTTAAGCAGCCAGCCCCGTGCACAGTCACTTAAAGTCCCTTTCATAAGAAGCTATAAATTATGTAAACAAATGTTCAGAGGTTAGCAACATTTGGATTAAATAAAAAATGATATTGTTGTTTTTGTGTAAAAAATAAACCAAAGAAGAGAAGGTTAGAAATATTTTTCCATAAAAAATGGAGGGAGTTTGCAGGTGAATTGATTATTTGGCAACGTAAAAAATCTTTTGCCCTGCATTGAGACTCAATAGCGAATAAAAAAAACAACTTATAGCAAAATCTGCTACAGAAACTTTATTATATCTCAGAAATGCGCCAAATGTTTACATTCACGGAGTCGGACTCGTTCCTGTACCAAAATAATTGAGCGACAGTGTTTTGTATGGGTAAAATATAACCCAACTAATTACAATTGGTCTTTAGTTTCGTATTACCCGTATAGTAATTTAAGTCAATTGTATTTGGTTAACTCATAATATTGTCGCTTGGTAACTCCAACTCAGTAGAAGTTTATTGATGTACCTAATTTATAGCTTCTCGTGGCGGGGAGTTTAGATAGGTGATCGCAAGTGCCATAAAAATATCTCCTCTATCCTTCGGAAGGCACATTTAGCTGTTGATCCTTGCTGTTATCATTGATGGCAGTTGATCGCTATAGCAGATGCCGACAGGCAGTTTAAAAAATTAGTCACTACTGTTAGCCACATACACACACAAAAACTAAACAAATATCACTCATGCAACCTTAAAAAGGCTGATGATGATGAACTATGACTAGTATCCCATAACACAAGTCTCGAGCTTACTTTGGGGCTAGCTCAATCTATGATTTATCCATATCATCATAAGCTTTGTATAGCTTGTGTTTCCTAAGTTGTCTTCTGTGACATCCACAGGAAGACTAGGAGTGGTCCTATTCTACTCTGCCGGGAACCACACAATTTATCTGTATACATATATTTATTTATTATTATGACTTGGTTGCTCCACTCCTAAATAGAGTCCATGCCCAAGGTTACTGTTAATCCACTCACACTCTCTCTCATCTGTGTGTGTTCCTGACTGCGTGCCAAGCCAGTGCTGTCGAGCCCAAAGTCAATTGCCCAATGCTGTTTAAATTGTAGTTAGTATCAGGTATAACATATTATTTTAAGTATTGCATTTGGCAATCAGATTGCATTTGTTTGCAGAGTAAACCACGCTGATCCAGTGTATGTGTGATGAGTGGAAGGATCTTAAAAGATTTTGAAGAACTTGACATATCAATTATTTCAAGAAAATAAAAAGAATTGTAATGTTTCAAAGAACTAATGAATGGTGATAAAATTTGTTAAGATCACAAAAATATCAAGAAAGAGTTGATGAAGATTCTGAAAAGATGCTGGAGAATTCAAAAGTAAATGAACTTGAAGGTAATAAATGAAATATCCCAAAATACACCATTTGAAGAACTTAAAAAGAATTGAATCTGACATTCTGATGGAAAATTTGATAATAAGTATTATAGAACAAATACAGGAAGTATCAGACATTGAATAAGTGATAAACATGTCAAGCAGTCCAAAAGAAATGGAGCATAAAGACATGACAAGTAGCTCCAATGACAAAGAACTTAAGACTGAAGCAGACAATTTAGGACTGACGAAGAAAGCAGTAGATGAAGAACTTAAAAAGATTCAGAAGGAATCTGATTTTAAAAAGCATTTAGTTACAGATAAACAGAAAAGTGAAGAAATTCAAGAGAACCAAGAAGAAGAATTGAATGTGAAAAAAGAGATGATGTCAGATGAATCAGAAATAGGAAAACTATTAATTGAGTATGAACCAAAAGGTAGAAAGATAGTAGAAGCCATTACAGAAGAAGAATTAATTGTTGCAGAAGTATCAAACTCAGAATTAGATCTTGTAGCTAAGAGTAGACTTCTAAGACATGACAGTATTGAAATCAAAGAAGAATATATTTCTGATGAAGATATAAACAATCAAGATATGATAAGTAATACAACCGTAGACAGACTTAAAAGGCCACACAGTTCAGGAGCCGATACAAGTTCAGAAGTTACAAAAACAAAGAAAAAGAGAGTCTGGAACTATAACCTAGAAAAGAGACGGCAGGGAGGGGGAGAGTATCATAGATTATGTGAGGAGTTGTCAAAAAATGAAGAGAGATATTACAAATACTTCCATATGTCACATGAGACATTTGAAGAGCTACATGACAAACTTAGCCCAAACATTACCAAGATGTACTCAAGTTGTAGGACACCGATTATGTCACGGGAAAGACTTATGGTCTGTTTGAGGTAAGGACTATTTTGCTTTATTCTATAATGCTGTATTTACTATACATAACAGCAATTTAGTATTATGGTTCGCTGATAAATTATTTAACTGACATTGCCCTGTGAGTGGTGCAAATTTGTGTCAGATTTTACATGCTTTGCCATGGCTTAAAAGGATACATGAATTTTAGGAAGGGGTCTAATGCTGTCACCGTTTGAAATAAGTTGCTTGGCAGAAAACGGAGATATTATTAAAAACTTTGTTCTGAAAGGCGCTAGATAACCCTTTAAACTATTTTAGGCCACATGGGGTCAACCATCCTATTGGGGCCTGCGCCCGGGATGCTTACCCAATGCTTACATCCACTAGGCAATCAAGCTCCCCTGTTTCTATTTTCCTCTGTTGGGTCTGTTATATAGACAGACATACTTGTTTTAAGGGGCCATTCAAGTATTACGTAAGCAGAATAATATCAATTTTTAACCTCCTCCCACCTCTTGTCAGCTAAGTAAGAAAAGCTCTTCCCCCCTCCCCCTAAGCTTACGTACCCCCCACCCCCTTTCACTGCTTACGTAATATTTGAATAACACCTTAGAATTGCATGACAAGTATGAATTTTATACTATTCATGAAATAAAAAAAACCGGCCAAGTGCGTGTCGGGCCACGCGCAGTGTAGGGTTCCGTAGTTGCGAATGACAACTTTGAGTTCACACTGTTTACACTCACACCTCACAGTCTAACGACCAAAAACATCTAACAATGAAGATTGTATGAAATTTTACATTTTCCAGTACATTTTATAAGTTGGGTGCCTATAACTTTTTAGTTTGCACTTAGTACCCACCTCTGATAGTTTTCCTTTCAACTTCAGTATATATACTATTGCTGTAATTTTTTTCACGTATCCATATATAACCGTTTAGCAGATAGAGGGCGGGGACACGTACCTCTAACAAAATTTTGCACTTTAAAACCAAATATTTCGGAAACGGATCCCTAAATCGAAAAATGGTGTTCTTAACCTCACAATATTTTTGAAAGACCTTTTTAACGATACCCCACACGATGGGTAAATAGAGAAAAAAAAATGACTCCCCCACTTTACTTGTATGGGAGCTACCCAAAAAAAAATCTTTTTCAAGGTTTTTTTCTACGACTTTTTTGCCATGATTAATATACACACTCATACCAAATTACAGCTTTCTAGTACTTATAGTCTCTGAGTAAAACCGCAGACGGACAGACAGACAGACAGACAGACAGACAGACATGGCGAAACTATAAGGGTTCCTAGTTTACTACGGAACCCTAAAAAGGATTTCGTAAAGTTATTACAACAGGCCTGACAGCAATATATTCTCTGGGTATGTTTTGCAAGATGTAACATTTGAAAACATTAATTTAATTACCACCTTTTCAGATACTTAGCCTCAGGAGATTCATATGGTGTGATAGCTACATCTTTTCAACTAGGCCGCTCAACTGTCTCCAAAATAGTCCGTGAAACTTGCACAGAAATCTGGAACATTCTCCGGACAGAGTACATGCCAGAACCTTCTCGAAAAGTGTGGGAAGAATCTGAAAGAGGCTTTGCGGATATCTTCAATTTCCCAAACTGTGTTGGCTGTGTAGACGGAAAACACGTCAGTATCAAATGCCCTAATCCGAGTAAACATGATAACTATGATAAAAAATATAGCAGAATAGTCTTACTAGCTGTAATAGATCCTTGGTGTAAGTTTACAGCGATAGATATCGGTGACTATGGATATCCTAGCGATAAAGGTATATTTGAAGAAACTGAATTCTACCACACATACATCGAGAGTCTAAGAAAGGTTATACCAAGCAAGACTCTTCCAGGAACTACAAGCATAGCGCCTCGTGTGTTTATTGGAGACGAAGCATTTGCATTGCAGCCTTTTTTGTTGAGACCTTACCCGATCTCTGCTATAAAGGACGATGAAAAAAAAAGAAAGTTTAACGAAAGGCTTAAAGAACCCCGGACTGTGGTTAAAGATGCATTTGATATGTTAACCAAGAATTGGAAGATATTTTCTCGACCTCTTGAGTCGGATTTGGATACATCCATAAACATCATTAGGGCTGCATGTTGCTTGCACAATTATGTGATAAAACAAGGCGTGGAGGAAGATGAATCTGAATCGATGCCAGAGGAAAGTGAACCTAAAAAGAAGAGTAAGAGGAAGAAACCTAAAAAGATGTTTATTCCACACAAACCATCGAATAGAAGATGGACAACTGTAGCGGCGAGGATTCGTGAGATGTTCGTCAGTTATTTTGATGAATAAAGGGTTGCATTTTTAATAAGACTTTTATTTTTATCTAAACTAGACTAATAGTTTAATTGGATTTTAAATATCATTAATTCATTAAAATGCTTGGTATATTTTTTATTAAATTGAAAATATGTGATGAAAAAGAACTTACTACAGGTAGGGTTCATATAATATAGATGATTTATCAACTTTCTTATTCATCTGATTCAGAGCAGGAAGGTCAGTGTAGCTTTGTGGTCTGATATAAATGAAGTAATATACCAGACTACTAAATTGTGGGTAGTATTGAAGATAGGGGACAATTATAGTTGCAAAGCGCTCGTTAAAACATAATTGATATGTAGAAACATTGCCATTCTACGACTCAATAGAAGAAGGTATTGAAGAAAAAAATATATAAATAAATAAATGTATTCGGACAAATCACACAGATTAAGCTAGCTCCAAAGTAAGTTCTTATGTAAGACTTGTGTTATGGGATACTAACTCAACGATACTATATTTTATAACAAATACATATATAGATAAACATCTAAGACCCAGGTCAATCTGAAAAAGATCATTTTTCATCTTGATCTGACCGGGGATCGAACCCGGGACCATCCGTGTCGCAGACCGGCGTGTTGACCGCTGCGCCACGGAGCTCGTCATCAAGAGCATGCTTTGAATTCGTCATATGAGTCGTATAGAAACAAAAACAGCGATCTGTTATTTTGAAGAAAATTAAGATAAGAAGATATAAATGTGGCAACACTGTTTAGAATCCTTTTTACTTTATTTTCCTACAGGACGAGTGGCGAGTTCTTTTTCACATATTTTCAATTTTAATATGCTTGCGTATGAATAACTATTTTTAATTTAAGATATGAAAACCGTACTTAATGGATGATAATAATAATATAATAGCAGCGTTTTACCTACCAATAAAACGCTTATTAAGCGATAACCTTATTTGAAACCTAATTAAACAACAATTGAGAGTAGCGAGCTTGACTTCCGGTAGCAGGTCGGCTATTTTACCGATTTTCCCTTACGACGTCGGCTAACTTCCGGTGGCCAGGTGGGGGGCATGTGGCGCCGCGCCACTGCTCTGAGCCTCATTGGATCTCGAAATTGATTCGCATAAGAAACACCTGGCAGTGATTGTGTATTAGGTTTCAAATAAGGTTATCGCTTAATAAGCGTTTTATTGGTAGGTAAAACGCTGCTATTAAGCTTATGAACCGTTATTTGAAACCTAATTAAACAACAATTGAGAGATTGTCTGTTATCGCCTGGTGTACCGGTTATAGCCAATAACATGATGGATATGATATTATGTGAAACTGAATAGTTAAATAAATCAGATGTGGAAATAAAATGCATGACAAGAGTGAGTTACAAGAAAGAATAGTAATAATATTGAATAGGAAAAACGCGGACTTTATAAACCAAAACATTATCATATAAAAAATAAAAATTATTTGAATGATAATAAAGTAAACAAAGACTGAATTAATAAACACTTGTTTAAGTGTCAAATTCATTTACAACACAGATGGTATAGGTAAAGCTTAAATATCAAATTTACAATAATATAAATGGTAATGAGTACGAATAACTCGTACTATACCTGGCCAAAAATAAATGACGAAATTGAATATAAATTACATTCAGAACAATTGTTATTTTTATAATAAAAATATTGTAAAACAGGATTTGCATCATATGACGTAGGTACTTTTCCTTATTTCATCGAAGATCAATAATAACCGGACTACTTTCAATAAAAAAGAAAAAGAAATCACCTGGAGGAAAGAACTTCAAAAACTCACTTAACAAATTGCAAGGCATTTCCGCAAGGTAAACTTGCGGAAAATATTTATTTTTCTATAACCTTTTTATCATACAGCCTTGTTGTCACGTGCAATAAGTTTCAGTATACATGGTATAAAACCATTTGAATTGCATGTTCAAGTCCTATTACGTAGATATGGAAACAAATAGAATAATTTGTTAAAATTAGCCATGAGTAATTCTGTTCCATTTTCAAAATATATGACATATATGTACATTGGTTAGAATAAAGCCAAAAAGGTAATTTTAAAGTAAGGAAAATTGATATGAACTTTGACCGTTTTAATCTTTATAAAGTAAAATATGCTGGTGCACCGCACTTAGCAAGATGATAGCCGTAATTAGGACAAAACAACTTCTTTCTGGCTAAAATATACCCAGAAGATTTGTAATACAAAGGCTATATGGTAGATACAAACAGCTCTCGCAACTGTATTGTCTTTGAGATGATAAAATGCAGAGGAATGACAAATATTTAATTTTTACACAAGAAAAAGTAAAACTAAACTTAAAGTAGTAAGTAAACTTTAAAAGAAAGTAATAAATTGAATTTTGACTAAAAATATTTTGCTTTTCTGTTGCTAGGCTGGAATAGTACGAGTCAACTTTACAGAGGCACAAACGGGAGACCGTTCATTAGTAAGATGAATAAATAGTCTTATCATTATTGATATTAAAAACAATCAAACCTGGTATTTTAAATACTTCGAATTTTGAAACAGGCAAAAAATATCACATAAACAATATACCTTGTTAAAGCAATATGATCTGGATTTCCATCCTAGTATAGGATTAAAGTTCGGATTTGAAAATCTAATTCGGATTGTTCCAATATTTAAACAAAAATAAAAGTTAGTGCGATATTATCATTTTAAGTGATAAATAGCGTCAAACACACCTTTTAATACCATTTTGGTAAGACTAAGGCCAGCTAAGAGTTCCTTTATAAATTCTTCAGTGAAGATTAGTAGAACCGTTTCAATTAAAGAAGCAAAAGAAAGCACGTTTAATAAGATTGTTATACGAACTTTTTTATTTATTGTAGTTTCTTTACGTACATTAAATAATTCAATAAACTCCAAATACTGAGATTGCAATCAGATTTGCATTTACTGCTCAAATATATGTGGTCCAATAAAATATTTTATGATGTCCAATAAATAAACTAATTAAAAAATAAATAAATTTCAAAATGTCAAATGCTGTTGTAAGCCTTAAACCGTGATAAAGCCTCAAAACTCAAACAGATTTAGACTAAAAGAAAATCGAAGATATGTATGTCTGCAGGCCCCGGGCCATGGGTGTCCAAAGCACTCCATCTGAGAATGCAACCGGAAAAACGCTCAGATGAGAGAGGAGTCGGGCAAACGATACAGGACAAACCAATCATCACTCAGCGAAGGGCCTGGATGAGATGTTAAGTAGCTAGTAGCTAAAGAAAATACCGAGAATTATTGCTTAACATGCATGTCTTTTAAATTTTATTCAACTTTTAAAAATATGGTAATCTGAAATAATCATAAAAATGTCTATGAATTTTTTTAGTATATTATTCAATAAACTAATACCAAACATTTTTGTAAGAAATATTACAACATAAAACCGACTTTGCCTTGTGAAATTAGAGCGCATCTTTAACCTGCCAAGCCCAAAAATAGCCTCTTGATATGACGAGGAGGCTAATCTACGACAAAAAGCTGCTAAAGTTTCCTTTAAAATATTCAAAATAATTTGACGAACCGTTATAATCACTGTCTGAGGTCGGTGAATAAAATAAGCAAGGTCAAAAGACGATCACTCTTTATCGACTTGCTATTGTTGCACATTATGAAATTAGGCAAAATGCTAGGAAAGAAGTATAATCTTATCTTTTTACTATTGTTGCACATTATGAAATTAGGCAAAGTGCTAGGAAATGCTAGATTCTAAAGATAGAAAGGAGGCTTATAGTATGCAGTGGGCGTAGAAAGCTGATGATGATTATGTGTTATACGTTTGCATTAAATACTAGTGTAGCACATACCGTGCATTCCACTTATTCATACATTACGGTAAAGTGACCATAAAAAAAAAATCGGTAGTCAATTTTCATAGCTAGTGTCATAGTTTGAACATGAAAAATATCTGCGTCATTACATTATAGTGTAATCAGAAAAACTCGCCTGGCCGGTTCGACTTTGCAATGAAAGTTGGTAAAAGTCTTTCTTAGATCAAGACAATTATTTTTATACGATATTAATATAAAAATATTTCATTATCAATGAGATGGTGAAGGATAACTAAAAACAAGTTCGGTGCAAACTACGAGTACTTTCGTAGAACACTTTATTGTGAAACTCCGGCAGTGAATGTGTTAACCAGAGACTGCGTCTCTTGGGCAAAGTTTGCGATGTAGCTTTTATTTAAGTTCGTAAATCGTAACTGATTCAAGTGGCTAACTTAAACATTTATTTTATAATTTCTTGGGATACAGTTCAATTTACTGTGAAAGTTAATAACTAGCTAATACCGCAACAGGTCTGATCTGAGCCTGTGTGTTCAATTTAACGTTAGCATTATTCATAAGGAGCCAAATCTAGATCATACACATTTGGCTTCAAGTATAGCCCAAACGACTCTTAAATTCATAATTGACAACATTTTCAGCATTGAAAATACTGCTTGACCCGAGCCCATGAATTAAACTGAGCTTTCACATTAGTTTTATGATAAAAAAGCCCAAGTAAATAAACATGAAAAATGTAGTTACTTTAATAACTTCATGAATATATTCAAAGAGATCATTATTCGCGACGCAAAATGTCGCTCCACTTATTATAAAAAATATTCAATGTTATGGCATGACTAGGCTTGCCCTGAGCCTGCGCATTAAGCTGAGCATACGCAACAGCTAATCAATTGCACTTAAATAAAATTGTTATACAACCAGAACGTAACTCCTCTTGATTCATCGCGATTGGCGAGTTTATTAGAGCTTTTGCTGCAGTTTTACTCATCATGAAATAGTTCTATTTACGTCATTCATAAAATAATCCGAAATTGCGACATGGCTAGGCTTGGCCTGAGCTCAAGCGTTCAGGTGTGCTTACGTAGCAGCTTTGTTTCAGCAAAATAAAAGTTTATATTAAGAACCAAAATGTATTTTATTTTACTTCACGTATTGCATGTATATAATTAAAATAGACGCAATAGGCAGCATGACTAGGCTTGGGCCTGAGCCTGCACGTTCAGCTGAGCTTGCGCAGCAGCTTTATTTATTCGCACTATGAATAATACAATGTTTTAGCATGACTGGGCATGACCCGAGCCTGCACGTTCAGCTGAGCTTGCACAGCAGCTTTATTTATTTGCACTATGAACAATACGATGTTCTGGCATGACTGGGCTTGACCCGAGCCTGCACGTTCAGCTGAGCTTGCGCAGCAGCTTTATAAATAATCCAATGTTCCAGCATGACTGGGCTTGACCCGAGTCGGCACGTTAAGCATAGCTAAGCTAACAGCATTATTTCGATAAGGTGGTCAAGGTGTCACCCTATTATATAAAATTCACTTATGTATCAATTCTCTATTCCATACAAAGATTTTGTTCCTACAAAGAAATTAGTAAAAAGAAATAAACAAAATTGTCCACCGTAATCGACAATTGAATAAACTAGCAATTCAATGATAAGTTCACACTTCAACTTTTTAATGAATACTATTTTTAATATACTTAATGAAATGTTTAGTTACCTTTAGGAACAAAATTAATATACGGAATTGATCTCCATATCCTCATCTCCTTGAGGGTAAGTGATATGAAAACAAAACAAAAAATCTTCGCAATCGAAAAGGATTTTCCGTTAATCCTTAAATGTTTTATTGAGTAGCTAAATAACTAGTTATATTATTCATTATGCAGCAAAGAACCAGTTTCATGAAGTGATATAAATGAAAATCATTCATATCTATATTAAGTTTTATTGTTAATCTTGTCAATCGCTTATTAACGTAAAATATTACGCAGTCTATGGCTGCACATTTTCTTGACATATAGTTAATCTTTATAAAGGCAACGGCCTTAACTCCAAAAAGGCTTAATAAGCAACGCCAACGTGTTAATATAATCTTGAATATCACTTACATGCTCTGCATAGCAACACTACATTCCTTGGTCTGGATAGTTTCTCAATTTATTCACTGACACAGTCACTTTAAATTATATAGGAATATAACAACTTAAGAATTCAACATTTAAATAGTACTGTTTGTTAATCAGATGGACTGTTAAATAACCAATATATAAGTAACGAACGATTTGCATCGTTAAAATCCTTTAAAAAAAAATCCGTTATTATATTGAATTTTTGAATTCAAATAATAACATGTTTCAGGGAAAATCAGTAATCTTAAAAATAAAAAGCTGAAAAGCGAAAATAAGTAATAAAAATGTAAGTACGTGCACTTACCAATACAACCGACTGCTACGATAGTCAAGACGCCAATGAGGCTCAGAGCAGTGGCGCGGCGCCACATGCCCCCCACCTGGCCACCGGAAGTTAGCCGACGTCGTAAGGGAAAATCGGTAAAATAGCCGACCTGCTACCGGAAGTCAAGCTCGCTACTCTCAATTGTTGTTTAATTAGGTTTCAAATAACGGTTCATAAGCTTAATATTTATTTATCCCCACACATAAATCTATAAAACACAAAACATTTGGTAGAGGGAGCAAAATGAATGAAAATAAATCATGTACCTCTAGTTCCTACACTAGGCAGTGCCTGTATAAAGAGTCTATAATAAGTTCGTAGGGGTCGTAGAAAATAATCCCACTACTCGTCATTAAATTCAGGACCCATCCGAAAATGCATTAATAGTGCAACCTACTCAAGAAAAGGTTGTCGACGTTAGGTAGGCCGGACGTAAAAACTACGCTAAAACAGCAATCAAAGCTCTCATAATAGTAGGTACCGAGCTCCGATGCATCCATCTGAGGCTGCAACTAATAAGGCTTAAAAAATCAGATATTAATTTTGGCCACTTACACATACGAAAAAAAGAAACAACCAGCAGAATAAGACAAACTATTGCTTCCTGTTAAGGAAAAACATTGCGTAAAGGCACAAATGGTATGTTTACTAGTCTTTTTTTTTTCGTGAGTGTAAGTGGCCAACACTAGTGTCAGATTTTTCAAGGCATGAAATCTTACATAACTTAACGGCCGTCAAAGATGATAGCCGGGACTAACGACCTAACGAACTCGAGATTTTCATGCCATTTGCGATAACCCATCCAAGTGGAGACTGCGCCTGGGGTTGCTTACATGCGTAAGCTCACGCCCACTAAGTCATTGGGCTCCTTGAGGTTCACTAGAAAGTAGGAAGGAATTTTATGAAATCGTTTGTTTTCTCTCCAAAAATGAGATAATCATCATCATTTCGTGTAGATGACACGGTCAGTCGACCATGCACACCCTGGTGTCAGAGTTCGTCGGAACCGCCTCTCGGCGTCTGACGTGGTTCCTTTAACGACTGTCAGATAGCAGCCGGGACCATCAGCTTAACGTGCCTTCCGAAGCACGGAAACATCTTTCTTATCAGACAATCAAGAAAAGAAAGAAGAATTGTGCGATTTAACACAGATTTTTTTCCTTATATTTAAAAACGGGTCACTCACGTGCTACTTTGTCGGGATTGCCGACTATAATTTCGGACTCATCAGGAGTCCATTTTCAAGGCGAGTTCGGGATGCGCGACGCCGAAGTATCTCGGGCCCTTACCGGGTACTTACTATAGTCGGCAATCCCGACAAAGTAGCACGTGAGTGACCCGTTTTTAAATATAATGTATTTATCTCACGTTAGTTTCAATAATTTTTTTTTTTCCTGTTCGTTGATGTAGGTATTTTTTGTTTGTTAACTACGTGACGGCGAACGGTATATTTTTTAATAAGCCACCAGATGGACTTATTATTTGAAAAAGAATTTATTTAGGACACAAGCCTATCGCTTAAATTTTGTATTATACTTACTAGCAGTTCGCCCGTGGTACATATAATTTTTTCACTCCGTCAGAGCCATCCTCGTACTTCAAGGAATATTCTAAAATAAAAAACCGGCCAAGTGCGTGTCGGGCCACGCGCAGTGTAGGGTTCCGTAGTTACGAATGACAACTTTAAGTTCACACTGTTCACACTCGCACCTCACAGTTTAACGGCCAAAAACATCTAACAATGAAAATTGTATAAAATTTTACATTTTCCAGTACATTTTATAAGTTTGTTACTTATAACTTTTTAGTTTGCACTTAGTACTCAGCTCTGATAGTTTTCCAACCAAAACAAAAAAAAGTTAAAACCAAATATTTCGGAGACGGATCCTTAAATCGAAAAATGGTGGTATCAACCTCACAATATTTTTTAAAGACCTATTTAACGACACCCCACATGATAGGTAAGTAGAGGAAAAAAAATTACTCCCCCACTTTACTTGTATGGGAGCTAGCCTAAAAAAATTTTTTTTCAATCCCTCTATCTGCTAAATGGTTATATATGGATACGTGAAAAAAAATACAGCAGTAGTATATATACTGAAGTTGAAAGGAAAACTATCAGAGCTGAGTACTAATGCAAACTAAAAAGTTATAGGCAACTAACTTATAAAATTTACTGGAAAATGTAACATTTCTTAGCAACACATTCAGCGATGCATTTTTATATTATAGAGATGTTATTCTTCACATATTATTTTCCAGAACTCAAGAGGAGATTAGTCGAAGACTCCACACCGCTACCAAAACGGCTATGCCTCGCGAAAAACGTCATAAACTCCCATCACTTCCCAACGGCTGCCAAAGAACGGCTCGTGGCGGAATGGCTTCAGGACCTGGTAGAGGAAAATAAGCTTTCTGCTGAGGAGTTAAGGGAAGTTATCGGTTGGCTGAGCGTGGATAATTTGACGCGTGATCTGAAAGTTCAACTTGCTCAGGTATGCTTTCGTATACAAGACCTTACGTCTTGAGACATAAGGCCCATTTTAGTTTGGTGAGCTATGCTCATTGTTTTAGAACAATCAAGATGTTCTAGCTTGACGCGTGATCTGATAGTACAGCTAGCTCAGGTATGAGTTTGTATACGAGACTTTGGACCTTATATTATGTTGATTAACAAGACCCAGTTTTACCCATACAGCATGTAAATTTTATTGACCAAGCGTGTAAATTAATGATATATTAATGATAAGGTACTAAAAAGTACCTATTATATTTCAGATATTTTGGAAAGCCCGTAACATAATTTTTGAATTTCAGGTGGTCTCAAAATACCTTCAAAAAAACCCAATCCAAAAGGAAGATGTCCAAAAAATCTTACCGGTCGTAGAGAACGAAATACAAGTACATGAGTACCTTTACATCAATATAACTCTGCTTCAATATTTAAGAAGTGAAGAAAATTCAAATTTCCATCTTAGTAACAAAATTCTTAATAATTTGATCAATTATTATAAAGATTCCAAAAAGAAGTATGAATTTATCATAAAATTACTTGATGGGAATAACATTGAAACCATATTTGATTATGTAGATACTGATATACGAGATACAGTAATTACATTGTGTGAAAATGTACTATTTCCTTTCAATAAAAAATCTTTCTTCGTTACTTTACTAAAGACTTACATCAGGACAGATAATATAGACGATTTAATCGCAGAAAAAGGAGACAACATACAATCAGTTTTGAAAATCATGGATGTATTTTTCTCTTTTCCTAAAGGAAGGACTCACGATGACCCAAAATTCCTAAAAGACTTTATAGATATGTTTGTTAGTTGCTACAAAAAAGAGACTCAATTGATATTTGCATTTTATATTATGGCCAGCAATGTTCTAGGAATGGAACAGAATTATATAGTACCAACGACAAGTTTGGATCAAATAAATATTCCAGAAAAAGTAAAGAGAAATATATTTCTAAATATGATAGAGATTTTATTGAATAACGATGTTGATATAGATGTAAGACTAACTGACACTTTTGGCGAAAAGATATCTAAAGTTGAAACTAAGAAAACATTCCTTTTATTCTTACAAGCTATAATGATGGGACAGATAAAATTAGAAGGAAAAGCTGACAAAACTACTATAAAAATAATAAATATTGCATTAAAACTAGACCCTACATTAATAGAAAACAAAATTGGGGATATTCTACCACCTATAATGACGGCAAAGAAAACTGATGTATCTATAAAGGAAGCATATGTAGAAATGATAAATAGTTTACTAGATATTTTATTCAAACTTAGCAGAGGGATACCTTTTTTGAAAAAAAATCTACCATTGTTAAAACTTAATTTGGAGACTGGCAACACTGACCAATTGGAGTTAAAAATGAAGCTGAAGGCTTTGGAAGATGATAATAAAGATTATGAAAAAGTGAAAAATAAAATTACTACTTGGATTGATATTTTTCCTCAAGAATGTGTGGATATGTATGGGAAATTGACTTCAGAGTTGATGTTCAGGCAAAACAAAGAGTTGTTGTTGTTACTGCAGGAAGATTTTGAGGAATATTGCTTGGCGCCACTGCAGGATGATAGTTTAGGTACGTACCAACTTTAATTATTAATATTAACAGAACTTAGCACGAACCTTTTTACTAAAACTGCCCCAATCTGTATCTTTGTTTGGTTGATATTTTTATAAACAACTAATGCCTTTAATTTCCATGATTACAGACCCATCCACAATAATACTGACAGAGTTGCTATCCGCCATTTTGTCTGTCTTCCTACGCTATAGCAAGATGGCGGACCACACCGTCCCGCTCAGCATTGCAAGTGAATTCTGGTCATCCTACCAAAACTTTGAAGATGTATGCTTGAAAACATTTGGAGAATCCATTGTCAAGCACAATTATGTAAGTTTTGTTATTTTATTTATTTCGAAGATTGGTAAAGACAAGAAATAGAATTTCCCATCAAAAATAATGTGAACGAAAGCCTACTAATATTATAAATGGATAACATTATGGATACTTTAAATCGCGGAAAAAGTAGTAACTTCCTCCGGGAACAAAGTCCTCTGCCGCGTCAGTCTGTCTGTTCGCGATAAACTAAAATCGTTAGTAGGTACTATTATTAATTCTGAGAGATTCATGAGAAAGATTGAAAGGTATAATACATACCCGGACGCAGCCGGGGAGGGCTACTAGTTATGTGATAAGTTATCACATCTAATGTAACTTAGATTTTTCTGTCATGTATCGTATTTATATATATATATAGGTATATATATTTTTTAATTATTATATATTTTAAAGGTTATTAAATTAGTTTTTATCTTTATTTTTGTAAGCTCAATATTTCAAAATTGTTTACTATATTGTTATTACTACCAGCGGCCCTAAATTTATATAAGTAATAATAGTTAATTAAGTTTCGGCACAGTTTTGTCTACAAATGTATATTTTATAACAAATTGTAATAATCTTTTATGACTGTTTTGTGCCAAAATAAATGAAAAAAAATAAAATAAAAAAATAAGGATTAAAAAATTGATAAAAAAGCCATTATATTTTTCTCGCTTTTAATATTTATAATTAAATTTCAGAACCCATCACTAATGCTGCCATTCCTCAAACTATGCCTTAGTTTCTCCCAGCTCAAACTACTAAATATTACGTATGGCAACACTGAGCTAACTCTACCTGAAGCTGGCGACATCAATGTGTTTGATTTGAGCATTTTACTTCCGTTTTTCGATGGGGAGCAGTGGGTGGAAATCGGTAATGCAGTAAAGGATGATGAAAGTATTAACGTGTTGGTAAGTTATTCTTTAGAGTACACTAGCAATTTTTTTCTGGCGACTTCGACCGCGTAAATTATAGCCTATGTAAATCGCAGATAAATAAGCTTTCTATAGGTGATAGAATTTTGAAAATCGATCTATTAGTTTCGGCGCCTATTCAAGGCAAACAAACGGACAATCAAATGTTTCCTCTGCTGCATATTATAGTCGAGGTGTTGGTAGGTTAATATACCTATGACTATAATAGACAGCTAAATGAGTACGAGCATTGTACGACGTCTCTCAATACATTTGCGCGTTTTTGATAAGTGAAACTATTACCAATATATACCAGGTTCTTTTAAATATAAATGAGAAACGCTTTGGGTTCACGAATATTTACTAGACTTATAACACGAATTAGAGAGAGACATATTTTCAAAACAAAAGGTTAAAACAATATAATTTAAAATAAAGAATCTAAAACTAAAGAGTTCGCAATAGAAACAAAGGGCCTAGTCCGTAAAATATAACATTCCGATCCAAGTTTCGATGTCGTAAGGACCGTATTACTAGATGTATAATTTAGTTTTTCGTGTGTGTCGGACACCAGTGGCCAACACTGGTGTCAGATTTTTCAAGCTGCCCAACGGCATCTGACATTGCTTTGAAGAGATCAACGGCTTAACGTGCCTACCTAATCACGAAAGACCTCAAGATATTTTTATGCCACTTGCGATCACCCAACCAAGTGGGGACTGCGCCTGCGCCAGCGGACTGGGGTTGCTTAACATGCGTGAGCGCTAATAATGCTTACACCCACTGGACCTTCAAGCTCCTCGAGAAAATGTATTGACTTTTTTGTAACTATGTAGCTCCTTAAGCTACTTACCAAATTACTACTGACAAAATCTGTCCCGCAGTGGTGCCACAAATACTAATCGCAGGCCACCCTGTTAGGTCCTTTATTATTACCTATTATATTTATTTATTTATTTATATCATAAACCGTGATAGATAGGCAGTTAAAATTTTCACAAATGATGTATTTCTCTTGCCGCTACAACATCAAATTCTAAAAACTGAATAAAATAAATATTTAAGGGGCCTCCCATACAACAAACATAATTTTTTGCCGTTTTTGTCGACAGACTACTGTTGTATAAATAATGGCACGGAACCCTTAGTGCGCGAGTCCAACTCGTAATTGGCCGATTTTTTTAAATAATATTATTTGATTTTCAGGATAAGCTGGTGCTCACTAAAATCAAAGCTATAGAGATACAAAGTGACACACTCAACGATGAAAACATAGTGACAGCTAAAATGCACCTTATAAAGCAAATCTCGACACATCCACAAAATCTAACAGCTTCCGGGAACTATCTAACAAACATTCTGTTTTACAATCTCGACAAAAATCTACTAAAACTTCTATCCAAAAGTTTAGTTAAACTTTATTTGAGCAATCCAGAAGAAAACATATTTAATAATGACACAATAACGTATAATAGAGATTTGTTAAACGCCCTTGTGATCCAAACATGCAAACATTTGACTGAGAATTTCGAAAATACAGCAGATTTAGCTAAAGGCTTGAAAAAACTTGATTTTGATTTAGGAGAATTCGCAAAAGGAAATAATTTGAAGGAGTATTTCGAAAATATATTTATAAATGATGATTCTACTGTAATTAATTGTTTGGATGTCCTAAAAGAATTAAAAATCTACTATTTGGAAGAAAAATATCAGTTGGTGGCAACATTTGTGTTGCTAGCTTTGAAAAAGTGTTGCCGTAAGAAGATGAGGAAAAATATAGATGGTATATTACATAATATATTCGAGTTAACTTCTCAAGCACCAGATATATACAAAATATTTCCAATAGAGTACATATTTTCATTTGAAGATAAAAATTTATTGAATTTATTGACGTTAAAAAATAAAACTACAGATAATTTGGTTGTAATCAAAAGTATTTTGGAATCTGCAGTGAAAAGAGTACGTTCAGAAAGTGAACTAGTAATAAAAATCGTTGATTTATTACTAAAAAATCATAATTCCAACAAAGCTATCAGTATAGACTATTTCAGTGATACAGCTTTCCAAATAAGTTGTATTATACTACCATTGATTGCCAAGCAAAAGAAAGTCTTAACGTCTAGCGCGTACAGATCAATTTTGGCAGACTTACAGGAGAAACTACACAAATCTATGTTAGACGCGTTCAAGAATATAAATTTTAAGGATGATGGTAGTTTATTGAACAACACTGGCAACACTGATGACAGTATGGTAGTTTCTAATGATACGGCAATACTGAACGCTATGGCAGCGTATTCGCTGACTCTGTCGAAGTATTGTGAGACGACGGATGGGCAGGAGATCAAGAATTTAGACTGCTTGTGGTCGGGGTTGGAGTATTTTGTACTGAATGCTGTAAGTATAATTTTCCACGCTGGTTTGGGAGAAAAGAGAAAACATAGAATAAACCAGCTGCTTTTCTTCCCGCGCAGACCTTAAAAACCGGTCAAGGGATTGGGCGGAAATTTAAAGAATCACATTGATAGGCGATGCGGCTAGCAACTATTTTGATTCCGCTTTCCAACTTAACGCCCACTACGATGCTAAACGTGGCCTGTAAGTGTTACGACCTTGGGCTCTGTCTACCCCGCAAGGGATAAAGACGTGATAGTATGTATGTATGTATGTTATACATGTAATTCATATATAATCTTACACAGTTTAATTTATCCTGCATCCCGGTAAAATTTACCATCATCTGCAGGTCTTTTTAGTTTGACACAAATCAGTCTCTACTACCAGAGCCAAATAAAAGCCAGAGCAGTCAGAGGATTTGGCCTGCACTCTTAACGCTGGCCAGAGTGGTTGGAGAGGTCTCTTTGATGTTTAAAAGCTTTGTTTAGCTTGTGTTTCCTAAGTCGCCTCCTACGACATCCAGGGGAAGACTTGGAGTGGTCCTATTCTGCTCTGCTGGGCACCACACGGCATTCATACTACGCAGCATATTCCTTCACGCTAGTATAAAATATGAAATGTCGTTAACTTATTATTAATTTTACATCCATTTTTTCAGATCCAATCAATACAAAAAGCAGAAACAAAACCACAGCAGCTCGAAACTTCAATCCAACTCCTAAACATCACGCTCAGACACTTCAAGAAACTAGAATCCCACTACATCTTCGAGACCAAAGACAAGATCCTTCTTCAAATATGGCAGAGCTTGCGGTCTAGATTGTCTATGGTCTATGAGAGTGGGGGTAAAGGGTGTTTGGAGGATATAGGAGTGACGGTGAAGTTTTTGTGTGAATTGAGCGATATTGATTGCTTTAACAGTTTCGTTGGTGATTTGACTGGATTGATTATTTTGGAGGTAAGTGTCGCATGTGACACAAGCTAAACAAAGCTTGTTAACATCGAAGAGACCTCTCCAGTAAGTCTGGCCAGCGTGGAGAGTGTAGGCCAAATACTCTTACTGCTCTAGCTCGTATATGGCTCTACTGGTAGTACAGAGGGTCATGCTCTTGCAGTGGAGGCCAAAAAAGACCTGATGATGATGATGAAATAAAAATTATATTTTACTAGCGGTTACCCGCGGCTTTGCCCGCGTAATATATAGCCTATGTCCTTCTCAGTATCCTAACCTATGGGTATGCAAAATTGCATGTTGATCGGTTCAGTAGATATGGCGTGAAAGCGTAACAAACGTGGCCACTTTTGGCGGTAATGAGTAATTCTCTTAAGAGTCCCACGTAAAGCTGCAATCCCATACAAACGTAGTTTGGTTTTAGTTTTACAACAGTTAAGCCAATCTCAACCAAATTTCGTACATACGACCGAATATGCCATTGATGTTTATAATCAGATTTCAATTTTAAAAACAATACCTATACAAAATTACAGCGAGTTGAAGTTTCGTATCGAAAACTTGTACTCGCTGTAATTTTGTAAAGGTTTGCTACAATCACAACAAGTCAACCACGTTTGTATGGGACTGCGGCTTTACGTGGGACTCTTAATTCATCAAATTAAAAATAATGAAAAGTTATACTAAATATACACACTCACTATCGAATTACTGAGTAGTAGGTTTTCAATTTTTTTTAGAAATAAAATGATATTTGGCGTTTTGTATGGTCTAAGCCTCGCAGCTCGAAAATTTACATAATTCTAGCTATTTTAAACACTATTGTCAGGAACCAAAACCAGGCATGAAGAAGAAAGAAGACATCCACAAAATCCCAAACTCACTGAAGGTGGCCCAATATTTATGGTGTCACTGCCTAAAGGCGAATGTCACCGGGCCGAAATGTGTTGCCATGACGAAGGCGATCTACCAGTCGTGTAGAAACGCGAATAATTACGTGTGGCAATACTACAGGAACTACCAGTATGGCGTGGTGATAAAAAGGTTTGTAACTGTGGCATGTGGTCCTTATATATATTGTTTTTTATTTATTTAACCATCTTATTCCACGTTTGGCGTGTGGTTCCCGGCAGAGTAGAATAGGACCACTCCAAATCTTCCCGTGGACGTCGTAGCAGGCGACTTAGGAAACACCAGCTAAACAAAGCTTATAAACATCAAAAAAACCTCGCCAACCCGTCTGGCCAGCGTGGAGAGTGTAGGCCTAATCCTCTGACTGCTCTGGCTACTCCTATATGGCTCTGGTACAGAGAGGGTCGTGCTCCTGCAGTGGAGACTTACGAAGACCTGATGACGATGACGTCAAGGCGATGCGGCTAGCAAACACTATTTTGATTCCGCTTTCCACCTTTATGCCCACTAACACGCTTAACGTGATCTTTGGGTCTAATAACCCTGGGCTCATGTCTACCCCGCAACAGATAAAGGCGTGATAATATTTGTGTGGTTCCCGGCAGAGTAGAATAGGGCCACTCCAAGTCATCCCGTGGATGTCGTAAAGCTTATTAACATCAAAAAGACCTCTCCAACCCGTCTGGCCAGCGTGGAGAGTGTAGGCCAAATCCTCTGACTATTGAGGCTAATATGTGGCTCTGGTAGTACAGAGAGGGTCGTGCTCCTGCAGTGGAGACTAAAAAGACCTGATGATGATGAATATTTATGTGTGTATTATTATTTTTCAGGAAGAAAAAGAAAATGGAGGTAGAATTGAAAGAGGACGAAGATATTAGTATCGTGAAGGTTGACGATTACACGTGTGAAATATTCAAAATGTATTTGGATATACTGTCGGAAGCAATATTGGCGGCAAAAAAGGTATTATGATTAATGAAAACCGGCCAAGTGTGAGTCAAACTCGCGCAAGGAGGGTTCCGTACAATATGCTTCGTGAACACACACACAATGTGCAAAAAATGTTTTATTCAATTGACTAGCGCCATCTAGTGGTGTTTTAGTGAACTATTTCCCTAGATGAACTTATTATTGTGAGTTTACCACTTAATTTTCAAGTGATAGAATTCTTATTATTTTTCCTGTAATCTTCAAGGAATGAACTACACTTTGTAATTTTTTCAAAATTTTCGGCCCAGTAGTTTCGGAGATCAGTGGGGGGGGGGAATGGTCAATTTTGCCTTCTTTTGTGAATAAAATCAAAAGTATTGATTTTACCCGAACAAAAAATAAATATTTTTGAGATCCTCATTATGAGCCCTTTCATTTGATATATGACACAGTAAGGTTTGCAAAACTTTCTTTTAAAATTTTGTAATTGGGCCCCTCAAAATGACCCTTATTTCAAAAAAATCTTTATTTACTTTGCACATCCGTGTTTAGGTCATAGGATTACACCATCTTACCAAATTTCACCAAATTTGGTTCTATAGATTCGGAGAAAATCGGCTGTGACAGACGGACGGACGGACAGACAGACGCTCGAGTGATCCTATAAGGATTCCGTTTTTCAACTTTTGTACGGAACCCTAAAAACTATTAATTTAGTAAAAATTAGTTTATTCGGAGTGAAAGAACGTTAGCACAGTTGGACGCGATACGCGGGAAGGGGCGACGAAAGCGCGGGAACCACAGACGTTGGCATCATTGACCTATACGATTAATAGGTCAATGGTTGGCATTGACAGGTGATTGACAGGTGAGGGTGCGTTCCATTTCAACAATGATTTATTTGAGTTTTTGGTGGGAAGTCAAGGGGTTCAGTTGTCGTTTGCCTTATACAATTTTGCAAATTGATTTTAGTGGACTTTATAATATGAAATTGGTGTAGTTTGGTGTTATAAATGCTCGTGCTCATGGAACAACAATTTGTGAAATAGTTAAAGTGAACTGATAAATGGACTCGTATAGACTTGTCAGTGTCACCATAACCTCCCGACCACGAGGCATCAAAGAACATACGCCATTTTTGATGTACTTGTATTTGTCATTGTCATAGACGCTGGTTTGGGATAAAAGGAAAAACATAGAATTTACCAGTTGCTTTTCTTCCCACGCAGACCGTAAAAGCCAGTCAAGGAATTGGGCGAAAATCTAAGGAATCACGTCAATAGGCGATGCGGCTAGCAACCCATCACTATTTTGATTCCGCTTTCCACCTTAAGGCCCCACTAACACACTAAACGTGGCCTTTGGATTTATGACCTTGTTCTCTGTCTACCCCGCAAGGGATAAAAATGTGATAATACGTATTTATTTTTTATAAATTCCACCAAATAAAATGACCGATGTTTTTCTTTTTATTTTCAGATATCAATAGACTACAAATTCCTAGACTCAATATTCGAGTTGCAGCAGCACTTACAAGTGATTTTGGGCCTTAACACCACGAACGTAAGGTGCGAAGTCCCTTGGAATGCGTTCTTCAGGCTCTGTCAAGGAAGTATTGCAATTTTGAACAGTCTACTTGTGGCTAGAGAAGAGCTTTTGGAAGATAGGTAAGTTAAATATTATTAGTAGTTTTGTAATTTTGTTCGCTTTTAAACAAAAAATCATCATCAGGTCTTTGTTAGTCTCCACTGCAGGAGCACGACCCTCTCTGTACTACCAGAACCATATATAAGGCAGACCAATCAGTAGATTTGGCCTTCACTCTCCAGCTGCCCAGATAGGTTGGAGAGGTCTCTTTGAAAATTTACTTTGTTTAGCTTGTGTTTCCTAAGTCGCCTTCTACGACATCCACGGGAAGACTTGGAATGGTCCTATTCTATGCTGCCGGGAACCACACGGCCAGTATAGTAAGCATCAACATCATTATGAGCACGAGCATTTATAACACCAAACTACACTAATTTCATATTACAAATTCCACTAAAATCAATTTGCAAAATCGTCTAACGCAAACTCCAATGGGCATGTTGACAAAAAAAAATTCGTGTTGCTATGTAAAGACCTGCCAAAAATAAACACAATAGTGACAGAAATACATTTCTAAACAAAAAACTCTTTCAGATATAAAAGTTTTAAAGACACATGTTTTTAGACGTAAATTTTTAGACGTGAAAACGCGCCGCTGAAATGCCTACATATTTGTGACGTCACAAGCTTGTATTTTGTATGGGTGGCCTTAGAACTTTGTTTGGTAGCTATACGAAATATTTAGTTTGTGATAATGGTTTTATAATAAAAGTTGCTGTAAATTTAACGGACTACAATACAGTATCATTGTAATTAAAGATTTTCATACTTTAAAAAATGGTCCTATTCACCCAACTTTAAAGAACCTTTAAGATTACTTAACGAATCGATATCAAATTTAAAGTATTCTAATTAGTGTTTTTAGATAGATATTAGTATCATTGGAAACAAATTTTATATAATACTAGCTGTAACCCGCGGCTCCGCCCGCGTAATTTATAGCCTATGTCCTTTTCAGTACCCTAACCTCTGTGTATGCAAAATTTCATGGGGATCAGTTCAGTAGATACGGCGTGAAAGCGTAACAAACAAACAAACTCACTTTCGCATTTATAATATTAGTTGGGATTAACATTAGTCAACTACCGTATTGCAACCCTTGACTTCCTACCACAAACTCCTACATTTTTAAAATATTTTTTCAGATGGCCTTGTTTCATGCAGTGCTACAGGGCAATAGTCCGTTGTCTATGTGAGAGGTCTATACAGCAGCAAGAGAGAGAAGTAGAAGAGAAATTAGCAGAGACAGCCCATAACATTGAAAAGTAAGTACCTACCTTTCATACAGCCTGGCCCCATATCTAAGGCCGTCATCATCATTATCATCTCACAAGAAGTCCACTGCTGGACATAGGCCTCCCCCAAGGATTTCCAATACGACGGGTTGGAAGCGGCCTGCATCCAGCGCCTTTTTGCGACCTTTATCAGGTCGTCCGACCACCTGGTCGGTGGGTGTCCAACGCTGCGCTTGCCGGTACGTGGTCGCCATTCAATAAAAACCCAGGTCAATCTGAAAAAGATCATTTTTCATGTTGAGCTGACCGGGGATCGAACCCGGGACCACCCGCGTCACAGGCTGGCGTATTGCCCGCTGCGCCACGGAGCTCATCAAAATGTATATAATGCTACCAGCCTGTCTGAATGTGTATAATGTATGTTTAAGAAAAGCGTTCATAAATTTCGTTTTTTTTAGATTAACGCAATCAATATCGAAGCGGAAAGTCCACATCTCGCGCATAGCAGTCTACACCGTTGCTGACGTCTGCTCCATCATTGAACGCACCGCTCCTCCCAGGTATATCATCATCATCAGCTCTCTGTTAGTCTCCACTGCAGGAGCACGACCCTCTCTGTACTGCCAGAGCCATATATTAGCCAGAGCAGTCAGAGGACTCAGAAGACTCAGTCTACACCGTTGCTAACATCTGCTCCATCATCGAACGCACCGCTCCTACAAGGTACATCATCATCATCATTTATTTATTTATTTATTCACTATGTTACACCAACAGTGTATGTTACATCATCAGGTCTATTTGCTAACTCGGTGTACATTTTGACAGTCACTTTAACATCCATTACGGTTTTCGTATCTTAAATAAAATTTATCATTCATACGGAAGCCGCAATGAATATCGGAGTTACCACCATAATTATTTACACCGTAGTTGTCAAAATTTAATTTTAAAAATTTTAATTCTGCCTGCAGGTCTTTTTTTAGTGTGAGAGTGTTTGTGAGTGAGTTTTAGAGCCATATATTAGCCAGAGCACTCAGATGTCTCAGACTCAAGAGGATTATATCTTCTGTCCTAATAAAACTAATGGGGTAGATGTTGCATACTTGTGGTTTTTGTGTATTTTTTCAAAAAGCGCTTGACACTATTGTATAAAAATTTGATGAGATCGTCTGTTAAGTATTACCTACCGTACAATTTTTTTTTTAAATCCAGACGGAGCGTCTTCCAGAAATAGGGGAACATACATAAAAATGATTCAGACGAATTGAGAACCTTCTTCTTTTTTTGAAGTCGGTTAATGACTACCTGTCATTAAAATTATGTTAAAGTTTGTTTCTACTTGTCTATAAAAATGACTACAAAAAAAAAACTATTTTTAACTTTCTTTTCCAGATCACTCCGGCAGCACATAGAAAACTCGGTATCTTTGCTCATCCAGGCGTCGGACACTACGTACTCAGTGGCGTTCCTAAGAAGAGCCTTAGCGGGGCTCCCCGGCCAAATGACTATGACTAATTTGTATACTATGTATAAGAGGTACCATAAGTATGTTGGTAATGCTTAAAGGGTAGACCAGCCAACTAGCGTCACCCCTTCTCACACAGTACTTCAGTAGTAAATTAAGCAGCCTCCGTGGTCCAGTGGTTAAGGCGTTTGCCTTGTTGACCCGGGGGTCGTGGGTTCGATTCCCACGGGAAGCATACTTTGTTAAATTGTTTCCAGTTTGGTTAGGACATTGCAGGCATGAATCACCTGATTGTCTGATATGAAAAATGATTCCGTGCTTCGGAAGGCACGTTAAGCCGTTGGTCCCGGCTGCCATCTAGTAGTCGTTAAAGGAACCACGTCAGAGGCCGAAAGGCGGTTCCGGAGAACTCTGACACCAGGGTGTGCATGGTCGACTGACCGTGTCACCTATTCGAAATGATGATGATAGTAGTAAATTACTTGTTGTAATTTTGGTATTACTTTTCAGTAGTTCTCTAAATTTGAAATAGTGATATTGATTAAAAGGTATACTAAAAATACTACCGAAGTATTGACGTAGATTTTTCAATTTGGTGTTATTTAGGAGCACAATAATAAAATTAAGGATAACGCTAGTTTCTCTGATGTAAGCCTCTTAATGACTATGTTTTATTTGTATTACACTTGTTATGTATAAGAGGTACCATAAGTATGTTGGAAATGCTTAAAGCTTAATAGTAGGCGCGAACAGTTTCAATTCAAAATTCAAAAGTCTACTATATATTTTAGTTTAATTTTTCATGAATATTATCATTTTAAATTAAAGATGCCTACTCACTAAAGTGGCCGTTTTTGACCGTAATGAGTACTTCTCTTAATTTACCAAATGCAAAATAAGGGAAAGTAATACCAAAGACAATATAATACTAACGTAATAGACTGCCCACCGCATACAAAAATATTGGACCAAATTAAGGTTGCAAAAAGCAGGCGAATGTATGGCGCAGGAGAGTTGCTTGCTACTCGATACTCGATGGCGGTAATCTGCGTTAGCCTTTAACTTACTAAATATACGGTGTCATTTTAAAATATGATGCCTAAAATATTGTTTTGATTTTTAATAAAATATATTTTATGAATCATCTTTTTATATTCTCATAATACGGTAGATACAATGTTGTGTAGTTTCGAGTGGCGCCACCTATGCAAGTCCCTGAGAACAAATCGTACGATTAAGGCGTTGAGACCACATGGTAAACCAAGAAAACTACAATTAATTTACTACCAAAGTACTGAATTCGATTCTTTAAATTTCATCTAATAGAAATAAAATGGGGGTGCGCTAGTTGGCTGATCAATGACCCTTAATTAACAAATGTTGTATATTTCACATAACACCCATAACATAATTCATAGAATAAGTTGTTGACTTTTTATAGTTCCAAGATTTAAATAAAGTCATATGTACGGAATGATTACTTTCTATTATTTACTTGCCTATAAGATCCCATTTGGCAATGTTACTTATTCACAAAGTTGTTCTGGTATATATAAATCACGCCATTTCGCATCTCGACACAAAAAATGGTCAACTTTTATGTCAAATGATACCTCAAAATCGTATAGTCCAATACTTATTACTCATAAAGTCTAGGTACTAGGTATTCACCTAACCTCTTATAATTTACAAGTAGATTATTTCAAAAAATTAAAAACGCTGACTGCCTTTTGACAGTTTATGTCCGCCATATTGATTTTTTGCTGACGTTACATCGCCTATGACACTCCGGGGGAGATTCCAAACCTAATGACACCGCACACTTCAAAATCGGTCAAGCCGTTTAGGCTACAGGATGCAACAATAGAATAGATATACTTACATACATAATACGCGCGAAAACCATACCCTCCTTTTGAGTTGGTAAGCCGGGTAAAAATACCTACCAAGTATTTGTGTAGGTAAGTATCTGAATCTATGATCTCAACTACGTGTGCATTTCCCCAGCGGAAAAGTATTGAATAATAAATGTTGAATATACTAGATCGTTAGTTCAAAGCTGCCTTCGAATGTTTATCGATGAATGAAATTCGTGTATTCAGTAATTTTTGAGAAATTCGTCAAAAACATATTACGCCAGAGAAACGTTTCCCTGGCGGAATTTTGTCAGGGATCCAAAATTTAATTAGTAGAGCAATTAGTTAATCATAAGAGAGAAATGTTTATGCATAAATGGAATTTGTGTGTCATAGGCCTCCGAAGTTATTCAAAATGCCGCTGGGGAAATGTTCGGCCTTTTGCTGGATCTCATAAACGGTTTGGAATACGGTCTTGGATTTTTTTACACACATTGCTATTAATTTGTTTATAACGCCTATAAAAACAGAATCCAAAAAAACACAGCCACTTATGATTAAAAAATATATACATAAAAGTAGGTATTTTGGTTCTAGTAGCTGAACTAAAGGACCTAATGGAAAGTTTTAAACGTCTATTTATATATTATAACTGCCTCCAACATCTGCGAAAGTACGTTTGTAATAGAGTAGGTATAAAAAAAGATACAACAAAAATAATGTCTCACGGACATCATGATTTTGAATCCGTCTATTGTAGGAGTTTTATATTATGTGGCAAGTTGTAACTAATTTCAATGGTTTGTTTATTTATTCATCTATACGCATTCTAATAATTAGCTTAATCCAATTAGTAATAAAAGTAATATCGTTAAAAAACCAGTGACACTTAAATCTTGGTTATAAACCGACCAATTTCGGATGGCTATGAAAAAGCGACCATTTCATATAAATTGCTGTCATTCCAAACATTACTACGTAATACCACCATAAATGAGGTACAGGCGCGGACACAAGTCTTATTTACAGTATTAATCTATAAATGGTTTGTAGTTTTTTGTGTTATTTCTGAGTAGATGGGAGACTGTATATACCTCACTTTAACTTTCAATAATGATACAAATTTAAAACGTCAATCTGTTATGTATACTATTACTATAATAATATAAAGAGAAAAGATTTAATTGTTTTTATGTATGCATACAATTGACTTTAAAACTGGACCGATTTTCAAAGTTCTTTCACTTATATAAAGCTCATTTAGCTGCGGGTCACATAGGCCATAAAATACGAGCACAAAGTCCCGGGAAATTTGCTTATATGAAAAGCTAAGGTCTGTTAGACGGTTAATATATTCTTTCATAAGTACTTAGATGATAAATGCAGGATTTGTCTACCATACAGAAATAACCTTCTGGTAAAAAAATTTTTTTTACAGCTCAGTAATATTTTACGCTTACCGGTTGCTCGGTATCAGTAATAATAGAAATATACAAAATAGGTACCATAAGAACTTATATACAAACTAGAATGCTTACGAATGATAGAAACCGGCAAAGAGCTAGTTGTACTCGCGTACGATGTGTTCCGTACCATTATTATAAAATATCAGGCAAAAAAGCGACAAAAATCAAGTTTCTGGTATTGGAGCCCTTCCTTAAATAATTACGTTATTCCGTTTTTAGTAAATAAGGTTTGCGGCAACAGATATAGGTGCCTACATCATCTGTGAAAATTTCAACAGCCTAGTTATAACGGTTCATAAAAAACAGCCTGGTGAAAAACAGGCAAACGGATGGAAAGACAGTGGAGTCTTAGTAATAAAGTACTGTTTTACCCTATACGCACGAATACTTATTTACTAAATACTTATTTTAAAAGAGTAAATCTAATTAATAAGCAATATGTATTTAAGCATCTATTTTAACTAAACGCTTATGTATTGAGTATGCGTCTGTACCAAATAACGTCAGTAATATTGCAAATTTCAGAAGTAAGATACTTGTACTGAGCGGTCGCTTTTCATAGCCATCCGAAATTGGTCGGTTTATAACTAAGTTCTAAGTGCCACTGGTTTTTTTACGATTTTTCTTTTTTTACTAATTGGATCAAGCTAATTATTAGAATGCGTATAGATGAATAAATAAACAAACCATTGAAATCAGTTACAACTTGCCACATAATATAAAACTCCTACAATAGACGGATTCAAAATCATGATGTCCGTGAGACATTATTTTTGTTGTATCTTTTTTTATACTTACTCTATTACAAACATACTTTCGCAGATGTTGGAGGCAGTTATAATATATAAATAGACGTTTAAACTTTCCATTAGGTCCTTTAGTTCAGCTACTAGAACCAAAATACCTACTTTTATGTATATATTTTTTAATCATAAGTGGCTGTGTTTTTTTGGATTCTGTTTTTATAGGCGTTATAAACAAATTAATAGCAATGTGTGTAAAAAAATCCAAGACCGTATTCCAAACCGTTTATGAGATCCAGCAAAAGGCCGAACATTTCCCCAGCGGCATTTTGAATAACTTCGGAGGCCTATGACACACAAATTCCATTTATGCATAAACATTTCTCTCTTATGATTAACTAATTGCCCTACTAATTAAATTTTGGATCCCTGACAAAATTCCGCCAGGGAAACGTTTCTCTGGCGTAATATGTTTTTGACGAATTTCTCAAAAATTACTGAATACACGAATTTCATTCATCGATAAACATTCGAAGGCAGCTTTGAACTAACGATCTAGTATATTCAACATTTATTATTCAACACTTTTCCGCTGGGGAAATGCACACCTCAACTACAGTGCTTACTGAGTTGACAAAATATTTCCTTATATGGTAATATCATGCTGATCAGCAGCGATGGCTGATCCACACGTCAACTCGTGAACGGGTGCTGTCAGGGGGGACTGGTCTGCTCGGCCTCTTTGAGACTACTTTAAGTATCATATGTTGTTTATTATCTTTGCACACTCGATCGTTATCATAAACATGTTCCAAAAATAATAAATCTATGTATATTGAAATTGTAACATGAAAACAGAAAAAAAGAAAGAAAAAAGAAAAGAAAGAAAAAGACAATAAGGAATAAATATTCGTAATCAAATAAAGCAGAAGATCGCACAATTTGGCGTGCCCTTGGGGAGGCTTATGTCCAGCAGTGGACTGCAATAGGCTGATGATGATGATGATGATGATGAATCAAATAAAGCCCTTCAGGCGAGTAGGCGACCAAAACTGTTGATAAGAGTTTCTTTCGGCGTTTCTTCTCTGCAGTGGTCGGTTCCGAAACGCTAGTAGTCTGTAGCTTTTGAACAATTAATAAATACATATTATCTAATAAGATAATTTTAAATATGAGATGACGTGAAAAAGTGCCTGCAAAGGCCTATTTTCTGAATAAACGTTTTGATTTTGATTGATCAAGTGAATCGAATGATGACGTAGCGTAACACTATTATTCTCGTAGATACTCACTTTGTATCTTATCGGATATGTGTTGAGGCTCGAGATACTTATGTAGCAACGTAAGTACCTTTCTAAGCGGTGACTCGTATGTAAGTATCTAGTACTTATACTATTACCTATGTATTCTGTGACAGTACTTTTACCCGACTAACCCAGCCAAATGGAGGTTTATGTTTTTCGCGCGGATGTATGTAATATGTCTTTTATATTGTTGCTTCCTGTAACACAGAGGCACAGAATTGATAATAGTACTAACATTGGTGTGAGGTTCCATTAGAATCGTTTTTTTCCCCCGGAGTGTCACAGGCTACATGACGTCAGCAGAGAAAATTAATATGGCGGACGTAAACTGCGAAAAAAGACGGGATTTTTAATTTTTTGAAACAATCTACTTTCTTGTTATACAGTTTAGTGTGGAGGTAGGCCTACACCAGGGGTCAGCTTTAAGCCCTTTCTTATTCCTCTTGATCATGGATGCATTAACATCAGATATACAAGAAGAAGCGCCCTGGTGTATGTTGTTTGCTGATGACATTGTTCTTGTAGGAGAGAATGCGCTGGAGGTACAGAATAGGCTGGAAAAATGGCGGGAGAGACTGGAGAAAGTAGGTTTTAAAATTAGCATGACCAAAACAGAACACCTGTTTCTAGACTTCGGTGGTCCATCCAGCTTCTCTCCTATTGCCTTAAGTGGTGTTTCCTTACCAGTCTGCTCCAATTTTAGATATCTTGGCTCTCTTATTCAGATGGACGGAGACATTGATCGCGATGTTAATAATCGTATTAGCGCAGGATGGGCTAAGTGGAGACAGGTCACGGGAGTAACTTGTGACAGTCGTATGCCCCTTAAACTTAAAGGAAAGATTTACAAAACTGTAATCAGGCCTGTATTATTGTTTGGATCGGAATGTTGGGCTACAAAAGGGATGGAAGAAAGAAAATTGCATGTAACAGAGATGCGAATGTTGAGATGGATGTGTGGAGTGACACGAATGGATAAAATACGGAATGAGTATATAAGAGGAAGTATGAAAGTCGCGCCAGTAACAGAAAAGCTCCATAGTCATAGACTGAGTTGGTATGGATATGTGATGAGGAGAGAAGAAACTCATATCACAAGAAAGGCATTAGATTTGAAAGTAGATGGTACGCGGAACAGAGGAAGACCTAAGAAACGATGGATCGATGGTGTCAAGGAGAGTATGAAAAGGAGGGGAGTGACAAAGGCTATGGTAGATGATAGATCAAGGTGGAGAGAGCTGACATACTGTGCCGACCCCACATAAAAAAGTGGGATAAGGTAAAGGAAGAAGAAGAATCTACCTTCTTGTTATACCAGTCAAAAAGTTGTGGGCATTTTCCTACTTGCTCTTTACCGTTTTTTTTTATATGACAGCATTAACCTATGATTTGGTAAACTTTTAACGACCGGCCTGCCTGACACCAACACTCCTTGGATAGCTCCAGAACAAAAATCTGGGAAAATGGAGTACCTTACCTATCTTACACTTACAAGTACCAAGTACCTAGTTGCCCGCCGATCGATCGAGAGATTGCCGGAACTCATGAAAATTATTTGAAAAGGTTTTAAAATCTTTTCGTAATTGTCATTGCTTACTGATTCCCCGTAGGCGTAACTCAATACCTAACTAAACGAGTGGCATTTCTCATTATGAAAAACGCTCTTTATTTATACTCTAAGAAAACGCTTGTTTAATTAAATCATATGCTTCTTTCTTACTAAACTAAGTACTACTTAGCTAAAGTATATCTACATAGTATCGTAGTAGGTACATATATCTCCCAAGGTAGGTACTACCCTTTTAATTATCAACAGAAATAAAGTACTAAGTACCTACTTATTCTCTGTCCTGCCGGTTCTTGCCAAAATCATTGAAAAAATTCTGAATTCTCGACTCCGTAACTATCTAAATAAATTCAATCTGCTATCTGCTTCACAATTTGGTTTCAGGCAGGGCAAATCAACTGAAGATGCAGTTGATACCATTACATCCATTGTCACAGGTCAATTGGATGAGGGTAATAGATGTCTTACCGCATTCCTGGATCTCAAAAAGGCATTCGATACCGTCTCCATTCCAATCCTTCTAAATAAACTATATAATATTGGTGTTAGGGGCCTTGCTTATAACATTTTTCAAGACTATCTTTCGAATAGAAGGCAAAAGGTTAGATTGGGTCAATTTATAAGCGATGATATGGAAGTCACATACGGTGTACCGCAGGGTAGTGTGCTTGGTCCGACATTGTTTTTGGTGTATATTAATGACCTTTGTGAATTACAAATCGATGGTAGAATTGTATCGTATGCGGATGACACTGCAGTGGTATTTTCCGGGAACTGCTGGGACTCTGTTAAAGCTAAAGCTGAAGTTGGTTTATCACAAGTGGCAGATTGGCTCCAAGATAACCTTTTAACACTTAATACAGATAAAACAAATTACATATGTTTTAGTATTGTAAACAGAACCCAACCTGATAACACTTTTGAAATGAGAATCCATCAGTGTGGTGCTACTGGAAATATTAATTGTAACTGTCCAATTATTCAAAAGGTTGATCATACTAAATACCTGGGCATTATGTTGGACCAGAATTTATCATGGTATCCGCATCTTGAGTTAGTAACTACTAGAATAAGGAAGCTGAGTTGGATATTCAAGTATCTCAGGCACATTATTCCTAGGCCCGCTGTTGATAATCTTGACTCTCCAAACAACCTTTTGAATAATATATATCTGTCACTGGCGCAGTCTATCTTAATGTATTGTATTCCTATCTGGGGTGGAGCTCCGAAAACTAAATTTCTTACCCTAGAACGTGCTCAGAGAGCTCTAATTAAAATAATGTATTTTAAAAGAAGGAGGTATTGCACCGACAACCTATATCGTATAAGTAACTTACTTTCTGTTAGGAAACTTTATATTACACAAATTATACTTAAAAAACATAAAACCATTCGTTATAAACCATGTAAAAAAAGATATCATCGAAATGTCATTGATATTCCACTTTCTAAAACTGTTTTTGCATGTAAGCAATATGCTAGGAGTTCGGCATACATTTACAATAAAATTAACAAAATACTACAAATTTATCCATTAAATGTACGACAGTGTAAGAAGATGATAAAATTACTCAATTATGATGAGGCAGAGAACATCCTACAATATGTCACATAATGCCCTGAGGCACAATCAACACTTAGAATTTACTGTGTTATAAATACTCTTATTATACTCCAGTCAAGTTAATGTTAGAGAACGAAATAAGTTTTTTGTTATGTTATGTTTATTACTAGTATCTACTATCATACAAATATGCACCTAATTAAGAAGAGCGGTGAAACCTAATACAAGCATTGTATGCTTAAAAGGTTACACCATAACCAAGATGTACATAATGTAAATCTGTGAAGTTTTTAATAAATATTTTTTCATTTTTTCATTGTATTGTATGCTCGCACGAGTGCGGAAGAAACTAAAAAACTGAATTTTTCTTTTAAGTTGGGGAATAAAGGTATAAAGACATCTAAATAGAAATAGTCCTTGAACCTCAATGCCTTGAACTAAAAAGTTTACTTTTCGCATAGCGATAACCTTTTTGTGAGAGGGAGAACTCCTGCCACTATGTAAAACGCTATGTTTGGGGATTTGAGATTTTCTAGGTTAGGAATAAAACTATGAACCCAAAGTTACATAAATTTACGAAATTGAAAATAATAGGCATTACCGCGCCAAAATTGAAAAATAACATGGCGATTTTGATTAGTTTCCGCCTGTCCCTATATGGACATTTATTGAATACTGGAACGTCATTGGCTAACTAGACGTCGTTTTCAGTGAGTCATTTTACGTGTACCTAGCACTGAGTAACTAGTATTATCTCTAGCGTTGAAAGGTGATTGTTCTCTTTTATTTCATTACGCTGAGAGCAAAGTAGTATAAATAAATAAAATACGCATATCTTGATTTAGTTTTACTACGTAGTTCAACGAATCTGCTAGTATATAATTTCGTAAAGTTGTCTTTCCTGAGTCGTGGTGACAGGATATCATTTAAAATATTTTTTTGTTGAGCAATAAAGAAAGTTAATTCTTAAATTTAATTGAAAATAATATTGCAAAAAAAAATATTTGACATTTAAATTAAGTAATTAATTAAACGTAAAATATTTAAAAAATTTAAAAATAGTGTATTGACTCTGTATGTGTTTTTTGACACATGCGCTGATTGGCCCGTGCAGATTACGCGTAGCCAACATTCCGAACAGTGTCGTTCCGGTGGCTGCTGTAGTGTGTCGGTGAAGTTTAGTGGTGGAATTTTTACGTGTATAACATCAAAAAATGGTAAGTGAAGAAAATAAATTAAAGTGATAAACGTTCGTGCTGTGATTTTGCGTTATTGAAGTGGTGATTTTTTATCGGAATTGTCGCAATTACAACGTATTTCGTCCAATTGGCACCGGTGCCGCCATATTCTGCACAACCCAGCGCGGAGTTCGCACGCCTTTCAGTAAAAATTGTTGTCACCGTTCAGTGATTTTATGCCACGTGTTGTGTTTTTAATGTTAGCCAAGCGCTGTGGATTATGTCCGTCGACATGTAGACAGTTGGTCACGAATAGAAAGGGTGTGTATAACGGTGTTAAATTTCACTGTTGGAAAGGTTATTCCTGCACCTCCTTTTTTGACGAGTCTGGGTGTCCGGAGAGCCGTTTTCGCCGAAAAAGCGGTCGGCATCCATCGCCCCCTCAGTTTTTAGTTATCATCTGCCGCCGTTGGGGACCGGGGGGCATCGAACTTGAGTGGCATTGCAACGCCGCGCAATCGCAATTCTGTTTTACCATATATGGTATAGCGGTCGGACGGTCGCACTGTCACACTCATTTCGTATCTATTTCGGGGTGAATAGAGCCGGCACAGTTATTCGGGCGCGCCCCGTCGCTCATTATAAAAGGCTATTGCCCCGAAAACTTCAAAGTCAAGGTCGTAGTGTTTGATACGACACCTGTGATACCTAGCCAAGTATTCACTGTTTCTCGCCTGTCATGTGTTATCAAGGGAAAACAGTCCCTATTTTGAGTATTATAATGTACAATATCCTGTAAGTGGTTCTTATCAGAGCCTTGCTTGGCATGTTTCCTTATTTGCTCATAATAGAGTGAACAAGCTATTCACCTCTTATGATTCATGCAACGTTGATGAATCACCTTGCAAATGTACACTTAAGGTGTGTTCAATGAGACTCTTTTTAATCAGTGTAAAATTCTTTAGTTGCTAGGACACGGTTGTGTCTACCATTCATAGTATAAAATAGCCATTGACAATGATGTTCAAATTATACTACCTATGTATCTAATAAATTAAATCCAAAGGCAAAGTAAAGGCAGCCCTTACTAATCTTTTTTTTATATATACGGACAAATCACACAGATTGAGCTAGCCCCAAAGTAAGTTCAAGACTTGTGTTATGGGATACTAACTCAACGATACTATATTTTATAATAGATACATATATAGATAAACATCCAAGACCCAGGTCAATCTGAAAAAGATCATTTTCCATCTTGACCTGACCGGGGATCGAAACCGGGACCTCCGTGTCGCAGGCAGGCGTGTTGACCGCTGCGCCACGGAGCTCGTCAATCTACCAACAGACAGCTCAAACATCTAGACAGATTGTGCTGAAACGTGGCATGCAGATAGTTTTTATGATCCTGGCATTCACTAAAAACGGGGAATATTAATTAGGGGTCCTAGGTTTGTATTTAATGCGAAGCTGCATAAAAGATTTTGATTGAAGTTATAATATGCTTTTGTTTAGTATAAATACAACAAAAACTCATAATACTTAATCATTTCAGACCACACTCGACAGTGCCCTCTAAAATGTAGTAGGTACACTCAATCACAAACACACCTAGAACTTTAAAAAAATATTATCAATACCAAGAATTGTACTCTGTGTGCTATAAATTTACATTCCTTTCTTGCCAATAAATGAAAAATTTTTGAACTATGATTTAAAGTCACAATTTAATTTGGAATATTCCCGTACTATTCTGTACTGTACATTTCCTTATAATCAACGGGAAGCAGATTGTAGGTCACCAATCATCTATAAATACAATGTATGTGTGTTTGATATTAGTCAATAGGTACCTATATCTAAATTATTTGCTATGACAAATCTGAAAAATATTTTCCTTATTTATGACACATTAAACCCAAGAATGCATACCACAAACTTGCATTATAATATGACTAGCTGTTACCCGCGGCTTTGCCCGCGTGATATATAGCCTATGTTCTTCTCAGTACCCTAACGTGTATGCAGACTTTCGTGACAATCGGTTCAGTAGATAGGGTGTGAAAGCGTAACAAACAAACAAACTCACCTTTGCATTTATAATATTAGTTAGGATAGGATTTACATGAAGAAAGCTTTCCCTGTGACTGATAAGTGATTTCCCTCCCCCCAAATATTCTTAATTATCTTAACTAATGACATTCCTAAATCTTAAACTTAATTTGTTTAGCTAAGTATCTAGACAGTGAGAGAACAAGACTTAAAAATGTTTAAGTTATGTTGCATCCAAAATGCCTTGACTATTTGGGTGTTAGGAACCCTAATTTTTATTACATTTGGTAGAACTTTGTATCCTAGGGTGATGTCAGAAAATCAGCTGGCCAAATCATATTTAGAGCATGACTTATCTTACAGGCTGTTCAAAAATTTCTTCATGCCAACTTTCATGGTGGTCTAAGAGAATCATGTCAATGGGCGATGTGGCTAGCAAACAAGGTGCCATAGGCTCGCAAGCACAGAGAGAACAGCAACTGTAAATGCTCTGATAAAAGAACTATTAAATCTTTAAGGTTACTTTGTGGCCAAAATATTGACATAACAGTCAAGCTATGTAAATTGTTGATGTTATTATTAGCTTCTTAAATTGGCTACTAATACAGGGTGTTTTTTAATTCATTGGCATCCTTTTAAATATAGACTATACTCATGATTGAAAGTAATTTAAGATTACTTTCGAGTAAATTAAAATTTCACATTTTTCAAATTTAAGAATAACTCAATAACTACCTCAAACGCTTTGGAAGAGGCTATTACATTAGTTACCAAAAATTAAAACAGGACTGAATTTCCAAAAACACCAAAAAATTCATTCATCTAAACAGTATTAATTCAATCGGTCGGTGAAATTTACGCAAAACAAGTGACTTTAGACCGATACACAACCAGCGAATTTAATGTTGACACAAGAAATGTTTTTTTACCTGTAAATTTTTTTTTTTGCGTATTCTAACGAATTCGATTCCTCCCTGTATGTACCTATATGCAAGGAGTGTATCACAAGTCTATTTGAAAGTTTTATTTAGGCATGAAACATTACATGCATAACTGAAAATATTTGAAAGTTTGCTTTCTATTGCTCGTTGCTTAAAATATAAATTGTAGCTGTTTATATAAAACAAAGTTTTTTTGAGAAACAATATTCCGACGCTTCAGTTTTTTCTAATGACTGAAACACACGACTAACTATATCTCAAAAAGAACTGAACCGATTTCGATGAAATTTGTTCTCTAAGTTGAACTTAGTTTTGACAACAGAAAGTTTAATTAAAACAGAATTACCGTCAACCAAATTATAGTTTTTGAGGTATGTGCAGACGCGGACAAACATACAAATATACATACATAAACTTATCAAATTTGAATTTCAAAAAGTCGACTGTCTATCCATAAAATGAGCAATATTGTCAATTTATAACTATCTAACATAGGATATTCTTGCAAAGATGCTGTTGATTCCTATCTTAATCAATAAAAGTTATATAGGTACCACAAAAATGCGCGATATAACTTTGTTTCTTGCACTTAATGCCTTTTTGCACGTAGTATGTGTTAACATGACCAAACGTTATGCTGGGTAGCGGGACACTTGCGAATTGCATCCTTTAAATCCCGCCTTTCCGTCATAATGGAAATGAGGATCGTTTTAATTGAAAATACGTTACAAATTAAACACATCACAAAAGAAAGCAGTTAAAGCGTCTCACAGCTATTGGACAACGATTTGCACTTCCGCCCGTCTAATTTTTGCCGGCTAAAGCGAATCATGGCTTTGGCTGGGCCAAAACTGGACGCTTTCGCCCTGGCAAGAAACAGCGAGACAGACAGTCTGAAAGCGGGTCTGGAGTGCCATTTTTGAACGCGTGCCACTCGTCTTCGAAGGATTTTTGTATGGAAAAATCGTATGAAGACGAGTGGCACGCGTTCAAAAATAGTACTCCTGTCCCGCCTAAATTGGAACAGTCACCTAAGGTAGGGATTATCCAGCATAAACATTTCCAATACATCCACATTAATTAATTACCTTCCGTGCTGGTCTCAGAGAAAAGAAAGACGTAGGATTTACCAGCTGCTTCTCTTCCTGCACAGACCGTAGAACTGCCTGAGTAACTAGGTAACAATCTAAGGAGTCACGACAATAGGCGATGTGGCTAGCTATCCATCACTATTTTCCTTCCGTTTTAACTTGTTTGCCCACAGTGGCCCTCAGTCAGACCACAGTGGCCTTTGACCCTAGTTATAAAATTAACCCTCTATTTTTTATTATTATTTAAATAAACAACAACAGCCATTCTAAGACATATCTCAGAATTAACGAATTAAATTATTAAAAGTTGTTTCAGAAAAACAGTATAAAACGCCTTAAACTAACATTAAAATAATAAAGTAATTACAAGTAGTGATAAAAGTGTAATGGTGAAAAAATAAATATAATTATGTAAATAAAAAAGTAATATAAATTATATTCAAATATGTATGTATAAGAAAAAATAATAATATTTCATCCGATAGACACAATGAATAAATTATTTTTGTCATGTTCATATGTATATGTATATTTTAGCGCGTAATACGCTTAGGCTCTGTCTATCTCACAAGGGATAAAGACCTAACATTTATCCACATAAACGCGAAAGAAGCCTCCGGCAAAAGCTTGTCGAAAATACATAATGATAATGAATAATCTCGTTGAACGAAATAAAAACGTCAATGTCTCACACATCTATTAACAATGGTTGAGTCACCTGATGGTCCTCGACGTGAGGTCATTCAACCTTGTCGCTGAACGGAGATGCAATGCGGGCCGAAAAGCCCTATTGATCGAGTTTGGCGCTTTAGGGAAGGCTGCCGATTCGAACATTCATGACATCACGTGTTCTAAATTATGTTTTCGTGTGATAATAATGTCGAATGTGCCTTTTATTGGCAGTTTCCGAATATTAGACTTTTTTTTTAAATATTCTCTTTGATATCTACACCAATTGCGAAATGCATATTTGTTTTCAAAGTGCTAATTTAGTGTCGGAAGATGCACCTTTTGCTTCAAATCTATCAAAATGAAAAAAAAATTTCAGAGTGCTTATTTAGAATTAGAAGATCCAGCTTCTGCATCAAACCTGTCAAAATGTAGAGTGGGTCTATCGGAATCCTCCGCTACCGCTCCTATCCGCTTCCCCAGGGTATATAGCGCATGGATTGGCCCGCATTAAAGAATCAAACCCAGAACCTCTCGGTTTTCAAGCTAACCACTGCGTTGCGAACGCCGTAAGCTAAACTACTCATAAGATTTTAAACACTTACTGGAATGCATAAACAATAACAGTAAAGATAATTCTTGTTCGCGTGACAATTTTGATTGCTGCACTGCAATTTCAGTCTGCATTTCCTCACGAAACTCGTAAAACTAATAGTTTAATAAAAATCGTACTTTCAAATTGCAAAAAGTCTTCATCTTATTAGCTTGATGCAATTTGCGGAGTCACTTTGATAAACGATGCATAATTATTTGCTTTGCAACTTACGTGTGTTAAGAACAATCTTGCAATGAGCCGCTTTGATTCTAGTACCAATCGTGTCTTTTTGTTAATTTAGTCATTTTAGCACCTTAGTCCTTAGGCTCCAAAGGATAAAAATTATATTTGTGGAGTTTCTCTGTCTCATCTTGCCCTGTCCATGCATCTTCAGATCTGATACTTACATTCTTGGAGTTCTGCTGAAGATTGAATGAATATCATGTTAATTAATTTGCCAAAATTTTCGCAGATAGCTGCCCGCCTTTTTCCCAGACCCTTTTCTTACGATCAGTGCTTGTTTGGGGAGGCCTTTGCCCTGCGCTTAGGTTCTCCGGTCCCCTCGTACAAACAACATCTAAATAATCTAAAATGTGATCGGAATGAGGAGAGCTATAGAGGTAAGTTAGCTTCAGAAAATGTTTAAATAGCAGAGCGGATAATACGCCACTCGTCCCAATCGCGGATATCGACGAAGGTAAAAAAGCCTACTCTGAGAAGGAAACAAACTCTGCACTTGATCAGCCAGAACACACTTCTTAGACAAGGAATAGTAAAATATCTCTTCATCATCATCATCAGCCTATACTCGTCCACTGCTAGACATAGGCCTCCCCGAATATCTCTGAAGAAATCTGAAATTTATCCAAACTGTATGAAATTAAATTCGGTCTGAATGGTCCCTAAAATCGCTGTGAAATGACGCCAAGGGCCGCCTACGCCGGTCCGAATATATTGTTATCCAACGGGCACAAGGTGAATATTGTTTTGATCTACGAGATGGAGATGTTTAGGAGAAAATATGAACCTTGCAAGTACTGTCTACTCATAAACGTACAATACATTGTAGCTACAATGAGGCAAGGTGAATTTTGTTTTATATACGATGCCGAGAGATCGTTTAAGAGAAATTATGCTTTTGAGTCTCAAGTTTGCCCTTTTACAATCTGGTGATAAGTAGTAATTGATTATGTCATGTTTTTATGATCATCTTCCATTCTACCGGATACGTGGATAGAGGATTAGAGGTAGAACATCTTTTATTTAGCATTTCCAGCAAAAATGTGGTGTTCCAAAAATACCAAAGGCTTCGAAGGGCACGTTCATCTAAAACATCCATATACTAAGTAACAAACAGTATGGAACATTTATAGCTGCTCTTCTAACCAAATGTTCTAGAGAAGTTTTGATAATTCGAACATTATCGAGTAACTAATGGTATTTTCCAAAGTATTTATAATTATCTCTCTCATACATGTTTACCCGTTTTAATTTCCATATTTGTATTTTTTTCTCTACAACCGGTTTTTAACCGTTGACAAATTAACATAAAGTTAACGTTGATGATATCGCCATTCTATCGGATGAATCACAAATTCGGCAAACGACTACGGAAAGATTTTTACGCATACATTTCTCGTCTCATCTTAATCAGGTCTTTCTTTAGTCTCCACTGCAGGAGCACGACCCTCTGTGTACTACCAGAGCCATATACTAGCCAGAGTAGTCAGAGCATTATATTGATCATAAAATATAGAATATGACAAGCAATGTCGCTGTAAACCGCCGCCGCTACCGCGTGAATTCGTGGCCTTGCGGTGTGGATTGAATGTGTAATGTGAATAGTAAATCCGGCCGCACAATCGACATCCTGGATAGATCTAGATTCTAGTTCATCTATTTAAAATAGATCACTGGATCTTTTGTTTATTATTACTTCCAAATCACAGGCACCAGTTTGATTTTTGAACAAATTATTGCTCGGTTATCAAATCTCCAGTTGGGATCACGTTGTTCCCAGTGGCCTCCAGTCAGAACTCCAAACACAGGTAAACCTTATTGAACACACACCACACAGAGGCAATATAATAATCACTTTTTTGGAAGTGGTTTCTCAGATAAACAAAGTATATTTGCAAGTCCTTCTCTACTCCATGTCCGTAAATAATCTTCCACTTCCATCGTATCGGCACCTCTAAATCTTCTTATACGTCACAATCGGCTGTCAATTCTGCAGTACTAGTGATAATAATAGTTTTATTTCTCTGGCCTTTGCTTCCAAGGTTTCTTTAAAATTCTAAATATCTGTCTCGTATGAGTGAAGATCGTAAATTTCCCGTGTAAATTATGATTCGTTCTTGGCAACCCTAAGCCTAGAGAATGCAGTGAAATTGCCCTGACTCTTGATATATTTGAAAGTTGCTAAGTGATAACTCTGGGCCAAGAGTTCTTTATCAACACTCGGATCTTTTTCATCAACCAATAATACAACTTGCTTCTTGTGTTGATTCCAAGTCTGTTAATATCTTCAAACCCAATAATTTTAAATGACTAAATGTATTTCTAACATCCTATCAAGTAGCTACCGGTATTACTTACTCAAAAAGAAAGTGCCTAAAGAGGCTCGGCCTTTTTTCAGTCCTTATTTAACTCTTAACCGTATAAGTTCTAAAATTGTTATTAGGTCCTTAACTATGAAACTGGCGTTTTCTATAGAGAATTTCGAGCAAAGTGAATTTTTCATCCTAACGTTTATAGTATTATTTCGGGTTTGATAAATTCAACAAAAATGAAATTTTGCATGTAGTTAACAAGTGTAATTTACAAGAAGTTCGTAAAATAATAGGAATATGGATACATTTTTTATTAAAACGGACAAACCGAGTGAAACGAGTTCTTTTCATGAGCATTTTCCAATAAGTATATATTTCCAAAAACAAAAAAATTAATGTATGCAGAATGTTAATTATATAGGCTACTTTCAAGTTTAAATAAAAAAAAATGTGTTTCTACGAAAATTATTGTCATTAGGAACAAAATGGCAAGCGGAAAAAAACGCCAATTTCATAGGTAAGGACCCAATATTTAAATGGCAACCTTAAAAACTAACATGGCATCGCATTGCCTCAAGATAAAAATGGGATTCCTCCCATAAATGCCGTCCAATAAATGCTAAAAATAATACCTTTCCTCAACTGAAAATTGTTATCCCTATCGTTAAAACCATTGTGTTATTATCACTGCTGTAAAATAGCCTAGGACGTGACTCATCGTATGGCTTTAAATATAATGACCACGTCACAGATAGTCGCCGGCCGCGACTTGAATACGAAGAATCATACTCGTCTTTACGAATTATGTAAACTTGACAATGCCATATCCGGATACAACGAAAGCATTTAAAATAGTTAGTCATTTACACTTAACTCATCATCATCAAAATTTTAGACCGAAGCCCTTGTCGCTGGAGCTCCCTCCATCTGTCTCCTCTATCCTCTGCCAATCTCCTTACACCTTGGTAAGAAACATTTCCCACTTTTTCTGTATTTCTTTGAAGTAACTGTGCCTGTGCTTTTCTCTTCCCTGTTTATGAAAACACTTGAATCACAATATCATCTTTACTTAACTCTTTCCGAACACAATAACCTGAATCATTCTAGAAATAGAGTGAATTGGCTTCTTCTGGGGTAAGCTTAGCTCCACCTTATCTTTGCCTCTAGGCTAGACTATGGTTAAGAGTAATCCCATCACTAGATAGTATAAAACAAAGTCGCTACCCGATGTCTGTCTGTCCCTATGTATAGATCCTAAAAACTACGTAACGGATTTTGATGCGTTTTTTTTTTAATAGATTAGAGTGATTCAAGAGGAGAGTATGTATAATACATATTTGAGCGCAGCCGGGGAGGGCTGCTATAAAATGTGAATGTGTTACGTACGACTTACGTTAAACCACTCACGAAACTTTCGTCCTAGTGCTTCCTTCTCTCATCTAAGCGTACCTAATCCTATTTCATCCTTAAAACTGAAGATAGTCCAGGGTCTTTTCGGTGTTTCATCATATTTAACTTTCAAACTGAATTCACCACTAAAAGACTAAAAGTTTTTCAAGACGCCGTTCAATCCGGATCAAAATATTTACTTAATTTCGACTACAACCAGTTTCCAGCATTTAGTTACCGCCATGGTACTCATAAAGAACATGCTTATTTCAATCAATCATCATCTTTATTGTGGATCATAGGTTAGTTTACAAAAGCTGGAGTTACATGTTGAGAAAAAGTAACACTATGTCCTACCGCTAGGTACCCAGAGATATTTAAGAAGCCTGGTTACGTATCACCTTGTCGCATCCAAAACTGTACGATATTAATCATTAGACCCCATGCTGTGGGTAAAGTCTAACGACAGTTAACATATGGCGGGGCTTGACAGACAAACTGCTATAATGACCAATAAATTCTTGGTTATGATTACATATTAATCAAATGTGCACAATATCAGTTATCAACAGACTTCAAACAAGGAACTTCATAATTCGTCTGAATTTTTACTTTATTTGATAGGGAAAAGTAAAAAAAAGTACTTTCCAGTCGGTCCAATTGAAATTTTATTACAATCTGTTCGATATCATCCATGACGGAAAAGGTCGGAACTAAATCCAAGAAGCTAAACACTCGCTATGACGCGTGGCATGGTACCATCATGTAGTAATGTTTGGATTTTCAAATGAATAAAATCTTATAAGGATCGACCTCACACACACAGTTGAAATGAAAAGCATAAACAAGCAGTTCTTTTTGATATTACGAAAATGACATTATTGTCGAGGTTTCAGAAAGCTTGCTTGAATCCCAATCATCCAAATGAAGATCATGGTAATTTTGGAGGATTAGATGTTGGGTTAGCAAACATTTGTTTCAGAATAGGCAACGTTGTTTGACAACGCCACTTAATTTATTTCGCCTCGTAAAATGCATTTGGGTCGGATTATGTATGCGTCAAAATCAGATAATCATCCAAGTAACTAAATGTCAAGCAAGTAACAGTGAAAGTATAAAGCGTATCGGTATCTCCCGCGTGGCACCATAAAAATAGACAAGACATTGGCCGTCGCGCTAAGAATAGACGGCGGCACACGTGCGCCTTGAATTATTGGGCTTCAGGAGTTACTTTAATGTGATACGTGCAGCTGTTGATACTTCAGTGACATAGCAAGATAAGAATTTACAGTTTTCACGTAAAGGCACAACATTTCGAGTACTAAGCATCACAAAGCCTAATCTCTCATTAACAGTTTCCACGTTCAGGTACAATATCTTCGAGTACTTAACGTAGTCCAGCCTCTGAGAGGGTTCCGCGAAAATATCTTTCCTTTTCAGCGGAAACGGTGGTGAAATAGGCTGCGTTCAATTTTACGAAAAATGAATTTGAGAGCCATTAGTCTAAAGGTGCTTTTTTGTCTGGCTGTGTCTATTTCTTGGACAAAATCGTGACACTATTTCCCAAGTTTTAGTCGTTCAACAATTTTACAACAATTCTCTTTCTTTTATTACTTATGGGCTGATGCGGTGATTTATTGCAACTATTCATCACAACATCTACTTATGTCGATTGACTAATTGAAATTGAATCGAAACAAAAACTCATATATGCAAAGGTCGGTCGTGCATCCTGTCAATTCCATTACGAATGCCGTTCCAAGATTAGAAATAATCTGAATCACTGCTGCTCATCATTATTCTCACATACATCACTTATTGACGTCATAGTTCGAAAAGCAATAATATGCGATGATGACAATCTGATTAATAGAATTCAAAGAGTAATTTTGGAACATTACGCTCACATACTGTCTGCTGTCTACCTCAACGTTTTAGGCGTCTTTTGCTTACTATAACCTTTGTATTAAGGTTTGGTCACACAATAAGGAGACACGAGCAACACCTGACTAAAGCGCTTATTCATGGAGGAATGTGCGTAAAAGAAGAGGCAAACCAAAAAAGAGATGGATAGATTGCGTAAAGAAAGATATGGGGTTGGAGTGGATATAGGCACGGTGAAGAAAATAAGTATTTAAAAAGACAGTCATAATTATTTATTCATCAGAATATACTCGTAACATCATACATGCTAGAGCCACGTTGTTAGTTTTCTTTAAATTATTGTAGGTACTTACTTACTAAGTTAGTCGCAGTGCGCCAACAGTGTCTTAAGGCAGATGATTACGTTTTTGACCCCATTGCCGCCCTCGTTAAGTAAGGTATCTATATGTATGTTAATTTAATTCTCAGAAAAGAACCGCGCACTTGTATAACTCTTTATCCGCGAGGATCAGAGTTAATATCTAAATTAATTTATGAGTCACCCGGCTGCACCAGTGAATGAAAACTGGCAGTCAGAACAGCTGGTTATACACAGATGATTAAAATTGATACTACAGTCGTGAAACTAGTAAAATTTAAACCCCTTCTTAGTGCATCATGAAATTAACCTCTGTAAGAAATTTTAACGTTCTAGGCACAGTAGTTTCGGCTGTGGGTTGAAGTAACTAAGCCTGCCAGGTTTACCTTTTTATACAAAAAAAATACTGTGTACTATATTGTTATTTATTTGGAAGTTGTATAAAGTGAGTGGTTCTGTATATCATTATCTATTTGGAAATATTCTGCTCTATAACTACCCGTACTTTTACTAAACGAAGGCAAAGTAACCAATGAATAAGTTTTCAACTTAACGATCCAATGCTTCGTGACGGCACATATCAGATGGAATTCTCGTTGAGTCATTGGCATTTCAAAATATTGTGTTACCGGACAGAAATGGCAGCGGTGTCTCAGCGTGAAAGGTTTTATTCGCTTTTACAAATCGTTTATTCAGCTATTGGGGCAAGAAATCAAAGAATCATCATCAGGTCTTAGTCTTCACTGCAAGAGCACGACTCTTTCTGTACTACCAGAGCCATATATTAGCCAGAGCAGTCAGATTTGGCCTACACTCTCCACGCTGGCCAGACGGGTTGTAGAAGTCGCAAATCTGAGAACGTATAGGACTAACTGTGCGGTTGGCCACCTGCGGTGTAGTATTGGTTTGATTTCGAAAGTCGAAGTTTCCCCCTCAGGCTGAGAACGACAATTTCCTAAAACCATAACTTTCTGAAATGACAAATTCCTAAAACGACAGCTTCCAAAAACGAATAATTTGTTCAAATGTAGCAACCCACAAAAAGGTCCGTATTTCCTTCTTAAGCACAGAATTAGTAAAAGTACTAGAACAGAAAACGCAAAACTACTTAAGCATCTATCATCATCTATGCTCCGTGGCGCAGCGGTCAACATGCCTGCCTGCGACACGGATGGTCCCGGGTTCGATCCCCGGTCAGGTCAAGATGGAAAACGATCTTTTTCAGATTGACCTGGGACTTGGATGTTTATCTATATAAGTATCTATTATAAAATATAGCATCGTTGAGTTAGTATCCCATAACACAAGTCTCGAACTTACTTTGAGGCTAGCTCAATCTGTGTGATTTGTCCGTATATATTTATTTATTTATAACAATACTAGCTGTTACCCGCGGCTTCGCCCGGGTTATATAAAGCCTATGTCCTTCTCAGAACCCTAACCTATTTTAGTATGCAAAATTTCATGATGATGATCATTTCAGTAGATAGTGTGTGAAAGCGTTACAAACACACTTTCGCATTTATAATATTAGTTAGGATTTTAAATTAGCACCAAACTTACTAGAATTAGGGACATTACACACAAGTCCGGGATAGACACACTGTGTCATCATCATGTTATATGTTACGCTAACCTAATCAACCTACCTAATGTACTTATGACACCAGTAATCCTATCTGAGTACAGTAGTACCACTTTAATAAGTTATATCGGCATTGTTCGATGGCGCAGAATAGCGCAACCTACCGCCGACTCAAGCCGAATGAAAACATCAATCAAATAACGAACTTATTTGTAACGTGTACAATATTGTGCTTTTGATGAATCAAGAGCATGATTTCTGATGGCATATAGTTTTACGTTTCATACAAGCTGATTAATATTTATGCCAGTTACTACGACAAACGAAACTTTACATCCGAGCACACGTCTATGTGTGAGTTAACAATCAGAGTCGCCAATGCACAATTGATTCAAGTACTAAAATACGTATAAGAGACAGCGTGTAACGTGCGATTAGGAACAATGTGGTATTTATGCCTAATAGTATAAAAACGAAACAGCGCGTGTGATGTGAGACTAGGAACAGCGGTTGGTTGGCTAAAAACGAAACTTTGTGCACACACGTCAATGTGTGAGTTGATAATCAGAGTCGTCAGTGCATAATGAATCAAGTACTAACGTATATTTAAGAGACAGCGCGTAACATGCGACAAGTAGCAGCTAACTCTGTTTTTAACACGCTTTTATTAGCTTCACTTGTAAATGTAAGAAAATCTTGGAATCTTAATTTGACCCACTTCCCGGTCTTCGATTAGGATGAAATTTTGCACACGGTCAAGTTCTGATGACAATACATTTTATAATTTTTAGTGCGTGCTAAAAACATTGTTTTTTAAACTATTACATTATTCAAAATTATTAAACTCTCCCGCGAACGGGGGAGCCGTGAGAGAACGCCATACTGTGTGGGGGTCGATGCGATTTGCGTTCTGTAAGTTAGTACTTATATTAATTCTGTGCTGATGGTGAATCGTGCTTCAGGAGGCACTGCGCGGATTAGTCGCTCCCGGTCTCTATCCTTAGGTACACAAAAATAAATTAAATCAAATGACGTCTTTGCTATGATTACCCTGTAATGGTTACAGGGTATTCCTAGCATAGTATAAGTCTATACCTAAATGTATAAACTAGCAGTACGCCCCGGTATCAACGCCTTAATCGTACGATTTGTTCTCAAAACCTCGCATAGATGGCGCCACTCGAAACTACACAACATTTTATCTACCGTATTATGAGAATATAAAGACATGATTCACAAAATATATCTTATTAAAAATCAAAACAATAGGCATAATATTTTTAAATGACACCGTATAATTAGTAAGTTAAAGGCTAACGCAGGTTACCGCCATCTAGTATCGAGTAGCAAGCAACTCTCCAGCGCCATACATTCGCCTGCTTTTCGCAACCTTAATTTGGTCCAATATTTTTGTATGAGGTGGGCAGTCCATTACGTTAGTATTATATTGTCTTTGAGCAGAGGTATATTCATAGCTGGCACTCGGGAATAACATACCTATTCAACGGTGAAAGAATTTTTGAAATACGTCCCGAAGTTCCTAAGATTAGCGCGTTGAACCAAACAAACTCTTAGCTTTATAATATTAGTATAGATAATAGAGGGTATGTGCAAAAGTCTATATGCCGTGTAATTCTCAGCAGAGTAGAATGGGACCACCATATCTTCCCGTGGATGTCGTAGAAGGCGACTTAGGAAACACAAGCTATACAATATATAAACATCAAATAGACCTGTCTAACCCGTCTGGCCAGCGTGGAGAGTGTAGGCCAAATCCTCTGACTGCTGTGGCTATTCAATATTGCTCTGGTAGTAAAGATGGCGTCGTGCGCCTGCAGTGAAGACTGAAGAGAAGAAAAAGACCATATGATGATATACTCCCCATATGGTATTTTTTAGTCTCCAGCCTCTCTACAACCAGCTAAATCAGTATTGTGATATTATGTTACTCAATTGCATTGCATTTAGTTATCACTTCAACAGAAACAAAAAAGTCTGAGAATAGCCTACGCTAGATTAATTCATCATCCGTTCTTGTGAGTCCTTGGGTCCTATTCTACTATGCCGGGAACCACACGGCACGTGATAATGTATAAACAACCAACTAAATCAGTATTTTAATAAGCTAGTCGGTTGCGACGCGTTTAGGTAGCACTTCAACAAAAACAGAAGTCTGAGAATAGCCTACGCCCCATCAATTCATCATTATCCGTTCTTGTGAGTCCTTGGGTCCTATTCTACTATGCCGGGAACCACACGGCACGTGATAATGTATAAACAACCAACTAAATCAGTATTTTAATAAGCTAGTCGGTTGCGACGCGTTTAGGTAGCACTTCAACAAAAACAGAAGTCTGAGAATAGCCTACGCCCCATCAATTCATCATTATCCGTTCTTGTGAGTCCTTGGGTCCTATTCTACTATGCCGGGAACCACACGGCACGTGATAATGTATAAACAACCAACTTAATCAGTATTTTAATAAGCTAGTCGGTTGCGACGCGTTTAGGTAGCACTTCAACAAAAACAGAAGTCTGAGAATAGCCTACGCCCCATCAATTCATCATTATCCGTTCTTGTAAGTCCTTGTCTCCGATTAGATAACTCCAGTCCAGTTGTTTACAGCGACGTGAGGAGCGGCGGCAGCTGCGATGCATTTAATAATGACGCCACTTACATATGTGTGGTATTATAAATGTTTTGGCAGGCGTTATACGCGTACGGTACAAAATAATCGGGGTACAGAAAATATCTAGAGAGCAGAAGGATAGCTATATCTGTATGTGTTGCAGTTGTATGTTAATGTATCAATCAAGATCCAAATGGCATTCTACCATGCGGGTCACTAGGAAGTGTTTTAATGTTTTTAATTCGGGTTTAACTGGATTAAACAATCAAGTGTCATTATTCTTTGACTTCACAACAAATCTTGACGAGTTACGACGAATAGGAAGAGGTTTCTCTTGTCGTGTTTAAGGGCGGCCAACCCGCCTATCTTATCATACAAACGCTCGTACGTGATTATGGCGGTGTAACAAATCTTTCTTTGAAGCTTTTCAACTAATAGGTATCTTGTGCACTATTCTACGTTTCTATCAAAACGAGAAATCAAAATTTGGAGAAACAACTTCAGTATTAGCCTCCAAAAATCACACTATCACAAATTTTATATGAACTTTTATAATGTACTCATTAATACGGTAGTTGCCTAATGTTAAGATTATATAAAATTTGTTTCTAATGAGACTTATTTCTATCTAAAAACACTATAAAGAACACTTTTAATTTGATATCGATTCGTTAAGTGATCTTAAAGCTTCTTTAAAGTTGGGTGAATAGGACCATTTTTTAAAGTATGAAAATCTTTATTTACAATTATACTGTATTTTAGTCTGCAAAATTTAAAGCAACTTTTATTATGAAACCATTACCATAAACGAAATATTTCGTATAGCTACCAAACAAAGTTCCCACGCCACCCATACAAAATACAAGCTTGTGACGTCACAAATATGTAGGCATTTAAGCAGCGCGTTTTCACGTCTAAAAATTTACGTCTAAAAACATGTGTCTTTAAAACTTTTATAACTGATGGAGTTTTTTGTTTAGAAATGTATTTCTGTCACTATTGTGTTTATTTTTGGCAGGTCTTTACATAGCAACATGAAAAAAATTTTAGTCAACATGCCCATTGTAACAGAAAAGAAAATATTTATTTAGAAACCTTGCAGATGTAATGGAGATTCTAGATGTATAACGTTTTTTTTCATAAACTTGTAAGGCTTACTAATAAACACGTATTTCTTGAAACAAGTTTAATGAAATTTCCGCACACTGTTTTTCGTTCAATGTCATCGCGTACTCACTAGCTTGTTACCATGTGGCAGAAAGAGGTGTGCCGGAGACGAGGGGCCATGGGCTCTTTTCGTATTGCCTCTTTATCTGACATTGCGCTGGACGGAACAAGCTTTTCGACCATGCTCGCGTTGACGAAAGTCGGTTGGGGAAGGGCCCTCTTAAAGCAAGAGACACTACGTCGCACGCAACTGTAGCGTCTTATACAATTAATTTTACGTGACCCTTAGTGGTATTAAGGATATTTCAACTCCTCATTGCTTTTCCCCGCTCTGATAATAAGAGCTAGGTTCTTATCAGCAATGTTTTGAATTACACGATTTTTTACTAACAGTGGGTGGTTTGCTTTTTCTATTTCGCTCCATAAATAACATTGTCTTTTATAGTGCAAGTTTCATTGTTTTGACACGTATTGAAATCTTCCATTTGATTTGATTAACATATCTATTCTCTCTTGTTAATTCTGCTTTCCTTATTTGTCGTCAAAATCTCAGTGTGCATTGCTGTATCTGTACCGTATTTAATTTGTGCGCGCGACCTATTTGAGGGCTAAATGAGGCGTTTGCGACCACTTTCACTAATTTATTTACATTATATCTTGTAGCAGTTAAGATTGTATGTAATTATATTTAAAAGTTTATTAGACTGGCGGCGACGTTTAACGTCATTCATTTGTGAAATCACCACTTCAATATCCCACACAATAAATCTTTTATATCAGACGTCAGTTGGCTAGTCAATAACGGTTATCGACCTATTTTAATATGTCTCATGAACTATTCTATAGTGGCATCAGGAAGATGTAGATGAAGAATAAGAGTCACCACACTTATCGACACGGAATCGGCTTTAGCTGGTCAGAAAAACCTTATGTTGGAATAAGAGTGTCATGCCGCCGGCCGTAGTCGCCGCGTCGTCTGCGCCGAGCCGATGCGAATAAGATTAGCGACACCCTTACTCAGTGGACTTAAAGTTTTTTCTGACCAGCTAAAGCCGATTCCGTGTGTGGAGAGTCCTTAATAGTTTCAGGAGCTCGATTGCCCAGTGAATGTAAGATTTGCTAGTACTAGTAGTAGAAAAGCAAGCCCAATCGTGATTACGGCTTGGATTGGCAAGCATAATTGTCATTCAGAATATCTCGAAGTCCTCAGTGCTTGTCATTAATAGAAGGCAGTCGATAAGATGCCTCTAAGAAGCTAGAAAAATCTTCCACCAGTGTTGACCACTTGCAAACGCGAAACACTAAAATAACAATCATATTTCAACATTATCATTTCTTCTCTTCCAGGCGTCTGGCGTAACAGTATCGGACGCTTGCAAAACGACGTACGAGGAGATCAAAAAGGACAAGAAACACCGCTACGTAGTGTTCTACATCCGCGATGAGAAGCAAATAGACGTGGAGACTGTCGGCGAACGCAACGCCGAGTACGATGCTTTCCTCGAGGACCTGCAGAAGGGCGGCACTGGCGAGTGCAGGTTGGTGACCTTTGTTTACATCAGTACGGTTTCCTACTATTAGTTGTTATATCAGCAGCAGTCACTCATCTATACCAATATTATAAAGAGAAAAGATTTAATTGTTTGTTTGTTTGCATTGAATGGAAAGCCGTGTGGTTCCCGACAGAGTAGAATAGGACCACTCCAAGTCATCCCGTGGATGTCGTAGAAGGCGACTTAGGAATCACAAGCTATACAAAGTTCATAAACATCAAAGAGACCTCTCCAACCCGTCTGGCCAGCGTGTAGAGTGTAGGCCAAATCCTCTGACTGCTCTGGCTAATGTATGGCTCTGGTAGTACAGAGAGGGTCGTGCTCCTGTAGTGGAGACTAACAAAGACCTGATGATTGAGACTGCTGAAACGACTATCAAAATTCTTTTACCTATAGATAGCTAATTTTGATCCGGGTGACATAGGCGATAATTTACTCGTACGAAGTCCCGGGCAAATTTGTACTTGGCTATGAAATGCTGAGTAACAGGGGTTCTGGACTCAGTGTGGTTTGGAAATGGTTCCGGTCTGTGCAGGTCAGAGACCTTTTATTATATATTTATATTTTATATATAGGGACATATCACACAAATTGAGCTAGCCCCACAGTAAGTTGTGAACTTGCGCAGGATACTAACTCAACGATACTATATTTTATAATATATATTTATATAGATAAACATCCAAGACCCAGGTCAATCGGAAAAAGATAGTTTTCCACCATGACCTACCCGGGGATCGAACCCGGGACCCCCGTGTCGCAGGCGGCAGGCGTGTTGACCGCTGCGCCACGGAGCTCGTTAATTATCAACCCAACAAGCTACTACTGTAATAGTTCAGCGTACTTAGCGTATGTGAAAGAAAGTTATTTTCGTAGCGTACTATATGTATTTGTGATAAAATATCGTTGAGTTAGAATCCCATAACACAAGTCTCGAACTTACTTTGAGGCTAGCTCAATCTATGTGATTTGTATTTATTCTAAAGATAACCCTTTATATTTACAGATACGGCCTCTTCGACTTCGAATACACGCACCAATGTCAAGGCACGTCGGAGGCGAGCAAGAAACAGAAGTTGTTCCTAATGTCGTGGTGCCCAGACACCGCTAAGGTTAAGAAGAAGATGTTGTACTCTAGGTGAGACACCAATTTCATCATCATCATAGTCATTTCAGCCGCAGGAAGTCCACTGCTGGACGTAGACATAGGTATTTCCAAAATGATCAATTGAAAGCTGCCTGCAGTCAGCGTTTCTCTGCGACCTTGTTTATGACGTCCAACCACCTGGTCTGTGGGTTCCCGATGCTGCTCTTGCCCGTACGTGGTCACCGTTTCACCTTTCTGTCCCATGGGCCATCGGCTCTGTGCGCTATGTGCCCCGCCCATTGCCACTTTAAGAAGCTAATCCTCTGAGATATGTCGGTTACTTTCGTTCTCATACGGATCTCCTTATTGCTGATTCAGTCTCGTAGAGAAACACCGAGCATAGCCCTCTCCAAGCTCTTTGGGTGACCTTGAGGTTTCCTATGAGCCCATAATAAGGGCCATAGAAACCAATTCGTCGACATATTTTCCTGTTATACTTATATTAAATTAAGAAATTAATTCAACGCGGGCAAGATTTGAACCAACATCTTTAGTGTTTGTACGACTGATCTCCTCAACCACTATTTGGTTACTCAGTCCATGTGGTCTCAACGCCTCAATCGTACGATTTGTTCTCAGAGACTCGCATAGATGGCGCCACTCGAAACTACACAAAATTGTATCTACCGTATTATGAGAATATAAAAACATGATTCACAAAATATATCTTATTAAAAATCAAAACCATATTTTAGGCATAATATTTTAAAATGACACCGTATATTTAGTAAGTTAAAGGCAGATTACCTGCCCACCTCATACAAATATTTTTGTATGAGGTGGGCAGTCTATTACGTTAGTATTATATTGTCTTTGGCCATACATTCGCCTGCTTTTCGCAACCCTAATTTGGTCCAATATTTTTGTATGAGGCGGGCAGTCTATTACGTATTGTCTTTGTTCATACAATGACTGAGTAACCAAATTAATATTGCAGGTTCAAATCCTGACCCGTGGAATTCTTTCCCATATCTTGTTTCTTAATTTCATAAGTTTCTTAATTTCAATAGCATTGTGAATACATAAAAAACCATTTATAAAAATACTTTTCTGTTTTCTATCAGTTTGAGGGCTAAAGGCGGGATTAATCTTCATCTAATTGTCTAAAGGCATCTGACGTTACTTAAATATGCCTCCCAAAGCATGTACAGTCATAATTAGGAATGCAGAGCCCCCAGAGTACTTTACGTGAACAAAGACTCCACCTTTTTGCTCGATACAGCTTATCAATGATTCTGATAACAGCAAATCGACTGTAATCGTTACGCGATTGGTTATCTGACAGTTATTGTATCTGAAATGACTTTTAGATATGAACAAAGAGGGGTGACGACTGACTAACATACATACTATATACTTTACATACATACAACATATACTATCACGTCTTTTTCCCTTGCGGAGTAGACAGAGCCCAAGTCTATAAAAACTTAAGGCCACGTCTTGCATGTTGGTGGGCTTGTAGGTGGAGAACGGAATCAAAAGTGAAGGGTTCCTAGACGCATCGCCTATTGCCATGATTCCTCACGCCCATTCCCTCGATCGCCTTTTACGGTCAGCTTAAGAAGAGTAGCAGCTGGTATATTCTACGTTTTTTATTTTCTCCAGCCCAGTATGGAAGTCCACTGACTTGACGATAATTTATATAGGAATATCTTATGGGTACTCTCAGAAATCTTCAGAAGTTGTACTGGCGTATACATTTGAGGCATAAAAGGGTAAACTTAACACTTAGGGTTAAATAAAATTTAATGCAATGTAATAAATGAATAAAACGTAGTGTGGGTTTAGTTTAATCTGAATTGTCCCTATATATTTATCTGTTTATTTATCATCAGTTTTTTACGAATTAAGGTATATGCAGCATATTACATACTCATCTGAGGCGCGATCCTGCTATGATGATTTAGGTTCCAGTCGCCAAAATTTATATGTAGATTCTAAATAAAGCTGGCATCTTCTTTTTTATAATATACTTCATACCATCTGCATTATGGGACATTGAGATATTATCTCAGATGCAAGAAGTTCACTGCTGGACATAGGCCTCCCGGCCTTCCCTAAGAAATTTTTAGTACAATCGGTTGAAAGCAGATAAAACAAGTAAATAAAGAAAAATATTGTATTAGTAAGATCAGATACCCCTATCTATGATATGATAGATAACCGATAACATTTTCAACATGCCGTATGCCTGTTTACCTACCTACACTTAGATGTCCAAAAAAGTCTCGGTCAGAAATTCAAGAAGATTCAAGAGTTCAATCTTTTCGTGATTAATTCTAAATTAATGCTTTTCGTTTCCAGCTCCTTCGACGCTTTGAAGAAATCTCTGGTGGGCGTACAGAAGTACATCCAGGCGACCGACCTGTCGGAGGCCTCTCAAGAAGCCGTGGAGGAGAAGCTTCGCGCCACGGACCGCCAGTAGACAGCATTTACCAGCCCGCGCGCGCACAACACCAGCAATCCTTGCGATACAGACACTGGCTGGCAAGAAACTCCATGCAACCTACATTCTTATGACTGGAAAAAGTTGGCACAACACTAGCATTTCATGTTCTAATTTCGAATTACTGGCTGGATAGAAACTTTACGTTGCTGTTCCAATTTTGATGACAGGCTTGGATCTGTCAAATTTGGCGCGAATTTTGAATCGCCAGTTTGACATATTAGGATAAGCTAACGATATCGTGAAAGGACTATCTGCTGTTGTCGGTACATGTCAGAGATTTTATAAATTCACTGGATCTGCTATAGCACCAGGTATAGCGCTTATATTCGCCGTAACAGTATTATTGGTGTTGTGCGCAGCGCTAGTCGCATGGGTTCTTTTATATCGTTTCAATCCTTGGGCTTTGCAGTCGAATAGATCAAAATGGCGGCCGAATCTTGTACAGCCATCTGTATTCCGGCCCCAGCGACACTATAGCAGTTAAGGATCTTATGTAATAATTTAAATTATACTAATTATATATATTTTTCCTGTAAACTAAAGAGTAAGTTAAGCTCAAACTAAATTTAATACAGCGTTGCGTTTGAATACAGGACGGCTTTTGTACTATTTAGATGTAATATAAAGGTTTTATACGATGCATTCTTCGTTTGAGATTCAACTTGCTACGTAAGCTTTCTACCAGGCTCGGTTCAGTGCGGGCATTGGATAGGTATTTTGTAACCAATTTATCCAGAATACACTCGATATAAGTAATCAGTTGTTTCATTTTCTGGTCTACACTCCACTTGATCTATGCTTCGAAAAGCTGAAAAGAATCTATCAAACTCAAATGGCACTTTAAAAGAAATTAACCGATGCATGTCTGTGTGTGAGTTAACTATTAGGGTTGCCACCGCAGAATTCAAGTACTAGCTGTCGTAAGAGACAGCGCGTACATAGTTGAGAACAGTAGCAACTTACCCTGTTTTTCCAAAACCTTAGAACTCCTTAGCACGGGGGTGAGGTGCAAGGACGCGCCATATTGGGAGAAGCTGGCGAGTTTGCGTTTAGTAATACGGTAGTTGCCTAATGTTAAAATTAAATACAATTTGTTTCTAATAATACTAATTTCTATCTAAAAACACTATAAAGAACATTTTTAATTTGATATCGATTCATTAAGTGATCTTAAAGCTTCTTTAAAGTTTGGTGAATAGGACCATAAAAGTATGAAAACCTTTAATTACAATTATACTCTATTGTAGTTCGCTAAATTTATAGCAACTTTTATTATGAAACCATAACCACAAACGAAATATTTCGTATAGCTACCAAACAAAATTCTCACGCCACCCATACAAAATACAAGCTTGTGACGTCACAAATATGTAGGCATTTAAGCGGCGCGTTTTCACGTCTAAAATTAACGCCTAAAAACATGTGTCTTTAAAACTTTTATATCTGAAAGAGTTTTGTTTAGAAATGTATTTCTGTCACTATTGTGTTTATTTTTTGCAGGTTTTACATAGCAAGACGAAAAAAAATGTAGTCAACACATTCTGTGATGTGGGTGTGACTGCAAATGGTGGGTTAGATTTCATGTATGCCACAAACTACGAAGAAGATACTATTACTAGTATCAGACGACCGACTGCCATATGTTTTCTCTAGGCAATAAGGATCATAGACAAATAATGGAGTGAGGGTGAAAATGAAAAAAATGCCATACAATTCCTTTTGAGTTTCTATGGGGGGCCATAAATTCAAAGTCAATTGACGTGTGTTCTATGCCCTAAAATCCGTAAAGGCAGTTTTTCGGCAGTGATGTATGCTTCAATCAGCCGAACCAAAGACAGTACCAAAGACAATATAATACTAACGTAATAGACTGCCCACCTCATACAAAAATATTGGACCAAATTAAGGTTGCGAAAAGCAGGCGAATGTATGGCGCAGGAGAGTTGCTTGGTAGTCGATACTAGAAGGCGGTAATCTGCGTTGGCCTTTAACTTACTAAATATACAGTGTCATTTTAAAATATTATGCCCAAAATATTCTTTTGATTTTTAATAATATATATTTTGTGAATCATGTTTTTATACTCTCACAATACGGTAGATAGAATGTTGTGTAGTTTCGAGTGGCGCCATCTATGCGAGTCTCTGAGAACAAATCGTACAATTAAGGCGTTGAGACCACATGACAGTACCTAGGTACAGACCAAAAGGCTGATGATGGTTGGCGGTGATCTTCTGCACATATTGTCAATCCCAACTTACCAACTAATATTATAAATGCGAAAGTGAGTTTGTTTGTTTGTTACGCTTTCACGTTCTATCTACTGAACCGATCATTAAATTTGACATACACATGGGCAAGGGTACTGAGGACATAGGCTATATATTGCGGGCTAGTTGAACAATAAATGATAAAGACAACATAGCGCCAAGAACCGATGACCGATAGGGCAGGATTCGTCAGGAAGTTGACCTACAGGAAGGTTCTTGAATTGGCCAAAAACCGGCAAGCGCAGCGACGGACACCCACTGACCAGCAGGCAGATTTCCTAACTCGGTGTACAACGATTTGATTATCACTTTAGCATACATTACGGTTTTCATATCTCAAATAAAATAGTCATTCATACCGAAGCCGTAATGAATATTGATGAAATGATGAACACCGTAGCTGTCAAAAGTTAGCAATATGCCTGCAGTAGTCGGACGACCTGCCAAAGTTGCAAAGACGCTGGATGCAGTCCACTTCATCATCATCAGTTCTTTGCTAGTCTCAACTGCAGGAGCACGGCCTTCTCTGTACTAATAGAGCCATATAATTATATTAGCCAGAGCAGTCAGAAAATTTGACCAACGCTCTCCACGCTGGCCAGACGGGTTGGAGAGGTCTCGTTGATGTTTATAAGCTTTGTTTAGCTTGTTTCCTTAGTGGCCTCTTACGACATCCACGGGAAGACTTGGAGTGGCCCTAGTCTACTCTGCCGGGAACCACACGGCATACAGAAAATGTATACGTATATAATATATATATATATACACCTCCATCATAGACATTATATATAATTCATAGATACTATAATTATATAATACAGTCAGAGTACAACGTACAACTCCCGTTTGTATGGAGATTCGTGGAAACATCAAAGATGATACCACACCATGCCTCTATATTGCAACAAGTCGTATTGGAAATCTTTAGGGGAGACCACAGAACAACAAACGGGGAGACCTTTGTCCAGCAGTGAACTTCTTGCGGCTGATGAGAAGATGAATCGAGTCAAAGTTTATGTGTAGAGGCTCATCATCATCAGGTCTTTTTTAGTCTCCACTGCAGGAGTACGATCCTCTCTGCACTTCCAAAGGAGCTCGTTAGGAAACTAGCCAAATACTGCCAGGATCAGAAAACACAAGGAATATGCTCCTCGAATTGCTCTGGCTAATATATGCCTCTGGTAGTACAGAGAGGGTCGTGTTCTTGCAGTGAAGACCAAAAAGAGACCTGCAGGCCTATTTGCTAACTTTAGACAACTACGGTGTGCATCCTTTTCATAGTAACTTTAATAATCATTACGGCTTCGGTATGAATTACTATTTTTATTTAAGATATGAAAACCGTAATGTATGCTTAAGTGACAATCCAATCGTTGTACACTGAGTTAGCAAATCGGCCTGCTGATGATGCTCAATGAGGCACGCTCCTGACAAGTTTCCCGCAGCGGTAGAAATAAAACAAATGCAGGTACTGATTAAAAAGTTTTTATTTTAAGAAGTTTATTTTATTTACAACCATTAAATTCATGCGGGATACATTTGACATGGATATGTTTATTAATTTTAATATCATGTAAACTTATCATGAATAAAAACAAAAATAATGCTAGTAAAATAAACCATTAAATATCAATTTTTAATAACAATATAGTAGAAATTATAGGAACATAAAATTATTTTGTGCGATTTATTATCTCCACTAACCGATTTGATAAAACGTATTAATTTGCAAAAATAATACATAAAAAGTCGAGGAGAATATTCACCATTCTTGATTACCTTTATTATCTATGGCCATATTAATAAAAACATAATGTTTTCTTATGTTTTCGCGATTGTTACACATTTAAATAAAATTATTTTAATACGGTTTTTATCGCGTTTATTACATTATTTATACACCTAACGTTTCGAGCACTTTACAGTGTTCGTGGTCGCAGGTAGACTAAGTTGACATTTGTCTAATATTTTGATATCAATAAATATTTTAGGCGGTAGATTATATTATACAATACAATTATACAATACAATACAATATTTTAAAAGAACTGCAAAATCTACCGCCTAAAATATTTATTGTTTGATATCAATAAATATTTTAGGCGGTAGATTTTGCAGTTCTTTTAAAATATTAGACAAATGTCAACTTAGTCTACCTGCGACCACGAACACTGTAAAGTGCTCGAAACGTTAGGTGTATAAATAATGTAATAAACGCGATAAAAACCGTATTAAAATAATTTTATTTAAATTAATAAAAACAGTTTTTTTATATATATTGGCAGACTATTACATGAATAATGAAAGGTTATATATAACAATTTAAATTAATAAGAACAAAATTTTAGCTCCAAAAAAAAATTAGAAAAATCTACTTCGGATACGGCATACCTACTTATTTTTAATTAACTGGGTTGTTATATACTTTACACCAATATTAAGTCTGTTATAATTCTATAACTAAAGTCGATTATCAATTTTATTTACTTATATACAGATTATGCCATCCACGGAGACATCACGTGTTTAACTCGTTAAATAAACAGTTAAATTTTAATGCTGATTTGCAAGAAAAGAAAACAAATTACCGCATAATTGTCCAGATTGCAATGTATTATGCTTAGAACAATTTATTCGTCAGAGGCCGAGAGGCGGTTCCGAAGAACTCTGACACCAGGGTGTGCATTGTGCATCGTCGACTGACCGTGTCACCTACACGAAATGATGATGAAGAAAATTTTGACATATTTTTCTTGGTAAATAAATTGCATAGCATAAGTCTCAGGGGGATGATTTTTCAAAATTTGCCTTCAAAATATCATGAAAGATTTTAAATCATAAAATCAATCGCAATTTTTAAATTTGCATACATATAAGCAAATTTGAAAATAGCGGATTCGCCCTTCTTCTTGGATGGCACAATCAATATTTTTTACTTTATAAAAAGTGTAAATCGAGAATCATTTGGCCCTGATATTAAAGCTTTAATTTTTTACAAAGAAATTTAGTTGCCATACTTCTAAATTGGGTACGAACTTTTTACACGACTGCCCCAAAGGTAGGGTTCTGTTTTCAGAGTTCTTATGTCACTAAAACTTTTTAAAGCCTGGATAAAGTTGGATGTCACAGTGATGTTAGGATCCAACGCTTATTTCGAGTGGCATAAGCTATAAAATTGTGGTAGTCCAATAATGTTCTCTTTTTTCATAGAGTCTTTAACATAATTGTTAATTTTATAATGAAACTTCAACAATTTTGGATTAAAAAGTCAACTCAATGTCAAAAGTATAGTCAAGTAGAAAAATGGTCCCAAAACAATTTGGAAATAATCAACATAATATCGAGAAGCATTTTTTATATTCATCTTAGAACTCAAAATAATCCTATATTAATCCAAACGAAAAATAAAACGTGAGTAAAACCGAGTTTCTATAATGAAATTATCTCGCGCAAGTAATATAATTTTACAAGACTGTTGAATGTGTCCGCGTTAATCACTGCATATTATACAACAAAGTTCTCCATCTCCATCTGTTCGCGATTAACTCAAAAACTACTGCACGGATGTTCATGTGGTTTTCACCAATAGATAGAGTGATTCATTACGAAGGTTTAAAGGTATAATACATGCCCGGGCGCAGCCGGGGAAGGCTGCTAGTGTAGTATAAGACTAAGCGCTCTGCTATGATCACAAAGCAGAGAATGTGACTGTCGCTTGCGCCCTACTAGAGGCGCCTTTTCAAAACATTTCATGCGGAAATTAATTTTTTTATCTCGAACTGACAGGCCAAGCACAGGCCAAGTATGCGACCTTCGCTTTCTAGCCGAGCGCGGGCTGGCAAAAAAATTTCTGGTATGAAAAAAAAACATTGAAAAAAAGTTGTTTTTTCAATACATAATGTGAAATAAAACAAATTGCTTTTTTTATTTTACACCACTATATTACTAACTACTAACACTATATTACGGTATTATTATTAATTTCGTCTCTAGAAGGGCTCAAGCGACATTTCGTCCTTTGTGGTTATGACCTACCTATATTTAACTTGGATCAAAACTTAAATTATTCTGTTGCATGTATTTCATTTAACAAGTTGCAATTGTAGCATAGAAACAATAAAATTAAAATCTATCCGTGAAAAATATGGATTCTCACTTGAAATATATTTTGTGCATTTTTAACCAAGTATTTTTTAACAAAACAATATTTATACAACTAGACACACATTTGAGCAATAGCCACCAAAAATAGGATTAGGTGTGTAGTTTTTATTTAATAAAATTAATCTGGTATTTATTTTTTTTCTTCGCTTTCTAAAGCCTCTTCTTACACGTTTGCCAATATTTTTATAAGGGTTTTTATGCATTCACAATGCTATTCTGATATACTTTTATTATATTAAACGTTAGTCACTATATTCTTCAAACTGTTGCCAACACGTATTGGCCATCGTGTAGTATAGGTATTTGTTGAGCGTTGTCTCATAGATTGACGCTAGATCGTTTGATGAAAGATTTTCAATTTAGATGAAAGCGTTTTGTAATAGGAGTATGGTGAATACAAATAATGTAAAGCAGCTGTAACGTCGAAATAAATTTCAACAAAAACCTTCCTAATGCCGTCCGCAATCTAACCAAATCAAAACAAAATAAATGAACTTCTAAGCGGTGAATACTTTTACAAACTGTTCGCCAAGGGTTTGGCCAAAGTTACAACGATCATATTGGCTAACGTGTAGAGGTGGCTTTATTTTTTTTAATGCTAAAAGGCCTAAGATAAAAAAGGCATACTTGAAATTTTAATCTAACATAATGCAAAACTTACACACCCAATCATAACGAATACTTACGTATTTTGCCTTTGAAATTGAAAGACCTAATTCCCAAAAAACAAAATGGCTCATAGTTAGGCGTAAATTATACAGAAATGGCTGCGAGTACACTGTGATAGAATTTTAAGATAAGTATCTGCATATATATATATATATATATATATATATATATATATATCAACGGGTCACTCACGTGCTTTTTGTCGGGATTGCCGACTACTTATCTGCATAGCTAAAGCGACCAGTATTGCGTTAAAATGTTTAACCTTCTCTGGCCGCTCGTGGCAACTTGTGGTAGCCAACAACGAAGTTCTTTCTTGCATTCTGGTCGTTTTGAGTATAACAATAAGGGTTAAAATCCGATCATAGTGTTCCACGCCTTAGTCATACGCCTTAAGCCAAACGGCCTACCCACGTTTCAATTTGTCGTTCAACAGAGATTGATTAACATATATTACCAGAGAAAATCTTCATAGTTCCATTTACTTATACAACGTGTTAATGAAAAAGCGCAACACTTGAAATTAAATTGTTAAGAATCGATTCCACAAATAAAAAATAGAGGTCACATTTTAATCAAAAATATTTTCATTACGCCGTGTTTGACCACTACTTAACTCTATCATGCGGCGGCACGCGAAGCGTCAACGTCGCTCTAGATCGCGCGTATATAGACTTTTTAATTTGCAACAAACACAAGAAAGCAAAAAAAAGCTGAGTATCTTCGTAAACATTTAATTTATAACATTCTTTTATAATAAAAATAAGTTTGGGTGAATAAATTTAGCGCTTTTTCATTAACACGTTATAAAAGTCAGTCTCTGTTGATTTGACCAATTAAATCGTGTATAGGCCATCAAAGTCAGCCGCACTCACACGCCCCCCACCACCGCTCGTTGCCGTCCAACCCGTCAGTCGCGCGCGGGACTCAGCTGGCGGTGGACGCGTATCGCGACAGCTCCGGCAGCGCTGCGCCGACCGCCTGGAACGTTTGCGCGACCTGTTAATAGGTATACGTGACTAGGGAGGGAGGTATGGATAGGAAGGTCAGGACTCTGAGTCACGCCGTATATTATTAGATAGAGCAAGAAATCCTTTTTTTTTTCTTTTATATTATGGCTTTCACAGAGATATCAGTGATTCTGACGACCAGTTTAATGAGACACTAAGTATCGGTGTTGTACGGTAGGTATAGTTTTTAACAAGTGGCATCGAAGATGGGGTAGCTTCGTGGGAGCTTCTTATGGCAAATCTATACGAGTCCATATAACAGTCAACTATTCCACAAATTGTTCATGAGCACGAGAATTTATAACACCAATTTCATATTATAAAGTCCATTAAAATCAACTTGCAAAATCGTGTAAGGCCAACCCCAACTGCACCCTTTGACTTCCCACCACAAACTCCCAAAAAATCTATACAAATCCTCTTCTAAATGTCTGTTAAGTTAAATCATGTATAATGTCGTTTATTATAAATACAAATAACAATAAATACAAATAACAGTAAAATCAAAATTACAAATAAAAAAGAGACTCCAACGCGTCGCCGCGAGGCAGGGTACCCATAAGGCTGGCAGCATTACCTCTCTGCACCGCTATAGAAATTCTTTGTGCAAAGTAACTGCCCGCCCTTGGATCGCCCATTACATCGCGGAGACGCGTTGAAATCTCAGTCACAAAAGATTTGGCTTCAGGGCCCCATGGGCCCATCGTCTCTACAGCGAAGGGCACAAAAATATAATTTTCAAGGAGATCCTCATATTTCCTGCGTTTCAGGGCTTCCGCCGAAACAGCCGCTGCGCCGGCTCGCACAGATGTTGACATCACATGTGTGGACGCGAGAGTATCCACACATGTGGCGTCCCAAATGAGACTTTTGCCCATCCTCCATGGTATCAGTGACATCCCATCAGGCCTTTTGCCATCTGCTCTTAATAAACCGCTCGGTTCCAAGATGGCGGGAACGTTTATCGAGACAAGGGCTCTTCGAATGATGTCATTCAGCGTACCATGACGGGATAAACGACCAGCGCTCCTTTGGCAGGCTAACCCGTGATGGCCCAACTCATTAACGGGTCTGCCACAAATACACTGATGGTGTTCATTAACTTTTAAACCCAGTCTAAGGCCAACTGCTAGAGACAAAGTGCAGTTGTCTAATAACGTGCCCAAATTAGCGGAGGGAAGCGCCTGTAGCCATAAACTGGATTCCCGCTCAGAAACCGCCAGCAATCTAGCGCGGTCTGTCGGACCAGTAGCTTGAGCGAGCAGAGTTTGTAATTTTTTCCTGCATACAGGATCGTCCCACCCTCTCTGGTGATGTAAGTTTGCTGGTAGTGGTACGTCAGGACAGTCGCTCAACCAGACATCCAAAGCCTCCGCCAATCCACAGATCCCCCCGGCACCCATTGAAGGGCCTAGAATATTACCGCAAAGAGGACCCGCAGCATGGGCTGATGACAAAAACGCTGGCAAAGAGACATCCGAGACTTTCCGGACTCCTAATCCACCCAAACGGATTGGCAACGATGCCTGTATCCAAGATCTTTCATCTAGTTGACAGTTTAATATTGTTGTCAAAGTATCTTTTATGATATTATCTAAATCTTGTAGAACACTGTGATATTTCCAAAATTGCGCACATCGTAAAACATATGTGAATTTGGGCACAAAAAGACATAAGCGGATAATAGAGAGAGCCATGTGCGCATTTATCTTATGCAAACGCTCTGATGAAGATTGAAAAATACTAACTTGGTCGTTAATGTATGAAGGTATAGACTCATCTAATACTGGAGCCCCGAGCAGACGCAAAGACTCCCTTGTTACAATTTTTATATTTGGAGCTAATGCATTAAACTGAGAAATTATGCTATTTCTAGCTATCGGATCGATAGTTGGCTTTATATATAATTCGCACTTCTCATAATTGAGTTCCAAGCCCATTGCCGCAAAAGAATTTTTCAAAAGTTCCAAATCCGACGCCACTTGAGCAGTATTACCCCCCAAAGTACCATCATCTAGGTACCAAACATTAAAACAACTAGATAAAGAAGTTACAATAGGATGGATACCCAAGCTGAAAATGGCAGGCCCCAGCGGATCCCCCTGCTGGCATCCCGTCGAGGAATTCACCAAGTGATCTTTGTAAATAAGATTTTTGGAAGACGCATAACACTGCCAGATGTATGGATAAATATCCGGTATGTGCTCACTTGTGGCCCTCAACAAGACCCCCCTGTCCAAGGTATTAAAAGCGTTCCGAATATCCACCTTGAGAAGCTCTTCGCAATCATCCGAATCCAGAAAAGTTCTTGCAGCATGGACCGCAGCCTCGCACCCCCCTTTGACACCAAATCCCAGTTGCTTTGGTTGAAACCTGGGACTAAGGATAGGAAACGCGTGTTTACAACAAATTTTTGAGGCAATACGCCGAAAAGTGCTCCCCACTGCGATCGGTCTAATGCCGCCATCTTTTTTCCTCAAAGCCACGAGATTAGCGCCATATAAAAGATCGATGACATCCTCTGCTACCAAACCCGAAAGCATCAAATTTACCAAATTGACCAGGCTATCCAAAAGACCTTTTCCTACGTCCCCCAAAGAGCATCCAATCAAGTCCTTGAGGTGCTGAGGTGAGACCCCATCTATTCCTGATGCAGAGCCACTCTTAAAGGATAAAATGGTGCTTCGCATACCCTCCACTGAGGTCCGGAGAGTTGCACTCGAGGAAGAGGGTGGGGCAGGCAGCTGTGTTGATGGCATGGGCGGTGGATGCTTCATCTCAAGTGCTTGAAGAGTATTCGAATTATCTGGCGCCAAAACATCGCTCGTAAAAAGCAATTTTGCAGCCCCTCTTAAATCTCCCTCATTAACTTTTGATTCAACTCTTTTTACATAGTTTTTAACTTGAGTTTTTACAACTACGTTAAAATCGTCGTTGGATGGAGGGGCAGAGCAATTTTTCTTTACTATTTTAGTCAACGATGACGCTTCCCCTTGTTTTTTCACGTGTAAAATACGGTATGTAAAAGTTAGAAGTTCTACCCAGCTCTGCTTGTCATTTTTAGTAACTACTAAATCAATGCACTTTCGAAGAGCAGAAGCCACTGCAAAACGGGCCCCCCTAGGGATCCGTTTGAGTACAGGCACTTTGTTCTTTAGTTCACTCAACAGTTTCCATAAGGGTTGGTCCTCTGTATCCCTGTCCTGCCCTTCACCCTGAGATGTTGGAAATGGGATGTTATTTTCTCCACTAGGGCCAGGCTTAGGGCTAGATGAGGCAGGCAATCGATGTACCTTTGAAATGTGGATTTTAAGACCCTTGCTTCCTCTGAAATAACGAGGCTGAGAACACAGCTCACACATCATCAGGTCATCCTGGGTCTCTGAAGTACGATCCGGTACAGACTGGACCTGCGACCCCGGAAGCGACATATTGACAAGAGAGATCGTGAGTAGAAAACTTTAAAAAAAAACGTGAAAATCTTGTGCCCTTCTGTTATTCTTAATAATAAAAAAAATATAAAAAAAAATATTTAAAAAAAAAAAAAAACTAAAACATAAGTAAAAATAAGTCAAATTTCTTAAGTCAAATCACACGCAGTATCTTGGGTGAGACTTTACCTTAACAAATATATGTATAAACTAAAATTTTTAATAAATATAGTTATAAAAGTCAATATTTACTTTTTTTTCCTAATGTGTATTATTTTAACAAATTAATAACATGCATTCACTGCTAAACAACCATAAAAATCAACAAATAATATTTCAAAAGTTAATGCCCAACTAATTATCACAGTATCTTTGGGACCGAAATTACAATAATATAAAATTATAGATGTCCCAAAACCAAAGTCCTCATAAAGGAGAATTTATTTAAATCTAGAACAGTGAGAAAACAATCCTATTCTGCACAGTGCACAACCACCATAGTTCAAATAATGAATTAATAAAACAATAAAAAACATATTATCGTCTCACAATTAGAATATAAATAAATAATTTTTCATAAAATGTTAAAGTAATAAAAACAATTCAGAATTCATAAAATCGATAAAAATAAACATTGCTGAATTAATTATACATATAAATTATTTTCATTCTATTAATACAAAAATAATTTAAGAAAAAAAAAAAAGGAAATAAAAACATATTAAAACTAAACGCTGACTTGCAGGCCCGAACGCATAACACACTGTAGTAGCACCGGTGATAACCGACGAGTTTATCCACTGAGCCAAATCCCAGCCAAACGCCGGCGCCGCCCGGAAGAAACAAAAAGTACGTCGATTGATGTGAGGATCGAACCACGAATCCACGGATGGCAGGCTATGATAATGTCCGCTGCGCCATCGGCATCGTTAAGTGCGTAGCGAAATACTCCGTTGATTCTCTGATCCGTTTCGTCGAGATGACATCAGAGTAGGTTTGCGGCCGGTCAACCAACAACAACAAACAGCTGATGAGTCACAGACAAGTACTCAATATGGCTCACCGATATGTTCACTGCAAACTGCCTGGTTTTTTAAAAATGATTTCACTATTTGCCACTGTTTTATAACAATTGAAATAACTTTGTTTGCTCAGATTTACTGCATGTATTACGGAGATCACGAGGATATATTTCTAAACTTGAATGTGTCACTTATACTATTTTTGCGGATAAGGTAAACACAGACGTATAAAAAAGACCGCCGCTCGGAGCGCGGTGCGCCGCCTTCCTCCATATACATAGTGTATAATGTCTAAATATCTGTTAAGTTAAATCATGTATAATGTTTAAATGTCTGTTAAGTTAAATCATGTATAATGTCTAAATATCTGTTAAGTTAAATCATGTATAATGTTTAAATGTCTGTTAATCATGTATAGGCTATCAAAATCAGCCCCACTCATACGCCCCCCACCACCTTAATAGGTGGACTACGCGACTAGGGAGGAAGGTATGGATAGGAATGCGAGGACTATAGGTTTTATAATTCTGCAGCCGGCGTTAGCTATGGCAAGCTTAGTTCCAAATTTCTTCGTTAGATCGCAATCTAATGTACAGACGTGAAATGAAAAATATCTAAAGGAAACATAAGCAAGCTCATAATCGATAATATAAAAATTAACCGCTGAATGATTGCTAAGCAAAAATCTCGAGAGCAGCTGAACCGATTTCGCTAATTCTTTTTAGATAATTCTTTAAGGGGGCACACTAGGCACAGTAGCGACGCCAATCATTTTATTCCTAATACTTTACAAATAGAAAGAAATTCAAGAATGTAAATCATATAAGCACTAGTAAATAACCTGAAGTATTTTTGGAATCATGTTTAATATTGTATTAAAAGGTCACATTACGAAATTCCAACTCGTACTACAGTGATCTTGTACAACCATGGTTTATTGTAAATGTCTTTGACACGTTGTATAAATGAAATAGTTACCTCATTTTCGGCCCTCTCGTCATCGCTCTGGTATTGCACGTCAAGCTCTGAGCTATTGACGCTATTCTCCCAGTCCTCAGACGATTCCACTGACGACGCATCGAGGTCCATGTCTAGACAGGTTAAAAAAAAAATTTAAAACTCTATACCATCGATCAAAAAATTATTAACATGATTGGTGGATTTTTGCAGCTGCTGTCAATAATACCTCTCAACTCAGTGCCACCACCTGGGGAAAAATCGTTTGCGAAAACTCTCATTAGGTATTGTACAAAGGAAATATGGACACGGAAGGACACGGAACACAAAGGAAAGATTGCCAATGACAAGATTGCATTATGGAAACAGGCAATTTTTTTTTATTTGTATTTATTTTATTAACTATACATCACAGTTTACAATCCCGTACATGACGGATATACACTCAATTATAATAAGTACTAAAAGTGCTAGATTGCAAACCAAAAATATGCATACATTACATTTTTATCTTCTTTAATATAATAAGGGCATTAAATTAGAGAAAATATTTGTGATAATATTGTACTTCGCTAACTTTATGTCATTAGCGAAGTACAATTTGGACTTGTTCTTTAAATTTTTTATGTTTAGCCTCAAATACATCTAAATTATTGGAATCTAATTTTACAGTGTCATTATAAAGCCTACACATTGAAGGGATTGTAAAAAAGAAAAGTTGGCATCTCAAGGTATTGAACAAAGGAAAATTGGCATTTGAAGGTATTCAATAAAAGGTAGAAGGTATTCAAGTAATTGCATAAAGTAAAGATGGACACTGAAGATATTATACAAAGGAAGATGGACACTGAAAAGATTGTACAAAGGAAAGATGGAGCCTGAAGATATTGTACAAAGGAAAGATGGCTAATGAAGGTATGTTACAAAGATAGCCGCTGATAGTATTCTACAAGGGAAAGATGGACACTGAAGTAATTTCACAAAGGAAAGATAGGCACTGAAGAAATTGCACAAAGGAAAGATGGACACTGAAAGGAAACACACAGGAAACTCCTTTAAGCTTAAAATGTCAATACATACCTAAAACATTAGGCTCGTTATGCCTCGCATTCGGCTGTGGCTGCAGACGCATGGCGGTCGCGTTGATTGCTAGCCGCTCCAGATTCTGTGGGTGTCGGCTGCTGCCGGAGGCCTGTGAGGAGAGGTCGGTGGGGAGCCCCTCTGTCGTGGGGAGGTCCTCCGTGTAGCGGACAAGGGGGTGGTCCTGTTATTAATAACAGAATATACGTGTAAAAGATATACAACGTATAAATAAAAAACCGGCCAAGTGCGTGTCGGGCCACGCGCAGTGTAGGGTTCCGTAGTTGCGAATGACAACTTTGAGTTCACACTATTCACACTCGCACCTTACAGTTTAACGACCAAAAACATCTAACAATGAAAATAGTATGAAATTTTACAGTTTATAAGTTGGTTGCCTATAACTTTTTAGTTTGTACTTACTACTCAGCTCTGATAGTTTTCCTTTCAACTTCAGTATATATGCTACTGCTGTAATTTTTTTCACGTATCTATATATAACCGTTTAGCAGATAGAGGGGGGGGACACTTACCTCTAACAAAAATTCGCACTTTAAAACCAAATATTTCGGAAACGGAGCGCTTAATCAAAAAATGGTGTTCTCAACCTCACAATATTTTTTAAAGACCTATTTAACGATACCCCACACAATAGGTAAATAGAGAAAAAAAAAATTACTCCCTCACTTTACTTGTATGGGAGCTACCCTAAAAAAAATTTTTTTTCAAGATTTTATTCTACCACTTTTTTGCCATGATTAATATACATACCCATACCAAATTACAGCTTTCTAGTACTTATAGTCTCTGCGTAAAACCGCGGACGGACAGACAGACAGACAGACAGACAGACAGACAGACAGACAGACATGGCGAAACTATAAGGGTTCCTTGTTTACTACGGAACCCTAAAAAGCGCAAATCCTGAAACTAATGTCTTCTGAATCGAGAGTAGAATCGACTTAACAAATAAAAAATAGAAGTCAAATTTTAACCAAAATATACATTTTAATTACGCCGTGTCTGATCATTTACTTGACTCTATGACGCGGCGGCACGCGAGGCGGCAGCGTCGCGCTCGATCGCGCGTAATTACCATAGACTTTTCAATTTGCAACAAACGCAAGAAAACAAAAAATTGCTAATAACTTCGAAAATTTAATTTTATATAATTCTTTTGTATTAAATATTAAAATAAGTTGGGATATCTGTGGTATTGCGCTTTTTCATTAACACTTTGTATTATGTTTATTAAAAGTATTTGCTGCACAATATAATCTATCCTGATGATTCAAAAATACACGCGTAATTTATTTTAATTTCATTGTAATACTAGTCCATTGGGTTTCCAATTTGTTCTAATAATTTCTTCATTTAATAATAGTATATCAGAATGGCATTATAATAATAATTAGGATTGGGATTCCGCTTTGCTATTTTAATTTCAGATTATTCAAATCATACTCACTGGATGCGACAGTTCGCAAATAGGGTTATTCCTCAGATCGATCATTTCTAGAGCCGTAAGGAAGCTGGTGTCAAAATCTTCAGGCAGTGATGATATCTGTAACAATAATAATTTAAGATATTTTTAACAAAAAACAAAAACCGACTTCAACCCTATCAATTTTTTTAATAAGCATAAGAAAAAAATGGAAATAAGTGTGATGCAAACGGCATACCTGTAAAAAAATTTTTGGTTTTTGTGTATTTTTTCAAAAAGCGCACGACACATTTCGTAAAAAATTTAACGGGACCATCTGTAAAGTATTACCTATCGAACAAAAAAAAGAATTTCTTAAATCGGTCCAAGCGTCTTCGAGAAATCGGGAAAAATACATAAAAAAAAATAAAGATTACGATGAATTGTAAACCTCCGCCTTTTTTTGAAGTCGGTTAAAAATAAAATTTGCACTGGAAGCTCATACCGGCGAAAGATTTTTTAAAATATCTAACAGCGAAAATTGTATTAAGACAACCTAAGTTATGCATGTGCAGTTTGTTGCCGCTTCTTCTGCACTCCGCCTTGGAAGCGGTATAAACTTAGCCGTAAGTAAATTATTGACGTCAACAATAATATATTTTTGTAAACTAATTGTAATTATGAAAAAAATTGACGTTCACTAAATGATATTGAAATATCTTATGATGAATAAAATGATTGACTTTGACTTTATCAAAAGCTTGTAAATAAACGTTATTGTCCGAGCGCTGCAAAAAACTATTGTGTCTGACATCTAAGCGTCATCATTATCAGGTCATTGGTGAGGAGTCCGGTGGTCCAGTGGGTGTGAGCTCTATGAGCGCTTACGTATGTTAAGCAACCCCTGGTGCAGTCCCTACTTGAATGGGTGACCGCAAGTGGCATAAAAATATCTCGAGCTCCTCCGTGCTTCGGAAGGCACGTAAAGCCGTTGTTCCCGGCTGTCATCGTTGATGGCTGTCGTTAAGCTATGTCAGATGCCTTAAGGCAGCTTGAAAAATCTAACACCAGTATTGGCCACTTACACATACGAAAAACAAACAAACAATCAGGTCACTTTTTAGTCTTCAATGCAGGAGAAGCACCCTCTCTGTACAACCAGAGCCATATATTAGCCCATTCAAAGGATTTTGCCTACACTTTCCACGCTGGCCAGACGGGTTTGAGAGGTCCCTTGATGTTTATAAGCTTTGTTTAGCTCGCCGCCTTCTACGACATCCACGGGAAGGCTTAAGTGGTCCTATTCTACTCTGCCGGGAACCACAATACTTACAATACTAGCATTCCCCAATTAGTTTACGATATTCACCTTAACCGGAAGCAAGTCGAGGTCGATGAAATTTACATATGAATTGGTTTAAGAAAAAACTCAGGACTGTTTTATATAGGTGCTTACCATAACAAAATATGTAAGGTTGGTGAATTACAATTGGAATACATTAGCAACACAATATTGAGGTTAACCTAGATTCTTATAGCACAGCTTAAAATATAGCTATGCTAGTTTTGAGTATGATTCATCAGGTCTTTTTTTAGTCTCCACTGCAGGAGCCCGACCCTCTCTGTACTACAAGAGCCATATATTAACCAGAATAGTCAGAGGATTTGGACTTCACCATGCATGCTGGCTAGACGGCTTGGGTGGGTCTCTCTTAATATTTATAAGCTTTGTTTAGCTTGTGTTTACTAAGAAGCCTTCTACGACATCCACGGGAAGACTTGGAGTGGTCCTATTCTACTCTACCGGGAACCACACGGTATAATCTTACCTGATTATTATTTAGTTGTAAGAACATGAGCTCGGCACATCTCAGCATAGAGGCTGGGAACTCTGAGAGCTTATTGTTTCGCAGGTTGCAGTGCACCAGGGCTTCCAAGCTGTCCATGGTAGCTGGCAATGTCTCTATCACATTGTTTTCTAGCGTTAACCACCTGCAGGCATAGTATAAATAAAATATGTAATACACAAGTGTCAACACATAATAATTTAAGATATTTATAACAAAAAACAAAAACCGACTTCTACCTCCTCCTATCAATTTGTTTGAATAAGCATAAGAATAAAATGGAAATAAGTAAAACGAGAAAGCGGAAAGCCCAGAAAGAGATGGAAGGACGAACTTCAATCCTACCGGAATGACTGGATTTCGGTAGCCTTAGACCGCAATAGTTGGAATGACGAAAGGGAGGCCTTTGCCCTGCAATGGGACAGTATAGGCTAGAAATAGAAAATAGAATAGAAGTTTTTTTTGTTTACGTGTAATTTTTAAAAAAGCGCTCGACAAATTTCGTTAAAAATTTAATGGGACCATCTGTAAAGTATTACCTATCGAACAAAAAAGAATTTCTTAAATCGGTCCAGGCGTCTTCGAGAAATCGGGGAACATACATAAAATAAAAAAAACCGGCCAAGTGCGTGTCAGGCCACGCGCAGTGTAGGGTTCCGTAGTTGCGAATGACAACTTTGAGTTCACACTATTCACACTCGCACCTTACAGTTTAACGACCAAAAACATCTAACAATGAAAATAGTATGAAATTTTACAGTTTATAGGTTGGTCGCCTATAACTTTTTAGTTTGTACTTAGTACTCAGCTCTGATAGTTTTCCTTTCAACTTCAGTATATATACTACTGCTGTAATTTTTTTCACGTGTCTATATATAACCGTTTAGCAGATAGAGGGGGGGGGTCACTTACCTCTAACAAAAATTCGCACTTTAAAGCCAAATATTTCGGAAACGGCTCCCTAAATCGAAAAATGGTGTTCTCAACCTCACAATTTTTTTGAAAGACCTATTTAATGATACCCCACATGATGGGTAAATAGAGAAAAAAAAAATCACCCCCACTTTACTTGTATAGGAGAGAAAAAATTTTTTTCAAGATTTTATTCTACCACTTTTTTGTCATGATTAATATACATACCCATACCGAATTACAGCTTTCTAGTGCTTAAAGTCTCTGCGTAAAACCGCGGACGGACAGACAGACAGACAGACATGGCGAAACTATAAGGGTTCCTTGTTTACTATGGAACCCTAAAAAAAGATTCCCACGAATTGAGAACCTCCTTTTTTTTAAGTCGGTTAAAACACAAAGCTCCCAGAATATTCTAAAACTAGCCCTGAACATTGTTTGTCTCGCTCGCATTTTGATATATTCTGGAATATCTTAGAATGTTCTGGAATGTTTTGGCTGTCAGCAGTTAGAACCGACAGAAGTATAGAACTTTAAAAAAACCCATAATACTGTTTTTAAGGTAACGGACGGTGCCACCGAATATAAGCTGATCGCAAGCTATAAGCTGTAGTTTTTGTCATAAGGAGGAAGACTTGGTACATGTCCTGCTGGAATGTGGTCAGTATACTGCTCTACGAGACAGGTTCTTAGCTGGTGTACCTATGGAGAATGGACTGCTGAACACAGTGTTGAGCAATCCATTGTCACATCCAGCAAAATCAGTATACCTCTAATGGAGGTGTATAATGTCGCTAAGATAAATTTTATACTAGAGATCGCCCATGAGGCTGGCATAGTCACATCAAGTGTAGTGAAACCTCCAAAAAAATAGATAAAAAATGTTTCAATAAGTTCTGTTCTGTAGTAATTTAAGCAAAACAAAACTTACCTTAATTTAGTAAGCTTGGTCATTTCCTCTGGTATTGTCTTAAGCTCATTGCCTCTCGCTCCAAAAGTGTCCAACTTCTCCAGCTTTCCGATCTCCTTTGGGATTTCTCGCAATCCTAAATTTAAAATTTCTTTTTTACAATAAGTTAATGATGCCAGTTCACAAAAGTCTAATGATGCCAGTAATTTTAAATGGACAAATACATCTTACATTTAAAAGGCTTAAAGCACTGCACAAAATGAGCTTCCCCTTGTAACATCATCATCATCAACAGGCCTTTGTTAGTCTCCACTGCAGGAGAATGACCCTCTCTGCACTGCCAGAGCCATACATTAACCAGGGCAGTCAGAGGATTTGGCCTACAGTCTCCACACTGGCCAGACAGGTTGGAGAGGCCTCTTTGATGTTTATAGCTTTGTTTAGCTTGTGTTTCCTTAGTCGACTTCTACGACATCCATGGAATTCTACTCTGCCCGGAACCACATGGCACCTCTTGTTACATACTGACCTCCAATACATCCAGCTCACATCATCATAATGATGATCATCTAAAAACTTCAGTCAAGAAATTTAATTTACAGCAATTTTGCAAGATGTTCAATAGGAGTGAGCAATGAACAGTGCAGCTGATGGTTAAACAGCAAAGAAACATTTACTGATTAGCTGTTAACACATGAATATTGAAAGAGGAAGCTTAGATTACCTAAGCTTTTAATTACACTTTAAGTGTGTCCTGCTAACAGGCTAAAATATAAATAATATAAATAAATATGAATATATATGGACAAATGACACAGATTGAGCTAGCCCCAAAGTAAGTTCTTAAGTAAGACTTGTGTTATGTTACTTATGAGATACTAACTCAACAATACCATATTTTATAATAAATACATATATAGATAAACATTAAAGACACAGATCAATCTGAAAAAGATCGTTTTTCGTCTTGACCTGACTGGGGATCGAACCCGGGACCATCCATGTCACAGGCCGGTGTGTTGACTGCTGCGCCACAGAGCTTGTTATTAGATATAACTTAATATCAACCAAAGATTCATAGGTAGATTTATGCCACAATCACTGTGTATTCTTAATCTTCAATTTGAAGTAAACCTAATTAATCTCTAGTGTTGGCCATTAAGACACATTAAATACAGCATAAAAATAAAGCTTGCTCTATCAAGGCCCATATCTTTGTCTCTGGTCTAGATGAAGTCTAAACCCATCCTACCTACTAAAAATGCTTTTTAGAAGAAGCAATATCGTCATGTATGTAGTGGGTATATAGATTAGAATCAAAACTAGTCAATGTCCAAAAAAAATGATCTGCAGTTTATCCTAATCATCATCATCATTTTGTGTAGGTGACACGGTCAGTCGACCATGCACACCCTGGTGTCAGAGTTCTTCGGAACCGCCTCTCGGCCTCAGACGCGGTTCCTTTAACGACTACCAGATGGCAGCCGGGACCAACGGCTTAACGTGCCTTCCGAAACACGATTTCCTAATGATTTGTGTGGAAAAAAATCTCTAATTCAGATATTAATAAGATAAACTGAAAACTAAGTATGCGAACTTGACAATACTCACCTATTCTATTGCACCAGAACGCTTCAAGGTTCTCAAGCTCTCCAATCTCAGGTATCAACACATTCAACGGATTATAACTTATGTTTAGATTCACCAAATTTTTCAAACTCCCTATTTCCGATGGCAAAGATTTTATATTATTGTAGTCTAGCGTCAGTGTCGTTAAGTTCATTAACTCAGTTATCTGCACTGGAATTGTAGTGATTTTGTTTTTATGCAAGTACAAATGCTGCACTTCCGAACAAGTATACAGAAGGTCAGGGATTTCTGTTATTTCAAACGCGTTTAAGCTAAGTCTTGACTTCTTTTTGACAATGGCTTGTTCAATTAGGGCTAGTATGTGGTTCTCACGGATAAATTTTAATATTGCACTCATTTTTGGACTATTTTTGATTACATTTCAGTGAAAAACTACGTTTTTGGTTTTTGTTTGATGTAAACATGACAGTGACATTGACGTTGACGTCTACAGAAATGACAATTATTGAGTTGCCAGAATATTTTGAATCTTTTCTACCAAATTCATATATCGAAAAAAGCATCCTGCTCAAAAATATGTTACTATTTCAAAACAAACCTAACAAATTCTATGAGTGTAAAACAAAAAAACATCCAAAATTAAACCCAGCAGATAAAAAAATTATAACTATTATTAAAATTTTGATGTATTGGCAGTGGTACAGAGTGTAGAAAGGAACGTCGAATACGGTATTGATTTTTCGCGGAAAATGTAAAAATGGATCATGTTTTTTATAAATATGGACTCAAATAAATTATTTATTGAGGCGAAAGCATTTGGGAACAACAAAATGTGATCGCATATTAAATTTTTGCTACTATTGTGCAGTGTGCAGCTTTCATGAAGAACGCGCTAAAATGCATAAAATATTTGCGTATATTTTCAAAATCGTAGTTTTAGTTTTCTTGCAATGTTTTATTTTAGAAGTCAATGGTAAGTTATCAACATGTAACACTTGATTATGTTTCGTTTCATAATATTTAAAGTTTTCTCCTTCTTTAGCCGTTGGTCTCCGCATTAAATAACTATATTTTTTTTCTTTGTCTTTAGTAAAATTTTCATTTATATTTACCCGTATACATAAATTTGGCATTTCAGGAATTTTTAACGGAATAGGAAATGAAAACCTTTGTTCCAAATTGTGTGTTATAACTTATAATTAAACATAAATTTTAATTTTCCTAATGTCGTTGACCCACCTCGCTCGAGCGACCTACGCTTGCCCTCTACAGGACACCATTGTGTAAAAAAACTCTACTCCACCTATTATCACCTCGCCTTGCCAGGTGTCCTCCCCTCCACTTCATTTCCAGCAGTTGGATAAAGAAAGCAGTCGGTGATGATATGGATGATGAATTGTAATTTTAATTCGATCGTCTTTATTACCTATGTAGCTATATACCTGATTTACATTCATTGACGGCCTACGTACGCAGTGGTCAACAGTCAACATGCCAGTCCTCGGCCCCATCCCCAGTCAGCAGGCCCCAACTCGGCACAATGATTTGTTTGTCACTTTAGCATTGATGTACACCATAGCTGTCAGAAGTTAGCAAATAGGCTTGCAGGTCACGATGAAAACTATCTTTTTCGAATTCACCAGCTGGGTCTTGGATGTTTATCTTTATAAGTATCACTACGTATTATAAAATAAAGTCCTCCGCCGCGTTTATCTATCTGTCCGCCCTGTTCGCGATAAGCTCAAAAACGAATGCACGGATTCTCATCATCAGGATCAATTTTCACCAATAGATAGAATGATTAATGAGGAAGGTTTATAGGTAAAAGACATGTCCGGGCGTAGCCGGGAGGGCTGCTAGTTATGATATACAAGTATCGTTGAGTTAGTATCGTGCGATAGAAGTTCACAACTTAGGAGGTACTGGAAAATCACATAACTTGACCTAGCCTCACTAGGTCAAGTTATGTGATTTTTTCTTATATACTTACTTATTTTATCATTCGTTTGCAATATCGATATCGTCGTCAGTAAATGAATATTTATTACGATATAATATCTCCATTCAGGTATATCAATTTTAACAAATCCGCAAAATAAGAGCGGACACCATGTGCGTCGCTCGAGCGTGGACGATAGTTTCTTCAGCAAACAAAAGCTGCCATCTTACCGGTCCTTCCAACCGGTCTCCATTAAGTACCACAAAGCCACGTACCCGAGAGAAGACCGACCAGACTACGATATAACATCCTACGACACGGAGTATGGGGGCGTCGTGTCAAACTTCACGTCTTCCATTTATGATGACAATCCACAACTGTACCCAAATCCAGAGTACATTTCAAAGAATAATCAATGTAAGTGCTATGTTTTTGGACGCTAAACACAAAAAATAATTATTTTGTGTATTGTTTTCCCTAGGCAGGTAGTAAAAGCTGATCGAGGATAATTGCGATTTTTTATAATAGTATCGTCATGATGATTCCAATCTATGTAGATTGTTGCTCTTATTACTTTTCAGAGTAAAGATAATCTTTTTATTTAGAACAGATCATATTAGAATTCATAAAAGTTTTTAATATTTAGATTTGTAAATAGGTACATAAATTATGTGATTTAATAATATCAGTTTTTGTCTTTAAACAGTTAACAAAATGCAACTAGATATGAAACCTCAGGAGTCGGAGGCTGTTGAACTCCCTGATGATTCCTTAGCTGATGCGGATCTGAAGGAGCACAATATCATAGACAGCGTGACGTATCTGTACGGGTTTAACAGCTGCCACGTCAGGAACGAGTGGATGATATTGGTAAGACTAAGACACTTGTTTATGCAAATGCAATGTAAACTTTCCCAGTATCTGCCTAAAATGGAGTTACGGGTGGAATGTAACATCAATAAAAACTTCACATTATATGTGGCACATTTTTTACTCTTTATTATTTTATGGCCAAAATAACTTCCTGGCTATTGTCGACTACTTAATATGAATCTGAAAGCATACACTTATTCACAGCGTGAAGATCTCACACTGTACCGATTCAAACAACCAATAAGTCGATAACTGTACTGAATTTTCGATACATAACCTTCATAACTTCTTATTTACTGTAAGATTTCTTTTCAGATTTTCATCACAAGCGGCATAGCAGTGATCCTTCTAGTGGCCGCTGTCATGTGGCTTATGTGGAGTGAATACGCTGCAGAGTTCCGTCGCAGCAGCAAGCTTTACCCGATCAATATAAACCTCTGCTGCTGCCTCGCTGCTTGTACTCTCATTTATATTCAAGCAGTTATGGTGAGTTTGCAAATACAATAACACCTATTAGGAACTAAGTAAAAGGAAAGGGTGCACTTTAAAATAACAAGTCAATTTTCGAATGAGCGACAATTTAGCCTGTTACTACCATATCTAACCACAATCGTACAATCGTTTAAACTACCACAGTTTAAGTTAGTTAATCATTGCGATTGCACAACTAGAGACAGGCTAAATTGTCGCTCATTCGAAAATTGCTTAGTGACAACATTTAATTATTTTTGTTCATTGTGTGTATGTATATGTAATCATGAGGTGTACATAGTTGCTTTCCGCATAATCTTAAGGAACTTCAAAACCGTTACTAGATGGACGAAAATAAGTGACGCTATAAAAGGTCTTCCTTTCACCTTCAGTGTCTGGCGCCAACGTCAGTTTCAAACAAGAATAAATATTATTCTCTTTTACAGGGAGTATCCTCTCCATCCCAGTGCGAGAGGATTGCCCTTCTGCTGCACTACACACACATATCCTGCGCGATGTGGATCGTGGCTCTAGCTGCGGCTGTAGCAGAGTACTGCGCCTGTGACTCGCTGCTGCCACTCAAATATAACTATTTGCTGGCCTATGGAGTTCCTGGTATTGTGGTGATGGTAAAGTATTTTTTTAAGTAGTCACTAACGTCGCCCGTGACTTCATCTCATACTTATATGTAAGTCACGACATAGTCTACCTATTCGTAAAATTCAGGGGTTGAGGTGACATCGTGACGTGATAGAGAACGAATAACAAATATAATATCCAAACTCTTAGGCATAAATTTCTTGCTACTTTACAAAAAATCGAGAGACTAAGAATGAAGAAAGAGAAGAATTTGACCAGCAGGGGCATAAAATAGAAATAGGCATAACTTTCGTTTTGAATTTGTGATAAAAGTGGCGACCAAACTTTCACAGCTATCATATATTGTTCAAAGAAAACCAAAAAACAGAAGATCATTGACCGTAATATTGTTTTCAGTTTAACTACGCTCTGTCCATGGAACATTACGAGATAAAGCATTATTGTTGGATGTCTATTGAGAAAGGAATGGTGATGGGGTTCATGGTACCTGCAATGATTCTAATTCTAATCAACACAGGTAAGCTTCTGTATATATCTATTCATTTAAAGGCATGAAATATTGCCATTTTAGCTAGCTAGGTAGTGTTCTTTTGGTTCTGATTATTGCTAGATCGAGGAGGGTTATTGGAAGAAAAACGGGAGAAAGTATTGTTTCTACATTATGCTTGGTTTACGATAAAAATAGTAAGGCGAAACAAATAGGATTTGCCTGACAATAAAAATTTCAAGCCTCCTTATCCTAACTAACAAAAATATACAATAGTGATTTACGTACCTTTCTTACATTCATATTATATATATTATAAATAGAAAAACGTATCTGCAGGTAGCATTTCGTAAAAAACCTCTTCTTTGACAGGTATCATCATCATTGGCCTCCAGAGCGTAAACAAAAAGCAAGCTGAGATGTTAACGGCAAAAATTCAAGAGCTGGTCGACCATCACATCGCGAACTGGCCTAAAAACGAGTCCATGCCCACCGGAACTGTAATCATATTTATAATGCAAATCTTTTTCCTAAAATACGTTAGCTATCCCGTAGAAACTTTTACAATTAAAAATATTACCTGTGGTGATCACTAAATCGCGAAATAATTTATTTCTTAAACAATATGTTAGCAAAACAAGCAATATGGCCTTTATTGCCATTACAGGATTGATTCCTTATATATCTGTGATTGATTCCTGTCTATTTAACGCTTACTAACGAGATCTGCGTGCTTATGGTCTCAATGCCAAGGACGCTTTAAATCGTGCTAAGTGGAGAAGAAAAAACCGGAATGCGGACCCCGGGATCCGAAGCACTCCGGCTGAGGATGCAACTGGGAACACATTTAAATGAGAGAGAGAGAGACACACTAAACGAGACATTATAGAAGTTATATTGTTATAATTGCTATAGCAGTTCACTCTCCAGTAATGTGTTTAAATTGCATTATTATCAGTGAAACTCAGTGATCAGGTATTGTTAACTATGGCGAGTGTGTAAATTAAACCATTGTGACCGGTACCAGCAACTAAGTAATTTATTTATTACAAATACTAACTTATATACTAAGGAAATATACATATCGCATTGGTAGGGGAGATCGCTGATTTAGGAATACGTGTATATTCTTTCGTGATGTACGTGTCTTGCTAAGTTAACAATATTTAAACACTTCCTACAGGTACATCACGTTCGTATTCCTAAGGTCGCAATATTAACCATCTTACCGATGACGATGAAGACGAGGATGTAACATGCATGCCTATACAAGAGATACCCATTTATCTAATTCTTTTTTCAACTTTTACTCCATTAAAAAATTTTTTTAAATTAAAAAGTTATTTTTTTTCCCAGCTCATGGATGACAATAAAGGCAGTCTGGACACCCTCGATATATACACCCCAGGGAGCAGCAGGAAGAACACGGACAGCTCAGACACCCTCGACAAGGAGTACGGGATGTGCGAGGACGACCTCGGCGGCTCCAGCGGCGACGTCAACGGGGAGGGGAACGACGTGAGTGTTGCCAGTTTATTGTTAACGTGATTTGGTAGTTTTTAAATTGCGTTGTGTCTTGCGTTATTTAAACTTGGCTAGAACTTTAGAACCAGAACTCATAAAAAGATTTCTGAAGGATATATGCTGTTTAAATGGCGCATAGCGCAGATGGACTTCAGCTTTTCAAAATGTCGTATAATTCGTATTTTTTCTCGCACGAAGTCGCGAGAAAATACTAGTACTACCGTAACCTACAGCCTAATTCATTGCATATGTTTGAGCTCATAGAGAGCTGTCGAAGAGAGTAATTATAATCCTTGTTTGAGTTATTTTGATTAATGAACCAAAGAAATGAAAAATAAAATTTGCTGCAGAACTTGTAGTGGAAGGCACACAAAAATAACCTATGTGCCAAACTTTGAAAGTATTTTTTTTTCACAGTCAAACGCAGCAAAGGCAATGCAAGACAAAGGCCTACTAAACATGCTATACATGGACAACCTCTCGTGGAAGTGGAGTTGGAACACAGAGGGTAACGAACTGAAGAGCTACCTCAACCTTTGCCTGGTTCTGGAGCCTTTCTTTGCGATCAACTGGGTGATGGGCGTGGTGGCCATTGAAAACGCTGCTCATTGGTCCACTCCAACGATCTATTTGATTCTCGTGGTTGCTATGGTGAGAAAATTAACTTCTACTTGAAGTAAAAAATTTAAGGATTTCCTCGCAGAAGGAAATTTTAAATTATTTCTCCATTTTCTTTCAAATGATTTATTTAAAATGGGGGCGGCAGTGGAGCCCGAAAAAATTCATGTGGCTGTTTATGTATTTATAACGTACCGTTTGCTGTCTGAAAACGCAAACTGTGTGAAATATAGACGGTGAAGTCAGGCCATATAAGCGTGATCATCCTACTAATAGATATTAAATTGTAGGAGGGTCAGGTTAATCTACCCTGTAAGTTGTATGAAACTCTTACTAAGTAAGCTGGATATTATAGACGAAGAGTTTATATGCGTGAGGCGAAGCAGAGTGCTTACAATAAACCGATGACTGTACTTGTATTATTAAAGCCCTGGATTTTCTCATAAATATAAAAAAACATGTTTGACAGTACGTATACCTGACGGCTACAATCTGCACGACACTGCCCATCGTGCGCAACAAGAGCGCCGCGTGCTGTGAGGAGGTGGTCACTGAACAACAGCAACCGGCGAGGACTCGGTACGTGCACATCACTTACCGTCTTAGTAGTGCCGGCTCTAGGGGGAGCCCATGCCCCGTGCGGCAGGTTCGAGGGGGCGGCAAAATCCTAGTTGACCGAGCGAAGCGACTAAGGTCTATAATTCGTTTAAAGTTGGAACAAAACACATTTTGTGCACAAAAAATATGTTTTGCGACCGATGAGAATCAATCCCGCAACTTTCAGTTATTTATTACTAGTAATTTTTCCGCGACTTAGTCCACGTAAATTATAGCGTGTGCAACCCGCAGATAAATAAGCTCTCTATAAGTGAAAGAATTTTGAATATCGGTCTAGTAGCTTCAGAGCCAATTCAAACAAACAAACAATTGAATCTTTCTTCTTTTTATTATATTCTTAGTATAGATAGATCAAGTTGACCGCTATAGCTACTTCACCACTGCTTTTTAATTGATACACATAGAAAATATAAATTAATTTAATAATTTCTTTCATTACAGTACTACCGACAGCATTCCACTACTGGACCCGACTATCCAGCAGCCTAACGTGACTCCAGCTCCGGCCGACACCATCAGCACGATCAGTATTTAACTCTAAAGCTGACGAAATAAGGTTGAAAATACAACTGGCAAGCGTATTTTACAAACACATGACAAAGACAAGAAGAAATTAAAACAATACATTTCTATTTAATAGAACAACGCTTTTAATAAAGCTATATACTAACTTATAAAACATTTGTCTATGTCAAGATACGTGTGTGCGATATTGTCAAGGAGGCAAGAACTCGTGACTTGTGCTTATAAAAGGATTTGCTCATGAGACCATGTTTTTGTGTAAACATCTCCAGCTCTTTAAGGGTCTCTAACATAACCTTTTAGAACGGTGATGCAGCGGTGGTAATAGGGAATGGCAAGCCGGGGCCTCCAACTTTCAGGGGCCTCTTTGTCTCGAATTAGCAGAGATTGGTATTGCGGTAACCGCGTAAATGTATTTTTATTTTGTATTCACCGAAATCTCGTCCCGAAGTACATAAACCTATGTGGTTTGAATGAGAGATTAGGCTTTTATTATGTTTAATATAGGAGAGTTCAAAGGAGACGAGTATTACTGGCCTATATGGCTCTATTATACTTTCGGTTAATATTAAGTATAGAAAAGTGAATAAAAATGTTTAATGTAAAAAAAATGGCCTACATGGCTCTAAAATACTTAGTTATATTGTATAAATACAATATAACACGTTTATATTGTGTAATTTTAAAATTGATAACAGTTTTTAGACGTGTGAGATAATAAACTACCTTCTAGTCTAGATCTATGACCTAACATTTTCTAATTCACATTAGGTCATGAGCATACACAATTTAGTATTATTAAAGGCATAAGAAAATAAAATAAGTAGAAGAATTTCCTCAGTGTTTGATGTTAATGTTATACAATAATATTATACATATCTACTTACAGCAAATTTCAATCTATTTATACGCTGAAATGTGATTCAACTCGAGAAAATTATTTCAAAAATAGTATAGTTTATGCAACACAATGAAATTTTGAATTTATTAAAATTTTAACTGTACTTATTCAAGTAGAGAAATATTTTTGAAAAAAAAGGCTTTATATTCTTCGCTATAATGCACTTTTACTGAATTTTAGTAGAACTATACACCTTTTCGATTGGTCATTAATATTGGTACCGTGTCAGTTATCGCACAAAACTTTAGTAAACCTAGGTACTATGTATATTTTTTGTAAATAAAAATATGTCTACTAAATCTAATCTATAGGCGCCAAATGACAATTGACCTGTTAAACCATGCATGAAAACCTTTATATAAAAACAGAACATGGGGGCGCAGGTTTGTACTTGCCCCGGGCACTGTTTTCTTACAAGTACTCAACAAAAATGTAAATGAACCCCCATTCCCTTCAAATTGGCACCCACATTCTGATATATCTATGTTGGCGCCTATATAACTTTTACTCATTTTTTTCATCATTCTATTCTGTCTCTGAGCTTTCGATGAACGTACTTTGTAAAAAATTGTACATATCTCATCTTACATTTGATTTTTGCCATCACTCTATTGGCATGTGTTATATTAAGGATATGCAAAAAAATCAAGGTTTCGAGGGAGCGAAATAAAAAAGTGATGAAAATTTCAATGAAATTAAAGAGGTACGGCCTAAAATGGCATGTGAATTACATCACTATGGTTTTCAAGGTAGGTACGTTTTACCTTAAATTCTTTCCATTCCACTTATTTGGTAGAATGAGATGCATCTCAATCTCATATGGCTTGACTATAACAACAAACGGTTTCAATAACTAACGTGTTTTAGTCAGTATCGCCGACAATGCGCTAGATTTCGGAGTCTAATAAATAACAGTAAAATTAGTCCGTTAGTTATATGAAAAAAAAAAAATATAGGCACGTATTTTTTTCTTTATACAGCGCACTTAAATGTAAAGTTCGTGGCATTATATGGTTATGCTACGAATAAGTACCTTCTTCTTCTTCCTTTACCTAACCCACTTTTTTATGTGGGGTCGGCACAGTATGTCAGCTCTCTCCACCTTGTTACGAATAAGTACCTAATATGTCTATTTTTATATTCACAAAGACAAAAGAAAAAATACACTTACACGTATTTTTTCTTTTGTCTTTGTGAATATACATAAAGTTTAAGATTATTGGCGGACTAATTAGATTTTCAAAAGATTCTAGCCTAGTCGTGTATTTCAGCTATTCAGAGAGACATCTTCAAGGAAAATAATTTGTTGGCAATACCGACTAAAAATACATGAGTGAAACTGTTTTGTAATTAATAACATTATCCTAATGGTTTTCAAAACATTGGACGTCATTTAGTTAGTTTATATTGCAAGTGTTTCTGTTCAGTCTTAAATAATCTTAAGATCTTAAATCTTAAACTTAAGATATGTCACAGTTTGATGATTGTCTAGTACTGATACACGGGCCCCTTCGCGGCCAAAAACGTAGTTCTTATACTTCTGTCTAAGTAGTTAAGCTCTTGTGATAGTTCGCAGTGTGATAACATGCTGTTGAAAGTTTTAATAAATGTTTTAATCATTTAATTGCTTTTATTCAAGTACCAATGTCATCTCCGTGTACGTACCATGGATCTAAGAATAATCAGGATATGCCCTTGGAAAATGTAACAGTGACGCACATAAAAATCCCTACACTTTTCCCCGGTCGAACGAAATGTCAAATTTCCCAAATGTCAAATACATGCTGCACACATGCGACTTGATGTGACGTAAGTTATGCTTCACTTTTGATGTGTCTAATGCCGGGTCCATATTATTCCTAGGTCCATGGTACGTACAGTCCGAATCAAACTTTATAGGGGCGCGAACAAGCATTGAGCAATGTAACTTTTTAAACTTTCACGGTTATCAACATTAGAATTAAACATTTCGGGATATTTACCGTGATTATTGTGGTTCCTTCGTGATCATGGTCCATGTAACTGGACTGAAATATCGGAAACTTAAAGAAACCACAATAATCACGGTAAATATCCCGAAATGTTTAATTCTAAAGCATTGAGCAGCTAATATCGGAGCCACCATAAAGTTATTCGGACTGTCTGCATCTGGGTGCACGGCAGTGACCCACCAAGTCAAGTTACAAGCGGCACGGAGCTTGAAGGATAAGGGTATTTCCCAAACCAGTATAGGTACAAATGGTCTTACCTAATGCCAACTCTAGTTCTGAAATTGGCGCTGTCATGAAGATTTTTACGGGTTATGGATCACTGTAAACACGGGTGAGGGGCAATGGTATCGCGTGTCGTTTTTATTGCAATAGTTATTAGTTGGCATAAATAATTGGGACGATACAACTAAAATTAATACTAATATTTAATATAAAAACATTTATTTAAAATCCCAAAGTTAAAATAACATCAAAATAAATTGCACTTTATTCACTAAGCTCATGAATAATAATTATATTATATTTAGTCTCAGATTCTGCTTACATTTAAACTTTTAAGATTAATAGACACCAAGTTTTGATAAAGCATATATACACATATTAAAAATACATAAATTGACCTCTTCAAAGTCCTGTGCTTAGTTGAAACACTTTGCATATCAGATATGAAACATCTAGTTGCCATTTTGTGAGTAAATATTGCACAATGACCTCATTTAATTATGGAAGGTCATTAGTCACTAGAGGATGTCAAATGTATAAATCTGCTACTGATCTAACTGTATCCAAAGACTTCTATATTAACTGACGTAGACATGCCCTACTCTAAGAAACAGACATTAAAAGTAATCGTGTCACGTGACGTAGACAGCGTCTTTACGGATCAGAGTAGGTGTGAGTTAAGCGCAACGGTGTCAATTAGCTCTCTTTGAACGCACGCCTCGTCTTCCCAGTTTATATAAAAGTCTACTGTATCTAACATATTGTACAGTATAAGAACATAAGGTGCCATGTGACTAAAGGTCAATGCCCTGTATTGACTAACTAAATGACTTACTATAACAATGAATGTTGTGTGCATTGTAAAAAAGCTTCACTGAAGTACACACCAGTAAAGTTATGTGTAGTTTATTTAAAGCAGTATTTTTTTTAAATGTCTGTTTTTAACTTGTTATTTTATGAAAGATTTTTACGTTATTTTTTTGCCAGTTTTTATTGTGAGAGCTATTCGACGACGTAGGTGTTTAAGGCGCCACCCAGCAATTAATTCTTTTAATCTTAAATTATATCGAATTTTAAAAATCTAACTAGTAAATTACTTGTAGTATTTTTGTATTCTTTTTCACTAATGCTCATTTGATAAACTACTAACAGATTAACGATAAATCGATTTTTCTCTTTAAATATGGCACTAGTATAAATTACTTGTAATATACAAAAAAATCTATAAGTAATTTAGTAGATTTGTACTTGTTAGATTTTTAAAATTCGATACAATTTATGATTTAAGAAACTAATTGCTGGGTGGCGCTAGTGTTACTATAAGAGCGCCTTAACATACGGTGCCACATATATAACAAATTTTATAAAACTTAGATACCTATTATTTCAATAATTTATAAATTAACTTGAGTTTTTCAATGTTTCGTTTCATAAAAACTTAAAAGTACGTAATCGTATTAAATTAATAGCATTATAAAAATATATTCTACGCAGTCATGGAATGAAAACTACTTAGAGCCTTGAGTACAAGGCACTAAATAAAATAAATAAGAATAAAAAGCCTTAAAACAAATGTTACACATCTTATACTCCTTTCAAGATCCACATAGCGTTCTACAATGTCATGCGGGTCAATAGGAAATATTTTTTTTTTTTTTTAAGTTTTCGGTCTTGACTGATTTAGCTTACTTTAAGTTTTTCTCCTCGTATTGAATATAAGGAATATATATTTTTTTAAAATATATATTTTCACAGATTTTTGAAGCAAGTGCAAGGCCCCTGCATTCAAATAATTTAAATATGTAGACTACTCAGAATGGGTTTAAGCGTGAAAAGTAGTATGCATTTATTTGAACAATAAACATGTAATTTGAGCAAAATAAATAATAATAATGCGAAAATGTTTTATATGGCACGTAGCGTCATCTGTGTATAGTTGGGACGCGACTTTATTTTATATGAAACTTCCTGAACATATCAAAGATGTTACCACCATGGCATAAATCTTTCTTTTTATTGGTTGTAAAACCAAAAAAGTATTTCGGTGAAAAGTCATTGCAAAAATCGATTAAGAATCTTATGCAAACAACACCATTGGCTAATTTTGATGATGTTTTCAAAATAATAAACGTTTGCACGCAAAATTTTAGCAAAATATAACGCTATTTATTACCGAGGAACGCTTAAGTCTTTTGCTTCTCTTCTTTTACTTTCTCCTTCTCTTTGGACTCCTCTATGCGCTGAAGTTCTTCCAGAAGAATGTCCCCTTCGTAGAACGTAGTGGAATCTGGAAAATAAAAATAATTAACAAAAGAATCTTTAAATCGATATACTTTTAACCTCACCGTACTTGCATTATATTGTACTGTGTGGTTCCCGGCAGAGTAGAATAGGATCACTCCAACTTGGAGTCTCCAAGTCTTCCCGTGGATGTCGTAGAAGTCGAGAAGTCGAAAACAAGCTTAACAAAGCATAATACATCAAAGAGACCTCTCCAACCCATCTGGCCAGCGAGGAGAGTGTAGGCCAAATCCTCTGATTATTCTGGCTAATATTTGTCTCTGGTAAAGGGTCGTGCTCCTGCAGTGGAGACTTTAAAAGACCTGATGACGAAGAAGAAGATTATATTGTACTATTTCAGTACATTTGCTATTAATACGGTTAATACGATATCGAAACTTTGATCGTAATGTTGTTTTTACGGGACTAGGCTTTATTACTTTACACCAATCACAACTATTCAATAGCTCATTAGCGCAGATGCACAATTCAACCGTTTTCATATAATCCGAGTTTTTTTTTCATTTTCAGCATGTAAAACTTTTTTCTGATTCGTGAGTATGATTATTTAACCGACTTTAAGAAAGGAGAAGGTTGCCAATTCGGTTGTCAATGTTCTTATTTTATGAAATAAACCTGAATCTACCTGAATGTATCTGATTACTATAAATATAAATTTATTCGCGCCTTTGTAAGAAATGAGTTACTTACCTTCTCTCTCCAATTTGATCTTCCCCATGAATCCTTTGTCGTCATCACCATCAGTCTTCGCCTCACCTCCGAATTTAGTCTAAAACAAATCAATACAATCCAAGTTACACTATACTAGCTTTAATTAATGTTGATCCTTCGAGAACGCAAATCGTCCTGCAGTTATAATATCTATCTATGCTTTTTAACCGACTTCAAAAAAGGAGGAGGTTCTCAATTAATTATAATCTTTTTTTATGTATATTCCCCGATTTCTCGAAGACGCTCGGACTGATTTAAGAAATTCTTGTTTTGTTCGATAGGTAATAATTCCCATCCGATGGTCTCATTAAATTTTTATCGAAATATGTCGAGCGCTTTTTGAAAAAATACACAAAAACAAAATAAAATGTATAAAAGGATGCCGTTCGGTTTACACTAATTTCCATTTTGTTTTTATGCTTATTCAAACAAATTCATAGCTATAGGGTTGAAGTCGGTTTTTGTTTTTTGTTAAAAATATCTTAAATTATACACATATCTAGAGAAAGCTAGAAAATTCTGAGCCAAGAGGTACACACAACATTTAGTTACCTTGAAGAACTCAGGCAAGCCGTCCTGCAGATGATACCAGCTGAGGATGAATACTAGCGACACGAAGAACAGATTCGTGTTGATGCCTGCAACAAGGTAGAGTTTATATTAGCACTTTTATATATTTATTTGGCAAGACAGCCACAAAGGGAAAATCTGGATTGCGCCCATAAAACTTTAAGGCTCCGGACGAGTTTTGTTTTTAATGGACTATGTAGCTAGCTCCAAGTAAGGTTTTGCTACATCATGGGACTTTTTCACGTGAGGGCAAAGTGTACTCAACCTGTAAGGTGAACGTCAAAAGGGCACCCAAGGAGGGATGGACCTCGGCGTTGGGCGTTGCCTGTGTGCTTAAGGCTTGGAGAGACAGCAATCTCTCATATGACTGATGGGCCGCAATTTGCATATATCCCTTATTTTGAATTCAATACACAAACTTTAAGAGGTAACTCAGCCCATCAACATGAACAACTTTTGTTATGGGACCAAAGCTGAAAATTCAATATTATTTTTACCTTTTCCATACATTTGGTCCGATCAGCTGGACACTTTAATATGGGTATGTCAATTTTTTTTGAGTTCCCTGTATTGGTCCCATATCAAAAGTTGTTCATGTTAATGGGCTGAGTCACCCCTTAAAGTTTGTGTACTGATTTCAAAATAAGGGTGTATTGCCTGAAGGGCTGAACTGAAAAACAATGGCAAACCCTTTGGAGAGCTTTCGGTCCATACGTTAAAACATAAGAGACTTTTTATATTTATCGTATCGACCGAAAGCTACGGTGCCAGAAGGGCCTATCCTTGGTGCTAGTCACCCGGGACCGCCGGGAAGTCGCTAGTAATCAAAGCTGTGGGAGGTTCTACTAATATATCAGATCAAAAAACTCTGTTTGCGCGTTTCAGAATCGTTAAGCGCCATCTTGTGAGAAGTCTTGCAGTTTTTTTGGCATAGGTCACCATCTTGACAGTTAACGCCATACAACGCTAATAAATTGTGTTTTAAAATGCATGTCGCGAATATTATTGCTTGAACTCACCGATAACAGCGGACACCTTTGGCCAATGGAACATGGTAGTATCTTAACCCAGTGAAGTGTGCCTGTATGTGTCTTGCATATAATTGTGTAATAGTGTAAATTAGCTTGAACTTTCTCTATTTACTTGCGTAACGTAAAAACAGCTTTATCCCATTTTAATTCAGTATATAATCGCTTGAACTCACCGATAACAACGGACACCTTCGGCCAATGGAACATATAGTATCTCAACACATTGAAGTGTGCCTGTATGAGGTACTTTCACGCATTAACTTGTGAAAATAAATAACCTTTACTTTTACCAAAGAAAAAACAGCTTTATTGCATTGTAATACAGTATATAATCGCTTGAACTTACCGAAGACAGCGGAGATCTTTGGCCAATGGAACATGTAGTATCTCAAGCCAGTGAAGTGTGCCTGTATGTGGAGTTCGCACGCGTAAACTTGCGCGAAACGGGATTGCAGTTCCACATACGCGTCTGTCACTGGAAGATTCTAGAAAAAAAAACGATTGCCGTAGATAATTGTGCAAATTGATTTTAGTGGACTTTATAATATGAAATTGGTGTAGTTTAGTGTTATAAATGCTCGTGCTCATGAACAATTTGTGAAATAGTTAAAGTGGACTGAGAAATGGACTCGTATAGATTTGCCGCCAGAAACTCCAACGAGGCATCAAATAACATACACCATCTTTGATGCTACTTGGAAAAACTTTACCGTACAACACCGATACTTAGTATCTCATTATACTGGACATTGGCAGAATCACTGAAATTTCGGTGGAAGCCATAATATAAAACAGAAGAAGAAGAAGAAAAACAAACAGTAGGTACTTATGTACAGCAGTGACCTGTAGTCCGTATGTAGATACGAGGCAAGATGTACCTAACCCCCATATAATTTGAAATCTATTTGTAGAAAGAGAGGGGGGGGGGGGTCGGGTTTATCTAGCAGAGACTGTAAAATAGAGCAGGAATGTCGTTCGCGCCCTGATAGAGACAAAAGTAATATTTATGCCGCGTGTCAACCCACGCCCGGCTAGTAGTACACATTCAAGTATCCACCCAGATCAATCTCAAAAAGATCATTTTCTATCTAGACCTGACCGAGGATCGAACCCGGGACCTTCCGTATCACAGGCAGGCGTGTTGACCGCTGCGCCACGGAGCTCGTAATAAAATTTAGCATCGTTGAGTTAGTATCCCATAACACAAGTCTCGAACTTACTTTGGGGCTAGCTCAATCTGTGTGGTTTGTCCCTATATATTTATTTATTTATAATGTATACTTATATAGATAAACATCCAAGACCCAGGTCAATCTGTGAATGATCTGACCGGGAAACGAACCCGGGACCATCCGTGTCGCAGGCAGGCGTGTTGACCGCTGCGCCACGGAGCTCGTTATCACACACATCTTCGCATTTTATCTAGAGGCCAGAAAAAAGTACAAACCTGGTCATCTTCAAAATCGCTAAATAATTCCACCTGGACTTGCTGCTTTTCCTCTTCCACTCCTAACAGCAGGAGTGGGGACAGCACGAATGTTCGCAGCACTTGGTGCAACTTGGATCTGTCATCAATAAAATTAATGCCATCAAATAAATAATTAACCCTCTTTACACTACACCCTCTACACTACCAGAGCCATATATTAGCCAGAGCAGTCTGACTGCGGAACACTACCCTCTCTGTACCAGAGCCATATTAGCCAGAATAGTCAGAGGATTTGGCCTACACTTTCCACGATAGCCAGTCGGGGAAGTGTCTCTTTGATGTTTATAAGCTTGTCGGGTCCTACTCACCCAGCTAGTTAGAGTAGGCCCAACATGAATATGAAGGAAGGTATGTTGTGCATTAAATGCTCAGCGGAGAGAGGCGAAAGATCACAAACACAACACGATCAAATTTGAATTTGAATTTGAACTGTTACTTGGTAAGAATACAATTAATAAAATAATATTGTAGGCGAGGCCTGTAAGAAAGGGTCGAGAGATCACGACCAAACTTAGGAAAGGAATTGAATGGAATGACTGACTGATAAAAAAGGATTGCGAAGAAGATTTGAAAATGGAACTTGGAATTTAAAATAAATTTCGAAACAAAAATGGACAGGATGATGATGATTGGGAAATGAGGTGAAAAGCAAGATGCAGCATGAAGGTTATCATGCGCATCGTTACAAGCTTTGTTTAGCTTGGTGTTTCCTAAGTCGCCTTCTACGACATTTACGGGAAGACTTGGAGTGCAAAGAGGGTCGTGCTCCTGCAGTGGAGACTAACAGAGACCTGATGATGACTCACCGATATCTAAGCGTGGCTGACCGGCATGACGAGGACATTAAGACGCCGCCTTTGGCGCGCATTTGAGCGTTCACCATGAACGTGCCTGATGATGATGATGATGATGATAACTTACCGATATCTAAGCATGGCCGACCGGCACGACGAGGACACTAGGACGCCGCCCTTGGCGCGCATTTGTGCGCACACCATGAACATGCCTGTAAAAAATATTTATTTTTCAACCGAGAATAGAAGAAAAGATATTGTTTTATTTGTATAGTCCGAATCAAACTTTATATCGCATATCTAATATCGCGCGAGTCGATGCGCAGTATACAATAGGCTAGTTTCCTGGGTCAAAATATTAATAATAAAACTAGACCGTCAGTAGGACAATCAAAAAATATTGGACACGTATTTTTTCTTTCGTGTCAACAAATGTCATAGATAAAGCGTGTCATGAGTGGGGGCTTGTGACATCACAGGCCACTAAAAAGTGTACTTACTGGCTAGTGACGTCACGCACAATTTTAACGGGCTATATCTTTGTCATTTTTTGTTGGATTGACAAAAGAAAAAACACGTGTCAAATGTTTTTTGATAATCTAACTAACGGACTAATCATATTTTTTTAGGAAAATAGCCCATTAGGTTCAGCGGGGCTCACGCGGGGAGGCGGGGCGAGTACTGCGACACTCGCAGCTAATATCCGAGCTGGCATAAGGTTTGATTCGTATACTGTACAAAAATAAGTCACACAATTACAATTTATTCAAATTACAAAAATTAAACTTAGTGGGACACTAAGTTTGTTAGTCTCTCGTGTGTGTAAGTGGACATTAATGGTGCTCCCAGCAGTTTAAATGTTATATAACAATGTGTGACACAATAACATTCTTGAGAATGTATGGTGTTATAGAATGTTATCGTTGTTACACATTGTTTTACAGCTTATTACTTTTTATTGTGGTACAGCTGAACAGTACAGAAGCACGATGGCCCAGCGGTTACGTTGTTTACGTTAAGCAACCCCAGGCGCAGTTCCCACTTGGATGGGTGATCGCAAATGGCATAAAAATATATCGATCCCCGGTCAGGTCATGATGAAAAATTATTGGCCTGGGTCTTGGATGTTTAAGTATCTATACTAATATTATGAAGCTGAAGAGTTTGTTTGTTTGGTTGAACGTGCTAATCTCAGAAACCGACTGGACCTATTACAAAAATTCAATCATTTTTGAATAGGTACAGTATCCCTAAGTGCTTAGAAAATGTTTGTAAACATTTTTAACAGCAGTGTGGGAGCACCATTGGTGTGTACTTACACACACGAAAGACAAACACACTTAGTGTCCCACTAAGTTTAATTTGTGTGTTTGTCCTTATATATTTATTTACCTAGATCCTTATTGACCTGAGATTCTGGCATCTCCAAAATTAGTTTAACCCGGTATTGCTGCGTGGGCATCAGCATGGAGCTCCGTTTGGTGAGCTGCACGTGAGCTGATGGGAACGAACATATTCCCATGTTTTCTTCGCATGATCTGTAATGCACAAACCATTTAAAAGAAATTATAAAATAATTCTCACCATCTTCTGCATCACCAGGTCTTTGTTAGTCTCCATTGCACGAGCACAACCCTCTCTTTACTACCAGAGCTATGGCTATATGTATAAGCCAAATAAGTCAGAGGATTTGCCCTACCTACATTCTTAACGCTAGCCAGACGGTTTGGAGATTTTATAATATATATATGTTTGATATTTGCAAGCTTTGTTCAGCTTGTGTTTCTTAAGTCGCCTTCTACGACAATGGGAACATTTGGAGCGGTCCTATTCTTCTCTGTCGGGGACCACATGGCAGAAAATACTATTAACAGTTTTTTTTTCTAGCCTGTTGATGTTGTCCCATTGCTGGGCAAAGATGTCCCTCCCCTCCTCATTTCTATTCTTCGTTATATCTGGCTATCCACATGAAAAGCAGAAGACAAGGAAAGCGAGACAATGAACAGTTACGAGAGATAAATTCACCTTCTCAATTTATGGCAAATTGAGAAGGTGAATTTATCTCTCATAACTGTTAATTTAACTTTTATGGAAAGTAAAATATTGAACAGAGCCCTAAACTAAATAATGTGATGATGTATCATAATTAATACAGTATTTTCATATTCACCGAGCCCTAGAGACTGGCAAAGCCCGTCTGAGGGCTCCATATTACTCATGCATTATAGAATTTTTCATGTTGATGGTATCAAAGCAGGCTGAAACCAGCGTGTGACTGAATTCCGTAAAGTGTAATTGGATTTCTATCTATGAGGGCTTAGATTGCTCCAGACTATACTTTGTCAGAATGGCCTATGTGTATATACATCTGTACTGTTACTACGCTGTAGTGTACTAGGTGTGGAAGATAGCCCACAGAAGCAATCAGTAGTAAGTATGTCTGTACGGTTTAAACATTAAATACCCTTAAACACTTCTTCAAATCATATTTGTATAGCATCCATACGGATGTCATTTTATTTATTTATAGCCTTATATCAGAATACAAAGATTACGTTGTATAAATAGTTAATCTTATTCTACTGTAACTGATTCTGTGTGCCTTCGGGCAAAGGCCTCCCCCAATCTTCTCCATTCTGGATGGATCCATCAAATTTCTCCTCATGGATGTCATTACAGAGGGTTTAAAAAAACAAAACAACAAACAAGATATGATGATAGTATACTTACTTAAATTGCAAATGCACCGGCCTCACATGAGTTACATTAGGCATATATGTATAGTAAAAAATCACATACATAAATATAGAAATCCATAAAATAGCAGTAGTGAATAAAGTTATAACTCCCGCTCTGTATAACAACTCTTTCGCACTGCTAAAACCATCCTCAGTCTTCTTTTTATACCCCGAATACTGACGAGCAACAAAAGCTTCTACAGGCACACGAATATATTCTCTAGTTATGCGAAGGGGATTCAAATAATATAATAGAGACATTGTTAGACTCTGTGTTCCTATTTCTATTTTACTGTTATCGTTTATCTATATCGAACCGGACCTTATAATATATGGGGGTAGATAATACATATTAATTGATAATTATGTTCTTTACTGATAACATAAGTAGGGGTTAGAAATCAAGGTCTTCCTGAAACTAAACTGATATAGAGGTTGATACCATAAAAATTGGGATCTTTTAGTTTAAAAACAGACTGGACGCTTATTTTATTTAATTTTGGATTTGTAGCACAACACACGTCAAGTTGTAAACTTGTAAACAAACTAGAAAGAAAGTAGAAAAATGATCAAGGTCATTGACTTTGTTGATTGACATTTGCGTTTTATTAATCAGATTCTTAGATCAGAATAAATACAGATATAGCTAAGTTTAAAATTATGCTAATAGGTATATAATTTTGGTTTCTTGTTTGTGTCCATATATATGTTTGGTAATTTTATGCACCAAACAAATAAATTTCTTTCTTTCTTTCTAAAATCTTCTTTCTATCCTGATAGAATAACCTTCCACTGTAATTTAAAGCAGCGAATAAAACGCACGACGTTCTATTCTACGCAATCTATATACTTTTATTTAAATTCAGTCTTATTTATATAGGGGATTGTGAAATAAATACATAGGGGTATATAATTGTGATCAAAATATAGTGATCGTTTTCAAATCTACTAGCATTTCCTATAATCATCACTATGTGGATGATCATCACGATCATCAGAAAAACAAATTAGTAATGCAGCCAATACTGGCTGATGAAAACCCTTGGAAAGGAACGGTATTGAGATTTTGAGTTGTGACTGACAATGACATTTTTCTAACCAAACAAATGTTCCAATTTTCTTTTCAGTATATCTTTTCAGTGTTTAAATGTAGTTCATATTGTTTAAAATGTCCTCTATTCACCTAAATTACATCAGTATATCATTAAAACAACACAAAAGGTTAATATCAACCACCACACAAATAATCTTCAAAGAAAATCTAACGGCGCCCGCATACCAACCGAATTTTGTTGAAAGAAATAAATATAAGAAATGGGAGCGAAGTGGACTCTTTGAAGCGCAGAATGACAGTCAAAAGCCGAAATTCAGCATGATCTTACCGCCACCTAATGTTACAGGAAAATTACATTTAGGTTAGTTTTTATACACATTCTTTACTTAGTCATAGCCTAAGTTTACGGTACCCAAATCTGGCTTTAGAGGCCAGGATACATAACTTGTCTATGGTGTACATACTATGATCATCATCATCCTCCTTACTTTATCCCATTATCTGGGGTCGGCGAAGTATGTCTTATCTTTCCATGTTTCTCTATTTCCCGTCATACTCACTTCCACTCCCGCCACCCTCATGTCCTGCCTTACACATTCTATCCATCTCTTTTTTAGTCTCCCCCTTCCTACAGATGTGTAGGATGAAGTACTTCCAGTAGTCACAATTCTTAGCAGTTTCTGTACTTGCCCATCATTAGATATTTGCTCAGTAGTGAGGAAAGAAGAAATGATTACGCACCAAGTTTACGTAAAGTAGAGGTGGGCCATTGTAGACTATTGTTGTAAAGTTCCAAAAAAAGTTTGTAATCCATGTAAAACATAATGTTATATAATAAAATTATACAAATATTACACAGATTGAGCTAGCCCCAAAGTAAGTTCGAGACTTATGTGTTGTGGGATACTAACTCAACGATACTATATTTTATAATCCCTAATAGGGTAACTCACTGATGCTGGAAAGCTGAAAAACAATTTGATATTTCCTTACAAAAAGTGTTCAGCCTACTAGGCAATTTGTAAAATGATATTATGATGTGATATTTTTTTTCTTGTGTTTAGCTGTGTGATTTCCCCTTATATATTTATACTGCGGTCAGCAGTCTGCCCTGGCTTCGGTCATAGTACTCATAGTACATACCTAGGCTATGGTACTCAGGGATAACGTACCTATCCAACAGAATTAGAAGTTTTCGAATCGGTCCTAGTAGTTCCTGAGATTAGCGCGTTCAACCAAACGAACAAACTCTACAGCTTTATAATATTAGTATAGATTTCATCATCAGGTCTTTCTAGTCTCCACTGCAGGAGCACGACCCTCTCTGTACTACCAGAGCCATATACTAGCCTGAGTAGTCAGAGGATTTGGCTTACACTCTCCATGCTGGCCAAACGGGGAGAGGTCTCTTTGATGTATGAGCTTTGTTTAGCTTGTGTTTCCTTAGTCGCCTTTTACGACATCCACGGGAGGACATGGAGTGGTCCTATTCTACTCTGCCGGGAACCACACGGAGTACCAGTATACATTTATTACAAATATTTTCGCTTTTATTTATTTAAAATTAAAATAAATACATACATACATACTATCACGTCTTTATCCCTTGTGGGGTAGACAGAGCCCAAGGTCATAAAACCTACAGGCCACGTTTAGCATTATAGTGGGCGTAAATGTGGAAAGCGGAATCAAAATAGTGATGGGTTGGTAGCCGCATCGCCTATCAATGTGATTCCTTAGATTTTCGCCCAACCCCTTGACCGGCTTTTACGGTATGCGCGAGAAGAAAAGCAGCTGGTAGGTATATTCTATGTTTTTTCTATTCTCCCAAAGGAGCATGGAAGAGTTAAAATATAATAAATAAATTTTTATCTTAAATTCCAGGTCACGCATTAGCCTGTACCATTCAAGATGTGATTGTGAGAAGGCAAAGGGCACTAGGGCACAATGTACTCTGGCTGCCTGGCACTGACCATGCAGGGATTGCTACACAGGTGAACTAGTAGATATGTTTCAACTTTTTTAAGTCTCCACTGCTGGAGCCCAACCCTCCTTCGATCAACAATACCGACTAGATATCTCGCGTTACAAAATCGAAGCAAAATTCTGTCCGCTTGAATGTAGCTATAAAACCGTTTTAAGTTCAACGTATTCTCGACCATAGCACGTGATAATAAAGTCGCAATTCTATTATTCCAACTAAACAAAATAAGAGCTCACCGTATGGAGTGCGCTCTTATTTGCCGAGCCGCTTTTTTGCGCCGACCTGATTTCTAGTTGGTATTGTTGATCGAAGCAACCCGCAAAACTTTATTGCGAGTCCGAACATCGCGCGAGTCGATGCCTAGTATACAATATTAGATTAAGCGGGAAGACGGAGCGCGTATTACGCAGCGCGCAGCTAATATCCGACTCGCAATAAAGTTTGGCCCAACCTGTACCAGAGTCATATAGCCAGGGCAGTCAGGGGATTTGGTCTACACTCTCCACTCTGGCCGGACGGTTGGAGATGTCTCTGTAATGTTTGTAAGCTTTGATTAGCTTGTGTCACAGATTACTAATAAGTTACTTGCGTTTCTAAAGTCGCCTTCTACAACATCCACAAGAGACTTGGAGTGGTCTAATTACCTTTCATACAAAGTAGTTGCTTTATAATTCATCATATTTATTGGTCCCGAAAATCCCATTGCCAGACCAGCCTTAGCAACAGTACTGGCTCAGCTCGACAAATTTCCAGAATAAAATTGCAGGGTAAGATGCAAGGATATTCCACAGCTCATCCCAATCTGCTGACGTGTATTGTCCCTATTTTGTGCCTGTAGAGCTGGAGTCGAGTAGAGGGCATGTGAGCAAGGACTTCATCAGACAATGATGAGAACTTCCAGAAGGCTGGGACTGACACTTGGTATCGCTCAGGTTTAGTGGTCAGCAGAAGGGCCAAGCAATTGGCTGTATGGTTCTTAATCCTGCTTACATTTCCTGCCCTATTGCTTTTGGGTCCTTAGTCGTTTCGCACCACAAGCGATTCGAACCGCGTGCAAATCGTCCAAGAGCTCTTTTTAAATGGGTTTCTTTCGCACCGCAGGAGCCCTGCAAATGGCCCAAGGTATCTTTTCGAATGGGTCGATTCAAACCACGGGGGAAACGATCCAATACTCTTTGCATGGGTCCGATTTATACTCATATTAAAAATTAAAGTATTTGAATTATTTATATGTACAGATAAGAAGAAAAATGGATAATGAAAAAAAACATAAAATATAAATATTACAAGTATGTTATGATTATATTTAAAAAGTATAAAATTTAAATATGGCATAATTAAAGATTGAATCACTATTGACTCATTTAAATATCTGGGCCATACTCACCGCTGTGTGGAACAAGCCATTCAAAAAGAGGTATTAGGCGGTTCGCACCGCGGTACGAAAGATCCCATTCAAAAAGGACTCTTGTGCAATTCGCACCGCGGTTCTAATCGCTTGTGGTGCGAAACGACTAAAGACCTATGCTTTTTTGATTGAAACTTATGGTATCCGTCTGGCCAGCGTGGAGAGTGTAGGCCAAATCCTCTGACTACTCTGGCAAATTATTATTGCTGTGGTAGTACAGAGAGGGTCGTGCTCCTGCAGTGGAGACTAAAAAAAAAAAACAAAGACCTTATGGATAGATGGATGGATGTATCTCATGTATCTAATTATCTACAGCTTGGATAACTCAATTCAAAATGGCAATAATTAAGTCTCACTGGGTTCCTATGGCCATTTGTCGCACTAGGAAGTTTTCGTTTTCGGAAATTGACTATTTTACAATATAAAAGTCATTTTGGGATGTCGTTTAAGGAAGTTGTCATTCTCAGCCTGAGGGATAAAAAAGTTAAAAATGTTTAACTAAGTATTTGTATATTTACTTTCATAGTACAAATCAATATAACAAGAAATTTTCTATCGATTACAGGGTGTGGTCGAAAAGTACATGCAAAGCACACAAAACAAATCTCGAGAAGATGTCGGTAGAGAGAAATTCATCGAACAAGTGTGGAAATGGAAGGAAAGACACGGTAACACCATATGTGACCAGCTTCGTACGATGGGATGCTCATTAGACTGGTCCAAACAGTACTTCACTATGAACGCTTTACATACCAATGCCGTTAACACAGCTTTCATAGAACTATTCAAAAGAGGATTGATATACCGAAAAAAAGCATTAGTCAACTGGTGTACTAAGCTGAAGTCAACATTATCAGACATTGAAATAGAGAATGTTCATATAAAAAAACCAACAGCTTTAAAGCTCCCAAGCTATGACAAGCCGGTGACTTTTGGGTTGATGTACAGCTTTGCGTACAAACTAGTTGACAATAGCAAAGATGAGATAGTGGTCTCGACGACTATGCCGGAGACGATGTTGGGGGATACAGCTGTTGCTGTTCATCCTGATGATCAAAGGTGAGTGGATATTTTATAGTACTATCCAACCAGCCCCCTTATTTACTAACTCGGATGACAGGTGTCGATGCCTATCAATCTGGAATTTGCTGTTACAATGCGGATTTTGTATTCCAAATAAAAAGTTCTAGCAAGCAAAACCCGCATTGTAACAGTAAATTCTAGATTGATGGGCATCGACACCTGTCATCCGAGTTAGTAAATAGGGGGGCAGGAACTGCAGGCCTATTTGCTAACTCGGTGTACAACGTTTTGATAGGCACTGTAACATCCATTACGGTTTTCATATCATAAATAAAAATATTCATACAGAAGTCGTAATGAACATTGAAGTTACCATCAAAATGATGTACACCGTAGTTGTCAAAAGTTAGCAAATAGGGGAAAGCGAGAATTTACCCTGTCTGCTTGACAGGTAATACCCTATTGTTTTATTTGCAGCGTGTAAGAAGTTAACTGCAAGAACTTTTAAATCCATGTTTTCACTGACATATATGTACCAATGTGTTCAATCCTTAAGTATGTTATACTAGCTGTTACGTCCTTCTCAGTTCCCCAACCTATGTGTGTGCAAAATTTCATGATGATCGGTTTAGTAGATAGGGTGTGAAAGCTAACAAACAAACAAACTCACTTTCGCATTTATAATATTAGTTAGGACTAGCTGATGCCCGCGACTTCGTCCGCGTGGACTTTATGACTAATATTTTTACTGTTTTATTATATGTATAGATTAGGATTTTCAGAATTGCAGTTTTTGTAAATGTAATACCAGTTCATAAATCAATGTATTTTTTGTATTACAGGTACAGCTTTCTAATCGGCAGGATGGTATACCATCCATTCAGAAAATGTGCCATCCCGATCATAGGGGACGAATTCGTCGACATGAAACTTGGCACCGGCGCTGTGAAAATCACTCCAGCCCACAGCAAGATAGACTTCGAAGTGGGCGAGAGACACCATCTACCCATCATCCAAGTTATAAACGAAGAGGGCTTTATGCACAGATGTGATCACACGTTCCTAAGAATGAATAGGTACCAGTGTCGTGACCGTATAGTCAAAGCTCTAAGAGATCTGAACCTTCTCAAAGGCATCACGCCTCATGAAATGACTCTGCCGACTTGCAGCCGCACAGGAGACATCGTTTTCTATCTCCCCAAAGAACAGTGGTTCCTGACATGCAGCGAAATGAATCAAAAAGCCATAGAAGCAGTCAAATCAGGTCAGTTAAATATTTTTCCAGAAAAATTCGTCAAAAACTTCCTCCAATGGGCAGAAGATGACAGAGACTGGTGTATTTCGAGACAGTTGTGGTGGGGACATCAAGTCCCTGCGTTTAAGTGTTCGGTAGATGATAAAGTCGCGTGGATAGCTACTGCAGACGTCAATGTAGCTAGAATGGAAGCCTCTAAGTTTCTAAGGGCCATGCCAGCAAGCATTAGTGCTACAAGGGATACCGATGTTTTGGATACTTGGTTTTCTTCCGGAATATATCCTTTCGCTGCCTTAGGTTGGCCTGAATGCACTGATTTAAGACAGTATTATCCATTGTCACTCATGGCAACTGCTCATGATATATTAGGATTTTGGGTTCATAGAATGGTTATACTCGGGTTGGAACTAACTGAAAAGTTACCTTTCAATAATGTGCTCTTACATGGAGTCATTTGTGACAGCAAAGGCGCGAAAATGTCGAAAAGCAGAGGCAATGTAATAGATCCAGTTGACGTTATAAATGGCATTTCCATGCAAAAGCTTAAAGATAAAGCTCAAGAAATGAATAAACAAGGAGTTCTTAGTAAAGATGAATTGGAAAAGGCTTTAGAGTATCATAAATCAAATTTTTCGGGCACTAAAGGCATCCCAGAATGCGGTGTCGACGCATTAAGATTTACTTTACTGTCTCAAGATATAAAATCGCATTTTGTTAGTTTTGACGTATACCAATGCAACGCTAACAAACTATTTTGCAATAAGATTTGGCAAAGCGTCAAATATACGCAAATGTGTTTTGACAGATTAAGAAATTTCGACGGTGTAGTTACTCGCCATGATTTATCATTCTTCGATAAATGGATTCTCAGTAAATTAAGTGGCATGGTTGAGAAAGTTAATAATTCTATGGATAATTATGACTTCCATCTTGCTACAAAAGCAATAAAAACCTTAATGTATAACGAATTCTGTGATATTTATTTAGAAGCAACTAAATCTGGTTTTGAAATTGAGCAACCCAAGCAGGGATATGCTCATGCGCATACTCTAACAGCTGTTTTAAATACAGCTCTTAGGTGTCTTAACCCATTTATGATATACTTGACAGAAGAGATTATCCCAAAGATTCCAGCTTTTGAAACGAATATTATTTGCAACTTCTATGATTTAGAAAAACCATTTTTCGAAATTCCTAAAACAGAACAGTTCAAAACTTGGAAAGACGAGAGTTTAGAAAAACAGAGTGAAAAATTACTTAGAACCCTCACTCTAGTCAGAGAAATCAAAGGCTTATACGGCATATCTAATAAATTGAAACCCTCTATCATAATAGAAACAAAAGATACTAATTTGGCTTACGATTTGGAGCTAAATAAATCTGTAGTTCTAAACCTAACTCGCTGTGGCGTTTTACAATTTGGCGAAGGGCAAAAGCATAACTATGTTCAAGCTCCTTTAGATACCGATACGAAAGTAAGCGTAGAAATAGTAGGAGGTGATGTTGATACTACAATATTATCGGCTAAATCAAAACTGGAGAAGAAAATAAAGAAATTGGAAGAAACTTTAGCGAAATTAGAAGAAAGGATATCCAATACGCATTATTTGTCGTCGGTGCCTGAATGGACTCAAGTCATGGACAAAAAACAGATAGAGATGAAAAAGGAAGAATTAAATCATTTGAAGCAACTTTTGCCTAGATGATTCTTTTTTGTTAAGTGACGTAGTTATTTATTGAAATTGTTGTTATGTATTTAATTTTTCGAAATTTGTTCTGTGACAGTAATTACAACAGAAATACATTAGAAAACCGTTTTTTTTTTGTTTCTTTTCTGAATAATTAAACACAGGGCAAGCTGCTTGTAAATACACCACTGACATTTCTTCGAATTCAATTATTTTCTTCAAATTGCTTTCAAAGGAACTTAATTTTATCTGCATTATTATTAAATTTTGATTGAAATTATGATTTTCGAATACCCAGGATTTGTCCCTTAGGCCAAGTTGTTCATTCTGACGGACTGAGCTTAAGAAAATGGGGATAATTTCCGTGCGGTTTAGTGGACGCAAAAAAAGTGGACTGAATATTCTAAAATCAAGATAGACTAAGTACCTGTTCGATAAATTTTGCTATCAAATTGCAAGACCAAGTTCGCAACACTGAGATCCGGCGTAGGACGAAAGTTCACGATGTGCTCTCAAGGGTTGCAACTCTGAAATGGAACTGGGCGGGACACCTTCCTAGGAGGAACGATGGTAGGTGGAGTAAGGCTGTCACCGAGTGGTATCCCAGAAATGGGAAACGTAGTGTTGGACGTCCGGTAGCGAGGTGGGCCGACGACATAAAACAGATTTCAGGAAAGAACTGGATTGCGAATGCTGGGGATAGAGAAGGATGGCGCAGACAAAGGGAGCCTTATGCCCAGCAGTGGGTTATGGAAAGCTGATGATGATGATGAAATTTTGCTAATAAATAGGAAGATTATAAAATTTATCAATTTCAGGGGTGTTCCTCAGGGGCGTATCTTGGGTTTTTGCTAGACTATTATTTGGGAAGATAATAAATAAAACTTATAAAATCAATATCATTTTATTATTACAACTCAAAAAATCTTTCACAACAAACAATTTAAAATTTCTAATAATTGACTAACAACGACGTGGCCCCTCGAAATCAATAAGCTTATTTCAAAATGTTAACTATTATATAGTAATTTATATAGAGATCTTATTTGCTCTTTCAGATTTCTGTACATGGAACTTTCAAATGAACATATTATCAAATTTACGAATAAACAAATTTACCTTTATTATTATGTGACTGATTTTCTTGAAATTGTATTGTATATACTTAAAATGATAAATAACCTCTTACTTTAAAAAAAATAACAAATTAATTAGTACTTTTCGTGACTATTATCAAAAGTTTTTAATATTTTTAAACTAATTTATTTGTGCGGTTTTAAAGATCTGATTATAAGATTTATTATTGCTTACTGGGGCGCGGTAAATTTTGGCATTATGATAATACCAACTTCAAATAAACATAATACAAACATAACATTACATAAAACTTGGGATATCTATAAACAAATCATCGTCAATATTGGGTCTACAATCTGCAGGCCTATTTGCTATTTCCTGACAACTACAATGTTCGATTTAATGATCACTTCAACATCCATTGTGGTTTGTTTTAACTAAAAAAATAATAATCAATCATACTATAGCCGCAATGGATGTTGAAGTGACCATAAATAACACGCATACACAGAATATATAAATTAGTTCCCAGCTCTTTAGTTTGATGATGATGATGACGGTCGCATCAACATAGCCTATGACATCCTATCCGCAGACCGCAAGCCGTGATAGCCTAGTTACTATGTGACCGTCCGAACTCTTGTCAACAGCATATTTTGCTCTACACAATCGCCAATGATCGGCCATCATCGCGACGATTCTGTCACAGTCACCAGCAAAAGCACTAGCAAATATCACTTGTAGCCACAGAGATTTAAACCTTATGCTCATGTTAAATATAAATAAATAAATATAGGGACATATCACACAAATTGAGCCAGCCCCACAGTAAGTTGTGAACTTGTGTCGCAGGATACTAACTCAACAATACTATATTTTATAATAGATACTTGTATAGATAAACATCCAAGACCCAGGTCATACTGAAAAAGATCATTTTCCATCATGACCTGACCGGGGATCGAACCCGGGACCCCCGTGTCGCAGGCTGGCATGTTAACCGCTGCGCCACGGAGCTCGACAAATGTTATTGCTAAATATTTGTCTTCCTAATTAGTGCAATTGATTTTCATCTTTAGGCTCTGACATTGCTGTTAACTTACAAAAGCTTCTAAGAGTTTTATATCCTCAGCAATGTGCAAATCGTCGCGATGATAGCCGATCATTGGCGATTGTGTAGAGACATTTGGACATTATGTTAGTCCTACTGTTTATCTTCGCATCTAAGCAACTTCAACAAGGACTATAAAAACACATAATTTCAACATACATACAATACACCCATGGTTACTTTTCACTATTTCTAAAATATAAAATTTAATTTTAAATCTATTTACAACTGCGTATCCAATATGAATAGCGACTCACAGCGATTTTTACCTTAAATATTAATTTTCCCGTATAAGTAAACTCCGTAAGTTTATTATATTACGGGTGAGATTATGAACAAACTGTATGATAGGTTAGATTGTAATCTAACGGTATTAGATTATTACTTACGGGAGTTTACAATTTCACGGTGACTTATAGTCTAACAATATTAGTAGTAATGCAACGGAAGTTCACAATTTTACGGTGACATTAAGATTAAACAGAACTAAGGCAACATTTAACATATACTGGGTAACATCATCAGCCTATACTTGTCCACTGCTGGACTTAGGCCTCCCCAATTGCACGCCATCGAGATCTATCTTCGGCTGGTCGCATCCAGCTTCTGCCAGCCATCTTGCGCAAATCATCACTCCACCGTGCCTGAGGACGTCCTACACTACTTTTGCCGAGACGCGGTCTCCACTCAAGAACTCGTTTGCCTTAACGGTTATCGGTTCTTCGGGTAATATGGCCAACCCACTGCCACTTTAGCATGCTAATCCGGTAGGCTATGTCGATGACCTTGGTTCTCTGCCGGATCACCTCATTTCTGATTTGATTCCGCAGAGAAACGCCGAGCATAGCCCTTTCCATAGCCCGCTGAGCGACCTTCAAATTGTGGACCAGCCGAGCCGTCAGTGTCCACGTTTCGGCTCCGTATGTCATGACGGGTAGGACGCACTGATTAAAGACTTTCGTCTTTAGGCACTGTGGGATCGGCGATGTACTGGGTAACAGGTTGACCATTTAAAATATTTTAACTGCAAATTCAGTACAATAAATCAAATAACTTTCACTATAGGATCAACTGGACAATCACGAATAAGACAACAGTCGACAGCAACATAATGTATGGAACAGCAGAACAGTTCCATATAAAATTTCTACTGCAATATAATGTATGGAACAGCAATTCTTTTCCGTAATGAAGGTTTTCTGAAAAGCTTACCAGCAGATGGCAGCACTGAGGCGTCGACCTCGATAAGCCGCTGTCATTGGATAATATTTGACAAGCAGCAGCAATTGACACATTGTGGCCCAATCACAGCTTACCGGACCCGACACTCCAGTGCTGCCGCTAATGATTTCAGAACACCCTCATTTTAGGATTGATCTAACAGTAAGTGTTGTGCGTATTATTTCACTGAACCTGCTCTCAAAGTAATTTTAACGTCTAAACTTCTCCTTACAGTTGGGGGCAGATTAAACTGACCTACGAACAGATTTTAAATTATAGGGGGTCAGTTTATCTGCCCGCGATTGTACATGTATGACACTCACACATACCACACAAAACTCTTAGACATATTGGTATATTATAACATTTAATCAAGAATCGTTTAGAACGCGTAAAGTACATTATGCGTACGTAATAAATCGAACCACGCATGAGCAATACTTAGACCACTATACTTATTGAAATTATGTTGAAATCATCTCAACTGTAAGAAATCTGCTGTCCCCCAGTATCCCCATCCAATATGGAGTGATTTTCACAATCACCACGCTTGCCAGATTAGTAGGTGAGAGGCACAAAATGAAAAAGCGGTAAATAATTTAAAAAAAAGTCATACAAACGCCCGGGCAATTGCATTTTGATACCCACTCTCGGGCAATTTGTATAGGAGTTCCGCTTTTTGTGTATTTTTTTTCCTGTTATTTTAATTTAACTATAGTGATCTAGTATAGCCCGTGATTCTATTTATTAGACGGATATCTTTTACACACTGTATAACAAAGATCACCAACTCGCAAAATATCCTTCTACTCATCTTAGAATATCAGCCATGGTGTTCTATAATTCCATAACACCTCTCGAAACATTAACATTGGTTTCTTTTGCTGTTTAGATCATTTACTTGGTGACAGTTTAAAAACTTGACATTGGGCGAATATGTAAACTTAGCTTTAAGTAAATTGTTGACGTCAACAATAACATAACATTGTAAACCAATTGTAAATGTAAATTGACGTTCACCAAATGATATTGAAAATATCTTAAGATGAATAAAATTTTTGACTATCGACTATTAATTCTGAACAACTTTCTGAACAAAACTTATTCGCGAAATATGAAATTTCATACAAATAACCAACAAGTTTCAGGCAAAAGTTGGTTTGTGCCATGCCATGTATTCAATGTGCTTTAATTTTAACAATATTGCCTATCTACTATTTTTTCTAGAACTAGCGTGGTAAGCATCTTAGCCTAAAACAAATCTATAAGATATGTCTTCAAATATATCAATTATTATTTGACACAAAATATGTAAATACAACGAGCTCCGTGGCGCAGCGGTCAACACGCCGGCCTGTGACACGGATGGTCTCGGGTTCGATCCCCGGTCAGGTCAAGATGAAAAATTATCTTTTTGAGATTGACCTGGGTCTTGGATGTTTATATATATATGTATTTGTTATAAAATATAGTATCGTTGAGTTAGTATCCCATAACACAAGTCTTACTTAAAAACTTACTTTGGGGCTACCTCAATCTGTGTGATTAGTCCGTTTTAATATTTAGATTAATAATATTATAGATTTTTTTTATGATATAGGACTGCAAACGAGCAAGCGTGTCACCTGATGGTAAGTGATTACCGCTGCCCATGGACTAATGCAACACGGGTGGCCGGCCTTTCCTTTTCCCTCCCCAGAGGGAGGAGTTTTATATTTATAATTCATGATTTTACGAAATTTTAGTACAAAACTGTTATCTTTCTAATTGATAACAGTAGGTATGTAAAACGTCAGTTTTTGGGTCAATTTTAAAAACTTTCAAAGATGTAACGCGTTATGAGTTATGTTTTTAACATACTATTATAATTTATAGTGCTAGTCTTATTTCTAGACCTGGGCTCTGTCTACCCCGCAAGGGAAAGATGTGACTGTATGTATGTACGTATTTAGTTTACAATAAATTGGCTAGACTGGTGTTTCTTTGTGCGTTTTCGTAAAAAATGTATAACATTTAAGGTCTATCCACATCTGGTATCAATTATTACTTTTGTGGTATTCCGAAAATTATTGCTCTTTCTAGTGGTATGTCTGGTAGAACGAAGCAGTGTATTTTGATCTTTTGACGCTTAAGTAAATTATTAACCTAAAACTAAAAAATAAAATCATCTCTTTTTTTATATAATTGACTGAAAATCAACAAAAAAGCCAATGCAAACATGGGCGCTATAGTCTTTTTTTCGCCGTAAATGACAATTTGGTTACAATTAAATGGTTTTTAATAGCATTACAATGCTCGGTATATTATTAAAATTGAAAATATGTGATGAAAAAGAATTCGCCACAGGTAGGATTCGAACCCACAGCTCTTAGGTCTGCGCCCTAAGTGTGCTACCAACTACACCACCGTGGCTTCGAATCACCGCGTCAAATCCTGTCATCCCCGTAGGGTATAACGCATTCGAAGCAATTTTAGTAATATACCGAGCATTGTAATGCTATTAAAAACCATTTAATTGAGTAAAAGCGTTTTTCAATTTAATCAACTTTCTATTCATCTGATATGAATGAAGTAGAATACCACACTACTAAATAGTGGGTAGTATTGAAGATATACGCATGCTTTGAATGCGTTATGCCCTACGGGGCATGTGTGATGACAGAATTCGACGCGGTGATTCGAAGCCACGGTAGTGTAGTTGGTAGCACACTTAGGGCGCAGACCTAAGTGCTGTGGGTTCGAATCCTACCTGTGGCGAATTCTTTTTCATCACATATTTTCAATTTTAATTTGGTTACACTTATAGTATTATGTTAGAGGACTACTACCACTACACCAGAAGTTATAGCAATACACTATGGAGAGTGTGAGTAGTGTGACCCTACGTTAGGCTTTTTTTAGGGTGCCATAGCCAAAATACTAAAGAAACATTCAGTAGTTCAATGATAAGAAAAAAAACATGCCAGCTGTGGTAAAAGTTGCATTGGCTTTTATAATAATATATTATATTATAAGGTCCGTATAAATTAAGTGCAAATATTTTAAAAGCTGGCACTTTGCTATCACCCATCTTCTTCTTCCGCACCTTATCCCACTTATGTGGGGTCGGGACAGCATGTAAGCTTTTTCCATTTCGCTCTATCACGAGCCATCTCCTTCGTCACCTTCTTTTTCTCCATATCCTCCTCCACACACTCCATCCATCTTTTCTTTGGCCTTCCTCTATTCTCGTTTCCAGTAACTTTCATTTCCAGTACCCTTCTAGTAATATGGCTCTCTTTCCTCCGCATAACATGGCCGTACCATCCCAATCTATTACTCTAAAGCTTTTCTCTTATTGGGGCTACTTTCTTTGCTATCACCCATAGGTCAAAGAAATGCTTTAGAAGTATTTTTTTTTTACTGTCTCTTTTTACCAAAATATTTTTACAATCGTTAACTCAGCTGTTTTTATAGGTACTCAAAATTTGTATATTTTTATGTACAGGGTGATATTGCGTCTGCTTTTTCACAATGGTAGTTACAGGCAAGATATCTCGACAACTAGTGTGTTGATTATTCTTAAATTTGCACCAAAATTATTTTTCTTAATTATGATGAACATATTTGCGCTTAATTTGAATGGTCCTTAAATATCTCACTTATAGTATAATATCTCTCAATATACCTTACACTATGATTTTGTCTTCTTTAGTAACGATACTTTTCTTTTATGCGTCCTTGCTATTATTTTACTCTTGACAGAATGTAAGCATACATATTTTGCTTCTTTTGGACCTGGAAATAAAAAAAAATGTTATTGCAAACCTACAAATTTATATATGTATACTGGTTACAAACCACCGCAACACACTACAACTACTAACTGAAAATGTCTGCCCTAACCAGTAGTAAGTGCATAAATTTGCGTATTAAATTATTTATCATGCTTGTTATATTGTGTAATCTAATGTAAAAAAATTAAATCTCCAACCAACACGTTTTGAGAAAATAAATATTAGATAATCAGCTGTTTTGAACTTTTTTGAACAAATGCAACTAAAACAGAGAAAATTTTATCAAGGACAGTGACATACTGCACAAAAGTATATAATAATAATAATAACATATTCCTTCCTCCAACTTCCATGCTGGTCTAGGAGAAAAGAAAAACAAAGAATGTACAGTCAGGGACAGATAATATATGACGCATTAAAATCTGTTTGAAGGGTCTGGTTTATCTGCCCCCAAGTTTACAAACTGCTTCTCTTTACGGGCAGATAGATCGTAGAAGCCAGCTAAAGGAATGGGCGAAAGTTGGACTAATCATGTTAATATGCAATGTGGTTACAATGTAGGTCTAAAAGTAAAATTAATAATTTACCTAACCCCCCACACTTTCAATATCATTTAAGTAGCACGGTGAGTTTCGAATCGATTGGACATTATAGAAAAGTCAGACCCCCTCATCGACTAGAGCTGATGATCTTCAAATAGCTGAACAGATTTTCATGAAACATGGCTAAAAACACTTGGGATAAAATTATCGAAAACCCAAAAAAAATTAAAGCAAATTGGTACATCCGCTTGGGCGCTACAATACCATAGACAGGCAGACGTTAAACTTATAACACCCCTCACTTTTTGCATCAGGGGGTTAAAAATAATGAGAAACAACAAACTTACACTTAGTAACTATTTTTGACAAGTCCTGTTGTTTTTTCTGCTGGGTCTCGTGCCATCGTACATGTTTCACGAGACAGTACAAAAACTTGAAGCTCTCCGAGCATTTTGCACAAGCGTACATGTTTTCACCGTGCAATCCAGTACTTAATTCATTGTCTTCCGGATATATCGTGGAGAGTTCTTCATCACATTTTTCTGAATGCTTGATCACTCCGCCGGGAAGTATTTCTAACGTAGGCCAACTGCCAGGGTTTTTATCTGCTTTTATGTCTTTGGCTATCTGTGTACTTACTATTACGGGCATGGTCTGTAAAACATAAATATAACTACTGAATATTTTTTTATACATATGGCTTATGTATGTATGAAAAAATAAACATATAAAACAATAAATATACAAAATAATATTTATAAATATAGTGACGCTCTATGGGCCTATATACAGCAATGGACTGGCTGATAGATAGATAGATAATAATATATTGGGACATATCACACAGATTGGGCTAGCAGACACTAAGTCAAATTGCAATGTGGAATAATAACTTAACAATACCTTCTATATTTCATAACACATATATTTAGATAACCATCCAAATATTACTTTTCATCAAGTGATCACTACCTGTATCATACCCTATTTTATACAAATAAATGATTGATTGATTGAAATCACCTTAATTTGAGACTGTACTCAGCTCTCAGAATGGGCATCATCCACTGACAGTTCAAAACTATAGCCAGCAATTTTTAAATAATGTTTTAAAACCAAAAGCAGAAAATAATTTGTATAATTAATTACATAAAAATTACCATAGAATTAATTACATGGTTTAGTTACCCTATAATTATTAATAGTAAGTATCTACTACTAGAATGCCCAAGCGTGACAACTACAAGAGAAGAGTTCCTGGGAAAACCAGAAACCATGAGCGAGGCCTGCAGCACACCCTCTGCGGTTCTCGACGAGCTGGGTTGGCTCGGGTAAAACAATTGTAGCAACCCATCAAGGAAGGAGATCTGGGATCTCCTATCAACAGAAGACTGAGGAATGGACGCCTTCTGTTCACACACAATGGGCCTGAATAGGCGGCCTAAGTGTGGAAAATAGCCCACGGTAGCAGTAAGCAGTAGTACGAAACATTACCAAATGGGCAATAATTAACACCAACACTACACTCTTGACCTAGACAATCTTACTTACCCCCAACACATTATGTTTTCCTATCTGCAGAGAAACTACCCCAGTCTAGAAGTTGCTTAATAGGCTGGAGTTAAAAGCTACCAAGACCGAGCCCAAGGTCATAACTGAATATGCTGGGGTTTCTCTACTAACAATATGTGCAAAGCAAAGCTGCTCTTTACAAACTATAGATAAAAAATAATTATCTAACTCCAGTGACCTGATTATTTACCTCCAGAACTTCAGGTACTATCACCTCAGCACTATCACTGTCCCCCACCTCCTCAGACTGTATAGACACCATGCTCCCAATGTTCGAGTCCTCGTCATTATCGACAATACATTCATTGTCATACTCCAAATCATCAACAATACACGTTTCTAAGTCGTTACTCCCCACTTCTACGCAGTAAATCTCGCAATTCCTGTCCCTGGCTGGTTGTACGTCTTCCATGCGAACCAAGGGAATGTTCTCCAAGTCTTCATTCTCCAAATTCGAGGACATTTTCAACAAACTTTTCCACTCTGACCTTTCTGTTTGTTATCAAACATATGGTTCAACACAGTTATCACTCATTATGTATTTTTTGGTAGATGACAATATAAGAATGCCATTAAATACTAATTTAGACCTTGTTTTTGTACTTATTTTGGTTGTTTTGTCCTATTTTTGTAAATATTTAATGCAAGACAAGAAGTAGGAAATTAATATGACACTTGACAGACACATGACATAAACATTTATTTGTCTACGACGTTGACTGACGTTTATACTTTTTAATGTTTAACTTTGTCTATGATCTATGTGCTGCCATTTTATGAATGTTCTACTTGGTTTGACCAACTTTTAAGATAGAAGATTTTCATTGCACGTTGGTGTAAGCTAAGCTCCTTTATTATAAAAAGAGTTCGGTACGATATACTTTTATAGATCGCTTCAACATTGTACAACGGCGCAACCTACCGCTGAGTCTAATCAAATGAAATATCTGTGAAATAACGAACTTAATACTCTGCACTACATACAATATTAAACTACAAAAAATCACTGTAAAAGCACGTTTCTTATCTTATTATGTCACCATTTATAACCTCTAAATTTCAATTTATATTTTTATAATTATTTTTATTAGAAAAAAATATATGTATAGTCTAGCTGATGAAAGCTGAACTGAACCCAGTCATTTTTAATTGCAATTTTTCACCATTGTCATTAACATTCTATCCGCCACCGATCTCTAGATAGTTAGTATAGATGGAAAAGAATGTCAGCAAAGATTAAAGTACTGTCAATCACTATTGCCAATAGTCTTAGTACTATTGACAATGTTATTATGTTATGTTAATATGCAAACTTTCATGTTTGTTTCAATGGTTAAATGGTAACGAAAAAAATTTGTCATGTGAAAAGTATCAAGATTCTTTTTTCCAACTGTAGATAGCAATGCCTAATTTAGCTAATTTTTAAATTTCCCGCGTTTTGTGAGGTTCAGCTTTCGTTGGCGAAAATATAGCGGCAAAGATGTACACATTCTGCAAAAAATAAAAAATCGGCTTATTAGTTACTACCATCAAATAGATACAGCCCTGTGACAGACGGAAGTTGGCTTAGTTATATAGTTGCATTTTTACCTTTTGTTTGAGTATTGACGGACGGAACCCTAATAATCTATCTAAAACTTTTTTTATAATCAGGTGAGGTAATTATAAACACCCGTCTGGCAACCCTTTACTTTATCTGTCACTCGATGTCAGACAACCGGATTTCTCCACGTAATGATAGCGTGCGATCGATTAAAAATCTTCTAAAATATAACGAATAATCACTGAAATGTTTAATTAGAAACATTATTCACACGTATAACTATAGTGCTACATCGTCCGAAATAAAAACTCGGCCAGGTATGATTTTCTAATATCAAATTACAGGTGTAAATTAATAGGCTGGCTAATGACACCGGTCTCTTTGTTCAAAACACCACGGTACCGTGTCGTTAATAATTACTTTTAATCTAAAATTTCATTGTCTATTTTAGGATGAAGACCTTGTGCAGTCTGCTGTTGGTAGTTCTGGCTATCAACGGTAGTTTTGCCGTAGATAGGAACAATTTTAAGTCTTGTGAACAATCGGGCTTTTGCAAACGTCTGAGGCCACAGAAGCCTGAAAAATCGCAGTATGTGTTGGATGTGCAGAGTTTGATGGTCAAAGGGAACACTCTGTTCGCTAATGTGGACACAGTCGACAGGGAAGCAGAGCAGAAAACCTTTTTGGTAAGATTTTCTTTGGTTTGTTACATTGGAACTTCTTTTGGAACCTGGAGCCCAGCCAAGTTTGATATAAATTCGTCTATGATGCAGTTTTATATGTGTCATGATATTTTAGGGGTGTTAGCAAGAGATTCTGACTACTTAAATGGTTAGTATGTATAGTACCTAGCACATAAATGAAATAGCTTACTGATTTGTTTAAATTTGGCTTATTCACATTGATCTGCATCACATACATCAAAAACATAGGTACCTAATGAACACTCAATTTGCAAGAATAAATAAAATAAAAAGAAATTTAGTTGCCTTATAATAGGTGTATGCACGTAATTTTTTTATTTGCTTAGTATAATCCTTAGTAACCACAGTAAAAAAATATGAAAGAACTTTAAAAATATCTTAATTAACGACGAAGATGTGAAACTTTAAAGTTTAAATTAGAAAGAGAAGTCCGATATGGACTAGTGACGTCATAGTCTATGTCATGCATACATTTGCCACATAAAATAATGTTTTCGCGAGTGAGATAGACATATTTTCATAAAATCATTTTATTTCGTTCGTTTTTCAACCAAATTTTATTCTGTTTTCACCTTCAATACTTTACTTTTGAATATTTTTGGATAAACTGGTAAGATAACAGATATTTTCTTCATGCATTTTCCCTATTGTTCATGCTTTAGTCTGGACTTTTAAAAACTAACTGCCAAATTTATCCCATACATCAATTTTTCTTTATTTTTTGAAGCTTCTAATATTTCATTTCATTCATTTAAGATGTATACTGCTTTTTTGGAGTGCTCAAAACTGGGCTCAGTAATCGATTTTCTGATGGTACTCCAGCTAAGAACCTGTCTCATGCAGTGACAACAATATTTGTATACCTATAAAAATATAATTAAAATATTTAAATATTTTCAGCATAAGTATGTACTGAAGCTGTCATCGATCCAAGATGGCACATTCCGGCTTGAGATGGACGAGGCTGATCCTTTGTACCCTCGCTACGTCCCTCAACTGGCACTGAAGGGTGCCCTCAATCCTGATAAGTGAGTTATTATTTCTTTATTCTTATATTAGGGGTTTTAAAAAAATCACCTAAGAGAATTTAATACTTTTTGCATTCAATTTTTGTATCTATTTTTACCCTTAATTCTAGCTAAGCTTCTTTGATATGAATCAAAAAATGATGGTATCATGCTCAATAGATTGAATGGAGCTAAACTTGTACTAGGCTACTAAAATAAAAACAAAATATACAGGCTCTGCTAACTCCTAATATAATAGTTAATGAGGAGAATGGTGAAAATCTAAAGAATCATACCAGTAGGCACTGTGGCTAGCAACCCATCACTATTTTGATTCTATTTTCCCCTCTACATATCTCTCTGTATTCCACCTACTACTACATATCTATCTTCTCATCATGTTAATCGCTTAAAGTAACTACTTACTCTACCTAAACAAATAACCTATATGCTAAAAATGGCATTTAGGTCTTTTGGCCCTGGAGTCTTATATAACCCATAACACACATCCACACAATGCCAGTGGCATGTGTTTGATGTGCCATTATGGGGCTAAATGTATATATTATATGACTTGAACCGAATATCAACTGAAATTACTGTCCCCAGATTGAACCTAGTCTCAAAGGACGAAAACAAAGTGATCGTTACCAACTCCCAAGGGCACAAAGTGGTGATCACAACCGATCCTCTCAAACTTGAGTTTTTCGACAAATCCGGAGAGCCCGCTGTGGTCATGAACGATAACTCTCAGCTGCTGATTGAGCCGTTAAGGAAGAAGAAGGAAACTATTGATGACGAGTCTGGGAATGTTGTGGAAGTGGTGAGTGTACATTTTAACCCTTTACAAGGCAGCAGTAGGTATATTCCGAAGTCATTGATTTTGGATCTCCAGGGCATGAGGTTAAATTTTTGGTGGCTATATATTTACCACTGCCTTGAAAAGGCTTAAGATTTCTTATTAAGGCATAATATCTGAATTTGCCTTGTGGCTCCCGGCAGAGTAGAACAGGACCACTCTAAGTCTTCCCGGGGATGTCGTAGAAGGCGACTTAGGAAACACAAGCTTAACAAAGCTTATAAACATCAAAGAGACCCATCTGGCCAGCGTGGAGAGTGTAGGCCAAATCCCCTGACTGCTCTGGCTAATATATGGCTCTGGTAGCAGATAGGGACTAAAAAGACCTGATGATGATGATCTGAATTTGTGCAGATCCAGTACTGCCAATCGAAATTAATTATTTGATGTGAATCACATATTAGGTGGTATTAGTCATACTATGAAACAGGATGTTAAAATAATGCGAGGAGTCACATGATGGGCTTAAGTCACTTTTTAGGGTTCCGTAGTAAACTAGGAACCCTTATAGTTTCGCCATGTCTGTCTGTCTGTCCGTCCGCGGTTTTACTCAGACTATAAGTACTAGAAAGCTGTATTTTGGTATGGGTATGTATAATAATCATGCCAAAAAAGTGGTAGATAAAACTGTGAACTCTGACACCAGGGTGTGCATGGTCGACTGACCGTGTCACCTACTCGAAATGATGATGATGATGAGTGGTAGATAAAAATATAGAAAAAACATTTTTTTTTGGGTAGCTCCTATACAAGTAAAGAGGGAGTAATATTTTTTTTCTATACAAACCCATCGTGTTGGGTATCGTTAAATAGGTCTTTGAAGAATATAGTGACGTTGAGAACACCATTTTTCAATTTATGGATCCGTTTGCGAAATATTTGGTTTTAAAGTGCGAATTTTTGTTAGAGGTAAGTGTCCCCCACCCTCTATCTGCTAAACGGTCATATACGGATACGTGAAAAAAATTACAGCAGTAGTATATATACTGAAGTTGAAAGGAAAACTATCAGAGCTGAGTATTTAGTACGAACTAAAAAGTTATAGACAATCAACTTAAAATGTACTCGAAAATGTAAAATTTCATACAGTTTTCATTGTTATATGTTTTTGGTTATTAAACTATGAGGTGCGAGTGTGAACAGTGTGAACTCAAAGTCATTCGCAACTATGGAACCCTGCACTGCGCGTGGCCCGACACGCACTTGGCCGGTTTTATATATTTATTTAATTGTATGGCAACAACAATTTTGTTGTACGAGTAACAGGTTGTTGTTATTTACCATTTTACCACACTTTGTTTGCATTTCTACGCACTCCAAAAGAATTTGGTTATTGTTAGTCGATAGGAATAATACTAGCATTGGCTTGCAGCTTAAGCTCCCCCTTTGTAAATAATTTTTCAATGTACAATACAGAGTTTTAAGGCAATAAATTGTTATTAAATAATACCAACTTTTAACCCCTATTTGACCCGTAAAGGGAATAATTTGCTTTAGAGCACTCAATCAAGTTAATTTTTATTATAACCCAACGTCATAAATAGTAATTTGCAAAACGATGGCTTGCAAAATAATAAATTTTCCCGTACTAACTTTCAACCCCTATTTGACCCATTAAGGGTGGCACTAGGCACACTAGCGACGCCAATAGTTTTATTCCTAATACTTTACAAATAGAATGAAATTCAAGAATGTAAATCATATAAGCCTTAGTAAATTACCTGAAGTATTTTTGGAATCATGTTTTAATCTTATGTGAATCAGTCATTTAGAGAACTACTGATTACCGCCTAAAACGGCCGTTTTTGGCGTTTTTGGCCTGGTGTGGGCCCTTAAAGGGATGATGTTACAAAAAACTTTAATTTTTTTAAAATAATTTAAGTATGTATTTCAGAATGATGAATGAATTTTCCATACCTACTAATTATCAACGTTTGTTTGACTTGATTTGAAGGAAGCAGCTGGTACAATTTATGTTTTTTTTTTACTGCCAGACCAGCGTGGAAGTAAGTTTGTACATAAGTTTGTGACAAATACGTTAAGATGTTATTGATCTCATTTATCTGTACGTGACTGATAGTGCGTGCAATATCGCTTCATCTCGCATTAATAATACCGCCAAGGCGACAAAACAAGATAATTCATAAAACTTTAAACGCAAAAATTTGTAAAAACGCTGTATAGCGAATAATTAATTGTCCCCTGTTATTCTACCCTTAATGGTTGGATTTTATTTTCAAAGTAAGGTATTCTTACCGTACGGACGATGTTGTTTGAGGAGCCCGATGGTTCAGTGGGCGAGAGCATTATTAGCGCTTACGCATGTTAAGCAACCCCGGGCGCAGTCCCCATTTGGATGGGTGACCGCAAGTGGCACAAAAATACCTCGAGATCCTCCGTGCTTCGGAAAGACTCGTAAAGCATTTGGCCCCGGCGGTCATTGATGGCAATTTTAGCTATGTCAGATGCCTTTAGGCAACTTGAAAAATTTGACACCAATGTTGGCCACTTACACGCACGAAAAACAGACAAACCGTTTTAAACGCCCCTTCTTTATTACAATTGCCATTCACGCTCATATACAAAATAGATTAATATACGTAATTTACAGAGAATTGGCCTTCTCTATAGGTATTACAAAAATAAATTGTAAAAATTCAGAACGTACGGTATGTTGAACAACTTGTGCAAATAAAATTAAAATAACTGGGGGAAAGGCATTCAACTTTAGACGACTAGAATACCAGACTGCGGCATGGACCTCATTTTTTAGCCCCCACCTTAAAAAGAAAGGTGTTATAAGTTTGACCGCTCATTGTGTGACTGGCACCGTAACTATAAAACGGGTGAACCGATTTATAGTTACGTACGGTGCTTTTTTTTTTACATAATTTCAGCAGATTTCTTGACGACGGTTCTTCAACATGATTTATCAAAATCAGGATAAGGATTTCAGGATAGCAGGTAGATCAGGTTAGCAGGATGGAGGGATTTAGGTTACGGGGGTCGCTTAAAATTTTTAGTTTTATACTACGAAGGTTTTATATAACTTGTCTACGATTTTTTTTATTCTCACTTTTGTTATGCAAGTTACCTACGATGGTGTGTAACGAGGCGATAACATAGAAACACAAACGCTAATTACGCGGCAGTTAAATAACTCCGTTATCGCTTTTTTAAAACTGACTTTTTAAATCCATGCTGGTTTGGCAGAAAAGAAAACTGCCTCCGTGGTCCAGTGGTTAAGGCGTTCGCCTTGTTGACCCGGGGGTCGTGGGTTCGATTCCCACGGGCAGCATACTTTGTTAAGTTGTTTCCAGTTTGGCTAAGACATTGCAGGCATGAATCACCTGATTGTCTGATAAGAAAGATGATTCCGTGCTTCGGAAGGCCCGTTAAGCCGGTGGTCCTGGCTGCCATCTAGTAGTCGTTAAAGGATTCACGTCAGAGGCCGAGAGGCGGTTCCGAAGAACTCTGACACCAGGGTGTGCATGGTCGACTGACCGTGTCACCTACACGAAATGATGATGAGAAAGGAAAAAAAAAACATAGAATTTACCAGCTGCTTTTCTTCCCGTGTAGACCGCAAAAGACGGTCAAGGGATTGGGCAAAAATCGAAGGAATCACATCAGTAGACGATGCGGCTAGCAACCCATCACTATTTTGATTCCGCTTTCCACCTTACGTCCACTATGATGCTAAATGTGGCCGGGTCTTATGACCCTCGGCTCTGTCTACCCCGCTAGGGATAAAGATGTGATAATATGTATGTACTTTTGCGGTTAAGTGGATGCTGTGATGGATGGATGTTCCTTTACTCTATCTTTAAGCCCATCAGCATGCTAAACTTGGCCTTTCGGTGTTATAACCTTAAGCTCTATCTATCCCGTAAGGGATAAAGACGTGATTGTATGTATAAACGAGATGGATTGAATATATACAAAATCAGTAAGCAATATACAAATTCAGTAAGCAGCCTGGTCACATTTCTAAGGGAAGTCGAAATATTTTTTCATATTCACCTTGTTTCCTGCGTAGTGCGTATGTATATTTTATTTTCATCATCATCAACAGGTCTTTGTTAGTCTCTGCTGCAGGAGCACGACTCTCTCTGTACTACCAGAGCCATATCTTGGCCATGGCAGTCAGAGGATATGGCCTACACTCTCCACGCTGGCCAGACGGGTTGGAGAGGTCTCTTAGATGTTTATAGCTTTGTTTAGCTTGTGTTTCCTTAGTCGACTTCTACGACATCCACGGGAAGACTGAGTGGTCCTATTCTACTCTGCCGGAAACCACACGGGATATTTTATTTTACTACCAATTTTTCCGGGACTTCACGAAATTATAGCCTACTAGCTGTTACCCGCGGCTCCGCCCGCGTGATATATGCCTATGTCCTTCTCAGTGCCCTAACCTTTGTGTATGAAAAATTTCATGACGATCGGTTCAGTAGATACGGCATGAAAGCGTAACAAACAAACTCACTTTCGCATTTATAATATTACTTAGGATTAAGATAGGATGTTGAAAAATCCGACGGCAGTGTTGGCCACTTACACACGCAGGTAAAACAAAACAATAGCCTATGTTACCCGCAGATAAATTAGCTTTCTATATGTATTAGATTTTTGAAAATTGGTTCAGTAGTTTTGGAGCTTATTCGATGCAAACAAACAATGAATCAAATAATTCCTCTTTATAAATTAGTTAAGATTTGCCTTTGCTAGGTTATCTAATACTATTTTAAGTTAAGGCGCTCTTATATTAACAATAGCGCCACCCAGCAATTAAATTCCTTAAATCATAAATTGTATCGAATTTTAAAAATCTAACAAGTACAAAACTACTAAATTACTTATAGTATTTTTTGTTTATTACAAGTAATTTACTAGTGCCATATTTAAAAAGAAAAATCGGTTAACGCCAAAAGTGGCCACTTTTGGCGTTAACCTGTTTTTCTTTTATTTTACCAAACGAATATTAGTGTAAATGAATACAAAAATACTACAAGTAATTTACTAGTTTTGTACTTGTTAGATTTTTAAAATTCAATATAATTAAAAATTAAATGAATTAATTGCTGGGTCGCGCTAGTGTTACTATAGGAGCGCCTTAATCACCTACGTGAGGTCACAGCGTATGTAGTTCAAGTTGATATCTCCTATTACGGCTAATTAGCGTCAACATTGGCCGCGGCCAATGGCGTGAGTCATTTACACATGTTTACAAAACTATTATACGCATATTGAATTTAGCGATTATCCTTATAATACGTGGTATGGTTTATTGAGGACTGTGATTTAGTTGGAAGTCGGGGAAAAATTGCTAGTACCAACTAATATTATAAATGCGAAAGTGAGTTTGTTTATTTGTTTCTTTGTTACACTTTCACGCCGTATCTACTGAACCGATCATCGTGAAATTTTGCATACACATAGGTTCAGGTATGGAGAAGGACATAGGCTATATATTACGCGGGCGAAGCGAAAGAATAAAGACTTCTACAACCCGTCTGGCCAGCGAGTTCTGTGAGGGAAACAGTCTTTTTAACTCCGGCGCCGTGTGGTTCCCGGCAGAGTAGAATAAGACTACTCTAAGTCTTGTGGATTTCGTAGCGTATTAAGAAACAATAGCTGAACAAATCTTATAAACATCAAAGACCTCTGCAACCTGTCTGGCCAGCGTGGAGAGTGTAGGCCAAATCATCTGACTGCTCTAGCTAATATGTTATAGCTCTAGTAATACATAGAGGATCGTGCTTCTGCAGTCAAGAATAAAAAGTACCTGATGATGATGATTAGTCACAACCAATGGCGTGATTCATTTATACATGTTTACAAAACTTTATACGCATATTGAATTTAGCGATTATCCTTATAATACGTGATTTATTGAGTTTTGTGATTATTTTTTATATCTAAAACTAAGTAGGTTAACGCCATGTGTTCACGGCAGAGTAGAATAGGACTACTCCAAGTCTTCCCGTGGATGTCGTAAAAGGCGACTTAGGAAACACGAGCTAAACAAAGCTTATAAACATCGAAGAGAGCTCTCCAACCCATCTGGCTAGCGGGGAGAGTGTAGGCCAAATCTTTTGACTGCTCTGGCTAATATATGGCTTTGGTAGTACAGAGAGGGTCGTGCTCCTGCAGTGGAGACTAACAAAGACCTGATGATGATACTTTTACGCCTCTCTCTTAGAAGCCTTACACAAGCTTCAAACTTATAACACCTCCCATTTTGGTCACTATAGTCAGACACAATGTTTTATGCGGAGTTTGTGGTGGGAAGTCAAGGGGTGCAGTTGGGGTCCACCTTGGACGATTTTGCAAATTGATTTTGGTGGACTTTATAATATGAAATTGGTGTAGTTTGGTGTTATAAATGCTCGTACTCATGGAACAATTTGTGAAATAGTTAAAGTGGACTGTTATATGGACTCGTATAGACTTGTCATCATAACCTCCCGTCCACGAGGCATCAAAGAACATACGCCATCTTTGATGCTACTTGTTACAACTTTACCGTACAACACCGATACTTAGTATCTCAATTTACTGGATATTGGCAGAATCACTGAAATATCGGTGGAAGCCATTTTATAAAACAGAAGAAGAATAATGTTTTATGCCATTGATATTATAGTTCGACAAGACTAGATGTCACATCTGGAGACACCCGCTTTGGCAACCGTTCTGGCAACCTAAGTTTCAAAAGTCACCGCTAGATGGCAGTACGTTCACTGCTTGCTAACAAGACTAATTAGAATGTGTAAAAACGATGGTACGCATTTATTTGAAAGATTAATATGTAATATGAACAAATATATAATAAAATAATGAATGTATAATGATATTGTAAAATTAAAACAGATGAAAAAAAAAGAAAAGTAAAAAAGAAAGAAATATAATATAATCATACAAAGCCCTTCAGGCGAGTAGGCGACCTATACTGTTGAAAAGAGTTGCTTCTTCTGCAGTGGTCGGTTCCGAAATGCTAGTAGTCTGTAGCTTTTGAACAATAATTAGTAAATGCATAAGATAATTTTAAATGTGATTAGACGTGAAAAAGTGCCTGCAAGGGCCTATTTCCTGAATAAACGTATTGAATCTTTGAATTCAATCATCGAAAATGCTTTTTTAGTTAGGTGTAATATGAATTATCTACTAAACACAGCACGTAACGCCATCTGTGTATAGTCGGAGCGTAACTCTAGTTTGTATGAAAATTTTGTGGACACGTCAAAGACGATACCACCATGGTTTTACTAATCATAATTTCGTGTAGGTGACACGGTCAGTCGACCATGCACACCCTGGTGTCAGAGTTCTTCGCAACCGCCTCTCGGCCTCTGACGTGAATCCTTTAACGACTACCAGATGGCAGCAGGGACCAACGGCTTAACGTGCCTTTCGAAGCACGGAATCAATTTCCTTATCAGACAATCAGGTGATTCATGCCTGCAATGTCCTAACCAAACTGAAAACAGTTTAACAAAGCATGCTTCCCGTGGAAATCGAACCCACGGCTCCCGGGTTAACAAGGCAAACGCCTTAACCACTGGACCACAGAGGCTGTTTTACTAATATTAAACCTTTTTTTTTCTTAGGAGGAGGAGGGAATGTGGGGTGAGAACTTTAAGTCCCACCATGACAGCAAGCCGAGAGGGAACGAAGCCATTTCTCTGGACGTTGCCTTCCCTGACGCCGATCAAGTTTATGGTAAGTGAATCTTTAGTCATAAAGACGAGGCTTACTTTTATCTATTTATCCCGAAGGTTGACTGGTAGAGAATGCTTGAGCATTAAGTCCGCCCTTTGTACCATCATCATCAGGTCTTTATTAGTCTCCACTGCAGGAGCACGACCCTCTCTGTACTGCCAGAGCAGTAAGAGGATTTGGCCTACACTCTCCACGCTGGCCAGACGGGTTGGAGAGGTCTCTTTGATGTTTATAAGCTTTGTTTAGCTTTGCCTTTGTACCATAGTAGTCAATAAAGATTTTTGAATAAAAAAATCATAAATCATTACCTCAGCAGCAAGAAGTCCTCTGATGGACATAGGCCTCCCCATTTTCACCATGGGAGGGTTTTGCCATACTCACCACGCTTGGCAGACGGGTTGGTGAGCGCATTTTGTTTAGCTTATATTGGTTCCGACGCTGCTGCCCATCAAAATCGTTTTCAAGCGAAGGAAGGGAAGGAGTTCATAGGACTAGTGGAAGGGGAGAAATTAATTTCGGATACTAAAACTTAAAGGGATGGAGGTGAGAAAGTAGGAGCTCGTAAGGCCAGGTACCCGATGCCATACTTAGTTTTAGTTGTGGTAGAACCAGACAGAGATTTGCTAGTAGCATGAATGGGCCCGGCTCGTCCGGGGAAGTACCACACTCTCACACAAAAACCGATGTTTGTGTAGAAGCTTTACTTCTCCTATGCTCTGTTCGGTGAGTGAGAGACCCAGAGGCCTATCCCCTCTCCCCTCTAGGAGGGAAAAATAGGCCGGCAATGCTCTTGTCACACCCCTGGTGTTGCAGTTGTCCATGGGCAGCGGTGATCACTTACCATCAGGTGACTTGCTTGCTCGTATGCCGTCCTATGACATAAAAAAATAGTTGTAACCACACCGGGCAGGTAATGGGCTATATACATAAAAAAATATATTTAGTCCGTTAGTTAGATTATCAAAAAACCATTTGACATGTGTTTTTTCTTTTGTCAATCAAACAAAAAATGACGACGATATAGCCTGTTTAAATAGTGTGTGACGTCACTAGCCAGTACACTTTTTCGTGGCCTGTGATGTCACAAGCCCCCACTTATGAACTTTGACATGCTTTATCTTTGACATTTATTGTATAATTAACGAAAGAAAATATACGTGTCCAATATTTTTTGATTGTCTAACTGACGGTCTAATTTTATTTTTAATATTTTGACCCAGGAAACTAGCCTATTGAGGATGACACCCCACTTACACATACCAAAAACAAAACATACAACTATCTTGGAAAATTTTTGATCGTTGTCCTCAGGTATCCCCGAGCACACCGATAAGCTGAACCTAGCAACAACAACATCAGGCGAGCCCTACCGTCTTTACAACCTGGACGTCTTTGAGTATGAGCTGGACAGCAGGATGGCTATCTACGCGTCTATCCCGGTCATGTACGCTCATGGGTAAGTGTTAAACTCCATCTGTTGTTTTAAGAGCTCTTTAAGCGTGGCCAGATTGGCATATAGTGTCAAATTACCGAACGAAAATACCGAACTTCCTGCGGCGGTATTCCCGAATCGATATGACATTGGAACCTAACCAAAAAACGAGTCCTCTTTAACGGCCGGCAACGCTCAAGTCACACTCCTGGTATTGCAGTTGTCCTTTGACAGCGGAGATCACTTACCATCAGGTGACTCGCTTGCTCGTTTGCCGAATCAGATCATTTTAAAAAATCGGTCATGTCACGATATGATACGATAATACCTCACAAAGTACACCAATAAGTAGAAAGAAAGTACAACGATGTGACGTCACAAAATAGAAAGTAAAGACGTCACAAAGTACAACATCTGGCGAGCCCTACCGTCTACAACCAGCAGGCCGATTTGCTAGCTCGATGTACAACGATTTGATTGTCACTTTAGCATCCATTACGGTTTTCATAACTTAAATAAAAATAGTAATTTATACCGAAGCCGTAATGAATATTGAAGTTACCATGATGATGTACACCGTAGCTGTCCAAAGTTAGCAAATAGGCCTGCTGGATGTCTTTGGGTACGAACTGGACAGCAGGATAGCTGCCTACGCGTCTATACCGGTCATTTACGCTCATGGGTAAGTTTCAAATATCATCATCACGTCTTTTTTAGTCTCCACAGCAGGAGCACGACCCTCTCTGTACTACCAGAGCCATATATTAGCTAGAGCAGTCAGAGGATTTAGCCTACGCTGTCTACGCTGGCACGACGGGTTGGAGTTCGTTTAGCTTGTGTTCCCTAAGTCGCCTTCTACGACATCCACGGGAAGACTTGCAAGAAAGTCATACAGTGTCAAATTCGTTCACGAATGACGTCATAAAGAACAACGATATAACGTCACAAAGTATATGGTCAGTTGTTTTTTACGGACTAGGCCCTTTTCTTTACACAAATCGCAATCCCTCAATTTATTTCATAGTAATCGCAAATGTATTGATAAACGTCGTATGATGCTCGTACTCAGTAAGCTGGCTATTATAATCATTGGTTTATTATACTCGTCTTTAATATCCAGTATACCGTACTTGCATCATAATGTATTTAAAGTTTTCGCGAGTGTTACATTATTTATACTCAAATTTTTCGAACACTACAGTTTACCCGCGACCACAAACACTGTAAAGTGTTCGAAACGTTAAGTTATAAATAATGTAATAAACGCAATAAAACCATATTAAAATTATTTTCATCATCATCATCATCATCAGGTCCTTATCAGTCTCCACTGCAGGAGCACGACCCTCTCTGTACTGCCAGAGCAGTCAGAGGATTTGGCCTATACTCATCTCCACGCTGGCCAGACTGGTTGGAGAGGTCTCTTTGATGTTTATAAGCTTTGTTTAGCTTGAGTTTCCTAAGTCGCCTTTTACGACATCCACGGGAAGATTTGGAGTGGTCCTATTCTTCTCTGCCGGGAACCACACAGCAAAATTATTTTATTAAAATGTATTTTAATTTGTTCTCAGATCAAAACGCACCGTGGGTGTTTTCTGGCACAACGCGGCCGAAACATGGGTGGATGTGGTGAACTACGCCGACAGCACAGTGGTTTCGTCCCTGGTGAATCTCGTCACTGGTGGACAGAAGCGAAGAGTTGACGCTCGGTGAGTAAATTGAACTCTATTACTGTGTAATACGACTTATTTTCAAGTGTAGCTATCGGAGTTACAAAATCGTTTGAAGAGTAGAAACATGGGTCATCATCATCATTAGGTCTTTTATTTTTAGTCTCCACTGCAGGAGCATGACCCTCTCTGTACTACCAGAGCCATATATTAGCCAGAGCAGTCAGAGGATTTAGCCTACACTAGAGAATGCAATCCCACAACATAATTTGAATCCCGGTATTTGCGGGACTGAGAGATTTCAGTCCCACGGGATCCTGGTATTTGCGGAATCCCGCATGTTTCTAAAAGTCATTGAGAAAATAGAGAAATCCTGTATCATAAATGGACCTAGAATTAAGTTTGAGTTGTCAGATTCATTTCGTTTGCTATCAATTTTATGCTTAGATTTTAAATGAACATGTAAGCCCTTAGTTGAACGACCTGTGGTTTTAATAATTGATTTACACAACTTGCATTTCGCCGTCTGTGAATCATTTGCCTTTAAAAAGTATTTCCACTCAATAACTGAACTGACAAAGTCTTTATAAACAATTTCCGACATAGTTGAATACTTTTCTAACTGTTTATAGTACAAGAAAAGTCAAATCGTAAGAAATAAATCACTAAAACAAATAAAACTAAGCACGTTATTAGATCACGTCACAATTACAAATTATAACTGATACAAAATAGGTAAACAAACGCCGCGTACGAAGAAAGGCGTTTACAGTTGCGCAGTCCCGCTGATCCCGCGGGATCCCGCTCGATTTTTGTGCGGGACTGGTCCCGCAAAAATAGCGCGGGATCCCAGTATTTCGGAACCCTGGTATCCCGGTATTGCATTCCCTAGCCTACACTCTCCACGCTGGCCAGACGGGTTAGAGAGGTATCTTTGATGTTTATCAGCTTTGTTTAGCTTGTGTCTCCTAAGTCGCCTTCAACGACATCCACGAGAAGATTATGAGTGGTCCGATACTACTCTGCCGGGAACCTCATGAACTTTGAATGCGTTTATTTCTTGATCTTTACATTTATTGTTGAATTTAAAAATTAAAAATACACACGTAATAGGGGTGGCAGCGCAAAACTAATTGTAGATGTCGCTGCGTACGTTCATCCTTAACAAAAATATAAATATCTTTATTTTTAGATTTTGATGCAATTAATTAGTGCATAAGAATAGTGACAAAACATTAAACCTTTCGTAAGAAAATGTATAAAACGCATATATGTTCCCTTATCAAAAGATTTTTAAGTATTTTGCAAACATAACCTACAATAATATTTTTTGTTATAGTAACAATAAAATATATATGCCAATTTGTGGAAAACTAGCTAGTATAAACAATTTTATAGTTTATTTCACGAGATTTGGTCTGCATATGATGAAAAATATTGATTAGTGTAAAAGTCCATACATTTGACAGTTGTATCGGAACAACCCTACTAAACTGTAACGTGACAGTTGCCATCCCCATTGTTCAAGTTTCCACTTCTATCAGTACTCCCGGAGTGCCAGTGTGTTTTTTTTAAAACAAATATATCTGCGATAATGTATAACGAAATATCATAGTTGGTACGTGTTTGTTTCAGTTTCATGAGCGAGGCTGGCGTTCTAGACGTGTTCATCCTGATGGGAGACAAGCCTAAAGATGTCTTCCGCCAGTACACCGCTCTCACTGGAGTCGCACCTTTACCTCCTGTAAGTAAGCCTGGAACACTATACTAGCAGCGCTCCCCAGCTGCGCCCGGGCATGTTTCAGTTTTTGGCACATGCATGCCATTATCAGGTCGTTTTTATTCCCACAGGAGGAATACGACCCTCTGTACTACCAGAGCCATATATTACCAAGACCAGTCAGAGGATTTGGCCTACACTCTCCACGCTAGCCAGACGGGTTGGAGTGGTCTCTTTGATCTCTCCTAAGTCGCCTTCTACGACATTCAGGGGAAACTTGACTTCAGCCGTATGATTTCCAGCAACGTTGTGGTATGCATACCATCATCATCATCATCATCATCAGGTCATTCTAGTCTCCACTGCAGGAGCACGACCCTCTGTACTACCAGAGCCATATACTAGCCTGAGTAGTCAGAGGATTTGGCCTACACTCTCCACGCTGGCCAGACGGGTTGGAGAGGTCTCTTTTATGTTAATAAGCTTTGTTTAGCTTGTGTTTCCTTAGTCGCCTTTTACGACATCCACGGAATGACTTGGATGGATTATTCTACTCTGCCGGGAACCACACGGCGAACCATAAATACACAATAAATAATAGAGCCTTTCTCTTGCAGAAATTCTCGCTGGCCTACCACCAGTCCCGTTGGAATTACGTGGACGAAGCTGATGTTGCTTCTGTCGACGAAGGCTTCGACCAGCACGACATACCCGCTGACGTCATCTGGCTAGACATCGAGTATACTGACAGGAAGAAGTGAGTATAGCTTACTGCTACCGTGGGCTATTTTCCACACTTAGGCCGCCTATTCGGGCCCATTGTGTGTGAACAGAAGACGTCCATTCTTCGGTCTTCTGTTGATAGGAGATCCCAGATCTCCTTCTTTGGTGGGTTGCTACGGTTGTTTTACACGAGCCAACCCAGCTCGTCGAGAAAGCGTAGAACCGCAGAGGGTGTGAAGAAGTGAGTATTATTTTTCTTTACTTTATAATATAAGTAAAGAACAATACTATTTTCTATACTATACAGATATATTCGTGTTTCGCAGGTACTTCACCTGGGACCTGGAGAAGTTCCGCCACCCTGCTGACATGGTGGCCAACCTCACAGCCAAGGGCCGCAAGCTGGTCACCATCATCGATCCCCACATCAAGCGTGAAGCTGGTTACTTCGTGCACGACGACGCTACTGAGAGGGGATACTATGTTAAGAACAAGGACGATAAGGATTATGAAGGTATGACATCATTACCAGGTCTTTTTTAGTCTCCACTGCAGGAGCACGACCCTCTGTACTACCAGAGCTATATATATGCTAGAGCGGTCAGAGGATTGTTTCCTAAGTCGCCTTCTATGACATCCACGGGAAGACTTGGAGTGGTCCTATTCTACTTTGCCGGGAACCACACGGCATCAGGTCCGACTCCTCTTTCATTATGCGAACCGCGAAGGAATGGAATTCCCTCCCACGTGTCGTTGTTTCCCGACTTCAATTTAGGGATTTTCAAGGCATGCGTGAATAGCCATTTGAGTTTGCGTGTACCAGCATAGACTTCATCGTTTAATAATAAATAAATATATACGGACAAATAACACAGATTGAGCTAGCCCCAAAGTAAGTTCGAGACTTGTCTTTTGCGATACTAACTTAAATGTACCATATTTTACTATAGATATTCATATATATATACACATCCAACACCCAGTTCAATCTGAAAGAGATCATTTGACCTGACCGAGGATCGAACCCATCAGGATCGAACCGATCAGGACCATCCGTGTTGCAGGCAGGTGTGTTGACCGCTGCGCCACGGGGCTCTCATTAGTTAAGATAGAGGTCAAACACACTCAAATTCATCTTTTTTTTTTCTTTTAGGTTGGTGCTGGCCCGGCTCCAGTTCGTACCTGGACTTCCTAAACCCTGCCGTGAGCCAGTACTACTCTGAACGCTTCCGCTACGAAAACTTCATGGGCACCAGTCGCCACGTGCACATCTGGAACGACATGAACGAGCCCAGTGTGAGTACTGTTTCTTTTTCAAGTGGAAACTGTTATATATTGTCGGGGGTTAGATACTATTGGACTATCTGGCCCTAAAGAGCATCTATCATCAGGAAGAGACCTCTCATGGGTGTGGTAGTCTTTAAACCGTGTCCGCGCCCAGTTTGTTAGATGCCGAATATGCCGATCCAATAACTAAATTAATGAATAAAAATATATAATATAATAGATATTCATGTTACAGCTAACTATAAAAAGGATACGTGCCTAAAGAAGTTTTCACTTCAAAAATAACAAGATAACAATACATGGCGAAATTTTGATCGTTCTGGGCCCTTAAAGGGGTGATTCAGCCCGTCGATATGAACCATTTTTCCTATGGGACCAATGCTGGAAACTCAAATTTTATTTCAACATTTTCATACAAAAGTGTTCAGCCGCCCGGGCAATTTGTATAGGAATGTCGAAATTTTTTTCGAGTTTACAGCATTTGTCCCATAGGAAAAGTTGTTTATATTGACAGGCTGAATCACCCCTTTAATGGTCCGGAACGATCAAAATTTCGCCATGTATAAATTTTATAATGTTTTATATGTTTTCGCGATTGTTATACATTCAAATAAAATTATTTTAATACGGTTTTTATCGCGTTTAATTACATTATTTATACACCTAACGTTTCGAGCACTTTACAGTGTTCGTGGTCGCAGGTAGACTAAGTTGACATTTGTCTAGTATTTTATAAAAAGTGCAAAATAAAGTGCTGGAAACGTTAGGTGTATAAATAATGTAATAAACGCGATACAAACCGTATTAAAATAATTTTATTTAAAAATATGAATTTTACTTCAGGTCTTCAACGGCCCCGAGATCACGATGCCGAAAGACTGCCGCCATTACAAACAGCCTGAAGATGGCGCTGAGGGCATCGCCTCGTTCTGGGAACACAGGTAAATACAGCGTGTCCGCTGGCAGAATTTACAGTTTATCGCCTGTAGGCCACAGCCGCGAATGCGAAATGGAAGCGTTCCGGAACGAAACATTGGCGAAACCGCGAAACGCTGTTGTACGATTCCGTTTCGGTTTCGTTCCGCTTGCGGTGTGAGACGCACCAAACAAAATCATACTAGACAGTGATTCGCGGTTCCGCCAATGTTTCGTTCCGGAACGCTTCCGTTCCGCATTCACGGCTGTGTGCTACAGGCGTGAATTGAGCTCACGGCGCGTTGCAAGTCTGTAGCAAGAGAAGCGGGATATTGCTCAACAAGGAAGATTGCTCAATCGGCAACACACATTAAAACATCTTAAATTGTCACAAATATCAATTTTCTACGCCCACGCTATTATTAAACATCTTTTTAAATAAAATAAATAAATATATAGGGACATATCACACAAATTGAGCCAGCCCCACAGTAAGTTGTGAACTTGTGTCGCAGGATACTAACTCGAACGATACTATATTTTATAACATATACTTATATAGATAAACATCCAAGACCCAGGTCATTCTAAAAAAAGATCGTTTTCCATCATGACCTGACCGGGGATCGAACCCGGGACCCCCGTGTCGCAGGCTGGCGTGTTGACCGCTGCGCCACGGAGCTCGTCAGTATCATCGTCGTCAATGTAGTGTTTACTATTTGTCATGGAAGTAAAATTACTATTTCGAGTTTTTAGGGTACCGTGTCTCGGCTAATCTAAGCTTGCTACTACATAGCCCGTCTGACACTTGGCCACTTTTATTTAAAGTATATATTTATCCATTACAGACACATCCACAACGAATACGGTCTATGGCACATCAGCGCCACCCACCAGGGCATGCTGGACCGAGACAATGGCCGCTACAGACCGTTCATCTTGACCCGCTCCGCGTTCCCAGGCTCTCAGAGGTGAGTTTGTTTCTACTTCCAGTGTATTGTATTGTATTGTATACACAACGAGTACGGTCATCACAGCACACCAGCGCCACCCACCAGGGCATGCTGGACCGCGTTCCCGGGCTCTCAAAGGTGATATTATTTCTTCTAATCAAGGTTTTGTTTGCCACTTGTTGTCATATATCCAAGTGGGGACCGCACCCTGGACTCCTTTACATGCGTAAGCGCTTATGCTCACGCAAAATTTCATTATGATTATTTGACCACTGATGGGAACTAAAAAAAATTACATATCCATTCAAAAATCTTCAGCGGCCCGGTCGATTTATACACAAATGACAAAATATTCACCGTATATACCTAATCAGTTTTAATTATTGCATTGCATTAATGTATACCATGTTGAATGTACCCTATTTATCGCAAATAAATAATTTTGATTTTGATTTTGATATAAATAAATAATTATATACGGACAAATCACACAGATTGAGCTAGCCCCAAAGTAAGTTCGAAACTTGTGTTATGGGATACCAACTCAACGATATTATATATTATAATAGATACTTATATAGATAAACATCCAAGACCCAGGTCGATCTGAAAAAGATCAATTTCCATCTTGACCTGACCGGGGATCGAACCCGGGACCTTCCGTGTCGCAGGCAGGCGTGTTGACCGCTGCGCCACGGAGCTCGTCACTAATATTATAAAGCTTTTGAGTATTGTTTGTTTGTTTACTGTTCAATATTTGACCCTTCCTTTGATTTTTTGTTTAATATTTTAATTTGTTTTAATTTACATGATTTTTACATGTACTTTTAATATCAGCATGCAATGTAATAATGTTTCTGAAAAAATTTAATTGTTTGTATTGTATATTTTGACTGTTGTTTGAAACTACTGAACCGATATTCAAAATTCTTTCACCCATAGACCGCTAAGTTATCTGTGGGTGACATCCTATCCTAATCCTAACTAATGTTATATCCTAACTAATATTATAAATGCGAAAGTGAGTTTGTTTGTTTATTTGTTACGCTTTCACGCCCTATCTACTGAACCGATCATCATGAAATTTTGCATACATATAGTTAGGGTACCGAGAAGGACATAGGCTATATATTACGCGGGCGAAGCCGCTGGTAACAGCTAGTAATCTATAATTTACGCGGATGAATTCGCCAGAAAGATGCTAGTTAATAAATATGCTAAACTCCGGTTTGTTTGCTAGATACGCCGCCATCTGGACGGGTGACAACGCAGCGGAGTGGGGCTTCCTCGCCGCCTCGGTGCCCATGTGTCTGTCCCTGGCTATAGCCGGCATGAGCTTCTGCGGGTCCGACGTCGGCGGGTTCTTCAAGTACCCTGAAGCCGAGCTGATGACCAGGTGGTATCAGGTGAGATACATTTACATCATTAACGATAGATTTACATAATTAACCCTTACAGGGTAGGTAAAGCTTTGGTCATTTTCTACCCTTAACGGGTTAAACTTTTCAAGGTAGTGGCAATTATGTACCCGTCAAAAAATTGAACCTTATGCCCCAGAGATAAAATCTAAAAAACAATGACTTTGAATAAAGCTACTGCCTTGTAAAGGAAAGGGTAAGGTTAGAAGGTGCCCATGTGTCTGTCCCTGGCTATAGCCGGCATGAGCTTCTGCGGGTCCGACGTCGGCGGGTTCTTCAAGTACCCTGAAGCCGAGCTGATGACCAGGTGGTATCAGGTGAGATAAATTTACATAATTAACCCTCACAGGGTAGGTAAAGCTTTGGCCATTTTCTACCCTTAACGGGTTAAAACTTTTCAAGGTAGTGGCAATTATGTACCCGTCAAAAAATTGAACCTTATGCCCCGGAGATAAAGTCCAAAACAAAAACAATGACCTTTGAATATACCTACTGCCTTGTAAAGGATAGGGTTAGGTTAGAAGGTGCCCATGTGCCTGTCCCTGGCTATAGACGGTATAAGCTTCTGCGGGTCCGACGTCGGCGGGTTCTTCAAGTACCCTGAAGCCGAGCTGATGACCCGTTGGTATCAGGTACGATAGATTTAGATATTGATGTCTTTATCCTTTACATGGTAAGTAAAGCTTTGGCCATTTTCTACCCTAAGTCTTTTCAAGGTAGTGGCAAGTATATAGCTACCGAAAAATTTAACCTTATGCCCCAGAGATAAGGTCCTAAAACAAAGACTTTTAAATATACTGCCTTGTAAAGGATAGGGTAAGGTTAGAAGGTGCCCATGTGTCTGTCCCTGGCTATAGCCGGCATGAGCTTCTGCGGGTCTGACGAGGGCGGGTTCTTCAAGTACCCTGAAGCCGAGCTGATGACCCGTTGGTATCAGGTACGATAGATTTAGAGAATGTCTTTATCCCTCACAGGGAAGGTAAAGCTTTGGCCATTTTCTACCCTTAAAGGGTAGTAGAAGGTGCCGATATGCCTGTCCCTGGCTATAGACGGCATCAGCTTCTACGGGTCCGACGTCGGCGGGTTCTTCAAGTACCCTGAAGCCGAGCTGATGACCAGGTGGAATCAGGTGAGATACATTTACATAATTAACGATAGATTTACATAATTAACCCTTACAGGGTAGGTAAAGCTTTGGTCATTTTCTACCCTTAACGGGTTAAAACTTTTCAAGGTAGTCGCAATTATGTACCCGCCAAAAATTGAACCTTATGCCCCGGAGATAAAATCTAAAAAACAATGACTTTGAATAAAGCTACTGCCTTGTAAAGGAAAGGGTAAGGTTAGAAGGTGCCCATGTACCTGTCCCTGGCTATAGCCGGCATGAGCTTCTGCGGGTCTGACGATGGCGGGTTCTTCAAGTACCCTGAAGCCGAGCTGATGACCCGTTGGTATCAGGTACGATAGATTTAGAGAATGTCTCTATCCCTCACAGGGTAGGTAAAGCTTTGGCCATTTTCTACCCTTAAAGGGTAGTAGAAGGTGCCGATGTGCCTGTCCCTGGCTATAGACGGCATCAGCTTCTACGGGTCCGACGTCGGCGGGTTCTTCAAGTACCCGAAGGCCGAGCTGATGAGCCGTTAGTATCAGGTACGATAGATTTACATAATTATCCCTTACAGGTTAGGTAAAGCTTTGGCGTTTTTGTACCTTTAACCCGCACGTCAGTCGATGGTTCAAGTGTTGCCAGCACCAAGAGTAAAACAACTGAAACAGACAGAACATATGGTCTGTAGGACAGTAAAATCAGTTGGAGCTTTTAAAAGGCAAAAGCTTTTTTACTAAACTACGTCTCAAGACTAAAGAAGTTGATTTGAGATTTTTGGGTGATCAGTGATCACATGGTTCTGGGTTCGATTTCATTCGAGTGTGGAAAGATTAAGAGTCCCACGTAAAGCCGAAATCCCATACAAACGTAGTTTCGTTTTAGTTTTACAACTGTTAGGCCAATCTCAACCAAATTTCGTACATACGACCGGATAAGGCATATTGATGTTTATAATCAGATTTCAATTTTAAAAACAATACCTATACAAAATTACAGCGAGTAGAAGTTTTGTATCGAAAACTTCTACTCTATTTCGGCTTTGCGTGGGACTCTTAAGTTTTAAAGCCGGTGTGTGCCTAAGGTCAATCATCCTTAGTTAGCTGCAGACCCACAGACAAGTAGCCGTGGAAGTATAGTACATTGTGTAGCAAGGGCGGGATAGAAGACATTACGTCAAACGAGCGACTACTAACAAGCACGAGGCGAAGCCGAGTGCTTTTAGTAGTCCGAGTTTGTAATGTCTAATACCGGCCGTGATACACACAATGTTTTTCATCTCACTGAGTAAATAGTAGAGTAAAAAAATAATATTTTTCATATTATATTTGGTTGAAATTGTATAGTATGAATATTCTATATAGTTTACCTTGAAAATTAATATTTATGCGTCTGCAAGCTGGCTGATTATATTATCTATATAAACATTATTGACCATGTATTCATTAATCATAGGAAATGTATTTCATGCAAATTAATGAAAATTACGAAAACTTATAAATATTATGCCTAAAAATAAATAGCGGCAAACAGTAAAAATGTATCCGAGGATTACACAATTTACACAGATAACGAAAATGTTTTATCCAAAAAGTGGAAGTCAAAGATCGATGAATACAAACAGCCAGCCACGCACGGCCATTAACAATTCCAAATTTGAATTAAGGACAAAAATCTCGCAGAATAGTTCAAATGTTTTTTTCATCGGGTTCACTGGCAATTCCAAATTTGAATATTCATCTAGAAAACTTTTTGGATGTAGAAGATTTGACGCTTGTGCATGGTATAGTGCCCTATTAAATTTAAAAAAATACTTTATGCGCTCTCGGGCTTTATGGAATTGGTATGTAATCTTATAGCCCGCGGTCGTAATAGCGACCATCCAGCCCACTTTGCTTGCATTTAATGACACTGTTTAAGGGTAGGTGAGATGAAAAATAATTTAAGATATCTTTAACAAAAAACAAAAACCGACTTCCACCGTATCAATTTTTTTTAATAAGCATAAGAAATAAATTGAAATAATCGTAATCCGACCGGCATACCTGTAAACATTTTTTTTGTTTTTGTGTATTTTTTCAAAAAGCGCTCGACACATTTCGATTAAAATTTAATGGGACCATCCGTAAAGTATTACCTATTTAACAAATCGGTCCAGGCGTCTTCGAGAAATCGGGAAACATACATTTAAAAAAAACACGACGACGAATTGTAAACCTCCTCCTTTTTTTGAAGTCGGTTAATAAAAATCTTTACACGCTGAGAATCTGAAAATGAATTAAACTGACCTTTAGTCACGTACGACGTAGCTTAGTAAAAGCTTTTGCCTTTTTATATCGCGTTAGGGTAGAAAATCGGGTCATAATAAATTTTTCGCTATTCGGCGAATAAGTTTTTGCTATAATAGTATTTTATGCAACGGTATTATAATAGGGGTCTTAAACCACCACGAGCCTTTTAAGACCTAATTATAAACCGTTGCATACAATATTTTTTCTACGACTTTCAAAAAAATGCAAAACTAGTAAAACATAAATTTTTAATTTGGACAACTAACGCTTCGCGAACTTCGCGGGAAATGTAAATAGGACAAATTTTTGTGTCTATTGTTACTTTTGCTTTTTAAATTAATGTTCGCTAGACTCTTTAAAAAAAAGTTTTTCTTAAGTTGGCAGCGATGATGATGAAAAAACTTCTTTTGCAATCACGAAATCTAGGTTTAATAGTCTGTGGCTGCTAGCCGTATCGTTATAGCTACATTATAGTACGGCTGTGCCGTACTGTTAGGAAGAATAGAGTATAGACTTATTATGGATGTTCTTATGTTTGTATTCTTGATCACATAAATGACAGATTTTTATCTGTCATTTATGTGATCACTGTACTTTTGTACAGGAGTAGAAAAAAAGTTTTATTAAATTTTTTATCGTTCGCAGGCGGGCGCGTACCAGCCGTTCTTCCGTGCGCACTCGCACATCGAGACCAAACGTCGAGAGCCGTGGCTGTACGACGAGCGCACGCTGGCGCTCATCAGGGACGCCAACCGACGGAGATACGCCCTGCTGGACTTCTGGTGAGACTTCCCGCGCAGGTCGTAAAAACCGACCGAGGGAAAGGACGATAATCTGAGGAATCAGAAAGAGGAAGTTGTGGTAGACCGACGGCGAACTTTTCCTAGTAGCATGAATGGGCTGGCTCGTCCGGGCACGTTAGAGTAGTAGCTGTACCGCTTCTATGCTTCGTTCGGTGATTGAGAGAGCCAGCCGGAGGCCCATCCCCTCTCTCCTCTGGGAGGAAAAAATAAAAGGCCGGCAACGCTCTTGTCACACCCCTGGCCCCCTGGTGTTGCAGTTGTCCATGGGCAGAGGTGATCACTTACCATCAGGTGACCCGCTTGCTCGTTCGCCGTCCTATGAACTTATAGCTTATTAACATATCCTTTAAATCTTTTAGACCTGAGCTCTCTCTACCCGCAAGGAAGAAAGACGTGAGGATATGTATGTATGTTAGGGTAAACATTGTTGTCTCTCAAACAATCGAATCAACATTTATGAATTTGTGATTTTACTTTTTTGCCAGGTACACTCTCTTCTACGAGCACACTCGTGATGGCCTGCCAGTATTCCGTCCTCTCTTCCAGGAGTTCCCCAATGAGGAGGCCGTGCTGACGATCGATAATCAACATCTGCTAGGTCAGTACCATGCTGTTGCCATAGTTTCCACGACAGAGGGCGTTACGCGCTACATTGATGAGAAAATAAGCACCACCAGTTATTTAATTCTTGTACTATTAAATAAGATCAAATCGAAAAAAATATACTTCAATAATTCAGTATTTCGGTAGTAAATTATCTTAATCCTAACTAATATTATAAATGCGAAAGTGAGTTTGTTTGTTTGTTACGCCTTCACACCCTGAACCGATCATCATGAAATTTTGCAAACATATAGGTTAGGGTACTGAGCAGGACATAGGCTATATAGCACGCGGGCGAAGTCGCTGGTAATAGCTAGTCTACTATAATTAATACTAAAATTAAACTAAATAAGTTCCTTATATGCTAACCTTCATTCTTATTCCTTATTATGGTAATGGTAAATTAATTATTAACGTCGTATGACGCTTGTACTCAGTAAGCTGGCTATTTCATTCATCGGTTTATAAGCACTCGGCTGTTATCTATAATATCAGCTTACCGTACTTGTATTATTGTGTATTACAGGTAACAAACTGCTAGTCCGTCCAGTCGTTGAACCTGGAGTCAGCTCTGTCAAGGTGTACCTCCCAGGAGCCGACACCAAGACCCTTTGGTACGACGTGGACACGTACCAAGCGCACGCGGCCAATGGCTACATCAATCAAGATACGCCTATTTCTAAGGTAAATTGAACTTTATGTAGCGGGAATAGAGTTCTTAATTAATATTAGGTCACCTGATGGTAAGTGATCACCATCGATGTTTGAGTAGTAGCTATATCGCTTCTATGCTATCTAAGTAAGAGAGCCGGTGGCCATCTTCTCTCCCGCCTCTGGGGAGGGGAAAATAAAAGGCCGACAACGCTCTTGTCACACTCCTGTTGTTGCATTATCATCATCATCATCAGGTCTCCACTGCAGGAGCACGACCCTCTCTGTACTACCAGAGCCATATACTAGCTTGAGTGGTCAGAGGATTTGGCCTACACTCTCCACGCTGGCCAGACGGGTTGGAGAGGTCTCTTTGATGTTTATAAGCTTTGTATAGCTTGGGTTTCCTAAGTCGCCTTCTACGACATTCTACGGTATGACTTGGGGTGGTCCTATTCTACTCTGCCGGGAACCATACGGCGTCCGGGAACCACACGGCTGTTAGTGGGGGTTGTTGCATTAGTCTCTGGCCAAATAAATATATCTGTAGTTTGACTTCCGGTTATTAATATATAGTATCGTTGAGTTAGTATCCCATAACACAAGTCTTATTAACGAACTTACTTTGGCTAGCACAATCTGTGTGATTTGTCCATATATATTTATTTAATTCTATCACTAGATTTCTCTGAAATACTAAGCTGTACTGATCCAGATCTTGCCACAAATCTCTTAATTTCTATTCTACAGTCTACAATATCACAACATTCTACATCAACATTTGGTCCTAGACGTCGCAGAATTTTAAAACCCTGGATCACACCTGGCCTTCTCAGATGTATCAGGAATAGAAATAGCCTACATAAAAAGTATACAAAAAATTCTAATAACGAGACCCTGCGTTTAACCTATTTTCGATATCGACTCTTCTGTAACTCTGTTTTAAAATCAGTTAAAATTAATTACGACAAAGACTTAATCAGAAAAGGTTGTAAGAACTCCAAATCTCTATGGAAAGCAATTAAGACTGTGACCAACTCATCCCAACTTTCTGCCCCAACTGACGAGCTCCTAACTTGTATGCCAACAGTAAACAGGTCACTTGATCATGTGAACTCACATTTTGTAAACGTTGGGAAGTCTCTTGCCGAGAATATAAAGAAACAAAATCTTTCTACAAACCCACATAAAGTACCTCTTTTCCCTAACTTAGACTTTTCTAGAAAACAAACTAATAACTCAGCAACATATCGATCCCTAGTTCTGCTTCACGCGACTAACGAAGAAATAGAAAATATTATTGACATCTTGCGAAAGGATTGCTCTGTTGGCTGGGATAATATCTCATCATCCCTCATTAAACGCAATAAAAGAATCCTGAGTCCCTTAATCACACACATATGTAACTTATCTATCTCTACTGGTATATTTCCTTCTGCTTTTAAAAGAGCGCTCGTACATCCCATACACAAAACGGGTGACCGTAAACAAATAAATAATTATCGCCCCATCTCAATTTTATCGGCATTGTCAAAAATATTGGAGAAGGTAATAAATTCACGCTTGGTATCTTTTCTGGAGACATTCACAATTCTATCACCTAATCAACACGGGTTTTGCTTAGGAAAATGGTGCGGTGTCAGGGCTCACTGATTTTATAGCTCGCAGTTTGGACGTGGGCGACAAGTGTTTCTATCTTCTTGGACCTGGCTAAAGCATTTGACACGGTTTCAACTCAAATACTCCTTGAAAAGCTTGAGTCTATCGGTGTCAGAGGCTTACAGCTTAAACTTTTTGAAAGTTACCTTACAGATCGCACACAATGTGTTATCATAAATAAACAAGCAAGCGGCGATCTACCCATCCAATATGGAGTACCCCAAGGTAGCATCCTAGGACCTACCCTCTTTTTAGTTTATATTAATGACCTGCTATCCCTAAATATTCCAAATTGCATATGCCGATGATACCGCTCTACTATTCTCCGCCAATACCTGGCAAGAAACCTATCAGCATGCACAACGTGGTTTTGATATGGTGTCAGAATGGCTGCGTCTTAATTTACTTACCTTAAATATTCAAAAGAGCCAAGTAGTTAATTTAATATGTGTAATAAAATAAAAACTGACTTTGTTAATTTTTCTATCTATAATCTTTCATCAAATAAAAATCCTTTATCTAACCTGTCTATAACTGCCCACTCGCACGCTAACACCAATGATTCTCTATGCAACTGTCCTTCCCTTTCGTCTGTAGATACTGTTAAATATCTTGGAGTTATCATTGATAACAACCTAAACTTTCGGCAACATATCAATCATACTTCTGGCCGAATACGTAAACTCATGTACATTTTTAAACGGCTGAGGCATGTGGCTGAGCCAAATATCGTGAAGATGGTCTACTTTGCTCTCGGTCAATCGTTGCTGACGTATTGCCTTACTTCTTGGGGTGGTGCTTGCAAAACAATCATAATAAAGCTTGAAAGAGCCCAGAGACCACTACTCAAAGTGTGCACATTCAAGCCCTTTCAATATCCCACTTATGACCTATTCCAATTTTGCGAAGTCCTTTCTGTTCGTCAATTATATATTCTGGACACCGTCTTACAGCAACACCGTGCCACGGATTATATCAAAAATCGCTCTAGACGCAACCGTCTCGTTGTAATCCCGTCTTCTTTAAATACTAATTTCTCTCATCGATTTTATTGCTTCCAGGGTCCTTTTCTCTATAATAAATTAAATGCTTAACTAAAAAATTTGCATCTACCACACCGTGCATGTAAATTAACTGTGACTAAATATCTGCAATCCCTTAACTACATCCAGACGGAAAACCTAATTATGCCACTTATATAAACATTAAATTATAATATATCATATTATTATCTATGTATCTGCATATAACGTACTATTTATATAAGTATAATTTTTTATATTTAGTAACTATAAGAGGAACGAAATAGATCCAAGTTCTAGTGTTTATGTTATGCTTGTAATTGGTTTATATACCTACCTAGTTTAAGAAACCATTTGTATGGGTGAAGGGGCACTGGAGTACTGTGACACAGGCTCTGCCTTCTTCAGGCTCCAGTCTCCTTTAATCTTACAACATGGATACCTATGTATCCTTATTTTAAGATTAACAGAGAAAATAAATATACTTTTTACTTTTTTTTTACTTTTTACTTAATTAATGATATCTTTAAATGCCGTGTGGTTCCCGGCAGAGTAGAATAGGACCACTCCAAGTCTTCCCGTGGATGTCGTAGAAGGCGACTTAGGAAACCCAAGCTATACAAAGCTTATAAACATCAAAGAGACCTCTCCAACCCATCTGGCCAGCGCGGAGAGTGTAGGCCAAATCCTCTGACTGCTCAGACTAATACTTATATATGGCTTTGATAGTACAGAGAGGGTCGTGCTCCTGCAGTGGAGACTATAAAAGACCTGATGAAGATCTTTAAATGTGATTTGACGTGAAAAAGTGCCTATTTTTATTTATAATTATATATATAATTTTATATATATATATGTATATTTTTATATATATTATATGATATGAATATATATTTACACATTATGTTAATATAAACATAGCACTTTTTATCACACGCACTCACATAAAATAATCACAAATGTATTAAATCGTTATTTTTGATGTCACATGACGTTTTTGTTAATTGTTAGCACTTTACCCGTAATTGCATGCAAACTGTAGTCTATTTACAAAATTTGTTTATTAGGATTACAAAAACTTAGAGATAAGAAAGAGCGGAGTCTCCTGGCACAAGCAAATGTTTGCTTAAAAGGAGGCTCCAACAATAAATATTAACTGTAATTAACTAGTTTTCCCAATAAACCATTTTTTTTATTTTTTTTTATTTATTCTTTTCAGAATAAATTAATCTGTTTTGTTCCAGATCCCGGTATTCCAGCGTGGTGGAACGATCCTTCCCCGCAAGGAGCGTGTGCGCCGAGCGTCGCCACTCATGGCCCACGACCCCTACACGCTCATCGTAGCGCTCGACGCTAACGTGAGTCCCAACACTGAACCTGTTGCAGGAACCCCGGGCACAGACCCCACAAAACTGTTGATAATAATAATAAATATAGCTATATATCTTGCTTTCGCTAGATGGCTGGATCAAGGGACAGATACAGAAGGCAGTACTCTTGGATTCGCCACGTATAGTCAGAAGGTTTCTCTCGCTGGGGCCCTGACCGCTGGTAGCTTGAGCCTTGCCCCACTGCCCATTTTACTTTTTATATATATTTTATAAAAACCTAAAACTAAGACTATACAAATAAATAAAGACAATAATAATAATAATCGTACGAAAATTTCTTCAACTGGACTCCGATGCTTTGACCACCAACTAGTAAATGTAATGCAAGCACTTGGTTATAAACCCGTGATTGCACAAACATCACCAGGCATAGCCTGAGAAATATAAATGAAAAAAAAACAAAATAATAATAATATGGTCAATGGCGAGCTGAAATAGTACATATCATACCAATAGTTATCTCGTCTACAGGTGTCATACCTAAAACCCTGAAAAGAGGGCTCGATATATTAGATATAAATAAAAATATCATTAATATACTACAAAAGGCTGTAATCCTAAATACATGTCGACTTACCCGAAAATTCCTTACAACCTCATCTATTTCTTCCGCTTTTAATACTATCACTTGATTTCCTACTATTCATGCTTGACTACGGCCCGTGTGTCTAGATATACCCCTATTTTAAAAAAGGGAGAAAAATGAATCCTGGTATCACTACATATTATAAAACAAAGTCCTCCGCCGCGTCTGTCTGTCTGTCTGTCTGTTCGCGATAAACTCAAAAACTACTCCACGGATTTTCATACGGTTTTCACCAATAGATAGAGTGATTCACGAGGAAGGTTTTAAGGTATAATACATGCCCGGGCGCAGCCGGGTAGGGCTGCTAGTATAATAATAATATAATCTTTCGGCGTTTCTTCTCTACAGTGGTCGGTTCTGAAACGCTAGTAGTCTGTAGCTTTTATTTAATAATACCATTTTGATTTTCTTACTTATTTATTTTGTACACATAACATTAGAATCAATCGAATAAAATACATTCATGATTACATTTCGTCAATAAATTACACCGGCAGTCCCGGTTTAGTCAAATAATCTGCCTTGAATTGTACCTGGTGCAAAAGTGCCCATAACGCTTGCAGCATTCCCGCGTTGTATCGCAAGGGATATGCGTATTTTGACGTGAAAAAGTGCCTGCAAAGGCCTTTTTTTATTTAACTTGGATGGGTGACTGCATGGGCTAAAAAGTATCTCGAGCTCCTCCGTGCTTCGAAAGGCACGTTAAGGCGTTGGTCCATTGACGGCAGTCGTGAAGCTAGGTCAGATGCCTTTAGCTTGAGCTAACCTGTTACATAGTCTCACATCTCTTTATTTATTTTTTAATTTTATTTATTTCATACGATAGGGATTATAACCGATTGACCCATCCGAATAAAGGGTAAAGTTTTTCACGCGCATGTTGGTATGTGTGTAAGTCTGTCTGTCATCGTTGCCTCCTGTAGCCTACGGCTCGACCGATTTTGAAGTGTGAGGTTACATTAGATTCGTACTCTTCCCTGAAGTAACGTAGGGTTAATTACTTCATTATAAAATATATAGAGGACGTAAACTGTCAAAAACAGCAGTCGGGTATTTATTTTTAAATAATGCAACTTGTTAGTTATTGTATCTAATTGTAGTCTGAAAAATATGATTTTTTTTTTCACAGAACACAGCATCAGGCACTCTGTACATCGATGACGGCGAGACGTACGAATACAGAAACAATAAGTACATCTATGCTAAGCTTGAGTACTCGCCCGACAGGATGACCTACGAGTAAGTATCATTTGCGGTTTGTTTTTTTTGTTTTGCGGGGGGCTGAGCCTCCCTAATCTTTTTTTGTTTTGCGGGGGGCTGAGCCTCCGAAACTTTTCTTTTCTTTGAAAATTGACGACGGGGAGACGTACGAATACAGGCACAACAAATACATCTGACGCTAAGGTCAAGTACTCGCCCGACAGGATGACCTACAAATAAGTCATCATCATCAGGTCTTTTTTAGTCTCCACTGCAGGAGCATGACTTTATCTGCAATTCCAGAGCCATATTGCTCTGGAAGTACATGTAGACTCCTCAATCCTCTAATTGCTCTAGCTAATATTAGCCAGAGCAATCAGAGGATTTGGCCTACATTTTCCACGATGGCTACACGGGTTGGAGAGGTCTCCTTAATGTTTTTTTAAGCTTTGTTTAGCTTGTGTTTCCTTGGAGTGGTCCTATTCTATTCTGCCGGGAACCATACTGTTTAAAGAAACTGGGACTACTTGCATTCAAAAATGAACTGAAGAATGGGATATGGTGGAGAAATTCGGCGCCGGGGCTTGAAGCGCGGTAGCGTAATTGGCAACGCATAGATCGTACTGAGATCTAGACGCAGGTTCAAGTCCTGCCCGCGTGGAATTTTTTCTCCATTTCTTATTTTCTTTATTTAATAAATAAGGTAAAATAGCATTGTGAATGCAAAATAAAATCCCATATAAAGTGATGATAATTCCAATAAATTTTAATAATGTGCATGCATGTTAGTAAAAGTTGCAAGATTCGGTAAATTATAAATAACTATTGTACGTCCACATGGGCTGGGCACAGTGACACTATTTGATGTATTATGTTAACCTTTTACCTGTGTTACACAATAAAGAAGTTTTGAGTTTGAGTTTACTACACTACGACGAAGTATCAATTTCTATTCTGGTTTTTTATTTTTGCGGGAGGCTGAGCCTCATAATTTTTTCTTTTCTCTGTACATCGAAGACGTATACGACTGAACATTGATCTCTGCACCCGTATAGAACCTGAAACTGTTATAATGAAATCTGGTAACCTAGTTTAGGTATCAACCCACCATAATTCTCTAACTTAAAAAAACCTAAGTTATACATATTCGTCCCACAGGTTCATCGACGAGAAGTCGTCTTACCCTAGCCGCTCGTGGGTGGAGCGCATAGTGGTGGCGGGCATCAAGACCCCGCCCAAGACGGCGCGCCTGCTGCAGGGGGACAAGCAGACGGCCCTGCTCATGACACTACACAAAGGTACACTGACATTGCTTCATACTAATTTAAAACAGGACTTCGAATCAGAACATGTAGTCCCGAATTCTCATTTGTACGTTTTGAGAATTCGTTCTCAAATAGTACAAATGAGAATTCGGGTATCGTGTAACGCATACCGTTTTATTATGAAAAAAAAATTAAGTAAAATTAATTTAATACGGTTTTTTTTGCGTTTATTACCTTATTTATACACCTAACGTTTCGAACACTTTTCAGTGTTCGTGGTCGCAGGTAGACTAACCTTAACCACGAACACTGACTAGTGTTTGAAACGTTAGGTGTATAAATAATGTAATCAACGCGATAAAAACTGTATTGAATTAATTTTATTGAAATGTGTAACAATCGCGAAAACATTAGAAAAAAAAACACAAACCTAGTCTACCTTAGTTCGGCAGACTAGTGATGAATCAACCCAGGTAGACGATTATAAATTAAATTTTTCTTCATTACAAAACATTTACATCATGGCTGACTTAGACCTGGGTTGATTTTTCGAAAGCAGAATTCATTTAATTATTCCTTCAATCATTCCACTACACCAGTCCGATCTACATATCACTACATATTATAAAACAAAGTCCTCCGCCGCGTCTGTCTGTCTGTCTGTTCGCGATAAACTCAAAAACTACTCCACGGATTTTCATACGGTTTTCACCAATAGATAGAGTGATTCACGAGGAAGGTTTTTAGGTATAATACATGCCCGGGCGCAGCCGGGTAGGGCTGCTAGTTTATAATAAAAATATGTTGGTTGAAAATAATACATATTCCTAAAATAATAAAATTTAAATGAAACATGTTGTATGTTTTGGTCAGAAAATAACTGATATATTCAGATTTGATTACAACAACCATACATTTTGCACTTACTCTTTATTTTAATAAGAGTGTAATCTTGTATTTCTTTTTCCAGGTAACGACGTGCTCGTGATCCGCAAGCCAGCAGCGAGCATGGCCAAGCCATGGAAGATCACATTCAGCTACTAAAGCGGAATTATTGCTGACTGAGCCATCTTGTGATAATTTAACACTGGATTATACTACCCCAGCCCCCGTAGCATGGCTCCCGTGACGCCGTTTATATCGCGCGATAAACTATCTACTTCTCGCTCTTCAGTATTGCGAAAAACAAGATGGCGATTGTCGATAAAAGTTGTCGCGCGTGCCATGCTACGGGGGCTACAAAGATTGGCTATAAACCACTTATTTAGGTATTCTTAAAAAATTAACCAATCTTGATATGTCTTATTATTAAAATAAATACCTACCCCTATGGGAAAAAGGCGTGATAATATGTATGTATAAATCAAAATCCTATTCAATACGAAAGGAAATGTAGTTCTATGAAATTCAAGTGAAATGTTAATATTTTGATTTAAAAAGGGTATATTTTAATAACAAGACGAGATTGATTAATTTTTTTTATTTACATAAACAAATGGACTATAGTGAAACGGTTGCACTCGCCTATCTTAGTCAAGAACCGACAAGTAATATAAGTTTAAAGTCCTTAAACTGACATGAGAGTGATGGATAATTAAAACACTGGATTATATTACCCCGACGAGAATGGAGTAGTGAAACGGTTGCACTTGCCTGTCTTGGTCAAGAACGACATGTAATATAAGGCCTTCCAAGTTCGTTAACTGATTTAATTCATAAGGGCAGAGATAGATAATCTAAACACTAGATATTGTTTAAGATAAGATTGCCAGATCTTAAAATTGAAGGGCCCACAGGCAGCACCCAATTTAGGGGACATGTGGGAAAAAGGCCGATCCCTTATTTTTTTACCTCCTTATTCTCCTCCTCATTCTTTCAATGTCAGACATTAGAGCGTGGGATAAGGACAAAACATATTTTAACTAAAATAGGTTTAATAAGCGTTTGTTAATCTTTATGAATCAGGGAGTAAGTCTTTATAAAGCGTCACCACAACGACGAGGGGTTGCGGGCAGAAAGAAATTAAAAACAACCTGCGAGCCCCAGAGAAGGGGGGAGGATACATGTAAATCGAACTTAAAAAGCCGTCAAAAAGTCGAACGGACACGCAAGCAAAAAGCCTTACTCTGTCCGACTTTTTGTCCGATCTTCTGGAAGTAAGTAGAAGCTACTAAAACAAGGGGTTCACTTTGATATTCTTGTTAAGAAATGCCGTCAAGTTTCAGTCTATTTAGAAGGCTCTCTGCAAAGATGTCGCAGAAAATAAAACCATTGTTTATAATATGAGTAAAATCGTTTTACTGGTCTTTTAAAGTCATATTTCCTAGAATGTTAAAGTCATATGTTACAGGGTTTACTGGTTTGGGTGTAAAGATTGTCAAAAACTCTTGACAGTAGAAATCTGGTAGAAATTCAGTGTAGAGTATCATAGATACTCGATTATAATAAATATGTATAATAGTTGCCATATAGCGCGTCAATAAGCTCATTGACCCATTAAAATCGTTGTATATATATAGAACTACATAAGTTCTTTTAAATAAATGACCGGCTCTATAAAACTACGAAAAACGCACGGGAGCGACAAAGATAGATAGTTCAGGTTAATGCCCGCCATTCACGCGCTAACTGGCAACGATTATAGCCTTCGTGCAACATCGTCAGTAATGTGTAGGTTAAATTGTTGTACTACTAAGTGTAGTAGAGATGTTATTTAAGTAGGATTTGTATGACTTTGAATAAGACAGAAACATGACAATAATTTAACAATCAATACGGGTGGTATGGTTAAATGTTGAGTTTTTGAAATGTTTTTTACCAGATGGCGAAATGAACCTCTTACGCTAAAACGTATTACGAATTACTCGCATAATATTTTATTATTCGCTTTCGCTCGCGGCTTCTCTTGCATTAAATACTAGCATTGGACCCCCTTTTCACCCCCTAAGGGGATGAATTTTGGAAAATCCTTTCTTGGCGAATGCCCACGTCATAATATCATAGTGCTAAATTTCAGCGCAAACCGTTTAGTGATTTGAGCTGTGTTAATAGCTCAATCAGCCAGTAATAGCTGCCTTTTATATATACAGAAGATTAACTTATAAAGCCGCTAAGTTACAGCAAATACTGTCAAATAATTTTCCAATATTGGGACTTCTACCATTCGGTGTAAGCAGTTCAAAAAACCCCCAATTAACCATGTTGAAAATAAATAAAATACTTTCTGTCATATTCAAAGTGATATTTATGAAAATAAGAAACAAATGTGTGTTTTAATTTTACTTAGTTTAATTTCCTCGCTCTATTAGTCGAAGTCAGCATTTTTTATTTTATTACATTCAGTCACAAGTGTGTATGTTGATCTATCATTCGGTGATACTGACTCTTATTTTTGCATTTTGCAAAAAAGAGGGTAATTATTTTAATGAGGGGTTTTCAAAGTAACATTTTAAAACAAGTTAATTTCTTACTTCATGGCGTTGATCAAAGTCAAGTGTTAAGTAAGGCTATATTTAAAAAAAGTCACTATAAAATTTATTTATCTATGATTTTGACACTCACCCCTCATTAGAAAATCGGCCGGCGGAACCTCTTATGGAATCAGTTTTGGAGGTTAAACACCCTAACACAAACTGTTAAGAAATTAATTTGAGATAAAAATTTAGCCTAATAAAACCACAGTTTTCTTCGAAAGACGATGCATTATCGTAAATGACGCGGGCATTTTTTAGTGTGAGAGAGCTTTTAAGTCGTCTTATTATTTTATTGAAGAATAAATTTCTTAACAGTTTACGTGTTATTTTCCTATCTTGGATACCCAGCGATACTGTGGATTGTTATCATGGCTAGTGATAATAAAACTAATTTTAATAATTCACTCTTTTATTTAAGAATATCCTTTTAGTTTGTCAATCATTTCTTCAACTGGTAGTACAATTACAACCTTGAAATTTTACCTAGGATTTATTGCGAGAAATGAAACTTCAAATTATGCAGTCTGATTTATTTTCAGTAAATATTTCTTAACAAATGAACTTTGCACATTGAATGAATGAATGAAATTGCTCATTCATTCACTGACAACGTCCCTACCCATACATAACAACTATTTTGTAATGTTTCGGCCGCTCTAAATAAAGATCAAAAAAGGCTTTAACGTATAAATGAATGATATATGAAATACAACCGCAAATGCACAAGAAATCAAACAGTAGAAAAGAAAATGAAAAAAGGAAAAACTAGAAAAAAATAATATCGTCTATATGTTAAATACATGCTGATTTTGAACCTATGACCTTTATTAAAATCTCAGAATTAGAGTTCCTAATGGAATACAGAAACGTAAAAAAAGATGAACAAAATAAAATTAGACTTTCTTGCAGTATTCCAAGATATCAATATAGCTCAAGTTCGAAATCAGCCTGTTTATCAAATAGAGCTAAAAATGCAAAAAAAATAAACAGTAGAAAAAAAATAAAAAAAGGAAAACTAGAAAAAACGCTATGTTTCTTATCGAAACACAAACAGTTGATTCCGAAAAACTTGTTAAATATTTTTGTAAATGTTCTTTATAATTATAAATGACTGATTCGGAATCCCTAAAGCGCTTTCTAACGGACGCGTGTTTTGCGCGGTTTTTGAAATCTGAGTTCTAGCTAATGACGTAAACATATTCAAAAATCTTATTGCGCGGTGTTTGCAAGTACGCAGTGTTTATAAAAAAAAAACGCCCTTACAGATCATAGATCCCGAGTAAAGGTAATAAATGAAAAAAAAAAAATATATGTACCTCTCATTGATTTTAAAAAGTGAAAAAAGAAACTACAGCTCTCATAGAAATTTTACCACCTGATCAGTGAATTTCAATAAGGCCCAATTTTTTTTTTTAATAATAAATAGCCATGATTATAATACAAGCGGAGCTTATTACCTTATTTTCAAGGAGGCGGATAACTAACGCGTGGATGAAACCTACGCCGCGCAAACGAACGCCTACTTTTCAGCGGTGGTATTATTTGCACTAGATCAAAATCACTGAGCGTATCATATATGAATATGACAAGAATATAGAATATTACATGTTAATAGTCTTACTTTACTTTAATCTTACTAAAACACTCTTAATAAAAACTTCATAACATAACAACTTCACAATCTTAATAAAAACACATAAAAATAAAAAATATATAATACAGAGCGGCCAATAAGCGGTCCGGCCGCCGATTTCGAACCCCTTATAAATAATGATATAGGCACTGGAACAACTATACAATAACATGTTTTAGCTTAAACCGCCACGACCCTAAGCAAAAAACACAGAAAAGGCGTACGGCGAAGTTACGGATCCTGGGACACTATTATACGATTTTAAGCCTTATTGTTACACTGAAAACGACCAAAATCGCAAGAACAATTGACGCCTCCCCTGCCCGCACGTGGAATCACGTTTTCTCGCGATCTGATCGTTATGAGTATACAATAAGGTTTAAAATCGTATCACAGTGTTCAATGTCTACGCCGCCGTATCTGCGCCGCGCGCCTAATCTGTTAGTTTTACGCCTTAAAAGCAATCAGATTCGGTTTCCACATGCCAATTGCTTATCACCAGGGGAAAAAATCACGATTATGTAATATGAGAATGAGAACCAATAATATTGTTTGAGAGAAAAATAAATCTTATTTGCTTAAAGAGTACCTAGGCGGTTTAAAGCAAAAGTATTACGATCTGATGGGGGCGAATATATGTATATTACAGTTAAGATAACCCACAAGAAAACCTTCGACAAAACGTACCGGCACCACGAATAAACGGTTAAATATCAAAATAAATCAACGTTATCCGAATTATACCATTGATACGCGAATAAGAAGGAAATAGGGTCGAGAATGGTAGGTATTTAAAGATCTGTATATTTAGGCATTATCGAATGAGGTACATTTTCGCTGCAGCCTCTTCTTCTGTTCTATATTTGTAATATACAGGTTTAATTGAAAAAGATCAGTAACATCGCAGAGAGAGATTCCTTTGACAGATCTATAATTCCTTGATAAAACCTATAAAACTTCGGAAAGATTTTTATATTAGGACAAAATATTATGTCTTCGTGTAAATTCTGTTCACATCGTTTGCGTGTTTTGACAAGGCGACGCCGGCAATCGACAAAAGAAGTATCGGCGCTATCGGCAGCTTCAAAGACACGGCCCGCGCTGTACAGACGCAGTACACGTTGAGGCGTCGCGAGGAACGGCTATTTAATTTTATTGCTCAAAAATACACGAATACAAATGTTGTTTCTTCCTTGGGTTTATGTGTATCGTACTAATTAATAAAGTGATAATGTTATCAAATAATTTTGTTACTTTCATTTACTTTGCAAAATCTCTTGTGGGTAGGTGTTCTGCAAACCATTTGCCCGCACAAACCATACTCGCGTTTATAAAAAATCATAAAAGCAAGTGTGATACTAGACATCATACCAAAGGGCGTCACCAGGACAAAGGGTGTCAGTTATCCCCTAGGGTATCGGATTTACCTTTGGTGGGGACATCGATCTAAATTACTTAGTGATAATCCTCTGACTACTCAGGCTAGTATATGGCTCTGGTAGTACAGAGAGGGTCGTGCTCCTGCAGTGGAGACTAGAAAGACCTGATGATAATGATGATGATAATTCTACGTACAGCCTCATTCGGAGCCCCATCAGACCTCCTGGACTAGCATTCACTGGCAATTTGGAACGAAACCTCTTACGAATCACAGATCAAAATAACCGATTACAATAGCTACTCTTAACTTAATACTATTTTCTATGACAAAATGAGTTTTGCTTTTAATTTCTGTCGTATTATTTAGTATTTCCTAGAATAGAATATTTACCAAGCAGTGATAGACAATTTTAAATTGAACCTTATGTCCTTAACCCTTAATATTGAGATCAAAACGAGTAGGCCTTTTATGTCGACTTCCAAAAAAAGAGTTTCTCAGTTTGATGTATGTCTGTTTAAGAACTTGTTTTTTAATTAAAAAATTATTTGTTAAATTCTGGAGAAGGTTTTGGTATACAACAAATTGGCTTTTTGAAGTTTTTTTAAGTAATTTCCTGGAAATCCTGGTCACCCTATTTTACGATCCGGCCAAACGTGAATGACAATGTCGTTAAACGTTGACGATTCAATGATCTGATCAAATTAGGTTAGCCACATCATAAAATGCCACCATTTCATGAAAATGTCATATGGCCACGACATATACATTAGACATTATTTTAATTTACACTGCTTTGTATTTAAAAGTAAAACTCATTTAGTTCTATACATGACCTTAAAAATATTAACTTTCAATTATATTTATATATTTTGTAATTTGTTTTGTGCTTATCGTTTTACATGATGTTGGTAGTGTAGAACTACACTCTAACTTATACCTGTGTAATAAAGTGATTGTGAAAAAGAAAAAATACTTCCTTGATACATTTATGTCTTTCTCTTTGACTGAAAAACTAATACAGATCCACAAATTTTCCAAGCCATTGGACAAATTCAAAAGTACGTCCGCCCAAAAATAGTTGTGTCTCTCATATCATCCCTTTTTATGGCCTCCAAGCGATTACGACTAACTATATATATAGCAAATATATATAGAATAACTGCAAGACTTCTCAGAAGATGGCGCTGAATGATTTTGAAACGTGCTAGCAGAGTTTCTTCGATTCCGGCACATAAATAAAACCTCCCACAGAACTCAGTGGGAGCAGTGTACCTACCATGTAACCGTATATGGCTCCGACTGAGTTCTGGAGGCAAAGTATGCACCCAGGGAACCCCATGGGTACATACCTGCCCCACGGGAAGTTTTTCCCTTTGTGGCCACTCGAGCACACCACTTCGATCCCGCTACAAAGCTAACCAACTTTGTTAAATCTCCTAAAAAAGAGAATTCTTCATTTTTCGAAATAATGTCGCCCAGCCCAACCCTTTATTTTGATATGATCAACGGCCTAGAAAAGTTGTGAAGCTGTGTGTGTGAACAAATATGATTGTTTTATTGTGTTTCTTTTCTGTAAGATCTATTCAAGCTACTACACTAAGTCAGGCAAGATCACTTAAAGAATATCCTACTAGGCGTATCTTCGTGCGGGAACTCTATAAACGGGTGTGTTTGTTTATGCTCCGCCATCGCGGCGTCACTCGGAAACTTTTCACCACAAATGTCACACGATACCTCGGAATCACTAGAATCACTGTCACTCTCTTCTTTTTCCTTCTTCTTCTTTTTCTTCTTAGACGCAGAAGATTCTTCTATCACAGGCTTCCCTGTCAGTAAAAACTCCTTCATACTCGAATGTTTCACCGACATTTTGTGTTGCTGCAACCGGTTTTCTGAACTGCATTGGTATTCGCATATGAAGCAGACATATTTGAGGTCTCCCGTGTGTATTTCTGCATGGGCTTTCCTTTTTTCTGGAGTAGCGAAGCGGAAATCACAGAATTTACATGGATACTTCCTTTCCGGGGAATGTAACCTCATGTGAGACGTTAAAGCGGTCGTATCTTTACATATTTTTCGGCATTCCAAACACATAACACCTTTTTCGACCTCTTCCTGTTCTTCCGTACTCTCTGTACTATGGTGTATTCGTCTATGGGACGTCAAACCCTTCTGACTTATAAAGACTCTTCTACAATCCGGACACTGGAACTGCAAATCCGGTTTTATATCCGGACTGTGTTTCTCTATTTGATGTAAGGCTAGTTTATCTGCTTCGTGGAACTGTAACTCACATTCTTCGCACTTCCAAGCTTTGCAGAGTTTAGAAAAAGCTTCGAGAACGTCCAGAACTGATTGGCCTTCGATTTCTGGGTGAAAACTCTTCGTGTGATGCGCAAAGTCTATGATCTTACTAAACGTACCATTGCAAAGAGGACATATGTACGGTTCTTTATGGTCTTCCATAACATGGCACTTCAAATCGGTCAACTCTGTGTAACTTTTGGTACAAATAAAGCAGCGTAATTTTTTCTTATGCTTAACAAATTCAGATATTACTTTATACTCCATTAGCTGCACTTTTTGGTGGAGTTGTAGATGTTTGAAAAGTTCCTTCCTCGTCCCATAGTCCGTGGGACAGAATTTACAAGGGAATTTCTTTCTGTGAAACCTTTTTCGATGTAAGGCTAACTCTTCTTTATCTTTGAACTGCCTTGTGCAAGTGACGCAGGGATATTTGTTATCTGTGTCCGAATATAAGTTATGAGATCTTAGACACGTCTCCATCCTACTCCGCCTTTGAAATACTTGTCCACAAGTACATTCATAGCCTTCTTCTTTAACAGTCGGTCTTCGAACTTCTTTTTTAATTTCAGTCTTAATATCTGTTCCTTCTTCAAACTCAGGCGTTACAGACTTCGCCTTAGCTCTTTCTTTTTTAACTTTCGCATTTTTCTTACTCTTTTTCTGTATTTCTTTCTCCAATAGCTCCAATCTCTTCTGTTGATTTTCTTTCCTCGTTTTCTGCCCTTTAATAATCCCTTGCGCCCTCTTTTCAATAGTAACATGTACGCTCAAATGTCGTTTCAATCCGTAATAAGCGTTAAACGTTTTCGGGCATTTCGGACAGGTAAGAAATGATTTTCTCGTCTTTTTCTTGGCTTTTAAAAGGCCGTAGGCCTCCTGTTCCAAAGAAAGGACATTGCCTGTTATGGAGTTGAGTTGGAAAGAGTCGTAATCGTCATGGGAGTAAGATGTAGGTAATATTTCTTCCGGATTGCCAAGTTTATTCAATGATTGTGAAATGGTGGAAACGGGGAGAATCTCCATGACTAAAGTATTGGTTGTACGCGACTCGATCAGGCCGTCCTGAGGATTCGTGATGGTGGAAGTGGTGTTGATGAGTTTGTTGGAGATCAGATGAGTTTCCGTGACTGTTAGGTCTGTTTCTTGCTTCACCAGGTGATGTTCCTGTAAGAAGGAAAGTTATCGTTTTAGTACAGTTGTTCATAACGCCTCGAGAATTGGAGATACGTCAAATTAATTTAAAACTCATTAAACTAGGTAAAACGATGTCAATTTTCGTTGCTGTATTTTCATCTATTAATTATACAACGTGGAAACTATATTAGCGCAATAAATGAAATTATGGGATACCTATACTAGATCACTATAGTATTGTGAAATAGTTAAAAAACCGGTTATTTAGATGTCTTGATTTATTAAATAAAGAAAATAAGAAATGGTGAAAAAAATAAAGAAAAAAATTCCACGCGGGCAGGACTTGAACTGCGTCTAGATCTCTGTACGATCTATGTCAATCACGCCACCGCGCTTCAAGCCCCGGCGCCGATTTTCTCCATTAAGCTGGGCATTGACGATCAGTTTTGCGCGTCAGTTTAGACATAAAACTGTGGCGTCACTCCAAATGGTTTTAGGGTAACTAAATTTCCCCATTCACTGGCGTCGCTCCGGCTCTTCAGTTTTCTATTGGCTGGGCTGTGAGGCGCACTACCAATTTGTGTCGAAACAGAAAAAAAATGGCTTCTGACTCCGAAGAAGAAACCTTAATTCTTTTATATTAATATAATTAAGCTTTTTGTCGATGTTGTATATTTTTATAATTTTTGTCCGTTACATTTCACAAACATTCAGAATTTTTAAATTTAATATATATATTACTAGCTGTTACCCGCGGCTTCGCCCGCGTAATATATAGCCTATGTCCTTCTCGGTACCCTAACCTACGTGTATCAAAATTTCACGATGATCGGTTTAGTAGATACGGCATAAAGCATAACGAACAAACAAACAAACAAACTCACTTTCGCATTTATAATATTAGTTGGAATATATATAAATAAATATATACGGACATATCATACAGATTGAGCTATGTAGCCCCAAAGTAAGTTCTTAAATAAGACTTGTGTTATGGGATACTAACTCAACGATACTATATTTTATAACAATATATACATTTACAAACATCCAAGACCCATGTCAATCTGAAAAAGATCATTTTTCATCTTGACCTGACCGGGGATCGAACCCGCCTTCCGTGTCACAGGCTGGCGTGTTGATCGTTGCGCCACGGAGCTCGTCAAATATATATTTAATAATTATAATTTATTTTTTATTATATTTTTCAATAAATTCTGACGTCCAGATGATACAGATGCCGCCATTTAAAAAAAAATCCAACAATCAACGACCGCCAGTGCCGGGCGCTGCGAGCAAACTGACGTGTGGAGTGACGATCGCGCACTCACGGTCAGTTTGGCGCGACGCGCCGGCTTGGATTAGGGTAGCCACGGAAAATTTCGTGGCGCGTCGTCAGTTAAAACTCTGGAGTGATGATACCACATTGACGATCAAATTTTGGATTGATGTCAGTTCAACTGACGCGCAAAACTGATCGTCAATGCCCAGCTTTAGGCTTATAAGGCTTGCGTCACCCAACACAACTACCCCACTTTTACAAACTCATTTCGCAATGAATTTGGAAATCAATTAATTAGTCGGAGGATTTGGCCTACACTAGCAGTAGGAAAAACAAAATAAAATAGTTGGACGCGCGGCTTTGTCTGTGCTGTCGGTATTTGATAGTACCAGACCTAACCCGCGAAGAGGGCGCTGGTATTAACCCATACATTCATAGACATCACGTCTTTATCCCTTACGGGGTGGACAGACCCTAAGGTCATACCCATGATGGTATGACCCTCTTGTGATATTACTCTCGGAATATTGTGTCTCAAACACAACATTCCGAGAGTAATCTCACAAGAGGGCTACGCTTGACCTACTTGTGAGATGTGTTTATATTCTGCCGGTGACGATCGACTGTGATATTTATGATAGGAAATTATTTGTGAAGCTTGAGGTAATAAAAATAAAAGAGGGAATACGAAAGAATCATTATATTTATTGAAAAAATCACAAATTATTTTTAGCAATAATTACCGCGAGCATCTTACGCTAGTTGGTGATACAATACATACTTCTATTCTATTTTATGGCTTCCATCGAGGTTTCGGTGATTCTGCCAATGTCCAGTTAACAGAAATACAAAGTATTGGTATAAAGGTATACAGTTTTAACAAGTAGCAATCAAAGATGGCGGATCATTTGATTGCTTTATCTATAGGAGTTCATATGACAGATCACTTTAACGCCTGTAGCACACAGCTGCGAATGCGGACCGGAAGCGTTCCGGAACGGATGGCGGACCACACAACGCTGTCTAGTAGGGTTTTGTTTGGTGTGCTACAGGCGTGTTTGGTTCTTTTTCGGTTTCGTTCCGCTTGCGGTGTGAGACGCAACAAACAAAATTATACTAGACAGCATTTCGCGGTTACACCAGTGTTCCGTTCCGCATTCGCGGCTGTGTGCTGCAGGCGTGAATAGTAACGCCTGAACATTGGCGGACCGTTAAACGCTGTCGAGTATGATTTTGTTTGGTGCGTCTCACACCGCAAGCGGAATGAAACCGGAACGGAATCATACAACAGCGTTTCACGGTTCCGCCAGTGTTCCGTTCCGGACCGCTTCCGTTCCGCATTCGCGGCTGTGTGCTACAGGCGTTAGTGAGAAGGAAATCTGCCGGGTGAGGCCAGATACCAGTGTCAGTGAAGCTCCTTTTACTTTTTTTCAGGTAGTAATGAATAGCTATGTGGATATGTTGCGTGTAGTTTTTTAGTCTTACTAAACTCAACGTCTTTTTTTTAACTTATTTATCTGTCTTACAATACCAATGTTACATAAAATAAACAATTATGGCCTATATGAAATAATAAACCTTAACCTAGAATATATAAAAATTAGAAAACTTACGCACTATCTGGGATCTACCCAGGGACAAATATATTTTGACCGTGTCATCTAAGACATGGAAGCAGAAGGCGATTTTGTGATGACTGATAGATAAGTCACAAATTTGGAGGATTCAAATAAAAGTATGTGAACGAAGCTTTATGTTCTTTACAATCGATTTATTTCTTAATTTTTACAGGCATCTCTAGGGAAGCTTTTATTAATAATCGACTAGCGTCATCAAGTTTTGAAAGGAGGTGGTTGATTAAAAGGTATTTTTTTTTGTTATCTGATCCCTGACCTGGGTAATTTCTATATTATCTATGCAAATAAAAGATTCCCTAAAGATTTCTGTAGAAATTAAGAAATTAATTGATTTTAAAGCTATAAAATTACGCTGAGGTGAATCAAGGTTTTTATCTCCAGTCGTTTTAAGAAAAGGCAGATGGCTAAAACCGACCAATATTTAACTTAAGAATGCAAATCTTTTATCAAATCCTAGAATCCTCCAAACTTTCAACACGAATAAGGACCTCCAGGTTTGCAAAAGCTTGCTCACCTGGCCGGGTACAAAAGCCTTAGGTTGATGACTATGATCTAGATTTAAGGTCAGGTTTAGGTTTCTTGGTGGAGGTGGGCGCGAAATTTCGCCTTCTTGACTCTTGTTCCGTACCTCTATAGGTCCTTTATCTCTCCCTGTTCTATGGTTCATCCCTTCTTCCAGAGTTGCTGTAAGGCTTATATTTTGATCGTGATTTAGGTTGGGCTCGACGGGATGGAAAGAGCTTCTTTATTCCACCGGCGTCCTTGACTAAATTTGACAGTTGGGGTTCCGAAAAGAGATGTGTGCCCGAAGGCGGTATCTCATGTAAGAGTTCGTTTAGTATTCTGTTTGGTGGTTTATACATCGATCTTCTTTCTTCGATAATTTCAGTACGTTTCCCACACGTATACTGAAGCAAGTCGTCTGATATCTTGCGGAACGGAGAATCTGCCGCTAGGAAATTTCTACCTATTTGAGTTTTGATCTCTAAAGGTGCCTTGCTGTAAATGTCTTGAAAATGCTTTCTTTGTTGTAACAAACCGTGAGTGATAGCACCGATACAGGCATCTGCTTTTTCGAGTATTCCAATCATTTGCCAGTTTGGTGTGACTGTAGCCAAGGTTCTATTAGTCTTCAAGTTAGTGAAGACGGGGGTAGCTTCAAAATGTTTTTGTACGTCAGCATAGCCGATGTTGCACCATGATGCTTGACCAAAGCGTTGACACTGACTACCTTGCTTTGCTAGAGTTTTATTAGCTTTTCGTATCTTTGGTTCAAACACTTCAATGTCTGGTGAGAAAGTAAAGAAGTTCTCTTCGGGTAAATCTGGGGTTTCGACTTGCCGCAATGGTTCGGGGGTCAAGTCCGGTGCTGTCCTGTCTGTGACGTTACCTTCCAGATCGGATTCTTTCATGTTTTCTGTAACGGCAGAAATTGTTTCATTCTTTGTAATTATTTCTGTTGTTCGTTCACATGTTGACAATAATTGTTCAAAGACTTTATTCTGCCGTTCCATGAATAAGTCAAGATTCAATGTGGAAGCCTCCGGACTGTGAGGTCTTTTCCGTGAGCGCGTGGACGCTACCGACCGTAAGGGTGAAGTCAACGTTTCAGCTTGACTCTTCATAATTTTAACGGCCTGTGCGCGGGATATGAGATGTTGTTTAATACATGGAATGTTTAAGGTAAACCCACTAGAAGCCTCTGTAGAGTGAATTTTCTTCATGGTAGCCGACGGTGAGTATATGAGGGCTCTGCCTAACGGCCATCTAATAAGGGTTCGCTTTATAAGTTTGTATTTGCGTTCACTAAAGGAGGTAGTTTTATACGCTAAAGCGAGTTGAACTGTCGGTATTGCAAATCTGAGACGATTTTCTTCATCAGGAGATATTGTTTCACCGAACAGGTCTTCGTAGGAGACATCGTTCACAACCCAGGATCTCCAGTCTTCTGGGTAGAAATCATCAAGAGTTTTGACGATGTTTCTGAAGAATTCTTCTTCGTCTGTAGGGGGTGTCCAGTTAGCTAATGCGCCCAATGTAGTGGTTGGTACATCGTCCATGATCTGTAACGCAAATAGGTGGTATTGTTGACTACGAAAGCCGTGCAGTACAAAGTAAGAGTGTCGGCTGTTAGCAGTCGGCGGTGGCTGTCTAGCCGACACTCATCATGCACGAGAAGTGTGTATGTAGGCTACACACATACAAAAGTGCAAGCCATGATACATACATATTATCACGTCTTTATCCCTTGCGGAGTAGACAGAGCCATTATCATATACCCAAAGGCCACATTTAGCGTGTTAGTGGGCGTTAAGGTGGAAAGCGGAATCAAAATTGTGATGGGTTTCTAGCCGTATCGCCTATAACGTGATTCCTTTGAACTTATATTTTCGCACAAATCCTTGACCGGCTTTTCTGGTCTGCGCGGGACGAAAAGCAGCTGGTATGTACTATGTTTATCCTTTTCTCCCCACCAGCATGGAAAATACCAGAAACCAATGTGGGTTTCTATAACACGTTAATTGTTTTGTTTTTACTTGCGAGTCTGCCATCCCAGATTCTTCTTGTTTGGTACTCAAGACATCTTACCTTTAGTTTTATCACGAGTTTCGAAGATTTAAAGTATACATTTTATTTCACAATTTTTCAACTGAAAATTTGACAAGAAATAAATATTTATTCGCGCACTACGCACGCTACAAAATTTTACAGGTAAAATCCGAATCAAACTTTATGGTTGTTCGGAACATTACGCGAGTCGATGCGCAGTACAAAATATTAGGCAGAGGGGCGCGCGAGGGGAGACGGGGCGCGTACTGCGCAGCTCGCGGCTAATTAACCCACTAATCGAAAACTAAACGATTCTGCTCTAAGGCCGCTCCATCGAACACTCAACTTTAGCGCTAACACGGCCCGGCTCAAGGTCCGAACTCTCACCAAACAAAATCATACTAGACAGCGTTTCGCGGATTCGTCAATGTTTCGTTCCGGAACGCTTCCGTTCCGCATTCGCGGCTGTGTGCTACAGGCGTCACGTACAGGGAGTGTCGCAGCTATACCGACGGCTAGCAAACGCCCAAAGCGGTCTACGCACCGACAGCTACCAGGCACCCAGCTGCTTAGTAGATAATTTGCGAATGACCTACTCCGGGGTTCCGCGGCGACTGCTGGCATTCAATACTGCCGAAAAACTGCCTTCATGGAAATTAGGGCTGACATAGCTTAACGACTGCCATCAATGATGGCAGCTGGGACCAACGGCTTAACGTGCCTTCCGAAACACTGATGAGCTCGAAATATTGTTTTTATGCCACTTGCGGTCTCCCATCCAAATGGGGACTGCGCCTAGGGTTGCTTAACATGCGTGAGCGCTAATAATGCTAACTACCACTGGGCCTTAGGACTCTTTGGGTTGCGTTAGCGGTGACTGCACCAAATGTTAGGAAGGTGTCATCATCATCATCAGGTCTTTTTAAGTCTCCACTGCAGGAGCATGGCCCTCTCTGTACTACTAAAGCCATATTAGCCAGAGCAGTCAGAGGATTTGACCTACACTCTCCACGCTGGCCAGACGGGTTGGAGAGTCTGTTTTTCCTAAGTCGCCTTCTAAGACATCCACGGGAAGACTTGGAGTGGTCCTATTGTATTCTGCCGGGAACCACACGGCAATAGGAAGGTATATCATACTGTAACCGCGCAAAAATCCAAGGGTGATCTCACAAGTGGGTCAAAGCAAAGGCTTGAACACCTGAATGTACGTATTATATAGGCGACTAGGCGTCGACCTTTGCCATACGTTTTCACCATCTTATAAGCAGTCTTCTTCTTCTTCTTAATGAGGCAAGTATTTAATCAATCTGTATGTAATCAGAGGTTTATTTTTACACTATAACAATTTAATTATTTATAAAAATGTATTTACATTTTCACAAGCTGTTATTTAATTTTATAATCCTTGGGGGAGGCCTATGTCCAGCAGTGGACTTCTTGCGGCTAAAATGATGATGATGATGATGAAGCTGTTATTTAACATTTAGTTGCAAGATTTGATTCTCACAGTGAGAGTCAAGTCATGCAACTAAATTTGAGAGATATTTTGATTGAGCTGAAATTTTGAGTGCTTATGTCTCTCTTAAGTCAAATGATCTGAAGATGGATTTGGTTTGGTTTGGTTCTTCTAAACAAAGAAAGAAACCCCATCGTATTTGAGCTCATTTGATTTGTCTTGGCAAGCACTTTACACTATGAATCGCTCATGATAGAAGCCTGGCACAAAAAAGAAATAATTTGACGGCTATATCGATACCCACAAGGACGTACTCATGGGACACTGCTAGTGTAAAGCAAAGATAAATTATACTCACATGTAACTGTTCATTTTCAGTCTTCACACTAACGTCGTCCTGCAAACACGCCTCCACATAACCAAGCGCTGTTGCTTCTGCACTGTCCGTACTTCCATCGTCAAAATTAGGATAATCATACGTCACTAACTCATCCCCCACAACCATTTCTTCCTTTACATTCCTCTGTACTTCCATAGCTTTGGATATCTCAGGTTCTATATGAGCAGGCAATGAAACCATAATATCACTATGTGCTAAGACCACATCCTTTTCAAAATTCGGTGTTATAATTTCTTCTTTCACTTGTAAGTGTTCATTCTCAAAAGTTTCATTATTGGTAACCATTTCATCAGTTCCGTTATCTGCTGTTATTTCGTTATCGTTGGTTTCTATTTCCGATTTAATTTGGATGGTGATATCTTCTTGACCTTCAGTTTCTACTTTAATGCTCATGTCCATATTGTAGTCTGAAGATTGTTCTGAGGCAGCCATGTCTGAAATAAAGATAGTTTTAAAGGTGTTTTTATGCATTCACCATTTGTATGCATGGTCGACTGACTGTGTCACCTACATGAAATGATGATGACCATGCGTATCTGATATACTTTTATTAAATTCAGAAATAACATATGGGTAAACTTTGAAACACAAGCTAAACAAAGCTGACAAACATCAAAGAGACCTCACCACCCCGTCTGGCCAGCGTGGAGAGTTTAGGCCCTAATATTTATTCTCATAACTAAGTATGTAAAATTTAGAGGCAACTGAATGAAATACTGAAAATAACTCACTACTTAAATACAATTAAATATTGCTTAAAATTTGCATATATAGGTACTTAATTACTAAACAGTTTCAAAAACTTTTAAATTGAAATGTAATGAAATGCAAGTATTTTCTTATCCACCGTAAGTACAATATAATTATACAACAATAAATATTTTGTACATAATAAAGTAATCTAATACTTTTCACATAGAGCTGAGTTATGATGGTATCAAAATTAAAATAATTTCTCACCTGCTAAGTTTGTTTGAATAAAAGTTACACGAATATAATTAGATCCAAAGCAAATTCTTACGGTTTCACGAACGCTAAGTTGTTTCCTTCTTCTAAATTATTAAATTTTACTGTAAGGGCCAGCAGGTACATCGCAAAATTGGATAATTATACCAGCAATTAGTAGCCGACAATATCGAAACATTACACCACTATAACCGAGTCTGTCTTATTTTTTGTACACCAATATCAACCATATAGGCTGAAAGACGTATTGTGCAATTATTTGCACAGATTTTGAATCCATTTTACGGTAAGATTTTAATATAAATTCACATTGGAAAAACGCAGACGATCTGCACATTCTGCAACCATTTTATTTTTGATAGTATTTTTTTTATTTCTATTCATGACGTTTTGATCTTGATGTCATGAAATATTCAGAAAAATAATTCATTGAAATGTTACAAAAACATTGGTTATCATATGCTATATTATACCCGAACAATCGCATTTTGGAAATAACTATAATTTTGAAAAAGTTGTAAATTAAGTTTTATTAAAAGGAGTCTTTGTTTATTTTCCCGAACCGCTATCTTTGAAGAAAAATCATGGCGTCGTAATAATTTTGAATGGATCGCTGCCAAACATTTACTGTATTTTGAAGAACGCATCTTTAATTTGAGAGGTAAAATAAAAACAAAGATTACATGTTTCATTTCACTGTTCGTTTAAATATTGAAAAAATGTGTTTAAATGTATTTATTTGTGCCAGGAGCAGTCCAGACACAGACTACCAATTATGGCTTATACCTTGGACGTGAAATTGCTTCTGAAACACCTCGTAAGTGGTGATTTTGAGGAGAAAATGTGTCTGATCTGTTTACAACCTCTTACTGAACTCTGTGAAAACATTTTCACGAAAATATGTAAAGAAGAACAAGAGTATTGCGTGGCTGATGTTTTAGAGGAGTTGTGTGATTTTAAGGTTAGTATTTCTACCGCTGTTTGACTACTTTGTCCCCAAATTTTTTTTGTTATACCCTATAGTTCCTATGCTATATGGTTATTTTTTATGAACTTAGTAACTCTATCGTTTGATTATATTTATCTTTCAGCCTAGGTTACTCATTGTTTTCATTGTAATTCCTGTCGTTGAAACATAGTACCTATTTTTAAGCTCCAGACTTCAAAAATAATTAAGTAGTAAGAGTATTGATTTTTGCTACCCATACAATTTATATACATTTTATTTTCAGTTTGCTGAAACCGATAACTTTTATGTGTGTACAGAATGCTTTCTAAATGCCTCAAATGCTTACAAGTTCTTTCTAAATACAAGACGGAACAATGAAGTTCTGACATTCTACATAAACGAAATTGAGAGTAGTGTAAATACGACGGAAATACCTGATAAAGTACTCACGGATGCACTATGTATCTCATTGCCGGAATTAACTCCTGCAACACCAGATTTTGACTACAATTTAGATGGTGTTCTGAGACAAAGTAGAGAAGAATCACCCGAAATTGTAGTAAAGAAAGGAAATATTGAAACACGTAATATGTTACGAATGGATGATGATCATATTGTTATTGTCAAGAGTGAAGATGGTACACAAACAATGTACAAGCCTCTGCCTGATGGAAGTCTGGTCGAAATGATTTTGGAGAAGAAGAAGCAGCGTGAAACACATCTGGAGAAAAAAGCGAGGAAGAAACGAGAACCAATGTTGTATAGGCAGTGTAGCCAGTGTCCAATCAAGTACAGATTCATTGCTAAGTTGAAGGAACATATGAGAACAGAGCATGGTATTAATTTGTATGCATGCAAGGTATGTAATGTTTGTTTTCTTGTGTCTTTCTGATGATGATACACATTTTGTAAAAGGAATTCAGTATGGGGTACTGTAAAACCAAGTTCATATGAGGGTTATTTTGCACATGAGCATTTCCATAATAAACAAAAACTTGTTTAAAAGGATTGATGATCTGTGAATAATTTTTATGAAATCCTACAGATTTGCCAAGCCCTCATTGAAGATGAAGAAGAGTTCCGGCAACATGTGAAAACCCATACTAATGTCCACCAGTGCGAGCTGTGCGACACCATATTCCGGAAGCGAGACACCATGATCGCTCACTTGCAGTGGCACAATGACAACCAGAAGAGCAATGGGAAACACGTGTGCACGGTAAGTCAGCTTTACAGCTGCCTTAAGAGCGTATCCTAGCATTAAGTTTTTCATACAAATGTATTCCTCTATTTTCTCTAAAAAACTGTTAACAAAAAAATTTCATTTTAGAAAAACAGTTTTTTTTAAAGAAATAAGTCTTAGGGCCATACCTATATTAAATCTAGATTTTATGAAAAAAGAATTATGCCTCTAGAAGCAGTTTTCAGCGAGAAAATAGATTATATATACATTTCAAATAGTCAATGTACCATTATTAATTTCATCATTACTATCATCATCAGGTCTTTCTTTTTGTCTCCACAGCAGGAGCATGACCCACTCTGTACTACCAGAGAGATAGATGTTAGCCAGAGCAGTCAGTTATTCATTTACAGAGTTATTCATGCATTATGAAAAATATGAAGTCAGACTGCCCTTTTAACATTTTACATTCACCATATGATTTTCTGAAATTCATTTCATCATCAGGTATTTTAAGTTTCCACTGCAGGAGCACGACCTTATCTGTACTCGCAAAGCCATATATTAGCCAGAGCAGAGAAAACAAAAACATAAACATGTTCCAAAAATAATGAATGTATAATGATATTTTAAAATGAAAACAGATGAAAAAAAAAGAAAAGTAAAAAAGAAAGAAATATAATATAATCATTAATCATACAAAGCCCTTCAGGCGAGTAGGCGACCTATACTGTTGAAAAGAGTTTCTTTCGGCATTTCTTCTCTGCAGTGGTCGGTTCCGAAATGCTAGTAGTCTGTAGCTTTTGAACAATAATTAGTAAATGCATAATACTTAATAAGATAATTTTAAATGTGATTTGACGTGAAAAAGTGCCTGCAAGGGCCTATTTTCTGAATAAACGTTTTGAATCTTTTGAATCTGATGTTTAAAAGCTTTGTTTAGCTTGTGTTTCCTAAGTCGCCTTACGACATCCACGGGAAGTGGGGACTGCTTCTATTCTACTCTGCCGGCACCACACTCAGTAAATAAATAAAAACCTTTTTGTTACAGGCTTGTGGAGAAATAGCCAAAGACGAGGAAGGCCTGCAAGACCACATTGATAAGAAGCACAACAAGAACTACACGTGTTATTACTGCGGGCGCATGTACAAGGGCCGGATCAGTTTCGATCAGCACATTGAGAAACACGAGAAATATATGAAGCTTAAAGAGAAGTACGTAAACACATAGGTACATACTATCACGTCTTTATCCCTTGCGGGGTAGACAGAGCCTAAGGTCACATTGAGCATTGTAGCGCATGTGGTGTGGGCGTAAAGGTGGAGCGGAATCAAAGTAGTGATGGTTTACTAGCCGCACATCGCGTATTGATGTGATTCCTTACATTTTCTCACAATCCCTTGACCGGCTTTTACGGTCTGTGTGGGGAGAAAAGCAGCTGGTTTATTCTATGGTTATCCTTTTCTCACAAACCAGAATGGAAAAGCAAGTAAATTCACTTCAGAATTAAATATATTAGGATATTTACCATGATCATGGTCAATGTAAATAGATAGTAATATCGAAAACTCAAAGAAACCACAATAATCACGGTAAATATCCCAATATGTTTAATTCTAATGTTGATAACTGTGAAAGTTTAAAAAAACCCAGTTGTTACGGACAAATATGGCTTGTTATTACTGCGGGAACATATACAAGAGCACGGTTTGTTTCGATCAACACATTGAGATACACGAGAAATATATGAAGCTGAAAGGGAAGTAAGTATACCCACTACTCACGCGTCGCTGACAAATATGGCTTACATACAAGTAATACCACTTTCTACTCATGATATAGGACGGCAAACGAAAAAACGGATTGCGTGATGGTAAGTGATCAGATCACCGCTGCCCATGACAATTGCAACACCAAGGGTGTTACAGGAGCGTCGCCGGCCTTTTATTTTTCTCACTCACCGAACAAAACAAAACCGGTAAAGCTACTATTCAGACGTCGATTTTCTGTGAGACCGTGGTATTTCGTGGAGCCGGCCCATTCTTGCAACTAGCAAAAGTGACATTCGCCAGTAGCGTCGCTCTACCACAACTATTGATGCGTGTTATTACTGCGGACACATTTACAAGGGCAGGATCAGTTGCGATCAGCATATCGAGAAACACTAGAAATACATAAAGCTTAAAATTCAAATATTTATTTTAAATAGGTTGGTCAGAACACTTGGGAGTATGCACGTAATTTTTTTATTTGCTTAAAAATCCTTAATAACCACAGTAAAAAAAATATGAAAGAACTTTTAAAATATCTTAATTAACGACGAAGATGTGAAACTTTAAAGTTTAAATAAGAAAGAGAAGTCCGATATGGACTAGTGACGTCATAGTCTATGTCATGCATACATTTGCCATATAAAATAGTGTTTTCGCGAGTGACATAGACATATTTTCGTAAAATCATTTTTTCTCGTTCGTTTTTGAACCAAATTTTATTCTGTTTTCACTTTCAGTACTTTACTATTGAATATTTTTGGATAAACTGGTACGATAACAGATATTTTTTTCATGCATATTCCCTATTGTCATAAATATACTATTTACATCTGGAAACTGGTTGGCGTCAGTAAGAAGTTTGTAAAGATTAGTAAGTAAACACCATGCACTTGTCACTAATAAATATGGTTCACAAGTAGTACCTCTTGATATCGATGCATGTTGATGACGCATGGGCAGGATCAAGCTCTATCAGCACATCGAGAAATACGAGAAATATATAAAGCTTAAAGAGAAGTAATATACACCCGCTACTTATGGCTATATACACTTTGATTAGTCAAGTGTTAAGTGCACTGTTAAGCTGATAGTGGTGTCCTATACTGTTAAGTATGCGGTGTTTAGTTCATCCCTAAAAACTCACGAACAACAAACACGAGTTCATAAACTAAACACTTAACAGTCCTGCCTCGACGTGTTTAGTGCGTTTAGTAGCAAGTGAGGGGCGAAGACGGGACGCGCGGGAGGAACTACTCGCAGAAAAATAGAAACTGCTGTAAATACTGTACTTCGCTAAGCACTAAACACTTAACACTAAACGGAAACTGTCCGAACGTGTTTTTTAATAAACACTAAACATAAAAAGAGCCACTCGCACTAAACACTAATCAAAGTGAGGCAAAGGCATTACTTGTCGCAGACGAATAAGTAATGTTCACAAGTTATATTACTTGTCAGCCGCGTGGCTTTAACATCATTTTGTATTTATGAATAGTCTACTATTCATCATCATTAAAATTTAAGAGCAAGGCTCTTGTCGGTGAAGCTCCCTCTATCTGTACTTGTCCTCTGCGAATCTCTTAACACCCTGGTATGACATATATATATATTACACTTCCCACTTTTTCCTTTATTTCTTTGAAGTAACTGTGCCTGGGCTTTCCTCTCTCCCTTCTTCTTTCTATTTTGCCTTCTATAATAGTTTTCATAAACTGGTAGTGTCGCAACAGGTGTCCTATCATCATATTTCCTCTTCGATTGGCAGCGGCGGATTTACAAATTTGCCGCTAGTAGTCTATTCAAACTTGCCGCCCCTACTGAGTATTGAAATTCAATACGTTAGTTTAGTTCACAATCATATTAATTACATTTAGTTATTCAGAAATTGCTACTTTATGATGTGTTCTATCGTCCTCATTACATCGACTTTTTCCCGTTATTAGTATGATTGTGAAGTAGGTGATATAGTGAAGTAGCCACGGGTAACAGCTAGTCTTTTATATACGGATTACGAACGTAATGTGTATAAATATAATTATATTTTTTTTTTATTATTTGGGCTAAATTTGCCGCCCCTCTAAATATGCCGCCCTAGGCTTCAGCCTACTAAGCCTATTGGTAAATCCGCCACTGTCGATTGGCTATAGTTGTTAAAACATATCTTTTTTCCGTTGAGGTCCAAAATGTCCCTTTCCCAAAATGTCCCCTGGTTTCAAAATGTCCCTTTCCCAAAATGTCCCTTCCTCGAAAAGTCCCTTTCCCAAAATGTCCCTTCCTCAAAATGTCCCTTCTTCAAAATGTCCCTTCTCCAAAATGTTCCTTCCTCAAAATATTCCTTTTCCAAAAATTCTTATACCTTATCTTTGTATTAACAAAATTAGATAATTGGATGCTTATTTACATTTATTGCACGAAAAAATAATATGCTCTGATTTTTTATAATTTTTAATAGTACCTAAGTTAGTTTGTTTTACAGTTAATTTACTAAAACTAGGGAATTTCCGTTGGACTTTATTAAAAAAAAGAATTATCTAATTTCTCTTTTCGTGGATTGAAAGGCGAAATTTAGGTAAATAAGCACCTGATCGTTTAAGCGATTTAATTATAAGTACAATGAGATAATCTGGGCATATCAATAAAGCAACAGAATCTAATCAAATCATTTATTGATTAATGATGATAATCATAAACAAAACATAGTCAAAACAATAAATCACAGGATACCAGATTAGGTACTACACTCTTATGATTTATTTGAAATACTACAAAAAATTATTTAAATAAGCTCAGTCTCAAATATATAATTTTTTTTTTAAATTGAACCAATATTAGTTCTTTTTCTTGCATTTTTCCCAAAAGTCGGTTATACTTTCTGTCAAATTGAATATCTCTGAGCCTTCTTTTTCGAGTCATCTTCTTAAATAGATAATCTTTGTGGAGAAAGGACGTAATATTGGAAATTAGTACTTTGAGATCCTACTGCTCCCGAGGGTTCGACATTAACACGGGCTGAGCCAAAAAGCAAAAGCTAGTATTTATAAATGCGAAAGTGAGTTTGTATATTTGTTTGTTACGCTTTCACGCCCTATCTAATGAACCGATCTCATGAAATTTTTCATATACGTAGATAAGGCTACGGAGGACATAACGCGGACGAAGTCGCGGGCAAAAGCTAGTTATCTATAAATATAAGGGGACTTCATAAAGCAAAAGCTGTGCAAAAATGACTGTACCAAATTGGATGCAAGTTTTCACAGTTTTTTGCATATTCTTTTTTATTAGTGCACCACCTATACCTACCTAGAAGTCGACTTAGCTATTATGCGAAACCGGAGCGGGTCATTAGTTTATCGAACGAGCGAGCGAAGTGAGCGAAGTTCTCTGAGTCTACTTGGACAATCCGGCGTTTTTACGTATGTATGTAAGTATGTTTGTTCGACGATAACTCAAATAATTTAGATCGGAGCTTAATGAAATTTGGTAGGCGTGTAGTAGTAACCAATGGAATTTTTAAGTTCGAACATGAGCCAAATCGATCAAGAGGTTGCCGAGATATGGGGTTTGCGAGTTCACAGTTCGGGGCGAACTACTAGTTACTAAAACTTTTAAGGGAAGGGACATTTTGGGGAAGGGACATTTTGGGAAAGGGACATTTTGGGGAAGGGACATTTTGGGAAAAGGACATTTTGGGAAAGGGACATTTTGAAACCAGGGGACATTTTGGGAAAGGGACATTATGGACCTCAACGCTTTTTTCTCCTGCTTTCCTTAAATCCTCTTCGTTTGTTATTTTTCCAGCGAATTTTCTTCATTCTTCTCCAGCACCACATTTCAAATGCTTCTTACTACTACGACTATTACGAAATCAATTACTACTACTATGGAACCCTACTAAATGTAGTTTTTTTATTATAATTGTTTTACGGCCTTGGATACGAGTCCTTTAGAGCCTTTCTTCATTTATTTCGCTAGTTTGCGAGTAATTCAAACGAAATGATGGTGTAATTCATTTCGTTTGTTTGATGAAGCCCCTGGCGACAATTCTTCGCGAATCCACTGGTAACATCAAAGACGACGCAGTAAGGCAGATAACCACCAGCCCGCTATGTAAATCTCACTACAGCCGCACTATGACAGTCTATTTTAGTTATTCCACACATTGTTCATAAATATGAGCATTTATAACAACAATTACACCAATTCCACATTATAAAGTCCACTAGAATCAATTTGCTAAACAATCTAAAACAAACACCGTGTAGTCTGCTAAAATTCCCGCCAAGAACTCTCAATATCGGCTTTTGTATTCCAGGCGTAAAAACCCAGATAAACGCGTAGAAAAGCAGAAGCCGGCGGAGGCCAAACAGCGCGACGCCAAGCGGTTCACCTGCGAGACTTGCGGCCGACACTTCCTGGGCGAGCGCACGCTCGTGTGGCACACACGCCTGCACACCAACGAGAGGCCATTTGCTTGTGACGTAAGCTTCAGACCTTGTGAATAACTAGAAAGATATTATAACGTGGTTATAATTCCCGTGTATTCCCGGTTGGCCCCATTATTTTCGTCCCATTAAGTAAAAAAAGTCGGGTAAGTAAAAAAAATCCTTTCCCGTTGACCCCATTGTTCACATAGGCAATGGGGCCAAGGTAAAATTACACGTGTCGTTGCCCACTTTATTTATTTTTTGTTTTTTTTTTAACGGACGTGGTATAGCGCGGTCTGTTTGTTTTTTCCTTTTTGTTTTTGTAAATCTTCATATAAAGACAATCATTTGAAATTTCAACGTAATGGGGCCAACGGGAACAAATTTTAATTATTTTATTAATTTCCCGCTGATCCCATTAATGGGACGACGGGCGATGGGGCCAACGGGTATACACGATAATTCCATCTCACTGTAAATAAACCACCGAAAATCCTAGAAGGGGTGACTCATCCCGGCATCATTAATAACTTTTCGTAGGGGACCAATGCAAAAATTGCCAGGCCGTCCGAACACTTTTGTATAAAAATGTTTTTTTGAGCTTCCAGCGTGGAGAGTGTAGGCCAATTCCTCTGACTACTCAAGCTTATATATGGCTCTGGTAGTATAGAGAGGGTCGTGCTCCTGCAGTGGAGACTAAAAAAGACTTACAGGCCTATTTGCAAAATTTTGACAACTACGGTGTACATAATTATGATGGTAACTCCGATATTCATTGCAGCTTCCGTATGAATGATAAATTTTATTTAAGATACGAAAACCGTATAGGATGTTAAAGTGACTTTCAAAATGTACACCGAGTTAGCAAATAGACCTGATAATGATGATGTACCATGTAGGAGCGGTGCGTTCGATGATGGAGCAGATGTTAGCAACGGTGTAGACTGCGTCTTCTGAGTCCTCTGACTGCTCTGGCTAATATATGGCTCTGGTAGTACAGAGAGGGTCGTGCTCCTGCAGTGGAGACTAAAAAGACCTGATGATGATGATGATGAGCTTCCAACATTGGTCCCATCCTATAGGAAAAGTTATTTATTTTGACAGGCTGACTCACCTCTTCGAATATCTGTATAATGTTATATTTAATAGGTATTTTTGTGCATTCACAATGCTATTCTGATTTACTCTTTATTAAATTAAGAAATAAAATATGGGTAAAATAGCTGTGTGGTTCCCTGCAGAGTAGAATAGGACCACTCTAAGTCTTCCCGTGGATGTCCTATAAGGCGACTAAGGAAACACCAGCTAAACAAAGCTTATTAACATCAAAGAGATTTTTCCAACCAGTCTGGCCAGCGTGGACAGTCTTGAATAAATTCTCTGAGTATTCTGGATAATATATGACTGGTACGCCGTGTGGTTCCCGGCAGAGTAGAATAGGACCACTCCAAGTCATCCCGTGGATGTCGTAAAAGGCGACTAAGGAAACACCAGCTAAACAAAGCTTATTAACATCAAAGTGACCTCTCCACCCCGTCTGGCCAGTGTGGAGAGTGTAGGCCAAATCCTCTGAATAACTAAGGCTAGTATCTGGCTCTGGTAGTACAGAGAGGGTCGTGCTCCTGCAGTGGAGACTAGAAAGACCTGATGATGATGATGAATAAGTACAGAGAGGGTCGAGCTCCTGCAGTGGAGACTAAAAAGACCTGATGATGATGATGATACGGAAGAAAAAAATTCACGCGAGTAGGATTTGAACAGTTAGTCTTTAAGTACTCGTTCAAAGAGTGAAGACTAACGGTAAAAACTTTGGGTTCAAATCCTACTTATGTGGATTTTTTCCCATATATTATTTCTTTATTTAATAAGAGTATATTGTTATAAAAGATGCAATGATTATCAACACATATAACTTTACAGGTGTGCGGCAAAGGCTTCGTGTCAGAGAATCGTCGCAACCAACACGCCTTGTGTGCCCACACCGTGCCTACACGAAGATGTCCGCTCTGCCCCGCTCTGTTCCATCTGAGGTCTATGGTCAACACTCATATCAAGAAGGTAGGTCATCTATCATACTTGATTGTTTGTTTTGTTTTTCGTATGTGTAAGTGGCCAACACTGGTGTCAGATTTTTCAAGCTGCCTTAAGGCATCTGACATAGCTTAACGACTGCCATCAACGATGACAGCCGGGACCAACGGCTTAACGTGCCTTCCGAAGCACGGAGGAGCTCGATATATTTTTATGCCACTTGCGGTCATCCATCCAAGTAGGAACTGCACCAGGGGTTGCTTAACATACGTAAGCGCTCATAGAGCTCACACCCACTGGACCATCGGGCTCCTTATCATACTAATATAGAGGAAAGATTGTTTGTTTGAATTGAATAGGCACCGAAACGACTAAACCGATTCTCAAAATTCTTTCACCTATAGATAGCTTATTTTATCTGCGGGTGACATAGACATTACGCGAGTTAAAGGTGCGTTAGCCATATTAACACCGCTTCGCTTCGACTCTGAGCTAGTATGAACTCACCCTAAGCTGGATATATGCCGAATGCTTATAATAAACCGATGACTATAATAGCCAGCTTGCTGAGTAAGAGCGTCATACGACGTTTTTCAATGCAATAAATTGAGCAATTTTTTATGATAATAAATTGCGCTTGTATTATTTGAACCTTACCGTACTTGCATCATTGTATCCAGGTACACCTAAAGGCACACAAGCGCCGCAACCGCACCATGCGACCACAGCAGGTGTTCTGGGACACTCAGCCCGTGCCCATCCAGGAGCTCAGCGTCTCCATCCAGAGCGACATTCTGGAGCTGCAGGCCGCCGGACACACAGACAGACAGGTTTTATTGTGAGCTAGTAGTTATCATCATCATCATCTACAGCAGGTGTTCTGATAGTCGTTAAAGGAACCACGTCAGAGGCCGAGAGGCGGTTCCGAAGAACTCTGACACCAGGGTGTGCATGGTCGACTGACCGTGTCACCTACACGAAATGATGATGATGATTGTGTTCTGGGACACTCAGCCCGTGCCCATCCAAGAGCTCAGCGACATTCTGGAGCTGCAGGCCGCCGGACACAGTCTTTCCGTGGATGTCGTAGAAGGCGACTTGGCAACACAAGCTAAACAAGGCTAAGAAACATCAAAGAGACCTCTCCAACCCGTCTGGCCAGCGTGGAGATTGTAGACCAAATCCTCTGACTGCTCTAGCTAATATATGGCTCTGGTGATACAGTGGGTCGTGCTCCTGCAGTGACTAAAAAGACCATGAAGATGATGATAATGAATAGGCATCATCATCAAAATTTAAGAGCGACGTGGCCGAAGTAACGGGAAATGAGCTAGTGTCCTATAAAAATCCGCTTTCGTAACTCAGTACCAAACTTTCTAATATAAATTTTCTTTTCCAGATGACAGACGTGTAACGTCGTGTAGTATCAAGTTATCATCCAATCGGAACATTTGTTCACATAGTAAGCAAATGAGGCGGAATCATAGATCTTGTTATTATAATTATCACTATTTATTGTAATGTAGCAAAATTATGTTTTACAATTTATTCTGCACACGGTGCGCTAAAACGAATCATAAAGCGTCAAAAACTGCCGTACGCAATTGTAAATTTTTGTGCCTTGGGCAATTGGGGATACGCCCTGCCACCGCGCTCTTAGATGCTACTGTTCTGTTTAAATGATCAATAAATATTTCTGTAATAAAATTATTTTGCCCGAAAATGAGTTTTTATTTGATTCGTACTGTTGGAACCCAGTTTAGAAGGGTGCTCCCAAATATTGTTACGAATATACTAAGATCCGTCTCCACGAACTAGAGTCCGCTTCTATCTTAGATTATTATACATTCTATTGTATAACCGATACGATTGACATTCACTCGCACTTGCCACTCATCGCATCCCGGATATCGCCGTGTGTAGACACATGCATGTATGGAAATTTAGCATGACGATGAAATCGTCGCGATTCTCTCGTTCGAGAAGTGTATCCACGAGCGAGAGAATCGCGACGAGTCCACGTTTCTATATTACATTACTATACATTCTATTGTATAAGCGATAAGATTGACATTCGCTCGCACTCTGCCACTCGTCGGCTCACCGCAATAGCGTATAGTGTATAGAAAGACAAAAAAAGGGCGATAAAATCACCACCAATTTCTCGGTCATGGAGACGACAGTTCCTAAAATATTGTCGTAGATGTCAGATGTCGTTATCCATAGACAACAGATTTTTTACAAAATTATCTTTTGAACGGTAGTAATACGGGCACGGTAATTGAATTACCCTACTTACTTACTACTTTAGTTGAAAGTTAGAACAGCGTTTACTAGACTTACGAGAGAGGTGGTCACATAAAAATTCAATACAATATAATGTTTTCTTATGTTTTCGCGATTGTTACACATTTAAATAAAATTATTTTAATACGGTTTTTATCGCGTTTATTACATTATTTATACACCTAACGTTTCGAGCACTTTACAGTGTTCGTGGTCGCAGGTAGACTAAGTTGACATTTGTCTAGTATTTTATAAGAACTGCTAAATCTACCGCCTAAAATATTTATTGATAACGTAATAAACGCGATAAAAACCGTATTAAAATAATTTTATTTAAATCAATACAATATATTTCATCAGTTGGTAGAATTTCTGAAGATAGAATCAGTCTGCATTTACACACAAATATGACAATTAATAAGTGTTCAAAGAAACCTATATTAAATAAACGATTGAATTTTGATCTACCTATGTAAAATAAAACTTCAACCAACTTCAAAATCACTTTTTGCTAGTGTTGACTGATCTTGGGTTGTCTGTGTGAGAAAAGTCGTCGACATAGTTAATAAATAAATAAAAAACAATTCCTTTTGTATGTACATTTATTCCGCTTTTTTTGTTCACTTTTAAATTATTTTTTCCAGATATATATTTTTATATATAATCAATTGGCTATCGGTATATACAACTTACACAAAGTCTGGCGCTACATTTGAGTCTTATATCTAGGTGGAATCATTGTTTATATCTAATCTAAGAAATCCGTGTCATCACACGCTTAGACAAAAATATACATTTATTCACTAATGAGAAAATAATTTTGAAAGTAGAAGAAATCTCTTTGCTTCATCGAAAATAATATAAATTGCAATTTAACCATTCTTTAAACTCTATGATAAAAGATATTAATTTCAATAAATGCGTAATCTATTTAAATTCGTCGGCACATTTTTGAGTATAAAATTTTTGTACATAGTTATAAGCCCTTAACAAAACTGCGGTAACGAAATTCGCATACAAATATTACATATTTACATACATGAACTCAAAATGTAGAGCTGTGCCAATAATGCTTCGGTATAAAGCGCAATCCTTAGGAGTAGCAAAATAAGAAAATTGATATTCTGACAGAGCTAATGGCAATATTAGTAAAAACTTGTTACTTCGCCCCCATGGGTTGCAATGTTCTGCCAGCTCCTTTACTGCACTCTTTATTATAAGTGATGCACTCTTTATTATAAGTGAGTTAATCTCACTTTGCAATTTTGAAGTGCCGCAACGCTCAAGAGCCGTGAGAGCGAAGGAAAACTCCACAAACTGCATCGAAATAAATGTCTTGGGGCAATGATTAAGTAACGTACATTTAACACTTGTAAGGACATTCGATCAGCATCTATGGAAATTATATCTAAAACCAGTGTTGGCCACTTACACATACGAAAAACAAACATATCTAAAACCTGTAATTTCTAAGTAACGGTTACCAATTCAAAGCTGTGCCGTCAAATCAATAGATTACGGATACACTGTACAATAATAAACATTATGGAAGTACACATTCATATAAAAGTATTAAAAAAATACAATTTATAATACACATTACAACAATACAACATCTTTGTCTTTATAGATCGAGAACTTGAGAAATAGTGTGCGTTCACTACTTTTATCATATAACGAGCATGAAAATCCGTATGAAAATCCGTACATTTCTTATTTTGTATAGCAGTTATGATGAATTATATAACACCAGTGGGAACTGCAACATCTTGGAATCTTAGAACACTTTCTTGGAAACATAGCCCTAAAATGCCCGAAATAAGATGGTCCGACTTGTCATTCAACACGGCTTTGGAATTATTAAATCTGCCCTGTACATTTCAAAGGCGTTTATACTGCCATCCTCATCGTCATTAAAATGGGCGTTAACAAGGATAGCAATTAAAAAATGGCCCTCTAGCCATTCTATTCCTAGAACACTAGAATTCCATAGACAGTGTATTTCCTAGTGAACGCATACCACATGATAAAAAGACCGTAAGGTCAAGGAAACATATATTTGAACACATAAACGACATTTCTTCCACTTTGTACTTTCCAACCATTTGCAAGAAATATCATCGAATCAACATTTCACAGCAAAAATAATACTTTCTACAATGGCAATATTCTTTGTGATATGAAACTAGAATGATATGGAGCTGAATATTACAAAGCCTAAATTAATCATCTACCTAAGTTAATATGTGGAACTGACAGCACCAAATTTTTAATCCACCCCCGCGACAAAGCATCTTCGATAAGCCATCGACAAAGTTTATACCGCGCTATGGACCAATGTGGACAATCAGTGGCATACATGAAGTATACCTTAGAATACAGAAGTCTTAGGGAAAAACCCCTGCAATTCCCAAGTCCAAGATTTCGATTCCAAGGACTAGTGCCAACTTGCTTTATTACTCCGAAAATCAAGTTAGCGATTTTTTTTCGATTAATACTAATGTGATATACTAACCGAGACACGCGCACGTAGTCGTCCCAGTCCTCACTATTGATTTCAGATATATATTCGCCTTGAGGAAGACCTCCGGATGAGGTCGGTGGTGTGACCCATATATAACATATTAATAAAGATGGCGATGTTTAGTGCTAGAAAAAAGTTGTCTTTGGTGCTATGCCGCCAGAAAGTTAAAATAAGAGGGTGTATCAAGTCGTGTGGGAGTCATGCACGGTCAAATTTTACGTAGCCCAACCCGAAAACTCGAATAATCAGCTGTTACATACAAACCGAAATACCGCGATAAAAAGTATGAAAGATTTTTACATTAAGATTTCAGGGTTGGTTCTTTATTAATGTTTGGTACCTATTGAGTATTCTCACCCTCTTTTTAAATAATATAGCTTCTCTAACTAGCTTTGTATAAACCAAAAATGATTGAAACTTCGTATTTAAAGTACACCCACTAACAAGCTAAACGTGGCCTTTGGGTTTTATGATCTTGGGCTCTGTCTACCCCGCAAGGGGTAAAAAACGTGATAATATGTATGTCAAATAATAAGAAGACGATTGTGTGTCTACAAGTAACTTAAAATTTCAGTGAAACAAGTTCTTAATACTATAAATGAGGTGTAAATTAAAAGTTTTAGTAAGATTTGGGGAAGGCGTGATTTAAAACATATGTTTCACGCTTTTTTCGAGAAGTTCCCCGGAGGCGAGAATGGCTACTTAAACATAATCCTGTTGCTACCTAAGTATTAACTTGTAAGTAAAATTCGTACCCTGTAACATTTGTTTTATTAGTGGTTAAAAATATCAGCCTAACGCCCGAATACTCAAAGGCACCTTAATTAAAAACGTTCTCAAGTCTCGTTCTATCACTGTCTAGATATCAAGACAAACATAGTAAGAGATTTCAGAATATTATAAGATTATTTTGAATATTCGGGTGCAATATGTCCAATTAAATCAAGTCAAACTATTTTAGGGTATTTCAGTCCATGATATTGAACAACTTCAAACAGAGGAGCCCTAAACGTGGTACCTTCTCATTTGGCAAGGCTGCTTCGGAAGGCACGTTAAGCCGACGTCTGAGCCGCATCTAAGGATGGCAGTGATTGAGCTATGTCAGATGTCTTTAAACAGCTTAAACAAGCTTTCACCAAGAAACATACCTTCTTGCGCCGAAGTCAATACTGATATTAGATTTTTTCAATTTGCCTATCGAAATAGTATTTTTTATATGATCACTAACAAACTTGGATCAGTATGGTAAGTACAATATATATGATCTATTATTTTTTTATCATGGACTAAATTTACTATTAAAATAGTTTGATATCATGTAAATAATGTTGGCTAATATTAATATTGTTGAACTAAGTAATTCGATTTCGTAACATAACAAATAATATTTCTTGCAAATGTCCGTAGTGATAGGAGCGAGTAGTAAAAGCTGACAAGAAAGAGACCGAAAACACGAAGATCGTAAGTAATTTCTTCTATTAGCAAAAGCAACTGATGCATTATAGCCGAGCTGATATGAATTCTGAGTAGGTAGGCCACTCTGGGGAGGGAAAAATAAAAGGCCGACAACACCCTTGGCGTTGCAGTTGTCCATGGGCAGCGGAATCACTTACCATCAGGCGACTCGTTTGCCGTCCTGACATAAAAAAGGTTCTTTGGGCTCCTAAGTCGATGGACACCTAATTAAACAGTTTGGACCTGGTGAAGACATGATCGTTGTTCTTCGAGAAACTCTCCTATAAAATTCATAAGTATCGTTTTGCTGCTCGTTTTATTAAATCCTTTCAAATATCTGAACGGATAATAATAAAACTTTTTAACGCAAAAATTTACTGCCGAAAAGCGAAAAACAAACATTGCACCCCCGTTTTTCAACCGTTGTTTGTTTTTTTAGGGTTCCGTACAAAAAATGAAAAACGGAACCCTTATAGGATCACTCGAGCGTCTGTCCGTCCGTCCGTCTGTCACAGTCGATTTTCTCCGAATCTACTGAACCAAATTAAATGAAATTTGGTAAGATCGTGTAAACCTATGACCCAAACACGGATGTGCAAAGTAAATATATATTTTTTTTAAATAAGGGTCAGTTTAGGGGGTCCAAATAGAAAATGTAAAAAAAAAAAGTTTTGCAAACCTTACCGTGTTATATATCAAATGAAAGGGCTTGTTATGAGGATCTCAAAAATATTTTTTTTTTGATCGGGAAAAATCAATACTTTTGATTTTATTCACGAAAGAAGCCAAAATTTGACCATTCCCCCCCCCTGATCTCCGAAACTACTGGGCCTAAAATTTCAAAAAATTACAATATATAGTTTATTGCTTGAAGATTACAGGAAAAATAATAAGAATTCTATCAGTTAAAAATAAAGTGGTAAACTCACTATAATAAGTTCACCTAGGGAAATAGTTCACTAAAACACCACTAGATAGCGCTAGTCAATTGAATAAAACATTTTTGCACATTGTGTGTGTGTTGACGAAACATATTGTACGGAACCCTCATTGCGTGAGTTTGACTCACACTTGGCCGGTTTTTTTTTTTGAATGGACTACGTAGCTAGAATGAGCTTTCGCTACTTCACCGGACTTTTGAGATGAGGGCAGAGTGCCCTCAACCTGTAAGGCAATCTTCACCAAAGGGTTCCCAGGAGGGACGAACCTCGGCTTTGGGCGTTGCCTGGGTGCGCAAGGCTTGGAGAGACAGCAAACTCTCATATGCCTGATGGGCCGCGTTTTGCATGCATGACCTAAAGGGTCGAACTGAGAAACAATGGCAAAGCCTTTAGAGCAGCAACTCTCATGTTTTGCCGTATGGGCCGAACCTTTAGGGTTGGTTTTTTTATCCAAATTTATATGGGATAAACTTCAGTTACTTTGTTAAAAAATATACGTGATCACATCACACCCAAAAAATAATAAACTTGATAACCTCCTCCGCATTTTCGTCTCTTGAAAAGGTAATCAAATGTATGCCTATATACTTGCTGTTTTTCAAAACGATAGTCATTTGCCCTTTAAAGGTTAAATATACCATTTTTATTATTATCTCAAAATCCCAACTAATATAAATGCGAAAGGAAGTTTGTATATTTGTTTATTACCTCTTCACGCTATATCTGCTGAACCAATCTTCTTGAAATTTGGCATACACATAGGCTAGGGTACTGAGAGTACCTTTTACCCGGAAAAAGTACTATTCCTGTGGGATTGGCGATAATCGACTCTACAAATTAATACGGTAAAATTATACACGACCGAAGCCGCGGGTAAATGCTAGTTGTAAATAGCGACCAGACGATCACCGAATCCTTCCCTCTCTTTCCGTCAGCCCTCACTGTGATAAGCAATGTTCAACTTACATGCCGCCGACGTCCGGGACCTGCAAGCAAACACGGGACCGTACGTATGTATGTAGCGCTTGTCAACTTAGCCTATGGGCACCACACAAACTGAACTAACGGCCGACACTATTTACTGGGGGTTTTGTGGTGGGAAGTCAAGGGGTGCAGTTGGAGTTTGCCTTAAATGATTTTGCAAATTGATTTTAGTGGACTTTATAATATGAAATCGGTGTAGTTTAGTGTTATAAATGCTCGCTCATGAACAATTTGTGAAATAGTTGAAGTAGACTATTATATGGACTCGTATAGATCGCCATCTTTGATGCTACTTGTTAAGGGGGAACAGTAGGCACAGTAGCGACGCCAATCATTTTATTCCTAATACTTTACAAATAGAAAGAAATTCAAGAATATAAACAATACAAGTCTTAGTAAATAACCTGAAGTATTTTTGGAATCATGTTTTGATATTATGAGAATCAGTCATTGAGAGAAAAAGTGATAACCGCCAAAAACGGCCGTTATTGGCGGTAATCAGATTCTCATAATTCTCACTGATTCCGATAGTAATAAACATGATTCCAAAAATACTTCAGGTTATTTACTAAGGCTTGTATTGTTTATATTCTTGAATTCCTTTCTATTTGTAAAGTATTAGGAATAAAATGATTGGCGTCGCTACTGTGCCTAGTGTTCCCCCTTAAAACATTACCGTACAACTCCGATACTTAGTATCTCAATTTACTGGACATTGGCAGAATCACTGAAATCTCGGTGGAAGCCATATTATAAAACAGAAGAAGAAGAACTATTTACTAACGGAACTTCGGATTATAGGTGTTGATGCCTATCAATCTACGATTTACAGTTACAATGCGGTTTTTGCTTGCTTGAACTTTTTATTTGAAAATACAAAAACCGCATTGTAACAGTAAATCCTAGATTGATAGGCATCAACACCTGCCATAGTAAATAGGGGGGATGGTCGGTAAACAAGTATTAAAAGGCATGAACCTCGACAGGAAGGTCATCATCATCAGCAGGTCTTTTTTAGTCTACTGCAGGAATACGACTCCCGTACTACCATATAACTATCGCCCGATTACTCAAAGGCATTTTACATGCATCTCAACTAAAATCGTTCTCAAGTTTCGTTTTGTTACTGTCTAGAGAACCTAGCAAGACAAAGAAAGTCTGAGATTTAAGATTGTCATTTGACGATTCTTTTGAATAGTAGGGGGGTTATAATGTAAAAATTGTAATTTAGTAACCCCATGTTCCCAAATCCATACAAATATTATAAATGCGAAAGTTACTCTGTCTCGCTTTTACGCCATCATCATCATCATCAGCCTATAGTCGTCCACTGCTGGACATAGGCCTCCCCAATTGCACGCCATCTAGATTTACCTTCAGCTGCTCGCATCCAGCTCTTTCACGCCAAAGGTGCTGAACTGATTAAAATGAAATTTGGTACACAGATAGTCTAGAGACTGAAAAGGACATAGGCTATTTTTTCCACGCAAACGAAGTCGCAGGCACAGCAAGTTAAGTATATAGCTGGTTTATTGATTTGAGTCTGCCACAACGTTTGGATAATTTTTTTGGCCGTTAATAAAGTTTGTATTATGCAAGGTCTTAAACTATCCGTTTGAACCTTTCGTGGATGGTTGATTCTGTTTCAGATAATTCAAGAATTTGTATTCTGAACACTAGATGGCAGCACCTAGAAATCGAATTTTATAAACTGTCAATATTCAATAAAACCAGTTCTTTAGTCCTTATGTCTTGATGCTGCCATCATTCATCACATCAATGATCACTATTATAGGCATACTGATGACCCGTAGGCCTACAAAACGAAAGATCGAATATCACAAAACAAATCCATTAATTCGACCATCGTTTTTAGCAATAACTCAGCAATTTTCAGTAAACAATAATTTCTAAAGAGACTCGGGGGGCTTGGGTAGATTATTTACTGAAAATTGATAAATCACGCATATATTTAGTAACTCCTATCAAATTATTTAGGAACCAAAAAAGAACGTGAATTTGTTAATTTTGAGTTAAAAATTTGTAAAGAGGCTCGGTTAAATTAGATTTTAATTCAAAATTGGCAAACTCACTAAAAAGACAAATATGCGACCACTTACGCCCATAGCACACAGCCACGAATGCGGAACGGAAGCGTTCCGGAACGAAACATAGGCTAAACCGCGAAACGCTGTCTAGTATGATTTTGTTTGGTGCGTCTCACACTACAGGCGGAACGAAACCGAAACGGATTCGTACAACAGCGTTTCTCGGTTTCGCCAATGTTTCGTTCCGGAACGCTTCCGTTTCGCATTCGCGGCTGTGTGCTACAGACGTTAACAGACCGTCTAACTGAAGAATGAAGGGGCGGAGTGGGGTGGAAGCGTGAAAGTACCTCACTATCACACGCGATTTATACATATTATCACACTAGTTTGTCAGTATTCAGAATATAATGTTCATAGGAGGCTCGGTGAATAACAAATAGACTAAATACTGACAAATCATGTGTTAAAATTTATATATGAGCTGATAAAAATCAACTGAATCTCTTTTACAAGTAGCTTCAATCCATGATTTTAAACAACTTGCCACACAAACATTGTAGGAGTAATTTTTTTGTAGCTTATCCTTCACAAAAACAAGTAGTGCAAGTTCAAGTAATATTGACTGAAGCAATACATAAAATACTTCAGTCGATTTTGTGAGCCATTATATCTATAAATAAATCATAAATATTACAAAAACAGAATCAACGGCCACAATCCCCGATAACACATTCGGGTATAATTAATATAATAATAATATTTACATTTTTTTATTTTTATTTTAACATAGAAATGCATCACACTAACTATACATAAACTTACGTAGGTACGGTGTCGACGTCGTCTCGTAATCTAAGAACAATACCAATTAAGAAGTGAATTAAAAAAATATTTTTTTAATTGTTTGTGTCGGATATATGCTTGTTTATTATACATATATTTGGATTTACGTGAGGCAACACCATAGCATTACTTACATTGATTATCTCATACTTTAGCTATTTAGGTGAAAAGAAACATCTGTCATCATAATGTATCTAGTAGTCTGCAGCTTTTGAACAATTAACTAAATACGTATTATCTATAAAAGATAATTTTAAAAATGGTATGTCGTAAAAAAGCCTGCAAAGGCTTTTTTTACGACACGTTTTGATTTTAGTTTTTTTTTTATTGATTAATAATAATAATAGTCACGAGATAAAGCAAAACGATGTTAATATGGCAAACTCACCTTTAAGTTATCAGCGTAATGCTCATATTCCTTCTGAGATCGAAATAAATGACGCGTGAATACGCGTCTGTGCGCGAATTTCGCGCTTCTAAATCTCACAGACGAAAATTATAACATCCAGTCCTGGATCTAGGGAAGGGGAGGGGGAGAGGGGGGCTAGCCGGGGCCTACACTTCGGGTGACAATTTTCAAGCCGGCGAAATTACAATGGGAAGGGTTGGAACATAAATCACGTTGTGGATGCAGTGTGTATGTATCCTATTGCTAAAGGCCCTAAACACCCAAAAAGTGTCTTTGGCTATAGATCATAGGGTCCAAGGCAATTACATGCTACTTTCTCTAGTTCACCCAGACGTAATTGAACCATACTGAACTTAGTAAACGATAGCAGGACTGTGAGGGACAGACATAACAGGTCAATGCACATTATTGACTCACTAACTGGCGATTACTATAGATTTGTCGGCGAGAACAATAAAAGAGGTTGTTTTGACTACACCCCGAGACACAGTACGTGATTTTGCCGCAACGGCGGTTGGCGCTAGTGTCGCAGTCACGTGCTCACGGAACGTCGGGGGCAACGCGCCGAGCAAGCGCAGTTGTTATGCGGCTGGCGCGAGGCGCACACGCATTATCTCCGACGGATCGTTTGTCTCGCAGTTGATTCTTTGTTTTTGTAATCGATAGTTAAAATCGTGTTTAAATAAATTCAGTTACTTTGATTAGTGAAAAACCGGTGTTTCTTTGTTAACTGTGAGCCTAAATAACGCTTCTGGTATCTATTTGCCGACAGATTTGTAAATTTTGCATAAGTATTGCCTCAAAGTAAAATTCACTATTTTAATGCGGTTTAAGATATATACGTAGTTATTAATTTGAATATTTACCTAAACATTCTTCTTCTAAAGAAGATACAATTCACAGAAGTGAAAAACTTCAACTTGTCTGTTGGGATTTCGTCATTTGACAGATTTTTTTTTTTTAACTATCAAGGTAATATCTTTTTTAGTAATATCTTATTTACCTGTCCTTTGTAACTGTCCAAGTAAACACCAGATCAAACCGAATTTATTTGTTTGCCGATTGTCCACCAACATTATCCACAATCTGTCTTAATAAGACGATTATAGAATGAGATTAAATGCTTGTAGACACTTTTCACCACTTTTAATGAAGTGTCATTAAGCAGCAGATAAAGGGTCATTCATTTATTACGTAAGCAACAAATGGGAGGTCCAGGCTTGGCTTATGTTTGATGACAAGGGGGAACGTAATGATGTCATGTGCAACATTTAGCAAAATTGCCAAACATTTTTTGTGAAATTATATCCATGTTTGGGGGAGAGGGGAAGAGCTTTTCTGACTTTTAGTTACAAGAGGGGATGGGGTTAAAATAGCTGATATTCTGCTTATGTAATACTTGAATGACCCATAATAGAGAATCACATTATTTTGATCAGTAACTCCATACACATGAACGCAACTAAGTTCATAATCTATCGAATATTTGCATCTGATCTCGCCTACAATGTGCTAGCAGTATAATATCCATTCCTATCATTCCGACACAAACCGTCATACTCACCATAGAACAAAGAGGCCTCACATTTTCAGGAATCGTCACAATACTCTCCGTAGTAAACATTAACACTTCACTTATACAATATATGGGTTACTCATGTATGTGGCCAGCTATAGGCCAATGTTTCAACCTTTACTAAGCTATAGGCCAACATGTTTCAACCTTTACTAAGCTACAGCCATTGTGTACAATCCATAATACACTTGTTTCCCAAACTAGACTTTTCATGTTTTTGGTTAGACATAGAAGATTCTAGGCTGAGCACACATGTCATATTTGTATCTGTTGAGGACCTTGGGAGGTCTCAAGTAACTCTTATGTGTCTATACCACTTTGGGAGCCACCAATCTTCATCTACAATCCTGGCAATCCCGTACCATCTGAAAGTCTTCAGAGCCAATTCAAATCAAGACTTAAACACTGTTCTCTGGTTGAAACATCGTCTATCTTTACACAAGTAACCCGTATATCACGTTAATAATGTCTCGCGTTAGTCTAATCACTTCACTTTGTCACTAGCACTATAGTCACAGTTTCCTGCGCTTGCCGGCCCCGAAAATGAACCGTTGTCGCCAGGACTCGTACTGCTACGAGACGGCTATAGAGCTGGACGTCTCCGGCTTCTCTGCAGCCTTGTCTGGGTGTGTGCCATTTTGGATGTTTACTTCGTACATGTTGGATGAGTTGGAGTCTTCGTTGTAGGATAGGAGGCTGACTTCGTCCGTCTGGAAGAGAAAGTATGTGTAAGTTTTTTGGGATGGTGGTCTTTAGTCATTTTGCACCACAAACACAATAGCTCTTTTTGAATGGGTTATTTCACACCGCGGTGCGAATAGCCCAAATATTTATTCGAATGAGTCAATTCGGACTGCAGTGAATAATCAAAGCAGTTTTCTTGTTGGATTGAATATAATCATAACATACTATTTCACAATTTTGTTTTTCATTTTCCATTTTTTTTCTTATCTGTACAAATAAATAATTTGAATACTTTAATTTTTAATACAAGTCTAAATTGGACCCATGCAAAGAGTATTATATCGTTTCGCCACGTGGTCTGAATCAACCCATTCCAAAAGATACCTTGTGCCATTCGGACCGCTCCAACGACTGCGGTACGAAAGAACCTATTCATAAAGGGCTCTTGAGCGATTCGCACCACGGTTCGAATCGCCTGTGGTGCAAAATGACTAAAAACCTGATACAATATGGTCTCATCAACCATCAATCATTGATTGTGCCATTGAGGTGGCCAAAATTTGGTCAAGACTAGTCTAAATTAGCCATTTTGACTTGAAAAAAAGAAGAATATGGTCTCATCAACATTACCGATAAAACACGATTGAACGATCTGTTACGATAAGCGAAGGCATGAAGGGGTTGTCAGTATATTGTGGGTTCCGACGCTATGCGCTCCGCGCTTCAGCATAGACTTTTAATGGCAAACTTTTAAATATCGCCAAGTAGACAATTTTCACAACCAATGAGGGTTGTCAGAACAAATTTTTCTCCCAGGTGGCGACACTGTGTCGAGAGGTATTTTGTTGCAACAGCTGCTATCATAATCCGCCAATGTTTGTTTTTCGTATGTGTAAGTGGCCAACACTGGTGTCAGATCCGCCAATCATGTTTAATCATCAATTTTATGATTGGTGGATTTTGATAGGTCGACACAGTGCCGCCACCTGGAGGAAAATCAATTCTGAAAACCCTCATCGATCAGTGCGTCCGCAATCTTGTACAGCTGCAGCGCAACTCTAGTGTTTTTTTTTATTTTTCCTTGACGGCAAACGAGCAGACGAGCCACCTGATGGAGAGTGGTTACCGTCCATGGACATTTGCAACACAAGAGAAGGTGCTGATGCATTGCTGACTCTTCTTCTTCTTCTGTTTTATAAAATGGCTTCCACCGAGATTTCAGTTCTGCCAGTGTCCAGTAAATTGAGATACTAAGTATCGGTGTTGTACGGTAAAGTTGTAGCAAGTAGCATCAAAGATGGCGTATGTTCTTTGATGCCGCGTGGTCGGGAGGTTATGGTGACAAGTCTATACGAGTCCATATAACAGTCCACTTTAACTATTTCACAAATGGTTCACGAGCACGAGCATTTATAACACCAAACTACACCAATTTCATATTATAAAGTCCACCAAAATCAATTTGCAAAATCGTCCAAGGTAGACCCCAACTGCACCCCTTGACTTCCCACCACAAACTCCTGCTGACTCTTAAAATGTTGTATGAAACGACGTTAAATGTCAAAGATACCACCATGGCATATTGTCCTTGACCAGGTGGGGGGATACTGACGCTGCTCTCGGAGACGCGCTTGGTCTTCTTGCTGGGCGCGGGGAGGGCGGGGGCGGAGGGCTCGGGCTTGCGTTTGGCGCCTGACGCTGTGCGTTCTCTCTTCAGTAGTGATGGAGACAGGTACTGGTGTAGTTGCTTGCGTCGCACGTGCCGCGCCTGGGGGAAAACGAGACACATTATCAGATGATCTCGAGCATTCTTCTTCATCAGAGTGTAAAACGAGAAATGTCTCTTGGAAAAGAAACGGAATGTTTCATCCATATATAGTACTTCCGTCCATGCAAATGATTTGCGCGCTTTGACAGCTTCAAAGACTCAGCACGCGCTGTACAAACGCAGTACAAGTTAGAGTGTAATTATCAATGAGTACCCATTGTAACTTTAGGCATAGAAAAAAACGGAAATACTACAGGTTGGTGTCATGCTCACACATATGCAATTGTAAATAATCATATAGTTTTTATACAATTGCATATGTGCGAGCGGGACACCTACTTGTAGTATTTCCGTCTCATTCTATGCTAAAGTGACTATAAGTACAGTCCTTCTACTAATATACGTGGTGCTAGGGTAAGCACCGTTGTCCTTCGAATTATCAAATCAGCCAGTTAAAACTAAACTAAAAATAGCTAAAAATTTGACATTTTTCATACAAATCGCCGGGTCGGTCAAACTCTTTTCTATGAAAATATATTTTTTTTCGAGTTCTCTGCATTTGTCCCATAAGAAAATTTGTTCGTTTTGAAGAGCTGATTTGATAGTTTAATTAAATATAAGGTCCTTTCTTACCTCAATAGTCATTCCTTCCCGCAGCATGTTGGTGTGTTCGGCCTGGTAGTGCACAGCCTTCGTGAACGACGAGATGTCATATGTCAAGTCTACATTGACATTCGTCTTCTCGAAAACGAGCCCGATGAACCACATTGAACAGTGATTTGGGACGACGTCACCCTGTATGGGAGTACAATTATAAATTCATACAGTCGCTTTGATTTTTAAGGGGGAACACTAGGCACAGTAGCGACGCCAATCATTTTATTCCTAATACTTTACAAATAGAAAGGAATTCAAGAATATAAACAATACAAGCCTTAGTAAATAACCTGAAGTATTTTTTGAATCATGTTTATTACTATCGGAATCAGTGAGAACTATGAGAATCTGATTACCGCCAAAAACGGCCGTTTTTGGCGGCTTTTTCTCTCAATGACTGATTCTCATAATATCAAAACATGATTCCAAAAATACTTCAGGTTATTTACTAAGACTTGTATTGTTTATATTCTTGAATTTCTTTCTATTTGTAAAGTATTAGGAATAAAATGATTGGCGTCGCTACTGGCCTACTGTTCCCCCTTAAGATCTTACCCCCGAATATTCAAAATAATCTTAAGTCAATTTTAAATCTCAGCTTGTCTTTGTCTTGCTTGGTTATCTAGACAGTGACAGAACGAGACTTAGAACGATTTTTAGTTAAGATGCATCTAAGACGCCTTTGAGTATTCGGGCGTTAAGGGTGCGCTAGTCAGGTGTTTCGCCATACAAATTCTGTAGGGTGATGACTCCGTTGTTCGGTATCGTATGTTTAAAGTTTTTAATTCTATCGATTTGTTTTGTCGTTATCTATGTTTGTATGGAATCATAATTGTAAAATTATAAGTACTTTAAAAGTTATGAGTCACAAAACATTCCGTTTTAACACGTAATTTTAACGCAACTTTGGGCACAATTAAATACCGGAAGGAGTATAAAATCTCTAAAACAAAATCCATACAAGCATAGTTTGGTTATTAAAAAATATAAATTATTTTACTTTTAATAAAAACATTCAGCTGTTTTATCACAAAAACACTTCTCCCAAACGCATACTCGCGAATTTTTAGACGACGACGATTTAGATTTTCAACAATATTTGTGTTTGCACACACTAGACTGTTGTTCCGATGTGTTTATACATCAGTGTAAATAGTTCCGCACTATTTAAAACCAAGTCTATGCCTTTCTCAGCGAAATAGCACGCATTTTAGCCACGTGCGCTGACGAGTTCGAGTTCCCGACTAGCGCATCCTTAATCTCTTGTTGGTGTCACAGCGTAAAAATAAGCAAATATATACTACTTTTGGGGGTACTTATTTTAAGGGAAGGCACCTATAGGTCAGACAGATGATTTGGTAGCAAAATTCAAAAAATCGTCCTTTTAGTGTATTTTTAGCTGTTTCAGGAAAAAAAATTTTTTTTTTACAAAATCCATAAATCAGATGTTTCTATTGTCGACCGACATCATTGAATTAATAGAAAGTAAATAGTAGTAAAAAAATAACAGCCAAGTGTAATTGTGTTCTGTGTTTTTACAATCTGGGTTTTCTAAATGTTCTATTCAAGATATTTTGAAAATTAGCAGGTTTTTTTTTATTTGCTGCCAAAGCATTATACTAGTTTAGGAGTGCCTAGTATATTTTGTATGTCTATGTATGAGACACAGTACTCACATTTTCATTCTTTTCTAAAACAGGCGCCGGGTCCGTAGGAACGGGGGCTCCTGTAAGCACATTATTTTACGTATTAGATGATAATGCAAATATTTGTAGGGATAAACAGGGTTTTGACAGGGCACAGCGGTCAACACCTGCCTGCGACACGGATGGTCCCGGGTTCGATCCCCAACAGAGCAGGCCTATTCGCTAACTTTTGACAGCTACGGTGTACATAATTTTCATGGTAACTTCAATATTTATTACGGCTTCGGTATGAAAGACTATTTTTATTTAAGATATGAAAACCGTATTGGATGCTAAAGTGACAATCAAATCGTTGTACACAGAGTTAGCAAATCGGCCTGCAGGATGATGATGGAAAACGATCTTTTTCAAATTGACCTGGGTCTTGGAAGTTTCGGTGTATAAGTAACTATTATAAAATACTGTATCGTTGAGTTAGTATCCCTTATGACAAGTCTCGAACTTACGGTGTCATTTGTCCATATATATTTATTTATTTAATATCAATGGTTTGAAAATTATAGCCTTCAAACTTTGAAGATAACTAAATATCATCATGTACATGAAGATTTCAATATTTTAACACGCTTTTATTAGATTCACTTGTTATTATGTATGTAATACAACTTGGAATCCACATTTGACCCACTTCCCGGTCTTCGATTAGGATGAAATTTTGCACACGCTCTGAGTTCTGATGACAATCAATACATGACTAGCGTGCTAAAAGCGTTTTTTTTTTTAAATTTTTAAACTCGTTATAAATGATTTAACTATTAAACTAGTATTGGCAAATGTGGCGAGGTTACCTGGTGGTAAGGCTAGCGGCTGGCCGTTGTTGGTGTTCAGCGGTACAGAGTTGTAGCATTCGGGGTTCACGTGCGCTATCGTTATATGCTGATTCCGCTCCAGTGTGTCTGAAACAACATTTTTGGAGTTATTTTCTAGGTATTGTAGTCAAAAATACAAAAAAATTGGGCCTCCTGTGGACGCATAAACGGTAGAGTAGACAGTAGAAAACAAGACAAAAAGTAAAGCCACTTTGATTTAAATACAAGATAAAGTTACAAAACTAAACCAACTGTAGAGACACATGGATACACACTAGTGTAAGTTGTCACATCAGCAGTTAACACTGGAAGCCCTGAGCATGCGGTTGACGACCAGTCGTTCACTTGTGGCCGTGTACAGAGCGCGTCCCTACGTAACATCAGCCCAAGTGTGTGTTTGTTTGTTGAGACATTGCGTATAAACTGTATTGTGTTGTGTAGAAAATATAAGACAGTTCCTTCAGACTTTAATTCAATGTGACATGATAGGAACACCCTACACATGATGAGATCAATAGTTAATAATTGAAGTCAGATATAGCCGAGTGTAGGGCCATCTATTCCTACACTTCCTACACAACTATTAAATTTGGATATACTTACATGGCGAAATTTTGATCGTTCTGAACCCTTAAAGGGGTGATTCAGCCCGTCGATATGAACCATTTTTTTTATGGGACCATAGCTGGAAACTCAAATTTTATTTCGACATTTTTATACAAAAGTGTTCAGCCGCCCGGGCAATTTGTATAGGAATGTCGAATTTTTTTTCGAGTTACAGAATTTGTCCCACAGTAAAAGTTGTTTATATTGACGGGCTGAATCACCCCTTTAATGGTCCAGAACGATCAAAATTTCGCCATGTATTTGAAAGTTTCACAGGTAAATCTAGGGAAATTGGTATAAAATTCTATATTAATATTAAGGCCTGTCCGGTGGTTGTAGGTGGCAGGTACATCGGATATGTGCGCCCGGCCTCCCGAGCTGCTTTTTCTTATCCCCAATCTATCAAGTAGCATTACAAATACTTTTGTCCCGTTCTCCCAGTCCAACAAATTCCTATCTTACCTTGCTTATACAACAGTTTCTTTGGGCAGCAGCGTCGGAATCGGAACCAAGATGAGTCAAACAAATTGCGCTCACCAACCAGTCTGCCAAAGGTGGTGAGTATGGCAAAACCCCCGATGGTAATCCTTAGGGAAGTTTCATGTCCAGCAGAGGACTCCTTGCTAAGGCTAAGGCAAACGATATTTTTCAATTGACACCCAAACACAATGTATTTCAACACTTAGTGATGATGACTCACTGATGACTATGAGGTGCCGAATCTTGCTCTCGATGAGGCCACACCACTGCTGCTCGTTGCCGCTAGAGGACACTAGGAGCACGTTGAAAGTGCTTGTAGCGGTTGAACTAGTTTGAATTGATAATATATTTCAAACTAGTGATGGTGACTCACTGATGAGGTGCCGTATCCTGCTCTCGATGAGGCCACACCACTGCAGTTGCTTGTCGTTGCTAGAGGACGCTAGTAGCTAGATAAAGTGCTTGTAGCGGGAGAACAAGTTTCACTCCCAATCCCAACTAATATTATAAATGCGAAAATGAGTTTGTTAGTTTATTTTTTACGCTTTCACGCCGTATCTACTGAACCGATCATCATGAAATTTTGCATACACATAGGTTAGGGTACCGAGAAGGACATAGGCTATATATTATGCGGGCGAAGCCGCGGGTAACAGCTAGTTGACAATATATTCCAAACACTTAGTGATAATGATTGATGACTCACTGATGAGATGCCGTATCTTGCTCTCGATGAGGCCACACCACTGCAGTTGCTCGTCGCCGCTGGCAGAGGACGCTAGTAGCACAATGTAGTGCTTGTAGCGGGGGAAAAAGTTTAAATTGACACCTAACACACAATATATTCCAAACGCTTAGTGATAATGATTGATGACTCACTGATGAGATGCCGTATCTTGCTCTCGATGAGGCCACACCACTGCAGTTGCTCGTCGCCGCTGGCAGAGGACGCTAGTAGCACGATGTAGTGCTTGTAGCGGGGGAAAAAGTTTAAATTGACACCTATCACACAATATATTCCAAACACTTAGTGATAATGATTGATGACTCACTGATGAGATGCCGTATCTTGCTCTCGATGAGGCCACACCACTGCAGTTGCTCGTCGCCGCTGGCAGAGGACGCTAGTAGCTAGATAAAGTGCTTGTAGCGGGAGAACAAGTTTCAATCCCAATCCCAACTAATATTATAAATGCGAAAATGAGTTTGTTAGTTTATTTTTTACGCTTTCACGCCGTATCTACTGAACCGATCATCATGAAATTTTGCATACACATAGGTTAGGGTACCGAGAAGGACATAGGCTATATATTATGCGGGCGAAGCCGCGGGTAACAGCTAGTTGACAATATATTCCAAACACTTAGTGATGATGATTGATGACTCACTGATGAGGTGCCGTATCCTGCTCTCGATGAGGCCACACCACTACAGTTGCTTGTCGCCGCTAGAGGACGCTAGTAGCACAATGTAGTGCTTGTAGCGGGGGAAAAAGTTTAAATTGACACCTAACACACAATATATTCCAAACACTTAGTGATAATGATTGATGACTCACTGATGAGGTGCCGTATCTTGCTCTCGATGAGGCCACACCACTGCAGTTGCTCGTCGCCGCTGGCAGAGGACGCTAGTAGCACAATGAAGTGCTTGTAGCGGGAGAAAAAGTTGGGAGCTTCAAACAGACGCTCCCAACCGCACTTGCTTAGCATTATTTCGTCTGTTATTGCCAGACCTGCAAAAGCAAATTATTTTATTAATTTTGGTATTAATTTAAGATACCCAGCAGCGGTTAAAAAAAATGATGACGATGAAAGACATCCAACAAATGGACGAGCTCCGTGGCGCAGCGGTAACACGCCTGACTGCGACACAGATGGTCCCGGGTTCGATCTCCGGTCAGGTCAAGATGGAAAATGATCTTTTTCAGATTGACCTGGGTCTTGGATGTTTATCTATATAAGTATCTATTATAAAATATAGTGTCGTTGAGTTAGTATCCCATAACACAAGTCTCGAACTTACTTTGGGGCTAGCTCAATCTGTGTGATTTGTCCGTATATATTTATTTATTTAATTAGAGATTGGAACCAAATAGTAGTATATACTTCAGTAATGCAACTATTACTTGTATACTCGCGCACACGGTGTGGTTGGGGCACGACTAAGTCGGCATTACTGTTAGTAAGTGCCCTCAGTAATAGACGTGCCCTTACGTTTTTTTAATACAATATGTTTTATGAAATGTGATCACCGTCACCTTTCAAACAAGTGCATGGTTTGATAGCCAGTGAAGTGTGTGACATCCGGAGTATCTATCTATCAGCCAGGGACGTCGGTATTATGTGAGGTTAATACTTTTGTCCCTTGGTCGCCGAAAACGACATTCAAAAGAGATGGTCCTTCTCTAAGCCGGGAAATACATATATCGAATGATTTATAAAATACTGACCAAGTCTGAATTCCTCCATGATGACTGTCCTCGTTGAAGCAGACACGTTGAAGGTCGAATTCTGCTGTGGGTAAGCAGGCGTTATGATTGGCATGAGATGGAAGCGGTCTGAGAGGTTCACCTGGAGACAAAATATACCAAATAAATAAATATATACGGACAAATCACACAGATTGAGATAGCCCCAAAGTAAGTTCGAGACTTGTGTTATGGCATACTAACACAACGATACCCAGGTCAATCTAAAAAGATCATTTTCCAAGTTGTCCTGACCGGGGATCGAACCCGGGATCATCTGTGTCGTAGGCAGTCGTGTTGACCGCTGCGCCACGGAGCTCCTCAATACACAACTAACTTACTGCAACCAAGGTATCGTTATTTGTCTACCAATCAGGTTTTTCTGACATGTTCGACTCCAAATGGCTCCTAGAAGAAGTTTATGTCCAGCAGTGGACTTCGTGCGGCTGAAATGGTGATTTTGATGAAATGGCAGCACTGAGGCATCGACAAAATCGAGTCGAGGCAAGAAAAGCCGCTGTCATTGGATTATATTTGATAAGCCCAATCACAGCTTACTGGACACGACACCTCTTCAGAAAACCTATCGTATTGATTATACGCCGTGAGCAGCTTAAACAGGTGCTCTTTCAGATCAGTGAGTTGCCTGTAGCATCCTAGCCATTTTATATTTAGTTACCTCATCATCATCATTATCAGGTCTTTTAAGTCTTCAGGACCAGACCCTCTCTTCACTACTCCATATAATAGCCAGAGCAGTAATTAGTCACCTCCTAAGACATCAATATCCACAGGAAGACACGAAGCTGTTCCACTATAGGTCTGGTCTGGAACCTGGCATATAACTTACACACAGTACACTCACCCTGGGGTCCCACACTGGGAAGCCGAGGTTGACGGTGTCGGGCTGCTTCAGCAACACTGGCTGCGGCCACTTCCACTGGCTGAACACCAGGAAGAACTTGTGCACCAGTGTGGCCGGCAACGCGTTGGGGTATAGCTGGCATGTCCGAGCTACTAACATCGCCCAGGAGACACCTCCCAGGTAGCCCAGGGTGTTTGAGTAGATTCCGTGACCTGGTGAAAATTTGTGAAGATTTATTTTCTGTAGATACCATTTTTGTATACCTAACCCATCTTCTACGAATCGGGAAATAGTGGCTTGGGGAGGGAATTCCATCCCTTAACGGTTCACGGAACCTAGAGGTGCTTCGACCAGGAATATCGACCACAAATGGTTAGCCGTCGCGATGGAGTCGCTGTCCACGCCGCATCGTCTAAAGGTGGCACTTCACATCGCTATTCGTGTTCGCGTATTTGTCTTATGGTGGCACTTCACATCGCTATTCGTGTTCGCGTATTTGTCTTATTTGCTCAAATACGACGATGTGAAGTGGGTCTATTCGTCTATATTTGCCTATTCGCACGATCAAGACGAATACGCCAAATACCCGAACACCCGTATCCGCCGGCTGTCGGTTTTTTGCATCAAAGGATTGCGAATATGTTCGTTTACCGACTACATGTCGCTTGTTCATTTGTGTGCGGTGCGCGTCAGCGGCGGACGTGTAGATTACTACGTATTTATTTACAGCTTTTTCGCGCCAAAATGAATTGAACAAATGATCATGTTATGCGATTTCTAGAATACGGTAGTTGCCTATGTTAGGATTATATAAAATTTGTTTCTAATGAGACTAATTTCTATCTAAAAACACTATAAAGAACACTTTTAATTTGATATCGATTCGTTAAGTGATCTTAAAGCTTCTTTAAAGTTGGGTGAATAGGACCATTTTCTAAAGTATGAGAATCTTTAATTACAAATTATACTGTATTTTAGTCTGCATAATTTATAGCAACTTTTATTATGAAACCATTACCATAAACGAAATATTTCGTATAGCTACCAAACAAAGTTCTCACGCCACCCATACAAAATACAAGCTTGTGACGTCACAAATTTGTAGGCATTTCAGCGGCGCGTTTTCACGTCTAAAAATTTACGTCTTAAAACATGTATCTTTAAAAATTATATAACTGAAAGAGTTTTTTGTTTAGAAATGTATTTCTGTCACTATTGTGTTTATTTTTGGCAGGTCTTAACATAGCAACATGAAAAAAAATTTAGTTAACATGCCCATTGTATCAAATGCATCCTTGCATATGGGACCCGCAACACGCTTCTCATAAAAACAGAAGTAAAGTGAACAGTGGCGGCTCGTGACTTCAAGGAGTGGTGGTTCACCTGTTTACCTACTGTCTCTCAAAAGCAAAACGACCTATTGAAATGCCGTACGTTCGTCAATTATTTGTAGTCGACTGCCCCTATGCACCTACTTAATAATATTTGTACACACATATAATCAGTTACTCTAGGTACAATTCTTGTTAATATTAATGCATGTTGTAAAACCATTTCTGTATAAAAAGTATCAGGTACTTATGTACATGCAGTGAAATATCTCATCATCTTGACTTACCATTGGTTTAGTGAGAGGAGCTGCGCGCTAATGAATATTCTAATAACTAGGTACTTAACTAATTCAGGTTGAAAAGCACGAGAAGATGGTTTCAAAAAACAGATTAGGCGGCATACCGCCTATATAAGCCATAGCCTATTTTCTTTTTTAGTTCTTGTTCAAATAATCCCATTAACAACACACTTTGAAGCCACTTTCAACCACTACACTTTGAAGCACACACAAAGTAGAAAACCATAACTATTAATAATTATTGGGTAATTTCGCGCGCGTTATCTATCACACCGTGTCACAGGTGCGAAATAAAACAAACAAACTGATTTGAGTAAGGTCAAGGACACGCCTTCGCAACAAAAATCTTCAACGAGCGAGCGAGACACCCCGTCCCCCGGCCGATGCCGCCCGAGCGAGCCCGTTCGGGAGTGTTCGGGACTCGTGCGCCGACCCGATTTTTCAATTTTTCTCATACATTGAGTACGGATCATCTTCCGTTTCACCTGCCGGAGCATTTCTGTCTCATTCCATATAGTTTCTATGGAGACGCTTCGTGCGCACTTTGAAAGCGCTCGCCCAATTTTAGGTTTAGCTAAAATGAGTCTTAAATTTTAGGTCATAAAGATCAAGCTTGTTTGAAAATATTTTCTTCTTCAGTGTGTAATTAAAGTTACATACTTTTGGATAAATAATAATTGTGTCGAAAAAAAAATTGGGAAATACATAAAAATCTGGTAGTGCAGTGCACGAGTGCACTGAAGGAGCGGCCGCCACTGAAAGTGAATGACGCGTGGATCAGTATCAAGAATAGCCTGGAATATAACGGGACAATAAAAGGCCTAAAAAAAGTACACATAACATGTACTGGTAATTAGCAAAATGGAAACAATAAGCCGCTGCTGCGGTTACGATGTCCATCGTTATCGAATGAAAAATCAAACTATAGCAAAAATGTTTTTGAATGTTCGGCATATTTGCTGTTTGTGAACGATGTGTGGTCGGTGTATTCGTGTTATTCGGATTCATCACGAATATAGCGAACAAAGCCGAAATAAAACGCGAACACCGAACAGCGATGTGAAGTGCCACCATAATGGATAAATAGTGCAGGGGGAATCAAATTATGCAACTTGGCTTGGCTCTCATAATCATTTCATGCGCTTTCATTTGTTTTATTGTCTTGAATCTAGAGGTGCTGAGCAGGAATATCGACCTCATATGGTAGAATCGCTGTCTCTATCTCCGACAGTGGAAATAGTGCAAGGAGAATCAAATCATGTAGTTTGGCTCTCATGAATATTACAGTCATATAATGCACTTTTATTCTCTTGAACTCTCCGATACTGAAACCTGGCTACGCCCGAGATGCGGCGTACGTAATGCAGTGTGCAGCTAACAAATAATACTGTGGCTACTCTTAATCGGACTGCTTTGTAAAAAGCTAAGCGTGGTCGTACATAAAAAGAAAAATATAAACGTCGATTTGATAAACTCCTCCGTTATTTCATCGGTTGAAAAGTCTAGGAAGACAGAAAATTCCCTAATTTATAACGACAATACATTACAAATAAACATTTTCAAAGAACAATGTCCAATTCTCACGCTTGGCCCACAGTTTGATGGCTGTCAGTGTGAGTCTGAAGTTGTCTATGTTGGGCACCAGCCTGAGTATCTCGTCCGTGACGCGGCAACCGTTGAGAGATTAATATAAAAAGACAGTACATTACAAATAAACATCTTCAAAGAAGTAATGTCCAGTACTCACGCTTCGCCCACAGTTTGATGGCTCTCAGTGTGAGTCTGAAGTTGTCTATGTTGGGCACCAGCCTGAGTATCTCGTCCGTGACGCGGCAACCGTTGAGAGACCGGACGCACTTCTGATCCAAGTTTTTGAGCAGCATATCGTCCCGGAGATCGAAGGAATCTGAAAAGAAACACGACATGAAAAATGTTTTCTATAAGAACGTAATTTTAAGGGGTAGAGGAAAAAAAGGATTCATGTGATTTCGATTCCGACCAGAGGCGAATTTTAAAAAATAACCGTTAGTAAGCGGCCAGCAAAATTACTGTTTTGTAATTTTAAAATAAAACGACAGGTTTGCTAGGAAACAATGCAACCACGAATTAAAATACCCAATAACTCGCAAATTGTGACTTTTGGGTCTGTCTACCGCGTAAAAATAAACACGTGGTTACTTTGTTTGAATTTCCGGGCATATTTTTTTCATTTACGATATGCACTATACAAGGCTTGTAAGGCCAGAATCAGGCTCTGATAGACTTGCATATGTATGCCTCAGCATCGCCTTGGTCCACACGTTCTCGTTCTCAAGATCGTCCATTAATGTATCTTTTTCTGCCTTGTTAATGTTGTTTTCTGCCGCTGCAGTAATGTACTACTGTCGCCCCTAGGCTCTATTGCCGCTTTCCGTGACGTCACGTGCGGCAACGACGACCACGGAAAAGGGCTCGCGCGCCCCCTAGGCACGTGCCTAGTTTGCCTTAGGGTTAATCCACCTCTGAATCTGACAATGTGCAGAACCAATGCTGAACTCTTTTGTTTTATACTTTTACTGCGAGAAGGTTTTATTTTCATATGACAAATTTCACGAAATTGGTTTGATAGTGAAATTTGTTAAAATATGTGACAACCAGTGGCGGCTCCCCCTTAAGTGCACTCGTGCGGCGCACTACCAGTTTAAGCTTAAATATATACAAAAAAAATACATAGATATAAAAAATAAATAAGCAGTTTTACGTAAAAATATATTTATTTTTTGTCAAATGATAGTCAGTCATGTACATGTACTTAACGAAATAAGTATTATTTTCACTTGACAAAATAATTTGCCGTGCGCTCCCAACGCACGCAGCGCGCCCATACAGCTACTAATTGAGAAGGCGACGAAACGCCTGGCGCGTGAGACGGAAGATTAGTATGGAAGTTTAGCGAAATCTGGTGCGCCGCACGGGGCCCGACGCGGGACGAACGCTGACGTTCGGAAATGTTCGGATTAGGTAGTTTTCGCGTAAATTTAGGTACGTTTGTATTTGTTCGTGTTTTACTTTCGCTGTTTTTATGGTTTGTTTTACTTATTAATCTTATTATCATACACTAAGTAGGTATGTAAATAAAAAATGCCTATCTAAATAAGAGAGAATTATTTCTGCATATAAAAATTATCCATATTGTTTAGGCATGTCTTATGATGTGCACCACCAGGTCTTTGAGTCACGAGCCGCCACTGGTGACAACAATAACCTTATTTCGGTTACCTGCACAATCCGTGATTTCTGCAGCAATTCAGGGAATAGGAAATAGAGATATAGATAAATGGGCAATATTAAAACAACTTAGATTATTTCTATACAAATGTTGAGAGGCTTATAATCACAGATCTGCTAAAATCTGTGCTTTTAATTTTCAAAGCATTAATATTTTAACTAAGCTGTATAGGAACGTACGTAGATTATAGATAAATAAATAAATATATACGGACAAATCACAGATTGAACTAGCCCAAAAGTAAGTTCGAGACTTGTGTTATGGGATACTAACTCAACGATACTATATTTTATAACTAGCAGCCCTACCCGGCTGCGCCCGGGCATGTATTATACCTTAAAACCTTCCTCGTGAATCACTCTATCTATTGGTGAAAACCGTATGAAAATCCGTGGAGTAGTTTTTGAGTTTATCGCGAACAGACAGACAGACAGACAGACGCAGCGAAGGACTTTGTTTTATAATATGTAGTGATAGATACTTATATAGATATAAACACCCAAGACCTAGGTCAATCTGAAAAAGATCATTTACTATCTTAACCTGACCCGGGATCGAAACCGGGACCATCCATATTATGATGATATTAATTGATTCAATCCTACATTTTATACCAAAATTACCAAATATTGCCACATTTCCCTTTGTCCGTTTGTTTGGAGACTTGCGCGGGGAGGCGGGGTGCGTACTGCGCAGTGAGCAGCTAATATCCGAGCCGCCATAAATTTTGATTCGGACTATTTATGTTTGTCCAAGCATATCTCAGAAACTATCATCATCAGGTCTTTCTAGTCTCCACTGCAGGAGCACGACCCTCTCTGTGCTACCAGAGCCATATACTAGCCTGAGTAGGCAGAGGATTTGGCCTACACTCTCCACGCTGGCCAGACGAGTTGGAGAGGTCTCTCTGATGTTAATAAGCTTTGTTTAGCTTGTGTTTCTTTAGTCGCCTTTTACGACATCCACGAGATGACTTGGAGTGGTCCTATTCTACTCTGCCGGGAACTACACGGCTTAGAAACTATAAGTCAGATCAATTTAGTAGTTTTTGAGATACAGAGTAAAGTATGTATCCGTCACAAGAACAATTGAAGTCCGTTAATTTTTTTTTAAATTCGTCTTATTGTTTCGGGTTCGATCCCCAGTCAGGTCAAGATGAAAAACGATCATTACAGATTGACCAGGGTCTTGGATGTTTATCCATAATGTATTTGTTATAAAATATAGTATCATTGAATTAGTATCCCATAACACAAGTCTTACTTAAGAACTAACTTTAGGGCTAGCTTGATCCGAGTGATTTGTCCGTATATATTTATATTTATTTATTATTATTAATAATGCAGTATGGGGAAAACTTATTGTCTAAATCTGTAATAGCCGTGCTGTAAAAGTGATCACCTGGTATCTCCTTGAGGGCGAGCCTCGCGAACAGCAAGTCGATCTCGATGCCGTCGAAGTTCATCTTGATGACGGGCACGAAGGCGTCTTCAACCGCGCGCAGGTCTCGCACCTGGACAACACAAATTTTACATTATCATCATCATCTGACCGATTGTTCTGGTGTCGTCGGTGGTCAGTGGTCGGTTCCAAAATGCTAGTAGTCAGTAGCTTTTGAACAATAATTAGTAAATGCATAATATTTAATAAGATAATCTTGCCTGCAAAGGCCTATTTTCTGAATAAACGTTTTAAATTTTTGTTGTTTTTCGTGTGTGTAAGTGGTCAACACTGGAGTCAGATATTTCAAGCTGCCTGAAGGAATCTGACATAGCATAACGACTGCCATTAATGATGACAGCCGGGACCAACAGCTTGAAGTGCCTTCCGAAGCACGGAAAAACTCGACATATATCAGATGCTTTTAGGCAGCTTGAAAAATCTGACACCAGTGTTGGCCACTTACACACACGAAAAACAACAGCTATCGACCTATTATTATGCCACTTGCGGTCTAACCTAAAGCCTAGTTACGAATAACAACGGGTCACTCACGTGCTATTTTGTCGATATTGCCAGCTATACAACGAATATACTAAAACCATCTTAAAAGGAAAGATTCCTAGGTACTGCTGGTGTGACGAGATCATGAAGGACCTACAGAGCCTCGGAGTATGCGACTGGCAAAGGCTGGCACATGACCGCAAGAAATGGCGCCTTCTAGTGTCGGAGGCCAAGACCCACTTTGGGTGGCTGCGCCATTACAGTAAGTAAGTAAAAGGAAAAATTAAAGTTAGGAGAGGAAAAAGAAAGCCAAGGAGAGCATTCGCAGACGAAATAAAAGAGAAGGCAAAAGGCGCGTCGTACAGAAAGGACAAAGAGATATCGGAGGATAGGGAAAGATGGAAAATACTCCACCGACAAGAACAAAGTTCCAAATATATAAGAATATAAATAGATGCCGATTATACTTCGATGTCGAGCTCCGTGGCGCAGCGGTCAAAACGCCAGCCTGCGACACGGGGGTCTGAAATAGATAGCTTTCCATCATGACCTGACCGGGGATCGAACCCCCGTTTCGCAGGCCTGCCTGTTAGCTATTGCGCCATGGAGCTCATCAAACTGAGATGGAATAACTGGATTCTAATTTTCGTCTGACCTCCAAAACACTAAGGTGTAACCAAACCAACCAAAACCAATCCTAAGGAAGTTAAGGCACGCTAGACAGCTTGTTACATCATCATCATCATATATTTTTGACCTTGTTCTTGTCGTAGTAATTTACATCTTTTCATTTCCTCTTTTGGAACACCTACGTGAATGCGACTGCAGAAAAAGGTGGTCAATTTCTATTGGTATAATTTTTCCTCCGATAGAATTGCAGCGCAAGTAATTTTGAGCAATTTTACTGGTGGAATTTTTCCTTACTCACCGGTCCGCTCTAACTGACCAATATCATCCAATATCAATACGATTTCACGCAATTACAGTAGTACCACGTTTATAAGTTACCTCGACGTTTTTCGATGGCGCAGGATAGCGCAACCGATCACCGACTCGGGCCGAATAAAACATCAGTGAAATAACGAACTTATTGCTACAACATATGATTTTAAATGCAACATCAGTAGAACTCGTGCTATCTCGCTCACCGTACTTATACGTCTGCTGAGATTGGGCGAGACGCTGCCTGCATAAGCCAATAACGGTTGGATATTTTCGCGCCATGCTAAAATTTGATTTCTACGCAGGTACATCGGTGTAACTTATAAAAATGGTAGTACTGTACTTAAATTATAAGTGACGAGGCCGAATCTTATTAATTACACTCACCCAATGCATCGCATAAGAAATGAACAATAAACAGTTTTAGTTAATTCCATAAAAGTTAGTCATCATCATCAGGTCTTTTTTAGTCTCCACTGCAGGAGCACGACCCTCTCTATACTACCTGAGCCATATATTAGCCAGAGCAATCAGAGGATTTGGCCTACACTCTCCACGCTGGCCAGACGGGTTGGAGAGGAAAAGTTATTACACGGACCCAGTACCGCTTAAATCTACTCCTCACCTGTGGCTGCTGCTTCAAGAGGTCGTAGAAAGTCTGGAAGTAGTCAGTCCTGTCTATGTGACGTGGGGCCACGCACAGCGCGTCGATGTCGGCGCCTCTGTGATGTACCTGCAAGTGAATTGATGAGTTACAACAATGACAACATCGTTTATATGATGATGGATAAATTATTTCTAATATTTTCGCGATTGTTACACTACCCGCAAACATGAATGTTCGTGTGGTGATGTCGAAATTATTACTTAATATGCCTGTAGCACACAGCCGCGAATGCGGAACGGAAGCGTTCCGGGACGAAATATTGGCGAAACCGCGAAACGCTTGTTTGGTGCGTCTCACACCGCAAGCGGAACGAAATCGTTAAAGTCATACTAGACAGCGTTTCGCGGTTTCGCTAATGTTTCGTTCCGGGACGCTTCCGCATTCGCAGCTGTGTGCTACAGGCTTTAATAGATTTAAAAGTAATTTCATTTAAATGATGCATTCTTGAAATGGTACAGATATAAAAACTTCTCTATGCATCAGAGAACTTCAAATTCATACTGAAGTCAAAGTTTGTTAAGATAAGAAGGACTTGGATCAGAATAGTACAAGACATACAGGCATGGCTATCTTAACCATACTGCGTCGGGAGTGAGAGGAAGGGGTTACTTCCAGAATGGGGGAGGGTTTGATTCCAGGGCCAAGACGTAGGCTAAGAAGTTTACCTTACCGTAAGACACCGTAGTCATCTATACTAATATTAATTTAATTTTTTTTACTTTACTTTACTATTATAAAAAGGAAAGATTAGTTTGCAATGAATAGCCCCCAAACTACAGGACCTATTTAATTTTTTTTTATCTAAAGTGTGATGATTTTATCTGCGGGTAACATAGGCTGTAATTTAAGCTGAAGAAGACGTGGGAATATTGCTAATTTTAATACATTAAAGGGACAAAGTAGAATGCAAAAGCTAGAAGGAAATAATGACAGGTCACCTATTAATAGGGGTGGCAGCGCAAAGCTAATTGTAGATGTCGCTGCGTACGTTCATCGTTCATTTTTTTTGTTTTTAGATTTTGATGCAATTAATTAGTGCATAAGAATAGTGACAAATCATAAAACCTTTCGTAAAAAAATGTATAAAACGTATAATGTTCCCTTATTAAAAGATTTTTAAGTATTTTGCAAACATAACCTACAATAATATTTTTTGTTATAGTAACAATAAAATATATATGCCAATTTGTGGGAAACTAGCTAGTATTAAAAATTTAATAGTTTATTTCACGAGATTTGGTCTGATTATGAAGAAAAATATTGATTAGTGTAAAAGTCCATACATTTGACAGTTGTATCGGAACAACCCTACTAAACTGTAACGTGACAGTTGCCATCCCCATTGTAATCTCCATCCATTCCCATTATCCCACAGGCAGGTAGTCTGAATCATCATAAACTAGAGCAGAGCGCGGCCCTCGTTTAATTCGTGAGGGTAACCCAATTTAAATGCAAATTCCGATCCACCGGTGAATAATTTTAAAATCTTTTGTATCTACTGTGCAAAAGGGGACTTAATAAATAATTTAATTTGCCGAAAATTGTTGTAATAAATTCTTACTTTATAACTAGCTTTTACCAGCCAATTCGTCTACGTAAATTGTGCTTTTGTGATGTATTTAACACTAGCTATTACCCGCGCTCTGCCCGCGTGATATATGTCCCATGTCAAAGACATCACCATTTCGTGTAGGTGACACGGTAAGTCGACCATGCACAGACATGCATCGACCATACCAGTCTGCCTGGTGTCAGAGTTCTTCGGAACCGCCTCTCGGCCTCTGACGTGGTTCCTTTAACGACTACCAGATGGCAGCCGGGACCAACAGCTTAACGTGCCTTCCGAAACACAGAATCATCTTTCTTATCAGACAAACAGGTGATTCATGCCTGCAATGTCCTAACCAAACTGGAAACAACTTAACAAAGTATGCTTCCCGTGGGAATCGAACCCACGACCTCCAGGTCAACAAGGCAAACGCCCTGTCAAAGACAATATAATACTAACGTAATAGACTGCCAACCTCATAGAAATATATTGGACAGCCGAAATCTGTAAAATAAAATCTTTATTTACTACCCCTTATCATCCCCAAACAAACGGTGCCCTGGAACGGTCCCATTCTACCCTTAAAGAATATTTAAAATCCTTTGTTAATGAAAACCAGAACGACTGGCATTGCTATTTATTTACTGCTATTTTATCTTATAATACTACTCCACATTGTACTACTAATTTCACTCCATACGAGTTATTATACGGTTAGAAACCTTCTATTCCCAATTCTTTATATGATACTAGTAATAATACTACCTATAATGAATATATTCGCGCTCTACAGTATAGAATGCGCTTCAGCAGAGAAAAAGCTATACAAAATATTATAAATAGCAAGGAAAAGTCAAAACAATACTATGATTCTAGTTCTCGCGATATTTCTTATAAATCAGGTGATATGGTGTACTTGAAACACCATCACAGATTGCGCAAGGCTCTGTCCCCAGTATGGAAGGGCCCTTACAAGATAATTAAGGTTCATAATAAACATAACGTAACATTACAAGTAGGCCGTAAACATATTAAATACCATACTAATGAAATCAAGCCTGCTACATCCTAATTTTATACCTACTATTTCATACTATTTTCAGAGCTATCGGCTCATGAGAGATAACATACATATTGTAAAATCCACTATTAATAATTTTAACTCTACTATATCTAAGCTAATAATTTTACTAAAACTGAGGTGTAATTTTAAAATAAAAAGCCAAAAATATTGTTCTTATTATTTATTATAAGATATATTTTGTGAATAATGCTTTTATATTCTCATAATACGGAAGATACAATGTTGTGTAGCAATGAGTAGCGCCATCTATGCGAGTCTCTGAGAACAAATAGTACGATTAAGGTGTTAGGACCACATGCCCATGTCCTTCTCAGTACCCTAACCTATGCCTACGCAAAATTTTATGATGATCGGTTCAGTAGATATGGCGTGAAAGCGTAACAAACATACAAATAAATAAACAAACAAACTCACTTTCGCATTTATGATATTAGTTAGGAAGTTAGGATTAGGATTGCAAAGTTTCGTTATAAGTTTTTGTCGTTGGGGGAAACAAATACCTCCATTCCATTCATTCCTCTACATCTACATTGTATATATCAATACGTATTTTCTCATTAAAAAACTTATACATTACTAAGAAACTAGCAATTTTTCCGGCGCCTTCGTCCGCGTAAATTATAGCCCGTGTCGCAGATAACCTTTTTATAAGTTAAGAATTTTGCTAATTGTTCACCTATTCAATCCAAAAAACAAACAAACCATCAAATCTATCCTCTTTATATTAGTATAGAAGACGACGTCTCATTTAAAATCTCACCCCAAGCCGGTAAGATCCGAACTTGTGATCCAAACGGTTAGATATTGCCTCTTACAGTATCAGCAACATGTTTTTCCCGAGCGACTCGTCTCTAATCCTCTGCCGCACTAGTCTGTACTGCACTGACTGGAAGAGATCGCATAAGCGATAAGTCCGCCTTTGTACCAACATTGTCATTTTTTTCGGTTTTTTTAATGTAATTATTTTGTTTTGGTGCAATAAAGAATATTCTATTCTATTCTGTATAGTTATTTTAACACATTCATCGTTTCAGAATAACTTAAAAACTCACCCCGAGCCGGTAAGACCCAAAGGTGTAGAGATTCCCTCCTACAGCAGCAACACTAATATTTTTCCTGAGCGACTCATCTCTGATCCACTGCCACACCAGTCGGTGTAGCTCTAAGCACCTGCATCGTGTACTGTATCTTGTTTTCAAACTAACTTAAAAACTCACCCCAAGCCGATAAGACCCGAACGTGTAGATATTCCCTCCTACAGTATCAGCGACGCTTGGAGGCATGTTTTTCCTCAGCGACTCGTCTCTGATCCACTGCCGCACCAGTCTGTGTAGCTGACCGAGGACTTCCATTCGGTGATGCATCTCATTTTCAGACTCAAACACGCCGTACGGTATGAGGGACTCTTTAAGCTCGTTCGTCTTTTCAATGTCGATTGGTTTCGGGCCTGTAACAGTAATAGAATTGGACTATCATTGAGTTGAATATTTAAAAATAGTAGTACTAAGTCAAAGTTGCACGATAATTGTACTGTGAAAAGGACACGGGCGTTCCGGATGCGTTGCGTCGGCACTGCGACGACTTAGCGGTTTTACTCTGTAGTTTGACTTGTAAATATAAATGACAAGCCACACGGTGCATTGTTTTTCGATGTTTAAATGGCCAAGGTGTCCGATTTTTCAAGCTGCCCTATGGCAATATAGCATATAATATAGCTTACCAGCCATAGAAATAGCAGACGTCATCCCCAACGTCTTCAGATTCTGCTGATTCTGGTCACTCGGCTTCTGGGGATTCGGTTGGTTGGTGTGCGAGTACTGCGACGCTGGCCACATCTTCGACATGGTTGGAGCTCGTCCTATTGGTGGGCTGTGTGCATTTGCTGGCTCTCCTATAGGGCAACTGTTGGGCCGCGCTGTGCCTATGATCTGTGGAACAATCATGTATTAACAAGACGACCTCCGCTCAGTGGTGCAGTGGTTAACACGCCACGGGTAGAGAGACGACAATAATAATAATACCGCGTGTCAATACGCACGCGCCCGGCTAGAAGGCGAAAGTCCAATGATGGCCTGTCAGGGGTACTATTTTTGAACGCGTGACACTCGTCTTCTAACGATTTTCCCATACAAAAATCGTTCGAAAGCGAGTGTCACGCGTTCAAAAATAGTACGCCAGTTCGTGATCAAAAGAGCATAAAATGAAGTATTCCTAGAAGCACTATTTCTTCAAGGCATAATTAAGGTGCGCCTCATTAGATGCACTTCAAAATGCTTGCAGCGTACCACTGGTACCACCCCCTGACAATCTTGTTTCGAAAAAATGAAATGTAATCAAAAAGCAAGCAATAGTCCCAGCTCTGTCCTTCAGTCAAACCTTGCCCTTTCCCTTCTTATTGCAAGGGAAGTGAACTTGATTCTATAAATAGAATCTTCCCCTTCTTAGGGTTACTAAGGTTTTATTTTTAATATGTTTGCATATGTTTTACATTTATAGAAATGCAGTTTTACTACTGAATTCATTATTTACCAAGAAGGTATTATAGATGATTATCACAGAATATTTGTTTTTATACTATTTACTTTAAAAATAAATTTGCTCTTTGTGCTTGAGTGTCTATCTATTGTTGTAAAGATAATGGTACAGAACCCTTCATGCACAAGTCCCACTTGCATTTGACCAATTTTTCATATATCTGAAATATTATCAAGTGCTTAAAATGATTTGCCATGTTCCCGGCAGAGTAGAATAGGACCACTCCAAGTCTTCCCGTGGATGTTTTAAAGGTTGACTAAGGAACAAAAGGTAAACAAAGCCATAAACATCAAAGAGACCTCTCCAACCTGTCTGGCCAACATGGAGAGTGTAGGCTAAATCCTCTTACTGCCCTGGCTAATACATGGCTCTGGTAGTACAAAGAAGGTCGTGCTTCTGTAGTGGAGACTAACAAAGACCTGTTGATGATGATTGATGATCAATTGAATAATCATAAATTAACACATTCCTCGGCTAATTATTCAGAAACTTCTCTTTAGGGTTTCATACCCAAAGGGTAAAACGGGACCCTATTCATGAGAATTTGATGTCCATCTGTCTGTCTGTCACCAGGCTGTATCTTATGAGATGGTAGCGAAAGAGTTGAATTTTTAATTTATTTATAAACTTTTGGTTTCAATCAAGGTTAAAAATATACAACCAAAGAGTACACATTTAATTGCTACGCTTATACTACCAGCCATAATCTATAATAATATAATAAAGCTGAAGAATTGTTTGTTTGTTTGTTTGGTTGAAAGCGCTAATCTCACGACCTACTGGACCCATTTCAAAAACTTTTTCATTTATGGATTGATGAATAGATGCATAGTTATCAAAACCAAAACCAAGTGGTCATAGGTCGTGCATGTAATCCATTCATACTAATATTATAAATGGGGAAAATGTGTTTGCATGTTTATCTATTTATTTGTTATGCTTTAACTACTGAACCAATCATCATAAATATTTGTACAAGCATTGTCTGTGATATGGAGAAGGACATACACATCCCGGATAAAGGAACTATTTCCGAAAGAACCAAAACGCAAGAAACGCCGCAGGCGAAAGCTAGATAAAAATACAGGAACATTAGTTCTGAAATTACCAAACCCTATCAATTATAGAAGCATTTTGTATGTTATGGTCTACTGTTATGGTACAGCTAATCATTACCATTATAGATATTCAAACTCCACCTAACTAAAAGAAGAACAATTGTGAGAACGAAATTACCTTACATTTAAAAGCCAATCAGATACTGATAAATTATTTCTAGGTCATCCTCAAGGGAAAGTCGAATGGTGCGCAAAACACTAAAAACTAGCAAAATATTTGGACAGACACATAAATACGCAAGCAACTCAAAAACTATTACTTCGTAGGTACTATTTATGGATTCGGAAAGGGTTCATTCACCTATTATTTTGTTGGTGTTATCGTAAATATACTGTATGATACACGAATTCCACGAAACAGTACATTAGAGATAGTTTCTTCGTCAGCAAACTCGGGAAAATATCAAAACATCTAGATCTTACAAGTCATTCATTGGCCAGCCAAATCTTTATGCCGTTAACAGTAAGGTCACTTATGTAAATAACGGAGCGCTATCACGAATTCAATGAATTATGTACGAAATACATACACATGAAGGCAACATATGATAATTTGAGTATATTTGTTCAGAAACAAAGGATTCCTGAGTTATTGAAAAAACTCACGTTGCCCAAACCAACAGCTATTACGTTTGTCTGCAATTTTCACTATAAAGCATAACATACAACCAGAAACTTACCACTAATTGTGACACAAGGACAAACTACACGGTGTTTCGCACAAACAATCAACTGAACTCATAATAATTGAAAGAAATAAACATTAGTTTCCAAACAAGCACCCAACAGTCGCCAACAACAAGGCAGCCATTTTAAGCAAGATGGCGTTTGCTATTATTTATTGCCAGTTTTCAGAAATATTGGTGCTGCCATATATAAAAAATGGACCTGGATCGTTTGCTCGGTTGCACTCAGAGCATTAATGCACTGTTCACACATTTCGAGGTTCCCGTTCCCGTCCGCCCCTTGGAATATTAAACACCTGTGTTTTATATTCTGCGACTCGGTAACCGGTAAGCCGGGCTTGCTCCTGCTTGCCTTTACACCTGACATGTCAAGCAAGCACAGCTTCATCTATCTTCTATCTATATCTATATCTATATCTATATCTATATCTATATCTATATCTATATCTATATCTATATCTATATCTATATCTATATCTATATCTATATGTATATATATTATATATATATAAAACAAAGACGGGTTTGTTACAACACTTATAACTCGAGATCTTCTGAACCAATTTTCATGGTTATTGATTCGTTGGATTTGTCTCCGCCCCGAATAGCAGAATACATCTTAAAAACAATGAAAACTCGATATGTGTAATGAGACTGTTAGGCGGTACGAAGTTCGCCGGGTCAGCTAGTATATATACTATGAAGCTGTGCTTACATGTCCTGTACAAACACCAAACAATAACAAACCATCAAACTTTTTTTGATATTGATTAGCATAGCAACCCTTTTTTCATTGCCTTGTCTGTAAGGCAAGTGCACTGGACTCCGAGTTCTTCATTTTTTGACAGACCATAGATAATCACACAGAAAGGACGTTGATTTTTACCAAGATAACAAACTATGGCATTCTGCAGCCGTGAATGAAAAGTGATTCAATAAACAGGTAAAATATTAGGAATATAGTTAACAGGTAAAAGAAATGAGCGAAACCAAATCATTATTACACCGAAAAATATTCTGACCGGCATTAACATTGAAGAAAAAGAACAGTGAAAACGGATACAATAATTATCATTCACATTGGGAGCGGCCTTTGGAAAATTTCCAGACTCCCGGGTAAAATTTCCCTAACCTGGCAGACGGTCAAAGTCCTGTCAATGTCATTATTTTACGTCAGATTGACAACGACAGGGAATAAGGCACAGATATTTGTTTATAAGTCCTACGTTTGTGCCCTATTTTCAAAAATTCATAAAAAAATAAATTCTGGTTTAAAAAAATTATTAAAAATATGGTAGTATATACATACTAGGTACTTTTGATTGCATATATAAAAAACCGGCCAAGTGTGAGTCAAACTCGCGCAATGAGGGTTCCGTACAATATGCTTCGTGAACACACACACAATGTGCAAAAAATGTTTTATTCAATTGACTAGCGCCATCTAGTGGTGTTTTAGTGAACTATTTCCCTAGATGAACTTATTATTGTGAGTTTACCACTTAATTTTCAAGTCATAGAATTCTTATTATTTTTCCTGTAATCTTCAAGAAACGAACTATATTTTGTAATTTTTTCAAAATTTTCGACCCAGTAGTTTCGGAGAACAGGGGGGGGGGGGGGGAATGGTCAATTTTTGCCTTCTTTCGTGAATAAAATCAAAAGTATTGATTTTACCCGAACAAAAAAAAATATTTTTGAGATCCTTATAATGAGCCCTTTCATTTGATATATGACACAGTAAGGTTTCCAAAACTTTCCTTTAAAATTTTGTAATTGGGCCCCTCAAAATGACCCTTATTTCAAAAAAATCTTTATTTACTTTGCACATCCGTGTTTGGGTCATAGGATTACACTATCTTACCAAATTTCATCTAATTTGGTTTAGTAGATTCGGAGAAAATCGGCTGTGACAGACGGACGGACGGACAGACAGACGCTCGAGTGATCCTATAAGGGTTCCGTTTTTCAACTTTTGTACGGAACCCTAAAAGTACCACTTCCGGTAAAGTACATGTTGTCAATTCTGGTTCAAAAAACTATAAAAAATATGAAAGTATATACAATATACATACAAGGTATTTCGATTGCATAATATAATAAATACCCCTTCCGGTTTCATATTTTTTATAGTTATTTGAACCAGAATTTATTTTCTTACAAATATTTCAAAACTTGACAAAAACGAAGGACGTTTACATTTTTATAAAACAGAATTTTATTTTTTATGAATTTTTGAAAAAATGTAAGGACTTATTAACAAACATCTGTGCCTTATCACCTGTCATTGTCAATTTGACGTAAAATAATGACACTGACCGTCAGAGTTGCCTGATTTGGGTAATTTTACTCGGGTCTCTAGAAAATCTCTAAAAGGCCTCTCCCAATGTGAATGATGAATATCGTATTCGTTATAACTGTTTATTTTTTCATTTTAAATGCCAACCAGAATGTTTTTCGATGTAATAATGATTTGGATTTGCTTATTTCTGTTACTATGTTCAATATATTTTTACCTGTTTCTTTGATGTTCAGAAAGACAATCCCAAACCACGTCTTTTATGACGCCTATCTTTTTTTAAAATATTTGGGGATGTAGATCACAAATATTACGTCAGTTTGTAATCCGTGAGTCTGACCAGCCAGCACACCCGATAACGTCCCTTGCCTTGCATTACATTGCACATTATGATTTTATGATATACATGAATGGATTAACTTGACTGTATAGGTTAGATCTCTTTGCATTACAATATGAATCAAGGAAAAAAGGCTTATCAAAGTCAAAAAAAGTTCGTTGGTTTGTTGTAGTTTGGTTTTCGGCGCATACAGTTGGATATTCTTTGGCTCTCGATCGCAACCTGATAACATTGGCTTGACTTCTGGACACCGATATCTGATCACCTGTTAACTTGGCTTCTCAAGAACCTGGACTCCGATCGACTCTATTGACTGACTATGGCTTAAAGTGCTAAAACTGATGATACACCCATTATTAATTGACTTGTTTGAACATACTAGACTTTAAAGAATAAAAGACGTAGTTTCGTGTTGTCACTCTAAACATTAAAGAAACAGGTAAAAAAAATGAATTGAAATCATTATTACATCGAAAAACATTCTGGCCGGCATTTAAAATGAAAAAAAAAAATAGCGAAAATGGATACGATATTTATCATTTACATTGGAAGAGGCCTTTTATAGATTTTCCCGACTCCCGGGTAAAATTTCCCAAATCTGGCAACTCTGACTGTCAATATCATTATTTTACGACAGAATGACAATGACAGATAATAAGGCACAGATATTTGTTTTTAAGTCCTGCGTTTGAGTCTTCTTTCGAAAAATCATAAAAAAATGTTGTTTTTAAAAATAACAGAAAACATGGATTTATATACATACAAGATACTTTCGATTGCATTTGTACCACTTTTGCAATAATAAATTAATACCATTAAAGTGGTTGAGACATGCGTTTTATGTAATGTTAACATTATTTTATACGTTTTAACTACTAAAGAAAATTATTTAGGTTATTTTTAACACATAACTACACACAACTTTTCAGTTTCAAATTCAAAACTTGTGCAAAAACAAAACGTGAGGGTGCGTTCCAGTGCGTTCATCCGATTCGTTATTTTTGCGCATGTCCATTGGCAGTTTTTTGTGTGACGTATCCTCGACGTATCACAAAACGCCGTTGAACTTGTTCACATATCGCTATCTCCTTCTGCATCATACCAAAAGAAAGGGATTGATAGAGAGCCGGTTGATGTTTTCGTGTCAGCCTTGTGCCCATTTACGAGGAGTAGGTAAAATCCGCCATCTTGAGAGTGAATTCAAGAATGTGAGGACTTTTATCGGAGTTAAGTGAATATCTTTAGTAATTTTATTATTAAATGGATGAACATTTCTGAACTGCGTGCTTGCTCATAGTTCGTTCGACCGGGTCGCTATAAGGAAAGCTCGTTGCGTGCACCATATAGCCCTAACGCCGAATTCTTTACTAGTGTTTATGTGACAGGAGAGGACATCGTAAGCTTTCTAATAGTTTTTTGCGTGTCTATTTCCGTTTTCCATCTCGAAGATCGTTAGCATATACGTGAAAGTGTCGAAGTTACGGGTACCGTGTCATAGTTCAAGTCGTAGGGCTTCGCGATGTGTTTTTCTGGTAGAAAATGCGGTTAGATGGGCGTTGTTGGTCCGTCGGTGGAGCTAAGGCGAGCTGGTGAAGGCCTGGGCTGGTCTGGGCGGCCGCGGGGATGCGAGTGGCGAGGGTGGGCTAGCGAGGTGTTAAGTGTTTGAACAAGTGAACTGGTGAAAATGTCGACGACAATGCGGCCTACTCTTCAGACTGTCCCGGAGTCGCTGCCGGCTGACCATGTGACGACGCCCGCGCCGGCGCCAGCGGCTGCGACCACCACTGCCGCGCCGTCTCAACCGAGGCATCCCAGGCCCATCTTCAAGGTAAGTCCTCCATATCTGGCATAGTTTGCCTTGTCCCAGGTACTGACGCTCGTTGCAACATTTGTATCGTAACTGTGATGAAAGTGTTGCAATGAGATGTTGCAGACTGGTATAATGTAATCTGTGATCTTCATGGTTCTCCTGTCAATGCTGATTTAGTGAGGCTCATCATTTCTTCAAAAGAGAATAATTATTGCAAAAGCTTTTTCTGTTTTATTGAATGAGGAAACTGTCAATAATAAAAATTTGACAAACATCCTTGTGGTATAATAACTGGGAATACCTATTTTGTATTGTTATTATACACTTAAATGAAACAATTTACTGTCACATTAGAATTAATGAATCAAACAGTGAGATAATGAATTTAAAATAGGATGTTTAGAATTTCAATAACTAAATTGTGATGTGACCAGGTGATGTCATTTTTGTTTCTAAATTTTTGTGTTTCATTGCATCTTTACTCATCTGTGTATTTTTGGTTGTATCCTCTTGTGATCATAAGGAACTCAGGTTCCACCGTTCAGGTGTGGACTCCCTGACCATAAGCAGGTGCAATTGTTTATGGGCTTTGAACTATTTGAGTTTCAATTCAAAATGAAATCCTCTTTAGTATGTTCATAGAAATGTTTAATCCAGTCTATGACAATGTATTTTCTAAGTAAATGATTAATTACTCGTACCAAACTTGTCTGTTAAAGACTCAAGCTAATATTTTTGTTGTAAAATATCAACATTACTTTGCAACTCATGGAATATCAATTGGGTTCAATGAATGTCCTTCACAGGTGTAATACACAGTATGATTAAACAATTCAACTATGGATTTTCAAACAACATTGCCAATTTATGTTTTCTTTAAAAATTGAAAAGGCTTCAACGTAGACTGTATGGAATTGGCCAATTATCTCAGCCTTTTGTTATGCAAAGAATGAGTTGATAATAAAATATTCAGAGTACCTCTGACTCAGACTTTTGTTCTTGAGAAGTTTTGTTTCAATAAATCATTGTGATAATTATCAGTGGCAGGTCGTGCTAGATTAGCCAATGTTAGTGCCCTAAACACTTGATGCTCAGGGGGTCCCATTCTGTTTTATGGCATGGGTGCAAATGAGTATTCTTATTAAATCAAGAATCTTCTTATTATATCAGAAAAGCGTTCTGAATGCATAAAAACACTATAAAAATTAGAGTATTCTTACAGTGGCCTGCCGGCCTATTTACTAACTCGGATGACAGGTGTCGATGCCTATCGATCTAGGATTTGCTGTTACATTGCGGTTTTTGTATTTCAAATAAAAAGTTCGAGCAAGCAAAACCCGCATTGTAATTGTAAATTCTAGGTTGATAGGCATCGACACCTGTCATCCGAGTTAGTAAATAGGGGGGCTGGTACCTGAGTACCCTGGCAGTTGCCTTATTTGTTAATAACCTAATCAAGCACTGTAGTTAACTATGCAAGGGGCGGTGCACATAAGTAATGTTCTATTGGGACACCTCTTAAAGTGTTTCTGGTGCCCCCAAGACATGATGCCCTAAGCAGTAGGTTAATTAATTTAGGGTTAATCCATCACTGGATTGGCTTATTTCTTACAAAATATAAAAATTGAGTTAAATAAACTTCTTTACTGCTTGCTTTACCTTATTTCAGGCTGTAGTTTGCAATTGTCAATATTAAATCACATAATGATGTGGCAGTTAAAAGATTTTAATTCTTTAATATTTAAATTGAATTAATGCAGATGAGATGTTCCCCGAGGGTGTAGGACCATACATGGATTTAGAAGAGGCAGGAGGACCTTCTAATTTACTCATGGATTTAGCTGCCAATGAAAAGGGTACAGCCATTGCATGCAGATTTTTTAATGATGATTTAAAATAAAACTCATGCTAATTAGGTATTACTTAGTAAATATACTTAGTAAATATTACTTAGTAAATAGTGATGTCAGTCAACCAAACAAATCATCCAAAGGGGTTTCAAACACCCTATGGAAGTTTAAAAGTTGCAAATGTGTTGATCAACTTACATTAACCATTCATCATCATCATCAGGTCTTCCTAGTCTCCTCTGCAGGAGCACGACCCTCTCTGTAGTCAGAGGATTTGGCCTATACTCTCCACGCTGGCCAGACGGGTTGGAGAGGTCTCTTTGATGTTAATAAGCTTTGTTTAGCTTGTGTTTCCTTAGTCGCCTTTTACGACATTAACCATTATAATTTGGCAATTCCATTCTTCTTGATGTAAGTAAACATGGAAGAGTCAATATATTTTAAATTATTACAGTTCATTATTGTAATAATTACCCAATTATCAAACAAATAATAATACAATCTTTATTTAAAGAGCATATTCTCTTTCAAGTATTATAGTAGCATAGGCTATAAACTTTTGTCAAGGCGGTTGTGTCATTTATTCCTTGCTATTAACACACCATATGCCATGTAAAATGCCGTGGATGTCGTAGAAGGCGACTTAGGGAATAGAAGCTAAACAAAGCTAAATAATATCAAAGAGACCTCTCCAACCCGTCTGGCCAGCGTGGAGAGTGTAGGCCAAATCCTCTGACTGCTTTTACCCTCTCTGTACTGCTTAAGCAATATATTATGCTTTCGCAGTACAGAGAGGGTCGTGCTCCTGCAGTGGAGACTTAAGACCTGATGATGATGATGATGATGCCATGTAATATTCTGATGCATCTGCAACTTTGAAAACTTTTATATCAATTGCTATTCACATATTACAATTTAAGTCCAATTTGACTACGTTTACCTCACTAGGTCAGCATAAAAATTATGAGTTGCATAAACATTATTGTGTCACACAAAATAGTGTTTTTTGTCCCTTATAATAAAGTTTGAATTTTACTGTGGTTAATACTTCAGCGCGGTGGTTATGAAGAAATATGTTTGGAAGTAATGTTTAAATGTAATATGCTTCTGATGAGTCAGATATGAAACTGATGTGGTTTTGGTTAATAGTATAGTATCTTTGGATTTTATAGGTGGATAAGCAAGTAATTTGTTCAACTGAGTAATGTATAAAAAAATCTACTATCATATGTTGGACACTAGCCAATAACTTTCTTACTATAATTGTATTCTCAGATCCCAGTTTTATGTGCTGATAATAATAGGTAATTTAAAAACCTTGTTTACAATTTCATACTTTCAATTTGAAAGTTTTAAAACATTAATACTTTTGATGATGTTCAATTAAAATCAAAGGATCATAGAGATTTTTTTAAGATTTGTCTGGGGTTGTATTAAATATTTCTATATTTCTGAATCCTCTTAAAACAAAGGTACTTACATGTCTATCAACTGATAAAACATGGCTTTTGCATATTATATCTCATGTCCAAAAATGTTTCAGGTACCTTTAATAACTCACCAGTTAAAAGAAGAGAGAAAGAGAGCTTCACCAGAAGTTTACTTTGTTTTTGTTGTTTATTTGTCTACTTAATTTGATTTCCCATAGAAGTATTAACCACAGGAACAACAGGAGAATCATATCTTTAAAATTATTCAAGCTTCAATGCAAAGCATATTGTGTTCGTTTTATCCATATGTTGATGTTTGCAAAAATTGTTAAATTGTGACTGTTGCCGTTTTTATTTTACTCTCTATTCTAGGTCATTGTTTGTCGCATCGAAATCATTTATTTTAACAGGTGATTGTTTTGACGAAAACAATCTTAAATGTGTCATTATTATGAGCAAACGTCGGTGAAGTTATGTTAAAACCGTTTATTTAAAGCCATATCGTAATTGTTTTAGATTGAAATAACCTTTTAACATATTATTACGATAAGGTAATAGGTACGTTGCTGGACTTACTTGTATTGCGTTATTTGTTTATTAAAACGAATCATTCTTGTTTACATACTTTTTAAATTGTTATTTAATGTATTATATACCTATAGATTTTTTCAAGTACCTATACAATTGGACAACATAACACTTTGGGAGTTATTCGCAATGAAATTGGGCGCCAATATTTACAGATTCAACATAGATTAACATAAAGATAACAAAACGCAACCCATTCGGATTAACAAAACGCAAACCATTCGGATCGGACGCGCTCTTATGCCAATCGTGTTCGATTTTCAATTTAAATTGTTCGTCATATCCTGGAAATTGCGTAAGTGATTTTTTAATCCAGAAATAAAGCGTGTTAGACAGGTTATAGGGCATTGTTTCCACAGAAGCGGTCACCATTTCATGCATAAACAATTAGATACACTGCGTTACACAGACTTTGTGTACAGATGAGCGGATTTTCATTACGCATAGGGTTGCCGTGGCTAAAAATAATCTTGTTGAGTAACTTTCAGGAACGCTGTGCAAAAGAAGGTTTTAGATTTTGAGGCAATTTTTTAGGGTTTTATCACAGGATCCATAGCTTATGATGAGGTATATCCACCAACATTCTGTGCCAGTAATTAAGCTTATATGAACGAGTTTTTTTAAATAATGATTTGCACCTGATCATCAGATTGTACTTGTACTGGGAAATATGTTTTTATACTATTTTATATCTTACGACAACGTAGACGACTCTTAAATAACTTGTGGTATCAAAGAGCTAAGAAATGTAAGCAAAGGCTGCCAGCTTTAATATTTAACGTTATCCCGTGGCAACCGAAGTAAGGATAAATTAGGATTCCAGTTCTAATTTGTATAGTCGTAAATGCCGTAGCCATATAATTAAAGCCGTTTGTACCAAATTCTTCAATTAAAAAAACAGCTACTCGGCCCCCACTCGATAATTGGCTTTGTAAACTGATATTCGTTATCTGTCCCTATTCACGATGTAGGTTTTACATATTCACAACTTTTATGTCGGTCAAATTAAGAACAATGTTTTTTTTTCTTTTAATCCTTCAATAGACAGACACGTTACTCTATGGTACCGTCGACACGATACAACGAAATCTAGAGATTTTTCAGCTGTGGGTTGGTTTTCTGGTGTCGGCCCATCGTCCGCACCGTGAACTGAAACACACTAAACTGAAAGTGCGAACTGGGAGATAGCTATTCGGCTACTAAAAAACTCGTCCAAGCCCGAGTTTCCTACTTGTACTGCTGTTCTGAAGCTGACCAAGAAGGTAGGCATTGGCAGGCAGACAACCGGCTATGCCAAAACCTGATACAGCAAAATACATGCTGTTGTACCACAGTAGAGGGACCCTCACAAAAAAAGGACTCGTGAATCTGTAATAGAGAGTCGATCGACGTACGTGATTTGCAGTCGGTACCTACGCCCCCCGAGACAATGGAACTCTTCAAGATCAAACCACTGCTGAAAAATTAACATTATCGATATTAGGGCATAAAATTTGTGGCCCCCAATAGAAATTCAAAGTTATTTGTGTTACATACATGTTACATAATCATCTTTATGTACCCTTACTCCAATATTTGTCTATGGTCTCCATTGCCTAGAGAAAACATGAAGCACTCGGTCGTCAGATGCTAGTAATAGTATCCTTCGTAGTTTGTCGATCAAACAGCGTTTGCAGAAAAAATCAAAGAAAATGAAATGATATCGTTGTAATAAAATCAAGAGATCAAATCGATATTGATTGTTTTTTTACAGTTGCTAAGTTCTCTTATTGGTAGAAAGATTTTAATCACTTGTCATCGGCAGATATAACTTAGTGGCAAGGTGATTAGATGAACTATTGGCACTTAGTTAAACTAAAAAGTTTATATATCAATAGTACATCCAATCAACCAGTATTTGAAGGTCTCTGACAAGTTATAAACACTTAGTTCTCTTCATAAACAAATCGTGGAAATTTAGACACAACTTTGTAATAACCAGAATGATTAAATTTTACGTCAAAAGAAATCGATTTGTTGATTGATTTTATATAAAATGGTTATCAAAGAAATTATTAATGTAACGTCTATTTTATTTTGATTTAGTTTCTTCAGTTATAATAAGTAAAGCGCTAATAAAGCCTGTGTTTGATACAAACTCGTGCGGAAAGTGTTCGTAGAAAAGTGCGCGCCAGCAAAACAAAAATAACCACCACAAAAAATTTATAAGAAGGCGCAAGTCCTATGTCTCGGTATCTATGTCATCAACTCCTAAAAATTAAATGCTAAATAGATGTGTCATCAACTTCTTTAATAATGTTGTTGACTATCCTATTCATTTACCTGCACACCTACATACGAGTATTATCCATAAGTACTGATATCATGCACATATATAGCTATCAATTTGACGGATTTTGATGGCATTAATTGACAGGACCCGTGTGCGCTTACACAAAGCTGTCATGCACACAAGCATTGAAAAATTGGCCAGTTTTTTTAGTCATTGAAATAAAGGCACGACGGTGTCTAGAGAGTATATAGTCAAAATATAGAGCCAGAGAAAAGACAAGGCTACTTATTAACTAGAAAAAAGACTGTGTGATAAACCCACACGGATGAAGTCGCGGGGAACAGCTAGTAGTTTCATAAGTAAATGAGTCATTAAGAAATTGGCAACCCTTCCGAGGCCGCGCGTCTCGAACTAGTTCCCCCCCATTGTTTACGTTTTTTCTTTCACTCTTGTTTTATATTATGCAAATATTTACGGTAATAGCGTGTAAGTACGATTATAACTTGCGTGAGATAAATTCATTATGAAGTCGCGGGTTTTATTTGTTTATTGATTCGGAAACTACGATTAGCTTTTTATTATTTTTAAAAAAAATTTAGTAAGACGATCATTGTGGGCAAGTGTTGACGAGTTTGTTTCTCATATATCAATCTAATAGCTTTCGACCGCGGCTTTGCTCACGTTAGGGATTAAAGGTAGCCTTGTCCTTCTCCGTACTTTAAACAACGTGTTAGCAAAATTTCATGATGATCGGTTCAGTAGATCGGGCGTCAAAGCTTACCAAAAAACAAACAAACTCACTTTCGCATTTATGGTATAAGCGGGGACTGGGATTATCTGAGTGTATTTCATAGCTCCAAGTGAGCTTTTGCTACTACCTCCCAAGTGTTTGAGTGTTCTCAAACTGTATGTCGAACATTATTAAAGGAAGGACGGACGTCGGACGTCGGCTTCGGGCGTTGCCTGTTGTGCAAGGCTTGGAGAGACAGCAAACTCTCATAATGCCTAATCGGGCCGCGATTTGCAGTGTTCTGGCTGTGTATAATCGGGTATCGGCCGAATTAGCCATAACAAACCAAGAGACAATCGTAGTATCAGCATGACATGGCTTTTTACGTGACGCGAGCATCGGATAGTGATTTTTTGTTGCGTTCTTAATCGGTTATATATCGGGTAAATTCGTCATAACAAACAAACAAAGGATAATGGCAAGAGAACAAGTGAAAAGCAAGATAATAAAGAAACCACAAGTCAAAGAAAATATTGTACCTTGTTTTGTTTTTCGTGTGTGTATGTTGCCAACACTGGTAAGAGATTTTTCAAGCTGCCTAAAGGCATCTGACATAGCTTAACGACTGCCATCAATGATAACAGCCGGGACCAACGGCTTAACGTGCCTTCCGAAGAACGGAGGAGCTCGAGATATTTTTTATGCCACTTGCGGTCACCCATCCAAGTGGGGATTGCGCCCGGGGTTGCTTACCATGCAGAAGCGCTTATAACGCTCACGCCCACTAGGCCATCGGGCTCCTCAATATTGTATCTATCAACCAGGGACGTCCACTGCTTGACATTACGCCTCCACCATAGATCGCCAAAAATTGCGGTCAGTCAGTGTTGTATCTAATAGTTATGTTTAAATATTGTAAATCATATACCTTAGACCTTACCCTGTATAATCAGCATGTATCAGCGTCGGAATGAGTCGACGGTTGTCAATTGTTGTGGTGATATGTGGTGTTAGTATTGTATTATTTATATAAACGGGACTTAGCGAACGTTTGTACGGTATTTGGAGTAAATCCCCTAAAACATCTAACAATGAAAATTGTATGAAATTTTACATTTTCGAGTACATTTCATAAGTTGGTTGAATATAACTTTTTAATTTGTACTTAGAACTCAGCACTGATAGTTTTCCTTTCAACTTCAGTATATATACTACTGCTGTAATGTTTTTCACGTATCCATATATAACCGTTTAGCAGATACAGGGGGGGGAGACACTTACCTCTAATAAAAATTTGCACTTTAAGACCAAATATTTCGGAAACGGATCCCTAAATCGAAAAATGGTGTTCCAAAGCTCACAATATTTTTAAATACCTATTTAACAATAACCAACAGGATGGGTTTGTATAGAAAAAAAATTGTACTGCCTCTTCACTTGTATGGGAGCAACCCTCATAACCATAATACCATATAATACTAGAAAGCTGTAATTTGGTATGAGTATGTCATACCAAATTACAGCTTTCTAGTATTATAGTCTTTGAGTAAAACCACGGATGGACAGACAGACGGACAGACAGACAAACATGGCGAAACTAAAAGGGTTCCTTGTTTACTACGGAACCCTAAAAAGGGACAAATTTGTATGAAGTTCAAATATTTTACCATTTTTACTCCAAAATACTCGGACAGGCTGGTTTAGCTGACGAGTTTGTTATTATTGACGGGTTTACTAATCATAGCACGTGTATGTGACGTAGATAGCGAAAAGCGCATTATTGTAGCCTCCGTAGGTTATCGGCTAAATTCGTCATAACAAACTAAGGATAATGGCAACATAAGTACTATACAATTTTGTTCGGTCATAGTGAGATAGTTTTAGGAATCGGCACGTACGTGACGCAAATGGCGGAAAGTGAAGTGTTGTTACGCTGTTAATCGGTTATCGGCCAAATTCGTCACGTCAAACTTAGGATAATGGCGTCACAAGTGATTACAATTTCGTAGGGATACAGACAGTTTTAGGAATTAGCATGCTTTTATGCATGTGACGCTAAATGCTGCATAAGTGCTATAAAATTTTGTTCGGTCATAGTGAGATGGTTTTAGGAATCGGCACGAGCCTTGGACCATGTGACACGATTGGCGGAAAGAGAATTGTTGTTGCGCTCTTAATCGGTTATCGGCCAAATTCGTCACGTCACGACGAACTAAGTTCAAAGTCATACATAATTTTGTACGGATACTGACGGTTTTAGAAATCAGCCTACTTGCCGGAAAGTGAAGTGTTATTGAGCTCTTAATCGGTCATCGGCTCAATTCGTCACGACCAATAAAGAATATTATGACGTTAAAAGTTATATATAATATTTTTTAGGGATTACGGTGAATCAACACGTGCCGCAACGCATGTGTCGCTGAAAGTGGCAATATTAGTGCGTTGGTAATCGGTTATCGGCCAAATTCGTCACGATAAACTTACGGATAATATCAACATAAGTGTCATTATCCTTAGTTTTGAGGCAATATTGTATACTGGTCGATGTTTCTACTCTGATTCGACTCCATCCAGGAGCTCTTCAGTTTAAACAGATCTTTGAACAGATGTACTCGTTTCTTAATCTTCTTCTCGTTGACTAAATGTTTGGTCATGTTAATCGCCGATGGATAGGGCACGTGGGAAGCGAAAACTTTTTATTTTGTACTTTATACCTAAACAAATACAAGTGTAAAGGCGGATTTAAAGCTAATGGCTTTTTCAACCAGTCAACCAACTGGGTGATATAGAGAATGACAGGGTAAAGCAAAAACATAATACCTTTACATTTGTTATATATATAGACTTTAAATTTGTTTATATCCTTATAAACACCAAAATACAATTTTAGTATCAAATGCATCATATACAGAATATTCGTCATAAATCCCTTTGCTCCAACCACAAAACGTTTCAGCCGGCAACTTATTCCGCGTTTCTAACGAACATCAGTATTTTGGTAGAGGACAGTGCGCCCACGCCGTTCCCGGCCCGCGTTATATTTAGCATCCTGCATTTCGTGACATAACCGCTGCGGTATATTTGGTAACTGCATAACCGCTGACTTATTAGGCGGTTTCAGGCGGGTTTCAGAACGTATACTAATCTCAATATTTCCTTAGTTTGACAATGCATACTTTAATTTGACAAACTTAGTCTTAGTTCTTATTTACTAAATAGCAGTCCTCCCCGGTTTCGCCCGTGGTACATGCATAACCTATGTCACTCAGGGATAACGTACATATCCAACGGTGAAGAATTTTTGAAATCGGTCCCGTTATTCTTGAGATTATCGCGTTCAAACACACAACAAACTCTTCAGCTTTATAATATTAGTGTTTTATAGATTATCCATATTCTAAGATATTAGTACAGTTTTTTTTATCATAAATCCTTTTGCTTTAACCACAAAACGTTTCAGCCGGCAACTTATTCCGCGTTTCTAACGAACATCAGTATTTTGGTAGAGGAGAGTGCGCCCACGCCGTTCCCGGCCCGCGTTATATTTAGCATCCTGCATTTCGTGACATAACCGCTCCGTTGTATTTGGTAACTGCATAACCGCCGACTTATTAGGCGGTTTCGGTGCGTGTTTTCATAAATTATACGAATTTCAACAGTTCCCAAGTTGTCATCCATACTTTTATTTTTGTTTGCAACAGCACTCTTACTTACTTGCTTATAGAATTCCTTCATTTTATCAAAAACCACTGCGGCATATTTGGTAACTGCATAACCGCGGACATATTAGGTGGTTTCGGCTCGAGGTTTCATAAATTATACAAATCTCCCAAGCTTGACATTATTCATACTTTAATTTGACTCATTTCAGAGTCTGTATGAAAGTGGACGTCAACAGTATATTAAGTAACTTACTAATCAAAATTCAGTGGTTTTTGCAAGATTTTTTGACAAGATGTAGAATTTTTTAAAGTATGTTTGGGACACAATCGTTGTCATGCTTGCTTAGGCGTTCTTAACGCGCGTTTTGGTAAAAAAACTCAAAGACGTACCATGTTTTCAGTATTGGCAGTTGAAAACAAGACTTATATTCAAGGACTATTCTCTCATACTTTTACTGTTCTAAAGCTGATTGGTATTGTAGAACTGCAACTTTGTTAATCACCAAGCCCCAAACTAGTTCGTATCCAATTTTATTTAGAACAGTCGGGAGACGCAAAAAAAACAAAGCCGGCCTACACAAAAGACGAAAGAAATGGTAGAAACAAAAGCTATTAGGAATGCAAATAGGTGAAGCCGATTACTCCCCGATAAGTGACGTTCGTGTTGGCTAGATCCATTACTCCGGCTAGACTATCTGCCTAGATAGATTGGCTATAGACGGCTTGAAATCCAATTTATTTAGCTACATATAATCCCATTTAAATAGGTACCTAATACTATTAGACATTATAAATAAGCCATGTGGTTTTCGCCAGAGTAGAATAGGACAACTCCGAGTCTTCCCGTGGATGTCGTAGAAGGCGAATTAGGAAACACAAGGTAAACCAAGCTTATTATCAAAGAGTGTAGCCTAAATCCTCTGACTGCTATGCCTAATTATGGCTATAGAAAGGGTCATGCCCCTGCAGTGGAGACTCAAACAGACCTGATGATGATCAAAAATAAATAAGGTCTTTTCTAAGGCCTTTTTGAGATGGGAAAAAACCATCGGAAATCGCGATAACGTTACCAAAAAACCGACACCTCAGTATACATTTCATCAAGTTTTCACTTCTATCGCAGTCTTAGAGTGCCACTCTATTTTTTTATTGAGGGACTGTGATTTTCTCTATCTACGATTACTTAAGGCCGCACACTAGGCACAGTAGTGACGCCAATCATTTTATTCCTAATACTTTACAAATAGAAAGAAATTCAAGAATGTAAATCATATAAGCCTTAGTAAATAACCTGAAGTATTTTTGGAATCCTGTTTAATATTATCAGAATCAGTGAGAATTATGAGAATCAGATTCAGAGAATCAGTCGGCCGCCAAATAATGCCGTTTTTGGCGGTAATCACTATTTCTTTTGATGATTGATTCTCATGATATTAAAACATGATTCCAAAAATACTTCAGGTTATTTACTAAGGCTTATATGATTTACATTCTTGAATTTCTTTTTATTTGTAAAGTATAAGAATTTGATTGGCGTCGCTACTGTGTCTAGTGTGCCCCTTAATTAAAAACTTTCTTAAAAAGGTTATGCTTGTAAAGTTCCCATTTAAGTTACATTGAAAATGCGACAAGGCAAACAAAATTCTTTGCGCCATCAAAAATGACCACTTTATTATATTAATACAGTAGCAATACACTGTTCTAATATTTTTTTATCGACAATACTAATATTTACAAACACTGAATCGATAGATAAACCGACCGACAAGGTTACACGGTACAATCGCTCGTAAAAATGAGAGTTAACGTTCGATATTATTTCGTGCATTTTAGTATTGCCAACGGAATCCTGGAAAGGTTTGTCTAGTTACTTTGTAAATAAAAAAGGAAGGAGTTATGCAATACATTGTCAAATAGCCATATTATTATAAATATCCGACTCGAGTTTTTAACAATTCTATACTAGGTAAGTATCGAACTGCACTGTTGTAGTAGCTTTGAATTTTTTATTCATTGTTGTAATTTGATTTATTTGGAATGTGTTTTTTTTATATCAGTATGAAAGTCACAAAAATACACTAGTTTCTTATTTATTTGGAGGAAGTTGACCTAACTTTCTTGAACTAATTTGAAATCTACAGAATAGGATTTATTTTAACAGACATAACTTCATAAGTAATAATATACGGTAATCATTCACAAACATTTTATATTAGGTACATCGATGTACCGTGATTAATAAACATTCATTTTAAACTACTATAAAAATTTTGATAAAACGTTCCTGTTATTATAGAATCGTAGCTATAATGTGTAATTCATTTTTAATATTTTTCTGTCACTATAAATGTATGAATGTTAAATCTATAACGTCCAAACGCTAATAACACATCAAGTATCAAACCATTTTACAAAGTGCCACAACTTCAATATCAGTAAAATGTAATTATCGCTTTAATTTTCCCATCATTGGCAGCAATGTGCGACATCTCGCGTAAACCGATCACATTAAATTTCAAATCAGTGCACTTCAAAGGGTGGCTTGATAGGCCATGCCTGTGGCATAATGCCATGATGCCACGAACTTCCATTGAAATATAGTTTTACGACGATCTGTGTCATTTGTTCGTAGGTACATATACCTATTTCTTTGATGAAATTTTATTTTTATGTAGGCTCTATTCGACGTGACTACCTAGAGAAGTGTATTATGCTTTCAGATTTTTTTTATGATTAGGACGGCAAGCAAGTCACCTGATGGTAAGTGATCACCGCTGCCCATGGACAACTGCAACACTAGAGCGTTGCCGGCCTTATAAGAAAACAGCATTCATATAACTAGAGCCGTTCTCTACTCCACCATGCTTTGTTATGACTTCACTTTCATCATCATCAACATTTCGTGTAGGTGACACGGTCAGTCGACCATGCGCACCCTGGTGTCAGAGTGATTCGGAACCGCCTCTCGGCCTCTGACGTAGTTCCTGGGACCAACGGCTTAACGTGCCTTCCGAAGCACGGAATCATCTTTCTTATCAGACAATCAGGTGATTCATGCCTGCAATGTCCTAACCAAACTGGAAACAACAAAGTATGCTTCCCGTGGGAATCGAACCCACGACCCCCGGGTCAACAAGGCAAACGCCTTAACCACTGGACCACGGAGGCAGTTACTTCACGCTTTGATTCTTCTTTTGGCCGGACAATAGTCCTTTTTTGTTTTAAAAACGTGTTATGGAGTATTTTTAAAAAACAATCTCATGTTGAAGTGAAATCAGCCTTTGAAATGGCACTTACGTTTTTCATTTCACATCACTTTTTCATATTGTCATAGGAAAAACCAATAAATTCAGACGAGCAGCAAATTGGAATTCACAATCGAATTAAATACAATATCTAACTTGAAAGGCCGGAGTTAAATATTTACGTCTCTGGATATTGGTTTAGAATAAAAGCAAAAATACTTTTAAAAATAAAAAAATAAAAATATACTTTATTTTCTCCACAACAAAACTCTTAACTAATATGACACTAGTTATTGTACATTGTACATGCACACATTACAAAATAATCTGTTGTGGAGAACTGGTGCCTGAACTAGGTATCCAGAGGAACCTGTCTTACAGGACACCAGGCCTCCCCTCAGAAAGAATAGATTCAGATAGTGTGGGAGTAGTACAAAACTTTTTTTTTTTTAAACTATTAGATATGGCGAAAAAATAGGAATATTGCAATTTTCATACACTTTTTAAATACAAAATAAGATTTATATATATATCCTCTTTGACTCGAAGAGAAGAAGAATACAATTTCTAAAAAAAGCTTAAATGAAAGGTCAGACTAACCTTACAATGTATTTATATTTGTTTCCAATAAAATATCCATAAGTACTTACTTCTAATACTAAGTAATTGCAATTTCAATTTTGCAGATTACTTATGATTGATAAGTGCAATTTTCGTAAATTCGACAAATTTATATACTTTTAGATAGGTTTTAGGTAGCTTTCCAAACTTTTAGTGTTTTAGATTTTATTTCGTACTAGCTGTTACCCGCGGCTTTGCCCGCGTAATTTATAGCCTATGTCCTTCTTGGTACCCTAACCTATGTGTATGCAAAATTTCATGATGATCGGTTCAGTAGATACGGCGTGAAAGCGTAACAAATAAACAAACAAACAAACTCACTTTCGCATTTATAATATTAGTTGGGATTGGGATGTAAGTACTCCGCTCCGACCTTTTAGGCGTGAAGTTATTATCATAGTCTTATCAACCTGTACTTGACGACGTTATTGGTAGTGGCTTTTAATCGTAAGGTCATAGGTTCGATCCCAGGACTATCTCTAGTATCGTTGAATTAGTATCCACTACACAAGTAAACAACTTTCTGTAGGTTTAGCTCAATCTTGTGTGGTTTTTCCCAATAAGTACACTTATTTATTTTACTGGAGTCAATGGTCTATGACAGAATGAAATTTTCCAAAAATATCCTGGCTTGAGAGAAAAAAGGAGATTAAGGAAATGGCACATTTAATTAGTACTAACGAAGACTAAGCAGTAATACAAGTCAGAAAATATTAATGGGCATGTTGACTAATTTTTTTTTCATGTTGCTATGTAAAGACCTGCCAAAAATAAACACAATAGTGACAGAAATACATTTCTAAACAAAAAACTCTTTCAGTTATAAAAGTTTTAAAGACACATGTTTTTAGACGTAAATTTTTAGACGTGAAAACGCGCTGCTGAAATGCCTACATATTTGTGACGTCACAAGCTTGTATTTTGTATGGGTGGCGTGAGAACTTTGTTTGGTAGCTATACGAAATATTTCGTTTATGGTAATGGTTTCATAATAAAAGTTGCTATAAATTTTGCAGACTAAAATACAGTATAATCGTAATTAAAGATTTTCATACTTTAAAAAATGGTACTATTCACCCAACTTTAAAGAAGCTTTAAGATCACTTAACGAATCGATATCAAATTAAAAGTGTTCTTTATAGTGTTTTTAGATAGAAATTAGTCTCATTAGAAACAAATTTTATATAATCTTAACATTAGGCAACTACCGTATTTTAATCTTTTACGCGAATAATTTCGTCCATAATACGTCACACAAAATTATATTAAACTTTAATAATATTAATATTAAGTCATATTATGACAAAACAGTTTAATTACGACGACGTCTAAAACAATTATAACTTATATTAATTGAACCCGTCGTAGTGTGAACCAAGTCGACGCGACGGGTCCGGATGTGTGATACGGATCTCCAAAGCGTTATGAGGAGCACGCAACGTCTTGCGACATGGGTTCTTGATGTAATTACCGGTTAATTATTCTAAGGTAACCACGGTGTGAGGTGATGTCAGTGAATTAATCATAATATACACTGTGTAAACTTTCATGGGTGTTAAAGGTTTACAGAGTTCGAAATTTAGCTCGTGCCCTATACCGAATAGAGACGAAAGTAATTATACCGCGTGTCAGCCCGCGCTTGGTTTGTAGGCGAAAGTCGCACACTCGGCCTCGAAGTATTAGTCGCAGAAACGTAAATATGATCCAATATGCTATGAAATGGTATTCTAGCTAGTAAGTAGGTATATCACCTTGTATTTACGTAAAAATGTTTCTTAATAGTTGTTTTCAGTAAACTTTTACTTGTTCTGATCGTGATAAATTTCCGATGTTTCAAGTTTTGCTTCAAGACAGACTATCATGGAGCTAATAAAAGTGCATTTAGGTACACCAAATACGACCTTTCCAAATTTTGCTCTTATCTTTAGACTGCAATACAAACAGTTGACTTTTTTATCGGATAATCTTTAGATGCAAAAACTATCAAGTAGAACACAGCCCCCGTAGCATGGCTCCCGCGACGCCGTTTATATCGCGCGATAAACTATCTATTTCTCGCTCTTCAGTATTGCGAAAAAAAAGATGGCGATAGTCGATAAACGTTGTCGCGCGTGCCATGCTACGGGGGCAGGACATACGATTTAAGGCTTTTTTTTATTAGTCAAAACTGCCTGTAAATAAAATGCAGGGCTATGAATATTGTTTTTGTTTTCTAACCTACTTTTAGTTTGTATGCCCACAACAGCGCCTTTTTTATACGCACAGACAACTTGTTGGGTCTGTTATATCACTCTAAGCACGCTTTTTCAAATGTACGAACAATCTCCAGCTTTCTAGTAACATGTGTGCTGCTTATTAAAAATTAAATTTTCTCCTCCTACTCATAGGTCTAATGTACACGGCTAGAGTTATTAGTAGAGTAGCTAGCAAAACTCCACTGGTTCTAAACTTATAAGTAGGTACTCGACCAGTTACTAGGGCATTAGTAACATTGAATATACATTGAGAATTTTAATACCATCAGAGTATCCTGTAGATGATACTGAGATGCAAGAAATGGAAGTGGTAACATGGCATGCTCTTGGTGAAAGTAAATTTACTTTAGTATCTCTTTTCCACACTCTGATTTAAGGGCTGCCGGTGAAATCCTCGCCTGACTGCTGAAGGTCGCGCCGCGCTACAGGAAAGTCGCTCTTCAATTCTATATAAGACGAATGAAAAGGGTAATAGTTATAGTATTACAGTAAGTACTATACCGTGTTAATACACTATTCTTTCTACTCGTGTACCGCATTCCTTCGCTGGGCAATAAAACCTATTTTACGATATAATCAGTCATACCTCTCCTTTTAAGGGATGCCCGTTAGACCTTTACCTGATTACTAAATATCGTACCATAGGACTTTTCCATACTCTCTTTCAATTCTTCAAGTTACGAATCAAAAAGGTAAAATAATCTATTAGTATAGTTAGCACTCTACCGTGTTACTATACCCGTGTACTTCATGCGTTGGGTAGTAAAACCTCTTTTACGATGCAACCAGTCGTACCTTCCCTTTTAAGGGGTGCCCGTGAGAGCCGGTGCACGCAAAAAGTACTTTCTAAAGTACATGATTCACGGTATATGTAATATGTGTGAAATATTCAGGTAAATATGCCTTCGTTGTATTTGTTATGAAAGCTGTTTGACATTGGTAACGTATTTTTTTTTCAGTTGTTACTACATGTATCCGAATATAGTCAGGTTGTGGTGGAATAAAAAACTCCCATGCATACGTGGAGAGTGTAAGCCAAATTCTCTGACTGCTCTGGCTTTATATGGCTCTGGGAGTACAGAGAGGGTCGTGCTCCTGCAGTGGAGACTAAAGAAAGACCCGATACGTGAACCGTAAATATTATACAGAATGTCACATTTCTAGCCCTGTGGCCAACTCAGGCCAACTTCATCGGCCGATAGGTTATTTCAGTTTAAAACATTATTAAGTAATCTTTGGGCTCAGTAAGATGCTATTTTCCTTGAAAATGAATTCGTAAACATTCTTAGATAAAAGAAAAAGCCTAATAATATTTTATATTTAATCAAGAAGCCGCGAAATAAAGTGGAAGTACTTTAGCGGAAACTCCGCGGTGGATCAAAAGGAACGGCACCTGGTGACGTCATTAGCGTAATAAAATTATGCAAATGTCGCCCGCGGTGCGGTGCTCGCGATCGCTATGTACTGGATGATTGGTTTGGGATGTTTTGCTTTAATTTTAGCCTTTTCTGTGCCTTGTGGTTGCCGGTCTAGAATAGGAGATCACGGATTGTCGCTCGCGTTTTATTCATTACGTCTTTTTTAGTCTCCTCTGCAGTAGCACAAAGCACAACCCTCTCTGTACTATGTACTACCAGAGCCATATATTAGCCAGAGAAGTCAGAGGATTTGGCCTAAATTCTCCACGCTGGCCAGACGGCATGGAGAATTCCTTTTGATGTTTATAACCTTTGTTTATCTTGTATTTTCTAAGACGCCTTCTACGACATCCACGGGAAGACTTGGAGTGGTCCTATTCTAGACTGCCGGGAACCACACGATGTGTCTCACAATGGGTTCTATTTTTGGGTGGGTTCTGGGTTGGAATGGAAAATAATCTTTAGTAGTGACGTCTTGCCTTCTTCACAACTCGGAGCAGACAAGCAACAAAGGGTTATGCCCCTCTGTTGCTTGTCTGCTCAGAGTTGAGTGCGACATAAGGAGCGTTATGTCTCTTAGCAAACGATTTAGCAAGAGTATAAGTTGTATCAACATTCTTCGGAAATGATTGCGAACTAGGCCGTATTCTGTAGTTAACAAACAGACTCGTCACATGTAGAAAAATCAATAAGAGCTAAGAAAGACTGAACCCTAATCTCTTTACCTTCAAGCCACATTAGCTGGCACCTACTGCGCATGTACCGAAGTTAGTTGAAGACTTTGTTATTCAGCATGTGTCCTAACCTGGGTCGTCCTAATGTTTTGTCCAGGCGGGTCGTGGAGGGGTTTTGTCCTTGTATCCAGGTAATGTTTCACTCTTTTGTTATCTGACATATCATTCTATGGTGCTCCGACAGTGTTTTGGTTTTTTACATTGATGATGTTCTCAATAGTAGTTGCATATGTAGTGAACATAGCAAATTTAGTTGTAGCGTATAATGGTTAATAAATTAGTTGAAAACTTAACTGTATTCAGTATGTGTCCAAACCTTGGACGTCCTAATGTTTTGTGCAAGCAAGGTGTGAAGGGGTTTTGTGCTTGTATCCCGATAATGTTTCTCATTTTAAATATCTCTCTCTATCTGTCACCTAAGCCTGTTGTAAGTTGAATCCTCTTATGCACTGCTTTTTTTGGATGTATGTATGAATGTATGTTTACACATTTCGTTGTGCATACTGCATGTACTGAAGTTGAAGGCTCCACTTTGTATTCAGTAAGTGTTCTAACCTGAGATGTCCTTTTGTTTAGTCCAGTCGGGTTGTAGAGGGATTTTGTGCTTGTATCCAGGTACTCGTAGGTGCCGGTTGAATTGACTCTTGTGCTTTCACCGAAACCTTGATCTATAGTCATGGAAATCCTGAAACAATAGTTAAGGTTTTATTTATTTTAGTTTGATGTTAAACAGGACCTCTAAGATTATTAAGACACAATCCCCCTACATTCTCCCTAATTTGTGTCCCTCCTAAATTGGACTTTACCACTCCCATTTATAAACCCTTAGTTTTGTTTTCCGTCTAATTTGTGTTGCGAAGCGCTCGAGTAGACTCCTCCTAATCAAATGGGTGGCTTTTACCTTGGTATTAGATTAAGGAAAAACGAAATTATTTACAATAGGTCCCTCGGAGATAATAAGTACAGTTAAATGCGGATTACTTACAAAGTTTAATAAGCACCTAATTTATTTACTGTTGTTACTTACAAGAGCTTCTTTATATATTCTTCCTAATTTGTGTTCTTCCTAAATTGGACTTAACCACTCCCATTTATAAACCCTTAGTTTGGTTTTCCGTCTTATTTGTGTTGCGAAGAGCTCGGGTGGATTATTTCTTCGTCCTAATCAAATGGGTAACTCTTACCCTGGAATTAGATTATAGGCAAGATAAATATGTACAAAAGTCGTCAGAGTTAACAGTTAATTTCGGTTTAGTTACAAAGTTTAATAAGCACCTAATTTATTTACTATTGTTATTACAAGCGCTGCTATATATATTCTTCTAATTTGTGTCCCTCGTAAATTGGACTTTACCATTGCCATTTATAAGCGCTTTATTTTTTTTCCATTCTTATTAGTATTGCGAAGCCGTCGGTAGGATTAAAACCTTGTCCTAAACAAATGGGTAAAACTTGCCTCTGTATTATGGACAAATGAAATTATTTAGTAAAAGTCCGTCAGAGATAATGAGGACAGTTAATTGCGGCTTAATAAGCACCTAATTAATCTACTGTTAAAACTTACAAGAGCTTATTTATATGTTCTCTCTAATTTGTGTCCTTCCTAAATTGGACTTTACCATTCCCATTTATAAGCCCTTTATTTTTTTTCTTCTTATTTGTGTTGCGAAGCCGTTGGTAGAGTTAAAAGGTGTCACGGAAGACCAGCGGCGTGATGTCAGTTGCATCACTGCCTTATGCTAAGTGGCCCCTTTTTGGTGCCTCACTCTACAGAAAATAAAAATGTAATCACACTAAACTGAATGTATTACTGTGTGGCTCCGAATAAATTATTTTTCTTTCTTTCAAAAAAACCTCGCCCTTAACAAATGGGTCATCATCATTTCGTGTAGGTGACATGGTCAATCGGCCTTGCACACCCTGGTGTCAGAGTTCTTCGGAACCGCCTCTCGGCCTCTGACGTGGTTCCTTTAACGACTACCAGATGGCAGCCGGGACCAACGGCTTAACGTGCCTTCCGAAGCACGGAATAATGGGTAATAGATATATATAGGGTATAGAGATTGGGTATTAGATCATGGACAAACCAAATAATTTACATAAAATCCGTCAGAGATAATTAGGTCAGTTATTTGCGGCTCACTTTGTTAACTTAAAACAGCCTATAGCCGATTTTGAACTACATTATCGGCGGGTACCGAAGCCAAAAATTCAGGCGGACAAATCGCGGAAAATCGTTTAAAATTACAAAGGTAATTTGTAATTTCGGCAGTTTAACATTATTGATAATATATTTTGATACCCCGTGGAAATTAAGATTATCGAATATGTAAATAAAAGATTGATCGTATAATTTAAAATCTCCCGCAAATCCGAGCAGGTCGCTAGGACTCATACATTATTTAAAAGCTGACGTAATATACGTAAGGAGACGCCCAACAAAAAAGTATCGAAGCCAGTTTTTGTAAGTGATCATCACATCGCAAGAAAAGCTATTTGGGGCCCCTATTCGGTTCAATGGATCGGCCAATTGGTGACTCATACACTCATTTACATGTGTACATTATTCATATAAAAACAAATGTTCGAGATCTGTATTGATTCGTATTTAACACAAAATTGCTTTCTAAAGATTAAATAGTCGACCAAGTGCGAGTCGGACTCAAGCAAGAGGGGTCCGTACAAAAAGGCAAAAATCGCGTTTGTTGCATGGAGCTTAAGTAGGTAGGTATTGTTTTAGGAATAACAGAAATACATCATCTGTCAATATGTTAGCTGTCTAGCTGTCACGGTTCATGAGATACAGCCTGGTGATAGACAGACAGACTGTGAAGTCTTAGTAATTTACCAGACTGACAGTAAAGTCTTAGTTATTAACCCTTTGGGTACGGAAATTTCTACCTATTTTTTTAAATTTAACAATTAGGTACTTATGCTAATAAAGTCATACGGTGTGTTTTTTGTTTGTATGAAGAATAACTTTAGAATTGTAAAAAAAAAAACCGGCCAAGTGTCAGTCAAACTCGCGCAATGAGGGTTCCGTACAATATGCTTCGTGAACACACACACAATGTGCAAAAAATGTTTTATTCAATTGACTAGCGCCATCTAGTGGTGTTTTAGTGAACTATTTCCCTAGATGAACTTATTATTGTGAGTTTACCACTTAATTTTCAAGTGATAGAATTCTTATTATTTTTCCTGTAATCTTCAAGGAATGAACTATATTTTGTAATTTTTTCAAAATTTTCGGCCCAGTAGTTTCGGAGATCAGGGGGGGGGAATGGTCAATTTTTGCCTTCTTTCGTGAATAAAATCAAAAGTATTGATTTTACCCGAACAAAAAAAAATATTTTTGAGATCCTCATAATGAGCCCTTTCATTTGATATATGACACAGTAAGGGTTGCAAAACTTTTTTTTTTAATTTTGTAATTGGGCCCCTCAAAATGACCCTTATTTCAAAAAAATCTTTTTTTACTTTGCACATCCGTGTTTGGGTCATAGGATTACACTATCTTACCAAATTTCATCTAATTTGGTTCAGTAGATTCGGAGAAAATCGGCTGTGACAGACGGACGGACGGACAGACAGACGCTCGAGTGATCCTATAAGGGTTCCGTTTTTCAACTTTTGTACGGAACCCTAAAAACAGACTACTAATACAAATATATAAGTACAAATCACAACTTTTTCTTGCCAAATAACGTGCTGGGCACAAACTCATACATTCACAATTTTTCTCATACCAAATAACGTGCTGTGCACAAAGCGGAGCGTCAAATTAATTAACGAAATGAACGAAACTGTGACGGAACGAGCCACTAGCACCAATTACTAAGGGACATAAATAACAATTCAAACTACTGGCCCGTGGCTGTAATGAGGGTTTTATGAAATATATGGTGGCAATGACACGTCACGACCAAACGGCGGATATTGGAAAACAATTTGACAGTTGTTACTTATCTATTGATAACAGATATCTATACTAATATTAGGAGGAGGAAAGATTTGATTGTTTTGCATTGAATAGGATCCGAAACTAATTGACCTATTTTCAATAAATTTCACCCATAGAACGTTAATTTATCTGCGGGTGACATAGGCTATAATTTACGCAGACGAAGTTACTGGAAAATTGTTAGTTAATAAATAAATAAATATAAATAAAGAAGAAGGCTACATGAAAAAGTCTTACCTACATCGGGAGGATAAAGAAATTCCTCCCGATGTAGGTAAGACTTTTTCATGTAGCCTATTGATATCATCGGGCCTATTGTTTCAGTTCTGACCGCTAATGTCGTGAACACTTTTCCAGCCAGACCTCGGAGGTCGTTAGTGGTACTAAAAGAATTTGGAAATTGGTGTCTTTTTCAAAAAATACTAGACGGTAAGAAAAAAGAAAAAAAAAACGTCCTGGGAGACCAAGGAAAAGTTTTGTTGGCCAACTAACCATTTGACTGGAACTGTATAATATATTCCTACCTGATAATAATTTACAAATATTTGCTTTAATTTAATACATAAATATAAATTAATTAAATAATAATGTAGTAAAGTTTTAAGCTGTTTCTATTTAATATTTGCTCGCCACTCTTGGCAAAATATGTGATACTTATAATTATTTACTGTACCAACTTTGTAACCATATTTTATGCAAATAAAATTCTGATTCTGATTCTAAAGAAGAAGGCTGGTGGCGCATACTCAAGACAAAGACTCTTAAATAAGAGAAAGAGAAGGAGAAGAATTAGAAAAGAATATTCAATTTAGAAATGTTTATTTAAAAATAATAATTATTTTCCAATAAGAAACCGCCTATTTTACTCTGCACTTTAAACTGGCGCGAAAAAGACGCCGGGCCGCGTCCTTGTCGAGTTTGTAATTCGTTTTACGTCACTTTCCGATTCGCTGTTAATTAAAATGACAGCTGTCAAATGCTTTCTGGAGCGAACAAGGCTGCTTAAGATTTCTTAGCTTCCTCAAAATGTTTAGCGGAAAAGTTTAAGCAATTTTTTGATCGTCGCTCTATGTTTCTAAAATATGAAATAGGTTACTATTCTCGATACGAAATCATAAATTTTTAATTCAAAGCTTCTTTAGTGACTATATAAAAGTCTTCATGACATTTCACCAATTTTGTCTGCCTTTGATGACATGGTAAAACACTTATTTAATTCTTGAAATTTTGTGACATTTGCAGGGGCGTGGATTACGTATGACGTATTTGGTTTGCGTATACTGAAACATCAAGCTAAGCCTTTAGACTAAAATATAAAGCATATATCACCCAAGTTTGTCTGTGATACAGTGACGTCACACACTAATATTGGCAGACGCGGAGACTCTACAACGCCCACCGCTGAACTTGACCGCGCGATTTATATGAATTTATTTATATCTTCGATCTGATTGTATTATTGATGTTGCTATTAGAAGGAATTAATGATAGTAGTCAATTATGTACAAATTTTTGGCACTCTAAGTCTTTAAATACTCTTGTAATTTGTATAACTTATTTTAAGTACACGACTGTTTGCCCACGTACCAGAATGAAATTAAAAAAAAATAATAATGATGGTCTGTTTATCAGACCGAATCTAGTCCGCTTGCTAATTTGACGGATGTTTCTCACTGCATTCGATTAATTTGAAAGATAAACTGCGAATTTGTAAAGAATTTTCTTGAGTAAATATTAATATTAAATCAAAAGACATTCTTACACGCGCTGCGCTGTTGAAAACAAAATGCCACTAAAACCAATCATAATAATATCGATTAACACATCTCGATTAAATAATCGCAACGGTTGATAAGTGAGCACACGCAGAGAGATTCCCGCCCACGGATTTGTTCTTGACCGTAGGTGAGTCATACCGGTTTCTTTTTAAAACGTTTTGGTTGCGACTTAACTGTGCGAAATCCGATGTATGCAAACGAGAGTACGCGTACGGATTCACCAAGTTTTTAAATGCCGGCGAATTGAATTTGGAACTACTGGTTTTTACATACAATTTAATAGAATCCGTAGCGTCGTTTATAATCTGTTCAACAGCGCGTCGTGTTTGCAAGGAAACGCGCGAAATTTGAAAATGGAATTTTATTTTTATTAGGTGGGTTCCTACCAGCCAGTGCTAAATTTTAAGCACATCCATTGACAATAATGTGTTTTTATTATAGCCCCGATACAATGGCTCTTTTTCATTCTTTTTTGAATTCAATTTTGTTCATACCTGAAAATAACGACCATTCTACCTTTTGTATTTTGGTACATTTTGTATGCTTTAGTCATTTCATACTCGTATTTCGGTTACTTAATTGAATTATGAAGTCGGTAAAGTACGGGCTTACGCTAATGTCCAAAAGTAATGACAACTTCGCTCATAAAAATATCACGAGGCGATATTTATTCTGAAAACAAACGCTGAAAGTGTGCTCGGAGTGTAAACTCGCTTGATGAATGGCGTGTGTTTACAGAGTGTGTTTCTCGGCTGGAGCTAATTTGCCGGCTGTTTTCAAATTACATATTGACTTGAATTTTGCGACCTTCATACTAACGGAAATAAAATTTCTTTCATAACAATTTAGGCACACTGAAGTGCTAGCCGACGTTAAGTTGCGACACGACTACTTTATAATCATGGTAGGCAAAATAGAAGATGTAAGGGGTAAAGCAAGACCCAGACAGAGCTATTTCAAACAAATAAAGGAAAAAGTAAAAATGGTGTGGTACCAAAATATCAAAAGGCTGGCGGAAAAAGATGGATGAAGCTCCACCTACAAGAGCGTTGCTCTTAAATTTTGACGATGATGATGATGAAGTGTGCTTTCTTACTTACTTATCAGATTCCTTACGGGACGGACAGAGCATGATACGATACAATGCCGACCCCGGCAACGCATGTGTGTGGAACCTATGAAACGCCCAATTTTTTTGTCGTCTAGTTTCGACAAAAATATATTTTTATTTATTAAGTTTCGTTTTTCAACCCTATAAATTTTGTTATTTGCGATTTTTTCATTTATGTCTACCGTATGCTGTATTACGTTAGACCCTCTCTTCAAAGATTGAATGCAGTCAAGTGTGATAGAGGTTTTATCATCATCATCATCAAATTTAAGAGCTGGGCTCTTGTCGATGGACCTTATGACAGAGGTTTTAGCAGGAAAATAAAATAACAAAAGCTTACAAATATAACCGTTCTCTTGAAGTCGGATAAAATGAGTAAGTACGTTTACGCCACGTATCTCGTCGTATCTAGTCCATAACGTAATGAGTGCATTGTGCAAGTTGCAATGATGTAACCCTATGTTATCTTTGTTTTGTTGTTAATTTGTTTTTAAATGACGACTGTCTATTTTTTCCCGACTAACCCACTCAGAAGGAGGGTAATGTTTTCAAGCGTATGTATGTTTCTATGTTTGTATAAATGTACGTCTGTTCCTTTTTTGCTTCCTCTAGCTAGCCTAAACAGCTTGACCGATTTTGAAGTGCGAGCTGTCATTAGATTCATATTGTGCCTCGAATTTTCGTAGGCTTTTTTATGATATAGGAGAGTCATCTGGTGGTAAGTGATAACCGCTGCCCATGAACAACTGTAACACCAGGGTTGTGACAAGAGCGTTGCAGGCCTTAAGGCTTTGTAACGTCAGCAAAAAATCAACATGATGGACGTAATCTGTCAAAAACAGCTGTCTGGTTGTTTTATAACACTGCAATTTTTTTAATAAGAAAACAGTGTTATAGGTATGTACATTGAACATTTTTAAAGCCCTCATTTTTTTAATTAATATATTACCGAAAGATTTATCCGAGCATGAGCATTGTAAAGAAATTCTACTCAATTTTCTTGTTTTTTAATCTTTCTCGAAATCTCGGTGGATGTTTGCTCGCGCGCCGTAATAATCCTTTATTGAACTCCGAAGTTCAGGCGCGCAGGGCTCGGCCTAAATATTTGATTAAATCGGCCTCTCGCAAAGAGTTGGAGCCAGTTAGGGCATCCGTCTGGAAGGGCTGCGCTAATTAAATAATGGTTGCTTTTGCTGTTTTATGGAGAATTTAAAGAATTCTTCAGTTGTTACTCAATGGACAAAAGTCAACCATGACTGTCCTACCGAGTTGAAAGTCCGCATAACCATGTCTGATGAAAATGCAATCAATTGATGTCAGCGAGCTAGTTCAATGATGGATTCTGTCATTGTACTATGTGGTGGCTCATAATCTATGCTTCTATCATCATCATCGTCATCATCATTTCAGCCGCAAGAAGTCCACTGCTGGACATAGGTCACCCCCAAGAATTTCCAACACGACTGGTTGGTTGCTTCTATACTAATATTATAAAGCTGAAGAGTTTGTTTGTGGTTGAACTCTTTTATCTCAGAACCAACGACCTTACTCAAAAATTCTTTCCCCGCTCCATAGTTAGGTACGTTATCCCTAAGTGCCATAGGCTATGTATGTTCCACGGGCGAACCCGGGGTGGACTGCTTATCACTTGTCCCTTTCAGAAAGATATGAAAATATATTTGGATGGATACACTATCATCGTCAACTAATATAGACAAGTTGTACGACTACGGAACTTTAAATATTTGTTTTTATCAGTTTCATATCGTTGAAGTTAAAGAAGTAGGCAAACGAAGTACCAGGCCGACATAAACGCTTAGGAGACTTGCAAATGGATTTCGCAGAATAGCGCTGCAATTTGCACTCGAAAGCAGTCGTCATTCCATGTGCATAATAGGTTAATTATGCTAAGGGCTCCCTTACCGTCCCTTACGTGGTAGAATAGCCTAGGGAATTTAGATACATAGAAGAACATTGTCAACTTATATGGGTGACTTTATTTTTATTATTAGTACCATAGTGTAGAAGAAGAAAGCTACAGAAGTACTAGAGTGCAATAAACGCCCAGGAGGCAAATGGTTTTCAGCAGTAGGTAGGTATTTAGATAGATGAACGAACATCCTCAATTTACATGGATGACCTTATTTATACCTATTAGTATCATAGTGTAGAAGGGCGAAGAAAGCTACAGAAGTACCAAGGCGGCACTAGGAGACTTGCAAATGGCTTTCAGCAGGAGGTAAGTATTCAGATAGATAGACGAACATCCTCATCTTATATGGGTGATCTTATTTTTTTTAGTATATGTATTAGTTAACGAAGAAAACTACAGAAGTACCAAGGCGGCATAAACTCCCAGGAGTCTTACAAATGGCTTCCAGTCTGTCGCTGCAATTTACACTTAAGAGCATTACATGTGTATAATGGGTTAATTATGCTAAGGGCTCTTTTCATAATATCACAGGGTAGAATAGTTATTAGTACTATTAACAATTCTGTGATAGTTACATGAAATATAGATGTTTAGGTCAATAAAGATCTTTCACTTATATGGGCGTAGAAGTTAGCGAAGAATATACAAAGTACCAGAGAGGCATAAACGCTCAGGAGTAAATATGGCTTCCAGTCAGGCATTGCAATTTTCACTCTAGAGCCGTAGTCATTACATGTGTATAATAGGTTAATTATGCTAAGGGCTTGCTGTCTATGCTGATCGCTGGTTTATTTAGTTAATTGAGACTTAGGCTGCGTAATTAAATTGTATTTATGAGTAATTTGTATGGATTCTCACTTGTAATGTGATCTGCGTCTAATATATATAATTTGTAATCGCGATTATTAGGGCTGTTCTATTAAATTTCCTACATAGTGGCAGAATTGATACTTTTGAGGTAAAACAATCTAGAACTTACATTCTGCAGTATATAATCGATGGAAAAAGAAATATAATCATACAAAGCAATGCCCTACATGCGACCAATATTGTTGAAAAGAGTTACTTTGGGCGTTTCTTCCATAAAAATACTACTTCAACCAAACAACATGCAACCGAATTGAAAATCTAGTTTTCTTCTGTTTGAAGACTGTTAAAACTTAACTAAAACCCACCATGCCGGTAACATAAAAGTTAGACCGACATAAGGACTGGTTTCAAGAATTCGTACGTACATTCGTATTCTTATTATAGGTGCCATTGTTACTAATATGCCGCGTTTCATCATTGTCTGCTTACCATGACGGCAACCTTACCCTACATCTAAAAGGAGGGTTATGTTTTCTGCTAAAGCTATGATGTTAAAACTTTAGCCCTAAAATTGGCCTTTATACCGTTACGGGAAGCATGATCATTTGTAGACCACAATTTCATTTCATTCTTCCAAGCATTCCATACCTGTACTTTTTTCGGGTTCCATAGCCTAATGGCAAAAAACGGAACCCTTATAGATACGTTCGATTCTAAGCAGCAGCTATGCTTGCTGCTATGAAACACTACATGGACGAGTCCAACTCGCACTTGACCACTCTTTTCAATTATCTTGCCTAACTCTAACGGCATGCTTCTGACTGCCCTCGGGAATGACTCTAGTAGTACATAGAGGGTCGTGCTCCTGCAATGGAGACTAACAAAGACGTGTTGATGATGATGATGTTGAACCCAAACGACTCTGCGATTTTGATACGTTTATCCCAGGCATTAACGTTAAACGCGAGTTTATTGTGATAAATAAAACTTCAATCGAATTAGTTTTCCAACCCTGCCCTGGAGGCTCAGACGTAATAGATTTTTCTTTGATATGAAACAAACATCGGATAATTTATAATACAATGTCTGTGGTATTGAGCTAGCAAAAATGTAATTTCACGTTCTCAACATGAAAACAAGCCTGACATCAAGAAAAAAATATCAGCTTCTCTATAGATTTTGTATCAGTAGGTATTAAATAAATAAATAAATATATAGGGACATATCACACAAATTGAGCTAGCCCCACAGTAAGTTGTGAACTTGTGTCGCAGGATACTAACTCAACGATACTATATTTTATAATATATACTTATATAGATAAACATCCAAGACCCAGGTCAATATGAAAAAGATCTTTTTCCATCTTGACCTGACCGGGGATCGAACCCGGGACCCCCATGTTGCAGGCTAGCGTGTTGACCGCTGCGCCACGGAGCTCGACAATTCAATTCAACGTACTATGGAAAAGCTCATTAACTTTTCTTGATTTTTCTTTGATATGATACAAACATCGGATATTTTTAACCGACTTCGAAAAACGGAGGAGGTTCTCAATTCGTCATAATCTTTATTTTTTTATGTATGTTCCCCGATTCCTCGAAGATGCCTGGACCGATTTAAGAAATTCTTTTTTGTTCGATAGGTAATACTTGACAGATGGTCCCATATTTTTTTTATCGTAATGTGTCGAGCGCTTTTTCAAAAAATACACAAAAACCAAAAATAATTTTACAGTAATGCCGTTTGGTTTACACTTATTTCCATTTTATTCTTGTGCTTATTAAAACAAATTGATAGAGTTGAAGTCGGTTATTGTTTTTTTGTTAAAAATATTTTAAATTATATAATACAATGTCAATGGTATTGAGTTAGCAAAAATGTAATTTTACGTTCTCAACATGCTAAACAAGCCTGAAATCAAAAAACAATCAGCTGCTCCATACATTTTGGATACATAGGTATTCACCGTACTATGGAAAAGCAAAAGCTCATTAATTTTTCTCGATTTCAGACTTGGTCACAGAACAAAAGTTGTTCGTTTTTATGTTGAGAACGTGAATTTAATTGATCGCTAGTTCAATACCAAAACATTGTATATTGTTTTCTCATCAATATTTATCTCTTAGTCGAGTCGCAAAAATTATTTTTATTGTTGTTATCTACAAGTGCAATAGTGTCAACATTACATCAAATTGCTGGCATGTTATGTTTACCACCACATACACGTCTCTTTCACTCTTTGGGTTTATTAAACTGTGCGAGAGAGACAGCATATCAGTGCAAGATTCCCTATGGCATGATGCCAAATGTCCGTGATCTTCCGGTGGTAAAAATAAGACACCTGTACACTTAAAGATAAGGAAAGTTGTTGAGGTATAATGACTAGACGTTGAGAAGTTTAACATCACAGTGGGTTATTTATCATTGAAACTAACGTGAGATAACTGCATTGTTTAAAAACTGGTCACTCACGTGTTACTTAGTCGGGATTGCCGATTATAGTTTCGGACTCATCAGGATTCCATTTGCAAGGCGACGTCGAAGTATCCCGGGCCCTTGCTGCGTTTTAGAAAACGAAAACTGTAAACATACCTACAGTGGGTTTTATTAGTGCATATTTACAGATGTTAGCTTGTTCCACACTTGAAGCCTCGGGTATTCCTAAATAAATCATGTTTATTTCCTAATGCTAAATGTATAGTTATATTGTCACGTTTTATTTTTTTAGATAAATAAATAAAACGGTCAAAATTAAGATAGAACAATAATATATATTAAAAAGTAAAACCTAATACAAGTTTCGGGTGTGGGTAGGTTCGTGAGGTAGGTTAGTATGCAAAGTTAGCCCCGACTTCCCTGAGCTGCTGCCTCCATCAGGAACCGGTGGTGCAGATCAGATCCTTTGAAATTGTTAGCCCTCCAGTATTGGCTTCTAAGCTCCTCCAGCTTTAGGACAATGGGGTTTCGTAGTATATTGAGCCCGGCCGTAGTTCCTGCAGGAATGTTGTACAATTAATAACAAGGTCAGGCAAGGTCTGGGTATGCTACTAGACTTGATGGGTGCTGAAATTATGCGGGCGAAGCCGGGAGAAGTCAGCTAGCTAGTACTACGGTGAAGTCTAAGGCTTTCTAAATCTTACTGGGATGAAGTGGCAGTCAAAAAATAATCAGAAACGGTTACAGTGAACTGATGGCTTCCAATTAAAGAAAATTAAAATAAGCAGCATGAATGTGGTGATGATTATTAAGTACCTAAGTAAATAAATCTAAGTTAAAGATACATACAAAACATTACCAGGTATGCACTTGTTTACCTTAAAATATACTAAATCAATTCTTACTTATAGCTATTGTAACACATTAAAACAATCAAATGAGAATTAAAGAGCATACCCTAATTTAAAAATATAAAAGATATGCGCACACAACTTACCCAAGTATGGGATTAAGGTTCACACAGATCACTGAGTTTATTCGTGCAATACTTAGATACAATTAGAGTATTTGTGTATAAGGACTAAGTTTACAATAAATTCGAGAGAGGAAGGCGCAAGTCGCAATTAGAAAATACGCACGGACGTACGGTACCAAGGTCTGCGCTAGCCTGGCGCGCGAGTCGCGATCCTGCAGCGGGCGGCCGGTGGCCGCAGATATCCTCCGCGCCCCTCGCCCCGAGCGCATTAATATAAAAACATATTTCGATCGTTGTCTGTACGTTGAAAACTTATTTAAGGTAATTGGAATTATTATTTTATTATATTGATAAATAAGTTTTATTTTTAATTAAATGTACGTAAATATATAAGTTTATTTGGATTACATTTAAATAATAGTTTTAAGTTTAGATATAAGATTTTAAAGTAACATTTACATGTTACAGTACCCCCCTTCCAAGTTTAGATTTTACCTGTGTAAAATCTTTGCTCACGAGTTACATCGAATTTATAAAAGATGCCTAATTTTTATTATGTATTAGTTTGATATCTTTGATATGCCAAGATCCTAGGTCACGCCCCGTCATATCCTCGAGCACGTACACTAAAGGAGATTTTTTGTGCGTAACCTTACATTTTAAATATTTTGGTGCAAGTTTTTTAGTGAAACATGCGTCCTTGTCACTCTGAAAGTAACAACGCTTCCACACGATGTCCCCGACATTAAATTCTGCATGTTTCCTCCTCAAGTTATAGCGTTGTGTATTTTTCATATGTGCTTGCCAAAGAGCAGACTGTACCTTATCAAACACGACTGCTAAATTACCTAAATTTTCAGCGTAAGGGTCACGCGGACAAAAAATTAGCCCGTTCTGGATCTCATTGTCTATATAATGAGAGCCATTCGTTACTAATTCTCGACCGTGCACGAGAAATGACGGAGTGTAACCAGTTGTTTCGTTTACAGAGTTGTTAATTGCAAATTGAATTTTTGGTAGATTGACATCCCAAGAGCGATGGTCATCTTCAACAAACGTGGAAACTGCTGTTACAATGGTCTTGTTATACCTCTCTACGGTGTTAATCTGAGGTGTATACTTGGGAGTATAATGAACATTTGGTACACAGTATTTCTTAAAAAGAGACTCCATTTCGCGACTGGTAAATTGCACGCCATTATCTAGTATAATTGTTTGTGGAATGCCGTGAACCATGAAAACAATCTTCTAAAAGCTTACTTACAGAATCAGCAGTAGCTTTACGCAGGGGAAACATAAGGCAATATTTCGAGAAACAGCACGTCACCACAAATATATAACAGTGCTGCTTTCTAGAAGGTGGCAGAGGGCCGACCAGATCGATAGACAAAGCTTGAAAGGGCCTACTACAGTCTTTAGGCCTACCCATCAAACCCAACGTTCCTTGAGTTGAAAGCTTATAAGCCAAGCACGTTTCGCATGAAGAAACATAATTAACGACGTCCCGGTACATTTTAGGCCAATAGTAGCGTAGCAGTAATCTTTTATGTGTTTTGAAGACACCAAAATGACCGGACGTAGGCTCAGAATGATTAGTCTTTAAAACATTTAAACGTTCCTCTTCAGGAATGACGAGCTTCCAGTCAAACTCGGAAGCAAGCACGTTGTTACTTTTCATAAAACGGTACAATAAACCTTTTTCAACTCTGTAGTTAGGGAAACTTGTTGGTGAATTTTGACAACCCTGAAATATACTGAGGTACCATGCATCTTTAGTTTCCGAGGAAGAACAATTCGAAATAGCAGCAAGAGTAGGTACCCTAGACAGAAAATCTGGGACAACATTGTCCTTTCCACGACGGTGCTTTATTTCAAAGTTGAAAGCCGATAAGCGGACACCCCATCTAGCCAGTCTCCCCGTTGGATTTGAAAGCGATAGAAACCACTTCAATGCTGAATGGTCAGTGTAAATTGTAAACGGTTTCCCGTTCTCCAAGTAGCATCGCCAGTGTTCAAGGGCCACTAGAACTGCAAGGGTCTCGCGTTCTGTGACACTGTAGTTTCTCTCCGGCCCGGAAAGAGATCTGCTCATGTAAGCGACTGGGTGCTCAGTTCCGTCAATCGTTTGAGACAGCATAGCACCCACGCCAAAATTACTGGCGTCAGTATGAACTGCAAAAGGGTAATTGAAATTTGGGCATGCAAGAACAGGAGCATTAACGAGGAGATATTTTAAAGTTTGAAAAGCACTGTTTGCCTCAGACGTCCAACGGAAAGGTGGAGCATTCTTTTTAGTTGATGTCAACTTGTTCAACGGTCCTGCAATAGTACTGAAATTTGGGATAAATCTCCTGTACCATGACGCCGTACCTAAGAAACGTTTAACCTCTTTCTTATTATTTGGTGTTGGATAATTAACTATAGCCTCCACCTTTTCTGAGTCAGTACGAAGACCCCTTTCGTCAACCACATAACCAAGATAGCGAAGTTGATTGCGGAAAAACTGACACTTGCTCAAGTTTACCGTTAAGTTAGCCATGCGCAGTTTTTCCAAAACACGTTGGAGTAGAGACACGTGTTCCTGAAAAGTGTTGCTAATAATAATCACGTCATCTAAATAGGCAAACACCTTTAGTTCAAATTCCGGACCAAACAGGATATCCACTAAGCGTTGTTGAGTAGCGGGAGCATTTGATAATCCAAATGCTGTTACTTTGAACTGCAGACTCCCACGCCCAGGGACATAGAAGGAGGTCTTTTCTCTATCCTCTTTTTTGATAGGTATCTGCCAGAAAGCCTTAGAAAGGTCAATGCTAGAGAGATATCTAGCATCCCTTAAATTATCTAGTATCTCTGATACATAAGGAAGGCAATATGCGTCTTTCTTAGTGACGGAGTTAAGTTTTCTACTATCCAGGCAGAAGCGCGGTTTGCCGTCTTTCTTATTGACAACTAATACCGGAGATGACCATGGGCTTTCACATGGCTCAATTACGTCTAGAGATAACATTTCATCCACTTGTTCTGTAATAATCTTTTGCTTCTCGGGGGACATGCGGTAGTAACGTTGTCTAATCGGCTCACAATCACCGGTATCAATGGCATGCGAGATAATATTGGTTCTACCGAGTCCCTTTTCTTCAAAAGAGATAGATTTAAAGTTATCAACGATGGTATCAGCAATAGTCCTTTCCGAGTCTTTGAGATTATCATAACTATAAAGAAATACATCACTAGAATCAAGGGAAATATTCAGTGAACTAGGGTCTCTTGAGAGATAATCTATGTTACTTAAGTATTTAGGAAGAATCTGAAATCGATCCCAAAAATCAATCCCCAGGATTAAAATTGAATCAACTTGAGGAATTACATGTACCTTAATGGTATGAGTTTTGTTGTCAAAAATGATTGGTAAGAGCATATAACCCAATGCATGAAGTTTCTGGCCACCGGCAGCAGTTACGGAAATTTTGTGATCATCAAACAAGGTGTACCCAAGTGCAAGTAAAGATTTATATAAATCTTGACCTAAAATACTAACCACTGAACCTGAATCCAATAAACCATACATATTTAGGTCCCTGCTGGTACCAATATTTATTTTTATATAAGGGCGAGGATCACAACTCGGCTTGGAGGTGAAAATTGAAGCGACATTATAAGATGCAAAAAAGTTTTTTATGGTCAGCAGCCAATTTTCCCAATCCGAGCTATCGAAAAAACTAGACGCTGCTTCGCTGCAATTTTCACTTACGCGTTTTTTGTTTCCTGTGAACTTTTAGCTTTATTACAATCCGGACAGTCTGTAGAACGAAAATCTTTCTTGCCACATTTAAAGCAAAATATAGTACGCTCGGCAGGGCATTCCTTCATATTATGAGTATCCACCCGACAGCGATAGCAAAATTTGGTTTGAGAAATGGCAGAAACGTTATTTGAATTTGGTTGTACCTTGTTGGCAATATTGTTGTAAAACGGTTTAAAATTGTTTAAATTTTTAGTTGGAAATTTATTGGGCACGTTATACGCAAATTCGGGAGCTAAGGTTTTAGAAGACGATGCCACTGGTTCCTTGAAGTTTTCAGAACGAGATTTGGCATGTTCAAAATTTCGACAAAGTGTTTGTAACTGAGAAATAGATGACACATCAGGGTAATTTGCCAATATGTTAGAGTAACAAGGGCGTATATTGTGCAGTATAATATCAAGCTGCTCCTTTTCAGACATAGGTGTACTGAGACGGGAAAACATACCCCTAACTATTGCTAAGTAAACCGTTATATTTTCTGTTTCACCTTGAGTACGATTGCGTATTTCAGTGACCATACGGTAATCGTAGTCAAATATGTCAAAATCTTGACGAAGTCGAACCAACAAAGCGTCCCAACCTTTAACGTCATCCTTAACAGCCCTAAACCAGTGTAACGCATCGCCTGTAAATATTTCAAATGCATATGACATCAATTTTTCAGCCGAAACGTTCTTTGCCACGCGAGTTTCTTCAATTTTTTGTATAAAGGACCTAACACAGGTCTTGCCATCAAATCTTATTTTAGAAAATTCGGATGTTAGGTTACGATCGCAATGAACTATAACATTTAAATTATCATTGCTTGAAGTAATTTTGTTTTTATCTTGGGGTGGAAATTCGGTATCTTCAAATTCCTCAGGTTCAACAATATTTGAAAACTGAGTAATATAATCTTCAAAGGTAGATTTTAAGTATTTTAATTTTGGAAAATATTCAGATGCAGGCTCAGGCTGCTCCAAGCGGCGAAACCTATGATGAAGATGATTTACCATTGATCGCGTACGATCAATTAAGTTTTCATCTAGCGTTGAAGATAGATTGTCTATGTTACTTTTAACTTTAACTAGAGATTCAGAAATGCCCTTGATATCATCGACCAAGTCCAAGCAAGAATCGGCGATATCATTAGACGAGTAGATTTGCGTTAATTTGCATACTTGACGCCTTAGCTCTAGGACGGTATTAGCTGGAATTTCTCCTCTAATTGTAACTTCATATTGCAACTCAGATTTTTGAAGATGGAGAAATTTAATAGGATAAGACATTTTTAATAAAGTTTAGGTAAGTTGTGCAAACAAATACAAATCAATTAAAAAAATATTTAAGAATAAAACTAAACCACACAAAAAAAATAAAAGAAATGAAAACCAAAGCAGTTATTTCCGTTCTGTCACAATAATCAACTTTGATCTAGAACGATGAAGTAATGGAAATATTGCGATAGGAAGAAAGTACACAAAAGAAGAAAAAAATCTCTCTTCACGTTATCAAGATGTAATTATACAATAACTACTTCTTTATCTATTAAAATAAATTATTAAATACTCGATACATAACATGAAGAAAAATTACTATCATCGTCTTACAAATTTAACATGCACACAACTATCACCAGAAAAAAAAATGCAGCAACGTAACCAACCTCAGAACCTTTACATGATAAGCTTGGGCGCCATGTCACGTTTTATTTTTTTAGATAAATAAATAAAACGATCAAAATTAAGATAGAACAATAATATATATTAAAAAGTAAAACCTAATACAAGTTTCGGGTGTGGGTAGGTTCGTGAGGTAGGTTAGTATGCAAAGTTAGCCCCGACTTCCCTGAGCTGCTGCCTCCATCAGGAACCGGTGGTGCAGATCAGATCCTTTGAAATTGTTAGCCCTCCAGTATTGGCTTCTAAGCTCCTCCAGCTTTAGGACAATGGGGTTTCGTAGTATATTGAGCCCGGCCGTAGTTCCTGCAGGAATGTTGTACAATTAATAACAAGGTCAGGCAAGGTCTGGGTATGCTACTAGACTTGATGGGTGCTGAAATTATGCGGGCGAAGCCGGGAGAAGTCAGCTAGCTAGTACTACGGTGAAGTCTAAGGCTTTCTAAATCTTACTGGGATGAAGTGGCAGTCAAAAAATAATCAGAAACGGTTACAGTGAACTGATGGCTTCCAATTAAAGAAAATTAAAATAAGCAGCATGAATGTGGTGATGATTATTAAGTACCTAAGTAAATAAATCTAAGTTAAAGATACATACAAAACATTACCAGGTATGCACTTGTTTACCTTAAAATATACTAAATCAATTCTTACTTATAGCTATTGTAACACATTAAAACAATCAAATGAGAATTAAAGAGCATACCCTAATTTAAAAATATAAAAGATATGCGCACACAACTTACCCAAGTATGGGATTAAGGTTCACACAGATCACTGAGTTTATTCGTGCAATACTTAGATACAATTAGAGTATTTGTGTATAAGGACTAAGTTTACAATAAATTCGAGAGAGGAAGGCGCAAGTCGCAATTAGAAAATACGCACGGACGTACGGTACCAAGGTCTGCGCTAGCCTGGCGCGCGAGTCGCGATCCTGCAGCGGGCGGCCGGTGGCCGCAGATATCCTCCGCGCCCCTCGCCCCGAGCGCATTAATATAAAAACATATTTCGATCGTTGTCTGTACGTTGAAAACTTATTTAAGGTAATTGGAATTATTATTTTATTATATTGATAAATAAGTTTTATTTTTAATTAAATGTACGTAAATATATAAGTTTATTTGGATTACATTTAAATAATAGTTTTAAGTTTAGATATAAGATTTTAAAGTAACATTTACATGTTACAATATATTTCGCTATTAATTTCTTTCCAATAGGTGGTTTTGGACAATTGTCAGTTATGGTTATGTTCTATATGTGTCTTGAAAAATAAAAGGCTGTTAGTCAAGTCCGTTGGATAAATGGCGAGATTCGATGTTTCAGTTCTGCTCTGCATTGTCGAAAACCATTCCATATACCATAAGTTATAGAAGTTATAACTCATCTCTCATGTCCTAGGTGCTCGTATATCTGCATTGGGCAGACAAAATACAGAAACAGCCTTCCATACATTATTCTTAACTAGAACATATATCTATAAAGCTACGAGTATAGACCATTGAGCCGTATAAGGGTTACGGGTAAACATGGCCCTTTGACCAATTTCGGGGCGCGTTGTAATTATGTAAAGGGTATTTGCAGTTTCGGATGTATGTTTCATCAATTGGACGACTATTTGGGATTTCTGATTGCTTGGTACCTCTTGTTTAAATTAATATAATAAGGTATTAAATAAAAATACCCAACACCCTTCATCAACGTTTTAAGTACTAAGTTAGCCACAGAAAATCGGTTTCAAAATTAAAATTTCATGTATTCAATTTACATCGGCATATGGTTAAAGTAAGTATATTTACTAATCGCAACTTAATATTATACATGCGAAAGTGAGTTTGTTTATTGGTTTGTTTGTGACTCTTTTACGCTCTATCTACTGAACCAATCATCATGAAATTTTGCATACTCAATGTCTAGAGTACGTAGAAGGACATACGCTACCTTTCATCCCTAAAAAGGACTGTTCCCGTGGAATTGTCACTAACGCGAGCAGAGCTAATGTTCTTAAAAGAAAACATAATGTAGTTTTGATCAAAGCCCCTAAATAGGGCTAGAACTAGATAATTTTGTAAGAAAAAAGTTACTAAATGACTTGTATTATCCATGTATTATTACTCCATTTTTGTTATTGAAATAAACGATATTACTAGAAAATGTTAGAAGTTATGGTGTGCATGGTCGATTGACCGTATCACCTACACGAAATGATGAATGACTAGAAAATAGCATGTAATGGAGAAAATGTAGGGAATTTAATTTTACGTTTATTTCTATTTCGAATGCGGAAATCTCGATGCATTTTTATAGTGCGCGCTCGTGTCGTGTCGTGTGTGATGGCTCCAGACAGCCTGATACATTTTTCATGTCCGTCTGTTCTATATGTGTTTTAATGTTTAATTTATTGGATGGGCTGATGTTTACTTCACAAGATACTCTCGAAAATTCTAGCAGGCTTTGAAGATTAAAAACAAATAGATTATTAGCACTGTGTTTAAACTTTACTAATTATCCTGTAAATGAAATACCTAGTTGCTCTTCGTTTTGATAATCACTACATATTATAAAACAAAGTCCTCCGCCGCGTCTGTCTGTCTGTCTGTTCGCGATAAACTCAAAAACTACTCCACGGATTTTCATACGGTTTTCACCAATAGATAGAGTGATTCACGAGGAAGGTTTTAAGGTATAATACATGCCCGGGCGCAGCCGGGTAGGGCTGCTAGTTTATTCATAAATCATCCGATCATAAGCAAATCATAACATGTTTGGTGTTACAGACGTCCGTAATCGCTTCCCATTACGTGGGCCGTATGCCTGTTTGCCTAATATATATATACTAGCTGTTACCCGCGGCTTCGCCCGCGTAATTTATGTCCTCCTATGTTTATTTAGCTTATGTCCTCCTCACTACCCTAACCTATGTGTACGCAAAATTTCATGATGATCGGTTCAGTAGATTGGACGTGAAAGCGTAACAAACAAACAAATTCACTTTCGCATTTATAATATTAGTTAGGATTAGGATTAGTTAGGATATATTTACCAGCTATCTATGTCACACTGCTGGGCAAAAGCTTCCCCTCTTTCCTTGCATTATTCTTGATTCTTCGAGGTACCCCTCAAGTTGTTATCTAATATCCATATATCATCTGACCACCATATTTTTGGTCTACTTCTTTTTCTATGCCCATCTGCTGCGACCCAGACCCAGTCACGTCAAAATGCCAGCCCACCTATCAGAGTGCAACAAAAGTAGGTAAACTATTAATTTTATGAGCATCTATAGAAGACAATTCCCACTGCTAGACTTGAATTTTTCAAAATAGTTCTGGCAATTTTTTCCATTAAAGCATTGGAGAAAGAAGTAAGAACACAGGCGTTCGATATTCACAAACCAGCCGACGCATCGGCATGACGTCACCGCGGAAGCCGGCTACGTGGTCCCGCGCATCGGCCAGGTGACTAACCTGACGTGGGCGCCGATGTTGTAGTACGAGTAGACATTTGCAAAGAGGTTTCGATACAAGTTTTATATTCAGATTCGTTGTATTGCGAGTCCTTATCGTGAAAGCTACAGAAAATTACCTTTGGCTGTAGGTTCTTCAGGTCGTTTCGGCATTGTACGCAGGACTAAACTTTCGAAACATTTTAAATGTAAAATTTTGAAAATCCCGAACGCAACCGAATAGAATAGATATGGCAACCTGTTAAGAGTGGCGCTGTTTAAGATTGTTCCGAAACCAACTGTCAAATGTATGGAGTTATAACTTCAAAAATATTTTTCTCCTTATACTTACCAATTTTTGTGAAATTAATTGAAATGTTTATATTTGCACGTTGCCAGCAAATGGCAAAAAATTATGATATCACAATTCTGTTTGGTTGGAACACTTGTACGCAGCGACATCTTCAATTAGCTTTGCGTTGCTACCCCTATTGTTAATCTATAGGCATTTAATAAAAATATAGCATGTAAATTTACCCATTCCATTGCCTTGAAGGGATGATTCAGCCCGTCAAAATGACAACCTTTCCTATGGGACTCATCATCAAGTCTTTGTAAAACTCCACTGCTGCACGACGACCCTTTCTGTACTACCAGGCATATATTAGCCAGAGCAGTCAGAGGATCCTTCTCCTCCTATGGGAGGCTGAAAATTCATTGCTTACCGCATTTATCGATTTTCAAATTAATAAAAACGCATCTATCGACTTGATTCCATAGATTTTAATTAAAATACTCGTAAGAAGGCTATTGAAATTAAAAAAACATCCTAATTTCAATAGAGAGGATGGTTGGCAGTTACCACCAGCTTGGGATCCAGTCATCAATTTAATCAAATCTCAAGCTAAGCAGAAGACTGCAAGACCTTCAGACACCGTGAGCCAGTACTGCGTACATTCGGAACGTTATCAATAAATATTTTAGGCGGTAGATTTTGCAGTTCTTATAAAATACTAGACAAATGTCAACTTAGTCTACCTGCGACCACGAACACTGTAAAGTGCTCGAAACGTTAGGTGTATAAATAATGTAATAAACGCGATAAAAACCGTATTAAAATAATTTTATTTAAATAAAATACTCGATTTTGTCACCTTATAGCCATGATCTAAGCGTTATAGGCTCGCTTTTGTGAATGTAATTTAACGTAAAATGCGGTGAACTGGGTAAGACCGATCGATATCGCAAGGAGCTTTATTTTTATAAGACCTTTCATTGGCCGCGTACCCACTCTCCTTCGATTTTGCCCTAATGGAGCGTAATGTGTGGCGTGGCTATATAAATTTTGTAATTATCTTCAATGTGCCATTATTATTTAATTGAGGTTAAACTTCATTACCTTGTTATGATACATCATCATCAGGTCTATTTTAGTCTCCACTGCAGAAGCTTGACCTGCTCTCTACTACCAGAGTCATATATTAGTCAGAACAGTCAGAGGATTTGGCCTACAGTCTCCACGCTTGCTCCACGGTTGAAGAGGTCTCTTTGATGTTTATAAGCTTTGTATCGCTTGTGTTTCTTTAGTCGTCATCTACGACATCCACGCGAAGATTTGGAGCGGTCCTATTCTACTCAGCCGGAAACCACACGGCAAATCGTAAAGTGTGTACGTATAATATTGATAATTCTTAATTTACATTTCCATGTCTACGACTGCCGTTGTGGTAATTTCGTTGTATGAAAATGTTCTCCAACTCCTCTCGCTTGTATTGTTCTTTTATATCTTTGAAAAAATCTAACCTTTTAATATAAAAAACAGTTACAGTGTTATCTAATTTCACGGTCGGCGACGCATGCGAGCGATGATAGCTTGTAGTAGGGTTGCCCTACATTACATTTTATATGGTTTTATGTGTAGACTAGCAGTCCATCCCGATTTCGCCCGTGGTACCATATCCTATGGCGCTCAGGGATAATGTTTGTTTGTTTGTTTTTCGTATGTGTAAGTGGCCAACACTGGTGTCAGATTTTTCAAGCTGCCTTAAGGCATCTGACATAGCTTAACGACTGCCATCAACGATGACAGCCGGGACCAACGGCTTAACGTGCCTTCCGAAGCACGGAGGAGCTCGAGATATTTTTATGCCACTTGCGGTCACCCGTCCAAGTAGGGACTGCCCCAGGGGTTGCTTAACATACGTAAGCGCTCATAGAGCTCACACCCACTGGACCATCGTACGTATCCCACGGCGAAAGAATTTTTGAAATCGGTCTAGAGTAGTTTTTGGGATTAGCGCCTTCAATAAGTAAATAAACTCATCAGCTTCATAACATTAGTAGATATTATACTCATTGCATTAAACCGACCAACCTTGCGACTAACCCTTTGATGAGTGAGTGAGACGCTTTATGCAAGTGTATATCGCTTCCATACATTTTTGCACTGTACACTATTGCATTAATATTTCTTCGTAAAATTATGTAATTATACGTATGATTTATACTTAACTTTAGTTTTAAAAAGTGTGCTTCATGAAGTGGTAGAATATCCTGTCGTCCTCGCTTGCCTCTATTATTAAAAACATTTTCAATAGTTATTTAAAATTCGGTGTCGCTCGCCGCCTTGCAATCACATGCACATTGATTGTATTGGGTTCTTTATATACTTTATTTTTATATTAAAATCATGTTTTCATGTCGTGCCAGCCCTACTACGGATGACATTTCGCTAATAAGCGTGCGATGAATGAACCCAGCGACGTAACCATTTGACTCATCGGCCTGAAACGCCCACCGATGGGAACCGGTACATACGTTTTATCCGACTGCGCCACAAGAGGGTTATGCTTCATCATCCCGCTTGCAAGCATCATCACATCAGCAGGTCTTTGTTAGTCTCCACATTAGGAGCACTACCCTCTCTGTACTACCAGAGCCATATATTAGTCAGACAGAGCAGTCAGAGTATTTGGTCTACACTATCCAAGCTGGCCAGATGGGTTGGATAGGTCTATTTAATGTTTGTAAGCTTTGTTTAGCTTGTGTTTCCTAAGTCGCCTTCAACGATATCCACGGGAAGACTTGGAATGATCCTATTCTACTCTGCCGGGAACCACATGAGTTATGCTTGTTGAGTGCGAATGGTGCAATTGACAAAATAAATGACAGGCATGCTGAACCCGATGACGTAACCTTTCGACTCATCGATCTGAAAAGCCTGCCGATGGGACCGCACATATGGACAGCCGGTATATATGGTGTTTTTTTTAAAACTCGATTTTCATAAGTTATTAAGGAGGTTGTAGGTCATCAATCTTATCCGTGCTATCTAAATACTAAATTGTATTGTAAACGTTCACGAGCAAGAAGTTTCAAGTTGTCAGCGAGTTTGGTATTGATCGCAACGAATAATTGCTGCGAATGAAGAAAATCGTACAACTAACTTTGTTTCCGACACCGTTTGTCTTTGCGCGTTTGTACCGTGCGCAAAAAAAAGCTTTGCAATTGCATCATCTTGTGAATTAATTGGTTCCTAAAATCTCAACCTATGATGAAGTGCTGGAAATTAATTCAATTGGACTCCGGCTTCACCAGCAGCTTTGGCAAATTGCTGTTGAAGCCGATGGTAGGGGTGTTGGTTGATGTCCTCGCGTTAGATATTAATAAAATTGCCGGATAAAAATACAACAAAATTAAGCGATTATGTTTATTGCATTCATTTATTTTAGTTTCAAACATTGAGGTTCACTTTGCATATACAGTCGAATATCACAAGGTAATAAATGACTTAATGCCAAAATTTGTCTTGAAGTTTTAACTGAGGGATGTATTGAAAAAATGTAAGCAGAAATGAGGTACAATATAATAAGGAGATACTCCTATTTGAGTAATCTTTAATACAAGAAACAAGGCATGTTGCGTCAATGGTGTTTGATATTCCACATTCCTCTCGCGCTGCGGAAGCGTTCACAATATAACCGAAGATTATTGTTTTGCCAACCGTACATTCTTCACCGACTGTGTGAGTTCGCAATTTGAGACCAGAGGGTCGTGTTGCGGTTACCAAGACACACAGATACAACACAGCGCTCGTATACTGTGTATCGGTGGTTCCTAAAGTAGTCTAAATTATAATTAGAAGATTAGACCTAAAGGGATCACAGAGAATATGAAATTGGTATCTCTGGGTTGACAGAAAGTCTGTTCCAAGTCTTTTCTTCTGATTATATTTGTTTTATATTGAATAACTAGCAGAAGTAATGGCCTCTCAATCAAAGCGTTCAGGATTTTTTTATTTAATGTAAAAAATGTCTGATTATTTTTTATTTACTTAAAAGTCGTCTTTGATAACTTTGAATCATGGATGTAGCCTATATTTAAAAGGATCTCTTTGGCATCCTTAAAAATCTGTATAATTTGGTTTAAGACGCAAATAGTTCGAGAGCCGCTGGCGTACTAACACGTGTGTGCGAGTGATAGACTATTATGGGTTACATAAGCTGCGTGATAAAAGTAGGCAATTAACTCGAACGGGCCAACTAGTGGTCGCTTTGTTGGCGCGTGCGAAGTTCTTTCTCACAATATATTATGCCGTGTGGTTCCCGGCAGAGTAGAATAGGACCACTCCAAGTCTTTCCGTGGATGTCGTAGAAGTAGAAGGCGACTTAGGAAACACCAAGCTAAACAAAGCTTATAAACATCAAAGAGACCAGCCCAACTCGTCTGGCCAGCGTGGAGAGTGTAGGCCAAATCCTCTGACTGCTCTAGCCAATATGGGTCGTGCTCTGCAGTGCAGACTAAAAAAACCTGATGATGATGTCATTGCAATCACAAACAATACGCAAAATGCAGAAAACAGGCATACAAAAACAAACTCTACCGAATGCCATTTTTCATTGGAATATCAAAATATAAAGCTTCAATATAAATGAAAAACTCCGTATGCAAAATCCACGCTACGCTGTTTATCATAGTTGTTTACTCCGCAACAGATATGAGCAAAGTTGAGCGGTGCGGACCTGATGTTGTTGAGGAGTTTAACTATTTGCAGGCGGCTATCTAGCAGGGAATTAATATTATACAAACATAGTTTATGGCCAAATTCAATCTTCAAATCAATTTAGATTCTAGCACATATTTTTCATACACTATTTTTTGTCTTGCTGCTGGACACAGGCTCTCTTATTCCCGTTATCACATTTGACTTTTCAAAGCAACTTGCTGTATCCCTTCAAAAGTGCACTACATCGTCCTGCCATTTCAAAAAATTGTATTCTAGTAACATTTAAATTAAATTATTTTGTACAAAACATAATTTATAGACACCATATCCAATCTACGCGTAATTTAGATTCCAGCACTTTTTTTAACTGTCTATTTTGTGTCTTTCTCTGTTGCATAGATTTGCCATTTTCGCTCCCAATTTAACTATCTACGGCAACCTGAGTAGCTTTAAGTAGCGAAGCTAGCGGCACTTACCATTTTATTCCTTACGATAAAAATTAAAATGTGATTTGGTATTAATTTTCTTGTATTGTTCTTGGTATTTCTCTATAAATATGTGTTACAGCTAAAGACAAAATCTTCCTTTTAATTTCCCTCGCTAATAAACCGGCGTATGCTCGTATAATCAGGCGGGTTACAAACTGCACCTCGCGCGTATATTGAAACTATTCGAAACCAGTTCGTCCCACACTCAATGGAATAAACGAACGCTACAGGAGTACGAATTCATACTGACTATGAATTATTTATTTCCATTTATATTTGAGTTATTCCAGACTTATCCTCCAAACGTATACAGAGCCAATTATGATATTATTTTTATTCATACTAGCAGCCCATGCCGGCTGCGCCCCGGACGCAATATATGTATATCATCATCATCAGGTCTTTACAATCTACATACGTTTTATCCAACTGCACCGAAAGAGGGTTATGCTTCATAATCGTCATCATCACATGATCGAATCGTTGTTTCCTCCACAGCGACCCTCTCCGTACTACCAGAGCCATATATTAGCCAGAGCAGTCAGAGAATTTGGGTAGAATATTAATATATCTGGATTGTAGACTTAGTTCCATCAGAACTTAAGTTGTTCGTTTTCATGTTGTGAACGTTTCATGTTCAATACCAAACACATTGTATAAATAAAGAAATAAACTATGTTTCCGCGACTCCCAACTAACATCCTATAAAGGCTTCCGGTATTGTATTTTTTATTATTGTATGTTATATATTAATTCTTACTTAATATAAACACTACACGTAGTTCAGTTTAATAATATCCTCATGCTCTGTACTGCATCTATCATATATATTATTCAATTACTTGAAATACCGGAATCAGAAAAAACATTATCCTGAAATCGTGAAAAATCTTGAGTGATCTAATTTTTTGTACCCACCTTTGTAGAATTTTTAACCATAATTCATTGTTATCATGGTTGAAATTTGTACTAAGCTACAACAACAAAAAATTATTCTCCCCTGAGCTGTTCCTTCCAATATGATCAATAAACAATGAATTTCATATACATATTTTACAGTCTGAAGATACGGTATCGTGTTGCCCTCTACAGGCGCCACGTAAATATTTCATCTTCCGACACGAACGCTCACGCTCGAGAGGTTCGTGTAGAAGTCGACCGCAGTTCGGCTACTGCATAATAGATGGCGCGAGGTGGCGCAACGCGTTCGCTTATTGATTCTTCCTATCGCAGTACAAATATGATATTGATTGTTTTGTGATAGGATGTGTAGATAATAAACTGTTTTATCTCGTTTTGTATGTATATAGTTTAAGTATCTACTGTTCGGTTAATGTCTTATTAAATTATATATATATTTGTAATTCATTGAGTGAAGTTGCATTTTGCTCACTTTGCATTTTGCTAACTGTAAATAGGTTCTAAAGCTCGTAGAACAAAATTTTTAATGATATTACCGTTTTATGTGAAATGATTTATTTCAAATGGGGGCAGCACTGGGCCACGTAAAATTGATGTATGGCACTGATCACAAAAATATTTTGATATAGATAGATATAAATGAATGAAAAAAAAAGAGGTTGTTAAATAATTATACAACAATCTCATAAGATCAGCGCTGAGTAAAAGACTTAATAGTCTTTTAGTCAGATTACATACCTGTAAAGATAAGTTTAACACTGATTTAAAATTTAAAGTGTCATCCTCTAAAGACATTTTTCCTCGTTGCTAATTGCGTAATCGTTGAAACTTAAGTTGTAAAAACTGCGCTTTTGTTGACAATGACGAAGACGACGTCTTTGAACGAAGGAATAAATTCTAAATTCTACATAGGTACTAATAACATTGATGATTATACCTCTCCAACCCGTCTGGCCAGCGTGGAGAGTGTAGGCCAAATCCTCTGACTGCTCTGATGGTACAGGGAGGATTATCATGCTTCTCTAGTGTTGACCAGAAAAGACCTGATGACGATGATATCACTAATGATATGCCTAGTGACAGGAAGTAGAAGAGAAGATACTGACGTTTTGGAACAATAAAACGGATGAATAATATTTTAGGCGTACGAATAAATTACAAAGTGAGCGACTAAAAATGCAGAGAGGGCGACTTTGGTTGGACTATACCCCCAATACACCGCCATCAAACCCGAAACCAAACCCCAATATACCGATTGATATTCGCTCGCACTATGCCACACATCGCTGGGTGGGGTGGGGACATTCTTTTAAATTAATTATTGAATTTGGCATTTGTCTCACATCTCACCTTATGGTAAGTGACAATGGAGACGAGGATAATACATGCCTATCCAAAAGATACCAATTTATTTTCTAAGAGAGCGATATAATACATGGCAAGCCGATGAAATCGCCGCGGTTCTCTCGCTCGTGATGGCTGCACCTAAATCTGATTTTCTTCATTTCTTATCCTGAGGGAAGATTCAATTATCTCGAAAGCGGTTCAACTAACAAATAAACAACTGGCTAACAGGAAGAAACTGCAGAATTATCTAGTAATCCGATGTGGAATAATTAAGTTAGTAAGTTGAGGTCGACGACCGGCATAGGTCTATCAAGTTACAGTTCAGTAGTAAGTTGGGAAGAGAAAGGTTTTATCCGAACGAGCAAATTTTTTAAACTATATTTTGTACTAGCTGTTACCCGCGGCTTCGCCCGCGTGGTATATAGCCTATGTCCTTCTCAGTACCCTAACCAGTGGCGGCCGCTCCTTCAGTGCACTCGTGCACTGCACTACCAGATTTTTATGTATTTCCCAATTTTTTTTTCGACACAATTATTATTTATCCAAAAGTATGTAACTTTAATTAAACACTGAAGAAGAAAATATTTTCAAACAAGCTTGATCTTTATAACCTAAAATTTAAGACTCATTTTAGCTAAACCAAAAATTGGGCGAGCGCTTTCAAAGTGCGCACGAAGCGTCTCCATAGAAACTATATGGAATGAGACAGAAATGCTCCGGCAGGTGAAACGGAAGATGACCCGTACTCAAAGTGTGAGAAAAATTGAAAAATCGGGTCGGCGCACGAGCCCCGAATACTCCCGAACGGGCTCGCTCGGGCGGCATCGGCCGGGGTGTCTCGCTCGCTCGTTGAAGATTTTTGTTGCGAAGGCGTGTCCTTGACCTACTCAAATCAGTTTGTTTGTTTTATTTCGCACCTGTGACACGGTGTGATAGATAGAGCGCGCGAAATTACCCAATAATTAATTATAGTAATGGTTTTCTACTTTGTGTGTGCTTCAAAGTGTAGTGGTTGAAAGTGGCTTCAAAGTGTGTTGTTAATGGGATTATTTGAACAAGAACTAAAAAAGAAAATAGGCTATGGCTTATTTAGGCGGTATGCCGCCTAATCTGTTTTTTGAAACCATCTTCTCGTGCTTTTCAACCTGAATTAGTTAAGTACCTATTAGAATATTCATTAGCGCGCAGCTCCTCTCACTAAACCAATGGTAAGTCAAGATGATGAGATATTTCACTGCATGTACATAAGTACCTGATACTTTTTATACAGAAATGGTTTTACATATTAACAAGAATTATACCTAGAGTAACTGATTATGTATGTACAAATATTATTAAGTAGGTGCATAGGGGCAGTCGACTACAAATAATTGACGAACGTACGGCATTTCAATAGGTCGTTTTGCTTTTAAGAGACAGTAGGTAAGCAGGTGAACCACCACTCCTTGAAGTCACGAGCCGCCACTGACCCTAACCTATATTATGAACAATTTCATGATGATCGGTTCAGTAGATTCGGCGTGAAAGCGTAACAAACAAACAAATAAACAAACAAACAAACTCACTTTCGCATTTATAATATTAGTTAGGATTAGGAAGTTAGGTCGTGTCCGCCGTGTGGTTCCCGGCAGAGTAGAATAGGACCACTCCAAGTCATCCCGTGGATGTCGTAAAAGGCGACTAAGGAAACACAAGCTAAACAAAGCTTATTAACATCAAAGAGACCTCTCCAACCCGTCTGGCCAGCGTGGAGAGTGTAGGCCAAATCCTCTGACTACTCAGTCTAGTATATGGCTCTGGTAGTACAGAGAGGGTCGTGCTCCTGCAGTGGAGACTGGAAAGACCTGATGATGATGATGATGAGGAAGTTAGGATTAGGATATTTCTTATTTAAGAAATGCAAGACTTGGTTGGAATTATTGCTTACTTTGATTGATAAACGAAATAAGATAACTTTCTTTTCTTTGTTCATTGATTTTTCTCATGGGGTCGTTCATCGGTAGAGGTCTGTAGGTCCTCATTACACTTTTTTATTCCTCATCAGGTCTTTTTTGTCTCCACAGCAGGAGCATGACCCTCTCTGTACTACCTGACCTATTTATTAGCCAGAGCAGTGAGAGGATTTGGTTTGTTTAGCTTGTGTTTCCTAAGTGGCCTTCTACGACATCCATGAAAAAACTCGGATTGGTCCTATTCTTCTCTGCCGGGAACACACAACGCGGGGTCATGGTTTGTGAAAATAGCTCCTGCAATGTTGTCGAAATATCAGACAAATCTCAAAAATAATCGCGGTAAGTCCCGTAGTGATAATAATAATATACCTATTAATAAAACTCCATCGGGAAAATTCCAGCTCTGCGGTGCAAACAGTGCGTTATCTTTAGTTAAATCCTGTGCCAATAGTACAGCAACGCTTTCCTTTTAGGGTTGTCATTTTAAATGTTTAACAGGAAAAATTGTAAATATTAAACACTAGCAATTTTCCCGCGACATCGTCCGCGTAAAACTTTACTTCAGGGGTTGAATTTCCTAAAACTCCTTTGACCACTGAGGTCACTTACATCATGAAAGGAACCCCTGTATCAAATTTCAAGTTTCTTGTCACAATAGTTTCGGTTGTACGCTGATACGTTTACTGCGCATCGACTCGCGCGATGTTTCTAGCCGCCATAAAGTTGCATCGGACTGTACCTACCTAAAAAAGTTGAACGTAGAACCAAAGACAATGCAATTCTAATGTACTATAGGCTACTGACAACCTTATACAAACATATTGGACAGACATTGTTCCACTCGTCACTAGATGGCGTATATACGCTTAGTTTAAACTTGCTAAAACTGAGATATAAATTATATAAATATTATGCCAAAAATATTGATTATATTTTAAATAAGATACTTGTGAAAAATGTTGTTTTATTTTCTCTTATTATGGTACATATAAAGTTGTGAAGCTACCAATAGGTCCATTTATGTGCAAATGGCGGGAAAAAATCGCATGATTATGATAATAACACTTAAAGACTTTTTGTTTCTGCCCTAAAATAGTAGCTAAAAAATTCTCACTACAGCGAAAGAATAACTACTTCGCCGACTTTAAACTTTTGTTAAAAAGGTCCTTTTTCTGGTTAAATATTCTTTCCTTGCCCCTGCCAACGTGTCTACAAAGTTTCATGATTATCAGTCTATTCAGGCGGTAAAACTTAACAGAATAACAAATTCGCGTCTAGGACTAGTTGGAAGCCCTGCTCAACAAGCCGGGAGATATCAAATTATCTATAAGTTACATTATGTGATAAATTGATAAAGCGACCTTCCCCGTTGGCCGATTAAGACACTTTTGTGACCGTGATCATTGATTTCTTGGTTTTATTATAACTAGCTATACGTACTCTATTCTTTTATTGGATCCTCATCATCATCAGGTTTTTTTTAGTCTCCACTGCAGGAGCATGACCCTCTTCGTACTACCAGAGCTATCACCAGCGCAGTAAGAGGATTGGCCTACACTGTCCACGCTGGCCAGACGGTTTGGAGATGTTTATGAGCTTTGTTTAGCTTGTGTTTCCTAAGTCGCCTTCTACGACATCCACGTTAAGACTTGAGAGTGGTCCTGTTCTACTCTGCTGGGAACTACACGGCACAATTTGATATATTTAACTAATTGTTAGCAATTAATTATAATAAAAAAATCTTAACATTGTTTGTTTGTTTTTATGAGATAAACTCAAAAACAAAAGAACAGGTTTAAAAAACCTTAAAGCTATGGAAAGCTGCATTACTAGTGGGTAACATAGGCTATAATTTACGAGGACAAATTTACTGGAAAACAGTTACTGAGAAATCTCAGGAAACTTGTTATTTGTGATACAATTTGCTCGTCTAAGAGTATGTCTTTGATTAAGATTTAAAATGTTAAAAATAGCCAGCGGTGACCGGAAAAATCCAGTTGTCTGTCTCATGACTCGTGTACCTGGGCTCAAGTGTCGGCAAGGTTAAGGGGTCCCAACAATAGCGGATTGGAGCCACAAGCCACTAGTTTGCACCCAACGTACTGCATTAGTTCATATGTATATTATGTATTGCTATAATGTTTAGCCAGCGTTGGTGCGATTAAATCAAAATCTACAGGACATTGCCAGAAGTCGCGCAGCATAGGGATGTTTGGAAAGGACTGGCATGAGGAACCTTACTTTACCCAGCAGTGAGACACTGTTAGTTAGAAAAAAAATATGCGGGTCAGTCTTTGGGGACTGCCAATAGAAGTTAAACTAAGCACTATTTTTCGCCACCTTTTTGGCACCGGTGTCCGATTTTGCAGACTACCTGAAGGTAGAGAATTAAAGATGGGAACCAAGGGTTGAGGCTAAGGTGCCTACGTTTCAGATATGGTCGATTATCTACTTGAGTCACGGACAGGGTACGGCTCTGTCAGCCTCGTTAGGCATTAAGAGGTAATACTGTATCTCTCGAAGCATGTACGCTTCAAAATTTGGTACGTACGGCTCGTCTACCTCAGTTTATATAGAAGTCTTTGCCAATGTCGTATGGTTCGGGAATACCGCTGCAGGAAGATGATTCCACAGTTCGGTCGTACGTGGCATAAAGTTTCTTTTAAAACGTATGGTGCTTGACGGTCAGTAATCCAGTTGTTGGTAGTGCGGTGGTGAATCATAATTATTATCACATCTTTATCCCTTGCGGGGCCGACAGAGCCCAAGGTCATAAAACCCAAAGGCCAAGTTAAAAGCGTTTAGTGGGCGTGAAGGTGGTGGTGAATCAATTAGACATAGCGATAGACATGAGTTTGGCTCTGTCAGCCCCGTGATGCGATACTGTGTCTCTCGAAGCATGTGTGGACTCCCAAAGTCCACGTTATACGTAAGCCGTCCTGCTGTCAAGGCCAATCTCCGGACATGGCCTATTATCCACTAAAGCCTGGCTCTGTCTGCCCCGTAAGACAAAGACGCGATACTGTGACTTTCTATATAAACTGAGGTAAACGTGCTCTACTCCTAGAAACAGACATTTAAAAGCAATCCTGTCACGTCACGTGGAAGGCGTCTTCACGGCACAGAGTGTAGGTGTGAGCTAAGCGCACGCAACGGTGTTAATTAGCTCCCTTTGAACGCTTCACAATTTGCTACGTACGACACGTCTGCTTTAGTTTATGTAGAAGTATTTGATGTAGAGTCCCAAAGTCCACGTAATACGTAAGGCGTCCTGCTGTCAAGGCCAATCTCCGGACGTTGTCAATTATCCACTGGAGCCAGGAGTCACGTAGACGCCTCGTGGATGCCACGAAAGTAACGACCTATGCTCGATATCAAAGTCACATATGAAAAACTGAATGAAAAATGATTTATTTCCTACTAATATACAATACATGGTTATTGAGTCCACCCGTCATGTTTTTATTTCACTTTCGATTTAAAAAAAAGACTGAGCTGACAGAGCTTTATTAGTAGTACTTACACAAATTTACAGCTCAATCGATTAAGGAAAAGTGCTCTAAAATCGCCCACCCAAACAAACTAACTAAGAGGCAGGTTAAATAATAAAAAGTTAGTATGTAATAAAAAAGTTGCCTTGTAAAGGAGTTCGATTTTGAATTGCAAAGAAGCTTAAAGCATTTATCGAATAGAATCTACATCCAATAAGAGGAGGAGTGAATGCATTATAGAACAACTGAGTGAATTTTCCGACTACTTCGTGGACGCATCGTTGAAAGCGTTTTCCAATTGAAACCTCGCATCAGTGGCAGTTCGATGCTCTGTTCAAATTGTAGGATTTGCTGGTCGTTTCCACCACATGGCAAAGTTAAATGGAACTTTGTAGTATGTCCAATAGACCTATATTTTAACCAATAAGGGGAGCGGATGCATAATCGAACAACCCAGCGAATTTTCCGACTACCCTGCAGGATGCATAGTTACTCGCGACTGTACCGGTTCGATGCTCTGTTCAAATTGACTCGGATTTACCGCCCGCCTATTTACTAATTCGGATGACAGGTGCCGTTGCCTATCAATTTAGAATTTGCTGTTACAATGCGGTTTTTGTATTCCAAATAAAAAGTTCGAGCAAGCAAAACCCGCATTGTAACAGTAAATCCTAGGTTGATAGGCATAGACAGTTGTCATCCAAGTAAGTAAATACGGCTGGTCGTTGCCACCACATGGCAAAGTTAATTGAAACTTTACTTTATAGTTTGTCGAATAGGATGTATTTCAACCAATAAGAGTAAGAGTAAATGCATTATCGAACATCCCAGCGAATTTCCTGACTACCCCGCAGTCGCATCGTTGACACCATCCTCATCCTTAGGTCTTTTTTGGTCTCCGCTGCAGGAGCACGACCCTCTCTGTACCACCAGGGCCATACATCAATCAGCCAAGAGCAGTCAGAGGATTTGGCCTACACTCTTCACACTGGCCAGGCGGGTTGGAATCGTTGACAGCATTTTCCAATTGAAACCCCGCGTCAGTGCCGGTTCGATGCTCTGTTCAAATTGACTTGTATTTAGTGGTCGCTGCCACCACATGGTCTGCCTCCGTGGTCCAGTGGTTAAGGCGTTTGCCTTGTTGACCCGGGGGTCGTGGGTTCGATTCCCACGGGAAGCATACTTTGTTAAGTTGTTTCCAGTTTGGTTAGGACATTGCAGGCATGAATCACCTGATTATCTGATAAGAAAGATGATTCCGTGCTTCGGAAGGCACGTTAAGCCGGTGGTCCCGGCTGCCATCTGGTAGTCGTTAAAGGAACCACGTCAGAGGCCGAGAGGCGGTTCCGAAGAACTCTGACACCAGGGTGTGCATGGTCGACTGACCGTGTCATCTACACGAAATGATGATGATGATGAGTGGTCGCTGCCACCACATGGTAAAGCTAATTGAAACTTTGTAGTTTGTCGAATATGATGTATTTCAACAAATAAGAAAAGGGTCAAAGCATTGTCGAACATCCCAGCGAATTTTGCGACTACCCACCGTGCGCATAGCTGATAGCGTTTGCCAATTGAAACCCCGCGTCAGTGGCGGTTCGATGCTCTATTCAAATTGAAGGATTTGCTGGTCGTTGCCACCACATGGCAAACTTAATTGAAACGTTATAGTTGTTCGATCGCTGATACCTAGTTAAAGTTAATGTTACGCTGTCTGATAGTAGTTTACATTTTACTGTTTCGAACAGACTTTACGATGAACCAAAGTACATAGTGCTTTACTGCTTGAAATAAAATGAAATTGTATTTCACATAAATGTGCTTACAGTTATTTGCAGCAAGCAAAATCAGAGTACTTCTAGATTTTGAGTTGCTTTCGTAGTACTTTCGTAAACACTTCAACATTCATTGGCTTTCATATGATTTACTATTAATGGATATTGAAGTAACCAACAAAACGTTGTACACCGTAGTTAGCAAATAGGCCTGCTGGACTTTGATTCTGGTTAAAGTTATTCTTCCAAAAACTTTAAAACCATAAAGAAGCACACCACATTATAATGCATGTTTACCGATCGCCTTGGTCGATGCACGATACTTGTCTAATCTATGTTTACACCTGTTTTATCTGTTACACTGTTGCATGTACTGTCCGTCTGCACTTCTCGTTATAAAATGTAAACAAAACCAAACCAGTAACATGAGGAAATTGAATGGAAACCATTGGACAGGATAAAATCTCTTATAAACTAAACAGCACTTAATATGATTTTCATAAATTTTAGAATATTTAAAACAAGCATTTTCGCGTGATTTCGTCGGCGTAAATTAAAGCCTAAGTCACTCGCAGATAAATTAGCTTTTGATGGGTGAAAGAATTTTGAAAATTCGTCCAGTAGTTTCGACTTCTATTAAATGTTAACAAACAATAAATTTTTTTGATTAAAACTACCGTGAGATGTAAACATTATTAATATGTAAAATACGGGTCACTCACGTATGAAGTCAGCTACAGGCCGACATGTTTCAACCTCATCCGGAGGTCTTCCTCAGTGCGCGCGTCTCGGTTCACATTCGCCCTGAGGAAGACCTCCGGATGAGGTTGAAACATGTCGGCCTGTAGCTGACTTCATACGTGAGTGACCCGTATTTTACATATTAAACAATAAAATCTTTTCTCTTTAATACCAGTATAGATGTACAGGGTTTTGAGCAGATATCATGAAAATCTATTGAGCATCATTTCTTTTGGGAACTTCTCCGATCAGCTCGCCTACGTACTGTGATATAAAAGCAGTCCTCCGATTTTGGTAGTCGGTTACGTACCAATCATGCTAATGTTCACAGAATAACCGATAACTTTAACATAATAAAGACTATACGAATATTATAAAGCTGAAGTTTGATTGAACGTGCTAATATCAAAACTACTGGACCAATTTAAAAAAATTTTTCACCGTTGGATAGGCTAGTTATCCCAGAATGCCATAGGCTATGTATGTTTCACGGGCGAAGATGGAGGGATTGCTAGTTGTGATATAGAAGCAGTTCTCCAATTTTGGAAGTCGGTTACGTATCAATCATGCTGAGGTTCACAGAATGCATAACCAAATATGCAATACGACATGCGATCGCTTCGTTAGGTACTTACATCGGCGATGCACGCCAGGCATTTGTGGTTCCCTAATTGTAGCTGGAAACCCCTTTACTAGGAAAGTGTGTGGGGAAAACCACATTGTAATATTACCTACTAGCTGTTACCCGCGGCTCCGCCCGCGTTATATGTAGCCTATTACCCTAATCTATGTGTATGCAAAAAATCATGATGATCGGCTCAGTAGATAGAGCGTGAAAGCGTAACAAACAAACAAATAAACTCACTTTCGCATTCATAATATTAGTTAGGATTACATGTTAGAATACTGTGTGTCTAGCCCTAACTACCCCACCCACTACTTGCACAGTACAGGACCTCAATGTGGCCTAGGATTCAGCCAATCAGGCATTCAGCCTAGCTCAATACTGGTCAAATCACCATCATCAGGCCTTTGTTAGTCTCCACTGCAGAAGCACGACCCTCTCTGTACTACCAGAGCAGTCAGGATTTAGCCTACACTCTCCAACGCTGGCCAGGCGGGGTGAGAGGTCTCTTTGATGTTTATAAGTTTTGTTTAGCTTGTGTTTCCTGATTAGCCTTCTACGACATCCACGGGAAGACCTGGAGTGGTCTTATTGTACCATACGGCTTAATACGGTAAAATACTAGTCAAAAGGTATCTAATTAAATAAAACCATTTCGACTTGATAAGGAGAACTTAGAATATAATTGAAACTAAAGTTTGTTTACATTCAGAATTATATATTTGGTAAATAATACTTGAACATACATAAGGCAGGTGGTGATGGTAGTTATTAAGTGTACCTTTTGTACGTATTTCAGTGCAAATACGTTTCCTTAGAACTAACAATGTAAAACTTGGGTTTAATCATGTACATACGGAATCCGTTAAATTAACAGATGACTAGTTTTAAATATCATTACACTGCAGTACTTCAAAAGGCACACGGAACTTTAAATCATGCATTGACAAATAGTTCACATAATTGTAGCTCGAAGCAATGTTGAATATGTAAAGATATGTACTTTGTGTTACCAATTAGTTGATTAATTGAACCGGCTAAATGGTATTTTTTTAATTGGCGCAATCATTAATGTACACAGTGACATATCATTTATTACAGACTGTAGTGAAAGATATGCACGGTATCTGATGATTTTTCATGTTTTCTCTCATGAGACATTAGAGAAATTACATAAAATATTCCTACATTAATCGCCATCATGAGTCATTTTCTACATGCATGGTTCACTTTGTGCGGTGAAAAAAGCAATAGTGATTACATATAGGTATATAAATATCATTCAGTTAAATATTACTTTGTGCAATTATATTATGTAAACTTTATTTAGTTAAATATTACATAGACCGCCGGGCTACGGTCGTGTTCATAATCACGACGTAATTTTGGTGAAGGAAAGGAACGTAAAATCTGCATAAAATTTACCTATTTTGGTTACAGTTATTAATCTCCTACTATGTTTTGGAGAAAAATCTCTCGTATGTAAACTTACCTTGAGACATGTGAAATAATGCGTTCGATATATACTTGATGCAATTGCAACTCAGCCTGTCAATATGAACAAAATTCCCTATGGGACCCTCTTTCATTAAAAAATTACGATATTTCCCAACAAAATTTCCAGGCGACCGACTTTTTATATGAAAACCTCAAGAGCCCCAGCAATGGTACAGCAAAGTTGTTCTTTTTGACGTATTTAACCCTTCAATTTATATTGATGTCGAATTGTCGACTGAACTTCGAAACCCCAGCAACGGTCCCGTAAAGTTTTTCCTTTTGACGTATTTTGACCCTTCAATGTCGACTATGCTTTTTTTTTACCTTATAAATAACGCCAGAATACTCGAAGGCATTTTAGATGACTAAAATTCTTTTTAAGTAATCTAGATAACCTAGCAACACAAAGACAGTCTGAGATTTAACATTGTCTTTAATTAAAATTATTTCGAACAATCGCGAGTAAGTATACTATACACATTACACGACTACTCCTACTATTGTTACGAACCGCTACACCACACAACCTTTGTTCAGATTACTACGAATAATGAATGATCACAGGCGCGAAACACAGAATCAAAACACCAGGGCGTGGTATTCCATACCCACGTTACCGCGTCAGTCGCCTGCCGCTGCGCCGCGACGACGCACGTCCGTCGAAACGAATTCGAGATCGAGAGCCATTAGTAGTGTCGCGATTCCCGAAACGTGAACTTATTGAATAGTGAAGTGTAGTGACTAGTGAGACCTCAGCACAGGTCTGTGACAAGATCGTGAAGTGAGGACCGAAGTGTTAGTGCAGTGATTGTAAGCTGCTGGATTTGTTTGGTAGGTCGCAATGTTTACGTCTACCGACGTGTTTTTATAATTCTGTGTGTACACGGTTCTTTATTTACTTGATTTAGGAAACACTCATATTGAATAGGTACAAAAATATATCATAAGCCTCATATACACAATCGCCGATAATCTGTTTGTCCGACTGTCATCGCGACGATTGAATGTGCATTGCTGTTTAGCTCATAAAAGCTCTTGAGAGTTTTTTATCCAACGCAACAATGTACTGTGAATCGTCCCGATGACATCCGATCATCGATTCGGCGATTGTTTAGAGGAGGCATAAAAACTATTTAATACATAAAGGCGGTGTGTACTTTGATATCGCGTATCCTAACCTACTTATCGAAGTTATTGGGAATATCTCTTCTATGCTCGTTTGGGAGAAAGTGAAAAACTGAATATACCAGTTGCTTTTCCCGCGCAGACCGTAAAATCGGTCAAGAGATTGGGCGAAAATACGTGGAATCACGTTATAAGGGATGCGGCTAGCAACCCATCACTATTTTGATTCCGCTTTCCACCTTAAAGCTCACTTACACACTAAACGTGGCGTTTGGGTTTATGACCTTGGGCTCTGTCTACCCCACAAGGAATAAAGACGTGATAATATGTATGTATCGGGAATAGGGATGCTTTTTATACGCAGTGTCAATACCAGGATTGGCTCACGTGTCTCACGTGTACGAATTTTCGGGAATACCCGCTTCGAAGTAATATGTAAACAGACAATGGAGGGTAACTGGAAACAATTCGTTTTTACTGCGTATTGTTTGTCATATACCTTATAGACTAGCTGACATTGTATCATACGCATATCGTAAAATCCTACGATAGTAACACATTCGTTGCTGAGATTTTATAGAAATGCATATTTCATTGTTTAAATGCACCAGCAAGTCTGCTGGCGCTCAGTGTATTGTGTATGACTTATGTATGACAATATTTGTTGTCAAGAAAATTAACTCTTTAACCGCTTTCGTCTGATTCTGTGATCGGATTATTTTGACAAATATTATCGTGTCCAGCGTCGTATATAGGTCAGTCTCGTTTGGACAACTTTTAATTTCGTACTACAATCAAATGGTTTTGGCAAAATTATTATTCAATCCACTAGTTAGCTAGCGCATTATCAGCTGAGCTGGAATGGAATCCTACTCTTTAAAAAGGGACCAAAACTGGACTGAGTTTCTTTCGGCGTATTCTTCTCAGCAGTGGTCTTTCCGAAACGCTAGTAGTTTTTTGATCTTGCAAATTTAAAAAAAATATGACGTTCAGTAAGCGATGCATGATATCCAAATTTGAATAAAAATTTCTTTTCATAAAAAATAAAATAAAATATAAAATATATACGGACAAATCACACAGATTGAGCTAGCCCCAAAGTAAGTTCTTAAGAAAGACTTGTGTTATGGGATACTAACTCAACGATACTATATTTTATAACAAATACATATATAGATAAACATCCAAGACCCAGGTCAATCTGAAAAAGATCGTTTTCCATCATGACCTGACCGGGGATTGAACCCGGGACCCCCGTGTCGCAGGCTGGCGTGGTAACCGCTGCGCCACGAAGCTCGTCTCATTTAATTTCATTTCAAAAACATAATAAAAATATTGTACGAAAATAACATCGACATTTTTTCCGTATTTTATTAAAAGAGAAACTCAGGAAAATATCCCGCTTTTTTCGGTGCTGTTAGCAGGCACTCTTAATCCAAAAGTATAATCGTTAAAGATAGCTTTAGCGATTTCGATAAAATTTTCCTTATGTCCGCCATTTGCCATGCATGTCATGTTTTATTTATTTATTTATTTTATTTTATTTTATTTCCAAAAGAAAAATACTTACATAACAAATACATAAGGATGTACAAAAACCTAGTAAGGTTTGTCCGCACACCCACTCACTCACTCACTAATATAATTTAATTTTCGCTTACTTAGTTTAAAATAATAATATATCATTCATTATACAACAGCAAAAGTAATACTTCTATGGTTTATTTATATCAACAATAAATAATGTATGTTCGGAATGAACATCTAAACTCGAAAAGCTTGGAAAAGTTGTAAATGCTCTCGCTGGATGTCGTGAAAGGATGCCAAAGTTCCATATTTTCGCCCCGAGCTAAACATTCTCAATGGGGACTTTTCTTTATTATGGAAAGGTAATTTATATGTTTTAAACGAAAAGGAAAAATATGTAAAAATCTTATAACATGTCATTTCGAAGCTTTTGTGAAAGAAAGGCCAACCTTTTTCTCAATTAAAATAAGATACATGCTTTTTTATCACAAAGACATGTATGTTTGTGTCAAAGCCTAAAGAATTTAATAAAGCTCTGATTATTTTAGGAAGTACAAGCTAAACAAAGCTTATAAACATCACAGACCTCTCCAACCCGTCTGACCAGCGTAAAGAGTGTAGGCCAAATACAAGTACAGGGAGGTCGTGCTCCTGCAGTGGAGACTGAAAAAGACCTGATGATGATGATATTTGGTATTGTACAACTGGTATGATAATACTATTAAACTGTACATTTTTCATGTGTACATAAATTTCATGTGTACATTACATAAATGTGTATTAGCAGTTTGTAAAATCATAACAAACTATATTTTTAGAAATAACGTCGTAGAATTTTTTTTTTTATATATTTATATTTTGAACGTGACCTCAACTGTAAATAATCTAATGTATGCTAATTTTGTTTTTTATTTTTGAGATTCCGACCTTGCAACAAGTCTTAAATGTTTGTAAATAACGTTGCCACGTGTTTTAAAAGTCGTATGTTTTAACCGACTATAACGAGTGCATATCCAAGTAATGTATGTTCTTAAGAAAAATGAACGATTGCCCATCGTAATGTGGTAAACGACATAGATAGACCCCTGTCCTTCTAACTACAAGAGCCTAAGGATAATTAGATGATGTCCAGATTTGTATATATTAAAAAAAATTAATAAATTAAAAAAAAAATTTAGGCTTTGAAAGGTGATATAGAACTAAAAAGTGTCTGGTCTTTTATAAGCTTCGTTTAGCTTGTGTTTCCTAAGTCGCCTTCTACGACATCCACTGGAAAACTTGGAGTGGTCCTATTCTACTCTGCCGGGAACCACACGGCTAATATATTGATAGTCAATATTCTCTGTTCCGTGGTCAATATACCAGACAGTCCATCCTCACTAGTACACAGTTGAACGTACCACAGCTTAGGACGCGCGTTGCATAGAATACTTAAGTATCTGTTTATGGTACACGGTGACGGTTAGATGTCGAAGAAGGCGTTGAGGGTATGCGGCGTCGATTAGAATAACTTTAATAGCTTTGGATCGATTGCGACCGACATAAATGTATTCGTGATAAATGGTAATGGCGGTCCAGTCTGTCACCTGACCTATCATTGTGGCAATACGTCAAGAACGAGACAATCAAAAAAATATATTTGTAAGGACGGAGGTCATTTAAAGTTTTGTTCTGTTTTTCTAGGGCCTCATAGGGCCTAGAAAAACCTTCACACCATATAATTATGTAGTACAGTACGACTGTTTACAATTTAAAGTGAGAGAGAACGTGAAGCATTTCTAAGGGTATTTGTTTAAATCTTTTTTGACGAAAACGAAAAGTAAAGCTTTAAGTTTTCAGTTTAAACTGAAAACAGGAGTTCATATAATAAGGTAATAATTGAAGGGTTATCTAAGCCTCGTAGAACTAAATCTTTAAAAACAAAAATATCTGTTTTCTTTCAAATTGTTAACTTCAAACTGCCTCCGTGGTCCAGTGGTTAAGGCGTTTGCCTTGTTGACCCAGGGGTCGTGGGTTCGATTTCCACGGGAAGCATACTTTGTTAAGTTGTTTCCAGTTTGGTTAGGACATTGCAGGCATGAATCACCTGATTGTCTTATAAGAAAGATGATTCCGTGCTTCGGAAGGCACGTTAAGCCGGTGGTCCCGGCTGCCATCTGGTAGTCGTTAAAAGAACCACGTCAGAGACCGAGAGGCGGTTCCGAAGAACTCTGACACCAGGGTGTGCATGGTCGATTGACCGTGTCACCTACACGAAATGATGATGAATCGGGATAGTACTGGACATTGAAAAATTCATGCATCCCCGATAACGATATGTCATCATTTATTTTAAAATAATCCTTTTTAACACAATTCTTCATTTTTATGAGCGATCATAAAATTCATAATACTCAAAGCCGATTAACAACGTCGCAGTTTTGTCTTAAACATCAATATTTATTATTCAACAATTCAAACCTAACGACGGACGTAGGATGCAATTATTTGTGACCTTAAATAGATCAGACACACAGACTAGACAATTGGGTTTTAAATCGTTTCGTACCTATTCAACCGTGACCTCCTCGAGGACAAGTCGTCTGTCAACAGTCGTTTTATTATTGAATTAGCTTTTCTCCGCGGCTCCGCTCGCGTTTGTGCCGATCCCTAGGGAATAGTACTTTTCTCCGGGACGAAAGGTAGCCTATATCCTTGTCCCTATTCCAGGCAATGTGTATGCAAAATTGCATGATGATGATGATTGGTTCAGTAGATACGGCGTGAAAGCGTTACAAACAAACAAACCCACTTTCGCATTAATGATATTAGTTAGTTGGGATTCGGTGTTCATTACTTTTCAATTGCAACTAAAGAAAGTATGACTAGGCCGTAGTCCAAATAATGCTGGCTTCGGGTAGCTAAGAAGGAAATGCGCACTGATAGTCTCACAACTTAGGTTGCTTGCCCCCCGAATATCCAAAAAAATCTTAATTAAGTAAAGTATTTCTTAAATTGCTGACTGTCTTTGCCTTGTTAGAGTTGTTAGGTTATCTAGACAATGACAGAATGAGCTTTAAAACGTTTCTAGTTAAGATGCATCTTAGACGTCTTTGAGTGTTCCGGCGCTGGTGGTGAATACTATGCTAAACGAATCCAAAAGTTCCTAATTAAAGATGTAACATTACACTCTTCTATAAAAGAGTCTCTAAGCTAACATTAATTAATAGGATTAAAGGAATCATCGTCTTTTAAAGTTTAACTTTATTATAAAAACTTGTTAATAGACTTTATTTCATAACTTTACTTGAACTTCAAGTTTCCGACGACACGGCGATACGACGAAAGTATTTTATGTATTTTATTTCGAAAAGTCGAAAAGTTACGCGAAGAAAACTACGAAGCACGAAGAACTTGTTGTGTAATGTATTTAATTTAAAATACTGGTATTTGTTTAGTGCGCTGTAAAAAGGTTAACTTAATTAATCAGCTGTTGTTTACTACACGTTTGATTTATGACTAACTAGTATTTTTCGTATAACGTAACACATGACGGAATGAATTTACAAGTTGAGTTAAAAGTTATCCTGTTTAGTACTAGCAATTTTTCCGCCATCCGCAAATAAATTATCTATAGGTGAAATAATTTTGAAAATGGGTTCAGTAGTTTCGAAATCTATTTAATGCAAATAAACAGTGATATCTTTGCTCTTTATAATATTTGTATAGATTAACGACATGAAATTGAGTCTGCCGGATATAAGTTTTTGACCTGTCGAATATATTGTCATATTCTTTGACACTTTCCAGGATAGCCACGCGTTTTGACGTAAGGATCAGGACAATTGCTCTTTTTATCGTGTCTGTTAAAGTGTTAGTGGGAGTTTGTGGTGGGAATTCAAGGGGTGCAGCTGGGGTCTACCTTGGACGATTTTGCAAATTGATTTTGGTGGACTTTATAATATGAAATTGGTGTAGTTTGGTGTTATAAATGCTCGTGCTCATGAACTATTTGTGAAATAGTTAAAGTAGACTGTTATATGGACACGTATAGACTTGTCACCATTAACTCCCACGAGGCATCAAGAACATACGCCATCTTTGATGCTACTTGTTACAACTTTACCGTACAACACCGATACTTAGTATCTCAATTTACTGGACATTGGCAGAATCACTGAAATCTCAGTGGAAGCCATATTATAAAACAGAAGAAGAAGAAGAAGAAAGTGTTAGTGAACCTCTTGATTTTTTTGTCAAATGCTTTATAGCTTTCCCTCGAATATATAATATAAGATTTTATCTTCTACCTCCCCCCACTTTTGCATTAAATATAAATTTTAAGAAGGTAGAAAATTAATAGCATATGCCCTTTATCTTCCAGACACATTCTTGGGATACCCTGACATAAGATTACTAGACGTAGGGGCCATTGTTCTCTCTAGTTTGTCCACGAAAAATGCAATCAGCTAGTTTGACAACACAATCGCCTAGACTAAAACAAAGAGAGAGATCCTTTACGACCGTCTGTGAAGCATCTCGTCTCGTCTACGTAATTTAATCTAAGGCAAATACCATGAGATTGAATTAATTGTCTGTGTGTAGTGTCGTGTGTATTATTTCGTTTTGTTTGTGTGCGTTGAGGAAGTTTCCATGTTGACAGAGATGTATGCTGTTTTGCTAGATTTAATTGTTGTTTGGAGTTTTATGGATCGATTATTTTATTGTCAACTAGTCGTACTTAGGTATGTACGGATGATGAGATTTGTATGTATCCACTTATCCATACATACTTACATTTTGTTTCTACTTATGTTATTTAGAGGAAATATGTGATTGTTTGTTTGTTTATTTTGAATAGGCTACCACAGATAAATTAGACATAGGCTTTAATATACGCAAACAAATTCGAAGGAAATTTGCTAGTATTCAATAATTTCTTGTTATTGAGCAAATTTCCTCTCTCATCATCAGATCTTTTTCACTGCTGCAGCATCCCTCTCTCTACTACTAGAGCCATATTCTATTGGCCAGTCAGAGGATTTAGCCTACACTCTCCACGCTAGCTAGACAGGTTCGAGAAAAAAAAAGTTATTAATAAAAAAGAAAACTTCGATCATATGTATCTTTAATTTGGTAATGATCCTGAGAGAACAAGATAAATAAATCCGTACTCGTTCGTATAAAAGATGATGTTACGATGATAGTATGTCATAACATAATACTCGTCTCGCACACGCTGTTATGTGTAGGGGAATTTTGTGTTTTGCGTTATCTGTGTAGTTTATATTCGTTTTGAGTAATAAGTAAATAGTGGATATCAGCGCAATCTTTGTGTTTTCCTATAACACATTTCCTCTTATTATTTTTTCATCATCAAGTCTTTGTTAGACTCCTCTTCAGGAGCTCGACCCTCTCTGGACTACCAGAGGCATTTACTAGCCAGAGCAGTCAGAGGATTTGGCCTACACTCTCCACACCGGAGAGGTCGGTTGGAGAGGTCTCTTCGTCAAAAAACAATCAAATCATTCGTCTTGAATTTGTCTTCAAAATCAATAAAACAATCATAAAAAACATAAACAATGGTTCTGAGAATGCGTTTATTTCTATGCAACCCAAAGTCAATTGGGATAAATCTAAAAATAAAACTTCATTTTGTGAATTATATGTGATAAAAGAAATAATTATGTAATTGTGCCATAATTAAAAGATATACAAACACAAACAGGTGCAAATATGCATAAGATTACTAAGTACATAAATAAACCCACGCATAAGTATTCACAGCCAACGATGACAGAATCAGTACCATATACACATGCATATTTATTGATTGTCTATTAGTGAAATGACGTCAGGACATACTTATAAATATCAACAAAAAGTTTGACAAGAAGTTATGGCTATGGGTTTACTTCTTTAAAAGATCTTGGTTCTTCTGATGACATATGAGCATGTATTGAAAATATAATTTTCTAAACTGACTGTCAATTCTAAAATATAAGAAGTTATACAATATGTTAATAAAACCCTGTCCGATCCTTGATGGGGCAATTCAGCCCGTCATTATGGACAACTTGTCTCACGGGACTAATACTTTTGGATCGGAGGGTTTGATTAATTTTGTTTATTGATAAAAATATAAGAATATTCGAGCAAACATATACTGGACTACCTATTTTCCCGCGACTTCGACGGCGTAAATTATAGCCTAGATGCTACCTGCTGATTATAGCTTACGATTAATGTTTTTTTTTTGTTTTATCCAATATATGACCAAATGCACAAACACAATCAAACCTTTTTCTTAATAAAATTAGTATGTTATATATTAAGAAAATAAAGTTAAGCCACAGGCAGTTAAGATTAATAACTACTTATTAAATGTTAGCAACAAAGTCCGAAATAGAAAACGATTTAACAAATTACTTTTAGTGTCTCAAGGGGGATAATAAGAAATGTTTAATTACTCCAGAGCTTAACCTTTCAAGAGAAACGTGAAAGGAAAAATGTCTTAAAAGCTAATACTAATATTATTAAAAGTACATTATATCTGTTTGATATAAAAATACTATCGGAAAGGGTAAATATTAAAACGTATAATCTGCACGCATCAAAAGCAGTATTATATTTGGCAGCTGGATGCATGTCAAACACTTCAAGAAATACTTTTTATATATGAAATTCTGATATAAAAGTCAAATATATTTCTCACAAAATACTAAAATATTTTTGCTAAATTCCTTTATCACTATAATAACGTCAACCTTCATCTCATTAATGAGATGAAGGTTGACGTTATTATAGTGATAAAGGAATTTAGCAAAAATATTTTAGTATTTTGTGAGAAATATGTTTGACTTTTATTTCAGATTGAATTTGTTCTAAATCGATACTTGACACTGCTCATACGTCTCACTTAATATAACAAAACAACTACTTAGGTATCTCAACTTTTAAAAATTTGTACAAAAAAAAAACTTGTGTTTTAATTGGAAATTACCAATTGGCCCGCTATTATAATATACATAGTATCATTGAGTTAGTATCATTCGACACAAGTTCACAACTAACTGTGGGGTTGCCATTTGTGCCTATATATTTATTTACTATAGCAAACCTTTTTACTACACTGTGTTCCCATAAAAAAGGAAATCGGGTATTCTACCCCACCAACAAGGATGTTCGTTACTGGGCGATAAAAAAAAGTATATAAACTTTTCAATACACCCCCCCAAGGTTTGCGCGAATGCAACTGAAACTCGAAATCCCTAAGCTCGTATAGAAAATTTAGTCCGCGCTTTCGTTGTAAAGCTGAGTCCAACTTTGTCCGGCGCTGTAGGACCATTACCTAATGACGTTTCGAATTTAAGCTCTATTGCTGCAGTGTTAGGTTGAAATTGAAATGGCCGCTTGTTTAATCGTCAACGGTTTATTTAACGTATTGCAGTTAAATTCTCTTACAATTTTATGCTACTTATTACGGTTATTTACTTTTGTATTCGAAAACTCGGAAAATGTATACAATCATACTTGCAAGCCGGGTTCTAAAGTTAGTTCTCATTTTATAATAAGACGGATTATATTTACTTTAGTACAACACTGAAATATTGAAGAAGAAGGCTATTCATTATACCAACACCAAACATTTAGACATTGATGTTTTGTTTGGCCATTGAGTGATTGAGATGAATCATAGTGTAAAATTACTACGACCTTCGCTCCAGACTATCAAAAAGCTTTTCATGAATGGAAAGTAAATATTAAAAATTTACAACAAGGCACGCACCTTCTTGATTTATTAGCTTTTCTATGTAAAAAAAGAATAATATAGGTATAATCCGGTATATTCTATGAGGATACAACGCAACTTTGATTTTGAATTATATCAATCTATGTGCATGATTTTTTTTTTTTTAAATCGCCTAACGTAACTCTTGTTAGAGGAAATTTATTTTCGACATATCCTTGAAAGAGCGCCTTATGGTTAGTATGGACAACTTTTTCTACGTGGTCAAAGCCCAGCTTTACTTGACCATGTAGAAAAAGTTGTTCGTGAGCCAATCGATTTGATGATGATGCACTGTTCAAAATACGAAGAAGCTCAAGTAAAATTGTCAGTCTTAGAAAACAGTCCATTCCGACATATAGCTGTATATGCGTACTTCAAACTTCACAAATCACCCAAGCACCGTCCTCGTCCATCTGACACTGCGTGGGAGTCACAATGGCCAACATGCGTCACAAATGCTGTTGCTAATTTGTACGAATTATCCAATCATAGGCTTGGACTGCTTGAATGAGGATATTGCCCGATATACTGAGCTATTTATAATCCTGCATCTAGACTTGATAACCTCTCGTTCTTTCCCTACTACATTTATCTTTGTGGGGAAAGAAAAGCGCACCATGATATAGCCGTACAAGTGATGATTAAGGTTCTTCAAGATATAGTGTCAATAAAATTTAAAATGACCATCGAAGATGTCAACAAGACGTATTTCACTTTGAAGTCAAAGTCATTTTTTTCTTCATCATTATATGTTTAAACATAATTTGGTGATCGCTAAGTCACGTAAACTACATAGACCAACATGTCGTCTACAAACATCAAATCATATTGGTATAATTAAAAACCTCGTCTACGCATAGAAGCCAATTGTAATAATTTATAAGTATTTAGGTACTTATTCATTATTTAAAATGTTTACATCGTTAAATTTAATTTCAGTCTTCTCCCAACCTAAATACATCTGAATAGCTAAATGACAGAACGTAGCGTTATCATCAAATCGTTCTTACACATACATTGGGGTCGAATCATAAATAAATAAAAATCCACGTTCCCTTTCTCGGGTTCGTCGGCCGATAACGACGTAAGCACTTTTATCTGTACCTGTGGGAGGACATAATATACGTCGATTGCTTACACCTTCGGGAGTTTCGGGACTCCGATAAGATATGCCACTTTTTCCCGTTGTATGGCTGGTTTTCTTATCACGTATAACGGAATATCACTTAATATTTATAAATGTTTGTTAAGCATATCGATTCTTCAGACAAACTGTAAAATAGTTTTGTACTGAATTAATAAATAATAATATGGGGCGTATATGGCTTCTTCGTTTTAATTTCCTTTAGGATTTCTTAGCGAATATGGAAAGGTTTATTTTCATACGACTCTTCGTTGCTTTGTCATTTATCAATATAGGGTTCAATCAGATTAGAATATGTTACTTGTAAGTGCTTTCCAAAGCTGTTTCCATTGGTATACTTTTAATCTATTGTTGTATCTATATAACAACAGGAATTTTTGAAACTCGAAATTCAAAAAGTTTAATTTTAGTACTTAAGATATGGTTTTAAAGCAGTTTCCATTGGTATAAGTATAATCTATTGTTGTATCTTGAGTTCGAAATTCAGAAATGTTTATTTTTAGTACTCAAGGTATGTTACTTGGCGAGCATGAGAATACGCGACCGGTCGGACGACCTTGGTACTCCTTGCAGAGGTCTTCAAGTGATGTCAGTCGTAAAAACGGATACAAATACCAGTTGTGTGGGAAAACTGATTTTAGATATAATTTTCATAATTAATCGTAGGTAAAGATAACTTGTTTGCTGGAGAGAAACGAAAATCGGAAATGAAACTTATTAGTATAACGATTGTAAATAGCACACAGCATTCTGATATATATTTCACATCTAATATAATAAAGAGACCTTACAAACGTACGAGCCAAATTTCCCTGTGATTATAAAAACTTCGAATAGAATTTGCTAACACTTTGTAACTAGAACAAAAATATGTAAGGCATTTTACATAAAAATATACCTACCTATATCTATAAAATTTATCAGATTATAGACAGAAATAATAAAAGAATGCTGCTAAGTTGAAAATATAATCTAATTAGTCTTAGACTTTCTTCTAAAATACAAAATAACAAATACTAAAATTTTATTCAAGTTATTTATTTAGTCATATGGCGGTCTATGATTGAGGCGACTATATAAATCAACATTAAGTTATCTTGGCCAGTTAGCTGCGTCTTTGGTAAGATTGTTAAAGTTATAAGAAATCGAAACAAAGATTCAAGGCCTTACCATAAAAAACTTACAAGTGTACACTGAACAGCAATCATATCACTCTACATCTACAATAAGAGTGGCCTAGCCGCATTGTCGTCGGACGGGTGGTATTAATACCTTGACATTTACATCTGATTCAGAGCTGGTTCCATCTCGTTGCATGAATATAACTGACCCAGTACTCACTCGCTTCTCACTGTGATTAATAACAGCTACTACAAGTGTGATAAATTCAATTTAGTCTATATGCATTATTAGGAAACTAAAAGCAGCCGATCAATGTGTTTGCCAAATTCATCATCATTCCTTTTTAGTCTCCACCGCAGGAGCACGACCCTCTCTATACTGCCAGAGCAGTCAGAGTATTCAACCTACACTCTCCAAGCTGACCAGACGGGTTGGAGAGACCTCTTTGATGTTTATAAGCTTTGTTTAGCTTGCGTCCCCTTCTACGACATTCACGGGAAGAAGGAGTGGTCCTATTCTACTGTGCCGGGAACCACACGCCAAATTATAATGCATGAATGATGTCATAATAGGTGCCACAGCGACGTATACTATCAGGTAGTTATACTACGGAAGGTACCTATACTACTAGAAAAACGCTTAGACGATTCGAAGAATGGGTCAATGTGCGATTGTTTTTGATTCGATCCATGGATCAGACGTTGAATCCTTGATAGATCCATGAAATTTATACGTTTCAGAATGTTTTCGTGTTTGTTTATTAATAAATCATGAGTCTGTATAGATTGTATACTAATTTGGCATACAGATAGGTTTACCTTTGAAGATGAACGGGATCAGGTAGTAGACAGAAGCTGGAAAAAATACTTTGAAATAAACAAATTTAAAGATGTGTCTCGCGTTTGTTTGTGGTTCCTGCTGTCTCCAACCATTCGCAATCGTCTCCCCACAAACGTACCTTTTAAATCCGATAAGCCAGTGCCGTACCCTCTTTTTCATTACCGCGGTAACGCCGTCCTAATTAGATCACCTTGAATCTTTGAAGCGCGGTCAAATCTTAGGCCTTTTTGCTGTTATAATGGATTCCTCTTTGTAAAGAATTTTAGGATTGGGAGTATTTTGGAGTTGTGTTTACGTGCAAGCAACTTAAAAGTCGGTTTGGGTGTTATTAATATGCTTAAGGCGCTCCTATAGTAACACTAGCGCCACCTAGCAATTAATTATTTTTATCCTAAACTATATCCGTGCAATTGGGGAGGTCTATGTCCAGCAGTGGACGAGTATAGGCTGATGATGATGATGATCCTAAACTATATCGAATTTAAAAAATTTAACAAGTACCTAGAAAATTACTTGAAGGATTTTTGTATTCATTTGCACTAATATTCGTTTGGTAAAATAAAAGAAAAACAGGTTAACGCCAAAAGTGGCCACTTTTGGCATTTTTGACCGATTTGGCACCGATTTTTCTCTTTAAATATGGCACTAGTAAATTACTTGTAATATGCAAAAAATACTATAAGTAATTTAGTAGTTTTGTACTTGTTCGATTTTTAAAATTCGATACAATTTATGATTTAAGGAATTTAATTGCTGGGTGGCGCTAGTGTTACTATAAGAGCGCCTTAAGTTCAGTTTTACTAACGGATTATCGTTGTAACATTTTAATTGATATAAAGCTTTGAATACAGCACGTTTAGCAGGCTTAGCTTAGCCTTATGGATGGATCCCTCTTTGTCAAGTATTTTATGAGTAGTAGTATTTTATGTATTCATGTATTTTTTAAGGTATAAGTATGAATATGTGTATGTATATGTATGTATGTATAAATTTATATAATTTTAGTATATGTAAATACTTTTTTTTACTATATCTTAGATATAATATCTTGTTATTATAAAATAGTAATTTATTTAATCCGGTTACCTTTTGCGCCGCACAACTTTCTCTTTTATTTTTCCTAATGGTTTACTGGGAGAGAATGCTCATAGCATTAAGGGCGCGCATTCAATCTACGGCGAAATTTCAGTTTTTTGGTGTTTTAGACCGCCTTATTTACGCGTAAATTAACCAAATAAAATAAAATTATTCGTGATTATCTATAGATCAACTCTTTTTTTAGTGCACTGCAACGTAAAATTACCGTTTATAGGTGTTCACTTTTATTACTATGAGGTTTTCGTAACGCTGAATTGCAAAAATGCCGGTTAAAGCTCACTTTGAAATATGAAATAAAAATTAAATCATGTTAATGTAACTAATTTAATATTTTTAGAACACAGATTATATTGTCTTTTAGTGCACCTCAGAGGAAAATATGATAAATTATTTATCTATATACTGATAAAAATTCGTTAAAAAATGTCATAATTTACGTTTTATAGTGCTGCTTTTCCACGATAAATACTTATTTTTTTCTTTGATATTCTATTTATTACTAATAAACATACTGTTTGCAAGCAGATCTAATTTTTAATTTAATTAATATCCGATGTTTATAATTTTATATGAATTTTTTAAAATCGCCTATAAAACCAAGCGCCCGTGTAGTGACAATTTAGTTCGCGCCAAGCCTTCCTGACGGGTGGACGTATCGCTCGTCGCTCGCCAGTCGACGTCTACAAGGTCATCGATCTACTGTGTGTAGACACGTATAGTGCGACCCGAGCGGGTTGATCGTTTACTAAGTATTAATACTTTTCGATTGTTTTGAGTAACTATTATATGTGTCCATTTTGACTCGCATAAAAATCTTATTCATATTATTTTTTTTTATTATTAGGATGTAAAATTGTATGAAAACAAAATTCGGACTACTGGTAATAGGAGTTAAAAAAATATGTGAGACAAGGCACGCCCTTATTATGTACAAGGTGACATTAAAACTGGTGAAGTTTTCTAGGGCATCGTTTTCGTAGTTTTTGGGGGTGCTCTAATGGATATGACGACATTTTCTTAATCCAAGATGGCGGATGTTAAATGCTATGAAATTTTTGATATGGCTATCGTTATCGAGGTTTTTCGGGGTGCAAATGATGATATGACGTCTATTTTGCTATCAAAGATGGCGGATGTCAAATGGAATGAAATTTTCGATATGGGTATCGTTTTCGATGTTTTTGAGGGTGCATATAATGAATATGACGTCTTTTTCCGAATCTAAGATGGCGGATGTCAAAAGTCATTAAATTTTTGATATGGGTATCGTTTGTGAAAGTTTTGGGGGTGCTCATAATGGATATGATGTCATTTTTGGAATCCAAGATGGCGGATGTCTAATATTATTAAACTTTTGATATAGCTATCGTTTTCGAGGCTTGTTGTTTTTAATGTCATCCTATATACAAAAGACATGAAAGCAATTTACACAGAAATTTGAAAAAAAAAACTGGTAAAATTTAATTATGTTTCAGTAATGGAAAAGAAACGCAAGAAATACAGTTGAAATTCGTAGATAATCGATCGCCCGCGTGAATTTTGGTTAAATTGTGAAATAAAATGTAGCCTATGTTACTCACCGAATTCTTCACTACCAATATCTAGTACGAGTATGAAGTTTCATCTGATTAGTTCAGTTTAGTTTGTTTTTGCTTGAAAGACGAACAAACACAACTACTAGGGGCAGGAGCTTGTGTGTGTATCTGTCTGATCATAGCTCCCAAATCGACAAAAGATTTAGACTTATTTTTATTTTGTCTGAAGGTGAATAACTCGGGTCTATAAAAGGGCTTAATATTTAAATGGAAAAATAAAAAAGATAGAAATGATTAATACAAGCTTTCCAATAATAATATACACTTATTATTTCTTTTAGGAAGTATATGATGCACTTATATCCGATGTAGAAAAATCAAATGGAGGGGAACAAATAAGTACCCTGGAAAAAACGAATAGTATTGAAGAGCATGATTTGGTTTATAACTACAAGGATTATAAGTACATTGCAAATATCCCAAGCTTTACTAATAGAATTGATAGTTTATTTTATTTCATTACAATTAGAGCCAGCAATACCAACATAAAAGAAACCGGCTTTTAATTAAAAAAAATATTCAAATTGTTGAATTATTTTATCCCTACATTTATTCTACACTTTAATTTGTAGGTCTTATATTATATGTATAATTTGTACCTTATCTATACATATAATAAAACAGTAAAAATATTTTGTCTGTACATTTAGTATTTTCGACTGAAATAGATAGAGGGACACTAAAAAAGAATAATAGAAAGGAAAAATGTTTTTTTTAGAATTTCTAAGCTGTCTGCCTGTCTGTCTGTATGTATGATCACGTTTATCTCCGGAAATATTGGACGGATTCGAATGAAACTTTTTTGCTATATAGCTACTAAACCTAGGCAACATAAATGGTGAAAATGATTTCAAAAAATGGAACACCTGATGCAGCATCATAATGGTCCTGCTGAACTATAAGAATATATGACGCCTTAGCAAAAGTTATTCAACCTGAGGAGCATTCTTTGTTGAGATGTTTAAATTGAAGATTTGGAACACCTGACGCAGAACCATTATAGTCTAGGTAATAAATAGGAAATATAAAAATGACGCCTTAGCAAAAGTTATTCAACTTGATAAGCATTTTTTGTTGAGGTATTTAAATTGAAGATTTAGAACATCTGATACAGAACCATGTCAAATTTTATATCGTCAATTTTACAGAGTCACTCTCCACTGGGATACAGTGCATAAAGTAAGATTAGCTTATATTACTGGTGACCGCCCAGCGGTCCCGGGCCACTCGCAACTAGGATATATTAATATACCTTAATATGAACTAAAGTCGATACATAAGCGTAATCTGTAAATTTGACCTGCTGTCATGCTGCAACTTAAAAAGCGCACATATCCAAAGGGCCTTCGAGAGAGACGGACTTCGGCTTTTTGTGTTGCCTAAGTGTGCAAGGCTGCCAAAAGGCATACCTTTTGGCAACGTAGCTTTCAGCCCATACGGCAAAACATGAGAGTTTGCTTTCTCTCTAAGCCTTGCACACTTAGGCAACACAAAAAGCCGAAGTCCGTCTCTCTCGAAGGCCCTTTGGATATGTGCGCTTTTTAAGTTGCAGCATGACAGCAGGTCAAATTTACAGATTACGCTTATGTATCGACTTTAGTTCATATTAAGGTATATTAATTCACCGGAGTTATAAAGTCCACGTGAACGAAGTCGCGGGCATCAGCTAGTATCTTATAACATTCATATTTATACAAGTATAGAAATAATGAGTAATTTTAAAATTAATTACGAGTATCAAAATTACTTGTCCGACTACACTCAATCTAGCGCTAACACACACAATGACATCCTGTATAGTTTTACGTCTGTGTGAGTTAATATCGACTCCCGCTCATAGTTTGACTTACACAAATTTGGCTGCTCGCTCTTAAGAGCGTATACTTGCAGTATTTTTTCAATATGGTTTCCATACAAATGTATTTCTCTATTTTCTCGCTGAAAACTGATTCCAGAGCCACAATTCTTTTTTCATAAAATCTAGTACTAAAATAGGAATGCCCCTATTTTTTATTTTTTTCCATACAAATACATTTGTATGGAAAACACACTGCTAGTATACCCTCTTAAGTCCGCCAATTGTAACAATTGTTTTTTGGTAAAAACGTTTTATAAATAAATAAATATTTTGAAGAGGTGTCGTGTGACATTGTTTCAACTTAAAGTAGGTTTCTGGTGTAAATAATATGTGAAGGTTCAGTAATCAACTGTCGTTGGAACATTTCGCTAGCCCAATTAGATAAGCATGAATCTTTGAATACAGAACGTTTAGAATGCTTAGCCTTCTTGTTAGATTCCTATATGTCCAGAATTTCAGGATTGGAAGTATTTAGATGTGAAAATGTATGTATTGAATACTCAAAAATAATAAGTATGTCTTTGTTTCTAAAATAACTTGATACTGCCGAACTCATTTAGTTCTCGTTGAAAATATTGAATGGCATAATACAACTTTAGTGTCAATAAATTTGTATGAAACTAATTTGAGTAACAGTAAATTAGAAACGTTATTTATATAGCAATCGTAAATTAGGATTTGTGCAACCGCAGATTAATTATATATGAGCGGACTGAAATCCAAGCTATTGCTATATAACCGAATGTGGATTTATTTTATTTGATGAGCAGATACGACAGATTAGCCTGAATATATGCATGTGGTTGCAGAATTACTATTTTGGACATCGGGATTTTATATAGATTACAAGCCTTTTAGTCGCTTATCATAAATCACGCTGCTACAAGTACAAGGGTGAAGTGTGAATGGTGCGCGGTGTAGATGCGCCGCGCTTAAGGCCGACGTCACACCTACACTATCTATGTGCACTCACATAAATGCAAAGCTCAGCTTAGGCCTCGCGAACTGTAACTGGCTTAAAATATGTCGTCTCTCCAGCACCCATAGCATGGCGCCTGCGATTCCTTATAGAAATCAATACAGATGTTTATTGCCGTGTGGTCCCCGGCAAAGTAGAATAGGACCACTCCCAAGTCCCAAGTCTTCACGGAGATGTTACTTAGGGCACACAAGCTTATAAACTTCAAAGAGACCTCTCCAACCCGTTTCCAAGTCCTCTGACTTCTTTGGCTAATACATGGTAGACAGAGTAAGTCATGCTCCTGCAGTGAAGACTAAAAAAAAAACAGATGATGATGATGATGATGGATGACAGATCTGTAAATTAACCTTTAGAGAATTTATTGTCAGTCCCTAATCAGAGTACGGTTACTTTAAGCTATATGATAGCGTAAGTTGTATTAGACAACAATAATATTTCCATAGTTAATATAAATCAACCGACGTTATGTAGGGCACAAAGTACATTTAGCACGTGTAGTGTAATACATACTGGGCGTTACTGTAAACATCCGATATACCTCACAAAGGAAATACCATACGATATCCACTAAGGAAAAACTATTCGTGTAATGTTTAGTTATATTTATCCACAACTATTAGCTCTTTGAGAAAGAGCGATAAAATCGCTGGCGTTTTTGCGATAAGCGTTCTTTCTAAACTGAGCGTTTTTGTTTTTCTTTTTTAAATAAGTAATAGAACAACGAATATATCGTTGCGTAACTTATTGTAACTAGCATATCTTGATTTCCCTTTTACTTTTGATGATTGAAGAGTCCTGCCTGATTGTATAAAAATATAGGATAGGAACCATGCGGGATACGAAAATCCGATATTTTCTTTTGAGAGAAGAGATAATAATGCCAGTACTCGTATTGTGATCGGGGCGCACGAGACCTTTACAAAACGCAAAATTGGGAGAAGCGGCAACAAACTGCACAGTGCATTTTCTGTAAGCGACGTCAACTCATAATGTCAATCAAAGACACTACTTAGAATGCTAAACTAGAAACTTAATCCAAAAAATATATGTAAAATATTATCAAAATACAATTAAATAAACTATTTGGACGATAATATTAATAATATCGCACTCGTTTAAGATAGACTTTAAAGTTAAACAGGTTTGTAAAGTGTGTTACTCGCAGATAATTAGCAGTACTTAAATACCAATTCTGAGTTGAGTAAAAACCTAATAGAGATGACGGAGTAACTAATGGTTCGTGCCCATTTCTTGAAAATACTGTCTCTGTTTCTCAGAAAATGCAGTTGATGCAATGCGAAGTGGCTGTTGCAACTTCCAAGTGTACATTGCGGTGATAGGATTACATACAATTATGGATTTCCACGAGATTGCACATATGCTAGCCCATGGATGTACTGGCCTGGCAAAGAACAACTTCCTTAGATTGATTTAGTATTAGGACAGGGATAGCTCTAAAAGTAATCTTGCTATTTAGTTAAGAAGAACATAATATTTTTGTGCGAATTTTAGGTTTCATGGTGAAGGCAATCTTGTTTTTGTACATAGCACTAAAATTAGCATGTACGAGTAACATACTCTAAACAAGTCATGGTGGAAATTTATGGTTTTCAGATTGTCCTAGGTCTTGGTTGTTTATTATATAGTACCGTTGAGTTAGTATCCTACGACACAAGATCACGACTTACTGTGGGGCTAGCTCAATTTGTACGATTTGTCCGTATATATTTATTTTATGAAAATACAAAACGGCCGGTTAGCTAAAGTTGAAGGATAATGTAAAATACTTGGAATTCTTTTGAATCAAGACTTTTAAGATTAACGGAAGTAGTTGTCATATAAAGGCAAAAACGCAGGGTTCAAATCCTGTCCGCGTGAAATTGTTTCCTATTCTATCTTATTTCGTAATTTAATAAGAATATAACGGAAGTATATAATGCTCAATACAATATACGTAATTGATAAAATATAATTCGTAAAATAATAAAAAGCGTCGAAAATAGCCACCGTTTATGACGAAATAGCTCTCAGCAAAATTCGCGCGGCGAATGCTAAAAATGTAAATAATTTGCCAACGGGCCGGCTAAGAGTGGCCGTGAAATTTTGATAAACAATGCTCCGGACCACGTTTGGGGAATTTGAATGCCTGGCAGAAATCCCTTTGATTTGGCTACAAAGGGTGATTGTTGAAATAACCGAGATGATTTGATAAAATACTTCAATAAGTTACATTTATTTTGATCTTCTGTACGCATGATATACTCGTACTTTTACTACAAACAAACACTTTGTTCCTAAAATCGTCGAGCTCCGTGGCGCAGCGGACAATTCGCCAGCCTGCGACACGGGGGTCCCGGGTTCGATCCCCGGTCAGGTCATGCTGGAAAACGATCTTTTTCAGTATGACCTGGGTCTTGGATGTTTATCTATATAAGTATATAATATTATAAAATATAGTATCGTTGAGTCAGTATCCTGCGACACAAGTTCACAACTTACCGTGGGGCTGGCTCAATTTGTGTGATATGTCCCTATATTTATTTATTTATTTAATACATCTGCACGCATGAGTTACCCTTTATGTAGGTGCTCTGTGTATCATTTTTGAAAGGAAGATTTAAAAAATACTTAAGAAATAAATAAATACTAAATAAAAAAGATTTAAGAAGTACTTGGCGATAAACAGGGTTCTAACCTAAAGAACAGAATTAATTAATGTATGACTAGATTCAGAATCAGAATCTTTATTTGCGTTAAATAGAGTTGCATTAGGGGTTGCCACAATTTTACAGAATGTTGTTTAGCCTATTTATTTAGTCATATAATAATAGCATGCAAATTTGATTAAATATAAAAAGCGTCGAAAAAAGCCAACGTTTATGACGAAATTGCTCTCAGCAAAATTCGCGCGGCGAATGCTGAAAATGTAATTAAATTGCCGGCTAATAGTGACCGTGAAATTTTAATAAACAATGCTCCGGACCACGTTTGGGGAATTTGAATGCTGCCTGCCAGAAATCCCTTTGATTTGGCTACAAAGGGCGATTGTTGAAATAACTGAGATGATTCGATTAAATACTTCAATAAATAGTCAGTTATTTTGATCGTATTAGATCTTCTGTATGCATGATATACTGTTACTACAAACAAACACTTATATTCCTAAAATACATTGCACGTATGATTTACCTTATGTGTAGGCGCTCTGTGTATAATTTTTTATATACAATAAGAAAGATTTAAGAAATACTTGGCGATAAACAGTTTGTAAGAAGACCCTTTGAAGTCTACTTAGGCAGAGGTTTGTTAACCTAAAGCACAGAATTAAGTACTAAGAATGAATATAAGAGATTCTCGTGCATATACGGTTTACATGCTGTTTCTGAACCCTATTTTCTATTATAATAGTAAATACAAAGGTTTCGGTATTGAAGCAGTGATAAAATTCACGTTCGGAACATGAAACATACAACTTTTATTCTGAAATCTAGAAAAATTATTGATCTTTTCCATAGCACCACTATTATGTATTCTTTGATAGTATGTTGAATAACTATTGATCCAAAATGTATGGAGCAGGGATATTTCTTTCTCGATTTCAGGCTTAAAAAATTAGCACTAGCTCAATACCACATTATATAACCATGGCATTGGTATCCCATTGACTGTACCATCGCAGACAATCGCCAAAATTGACAATTCAAATGTTTTCGATAAATAAACGAAAAGTTATGGTTATTATTATAAAACCCAAGCTTGTAACCGAGACAATCGCAGACGTAACAACGAATGTAGAACAACAGTCGAAAAGTACTTGAAACCAATCGTATCTAGGAAAGTGGGGCGTATCGCAATAGACCATAGGCGTTGCTTGGCTCGCCGACACCGATCCAAAGTCAGTGTTGGCTATCGATAATCCATCGAAAACAATAGTATCGATTGTATTGCCACGTGTCAATACTATCACTGGCTATCTATACCGCCTAACTGTCGATATTTTTGAATTATTTTCGACAGCTTTTGCAATATAATTATGCAATAAATTCTATCTATAGTGTCGCACACAAAATTATCGATAGTGTTGCCCTTATCAGTATTATTGCTTAAAAAGCATATTCGATTGTATTGAAACGTGGAGTCGACTATCGATTAGCGATATTGTCGATCCCGCAACGTTGATCTGAGTAATTATGGTTAGCACGACAGATACTCTAGGGAGCAAGCTCTTCTTTTAGATTAATTGCAACGTGACAACAGCAGTTTATCTATTAAAAGTCCAGGGAATAAACTCTTCTTTTTAAATTAATTGCAACGTGATGCAGCTTAATTGTTACGTATGCTATCATTTTAATGGATACCCAACGTGCATCGTGCAAACGTTTTCTACCATTCTTCGTACTTTTAACTTTATCATTTCGTTTGCCTGATGGACAAGGTAGGAACTACTCCTAAGAAAATTGGGACCAAACATCTATACTAATATTATAAAGAGGAAAGATTTGATTGTTTACATTAACCCGTTACAAGGCAGTAGGTATATCCAAAAGTCATAGCTTTTGGACCTTATCGCTAGGGCATAAGGTTCAATTTTTGGGTGTTATATATTTGCCACTGCCTTGAAAAGGTTTAAATAGGCTCCGAAACTGATTGACTGATTGATGGTCTGATTTTCAAACTTCTTTCACCAATAGAAAGCTAATTTATCTGTGGGTGACATCGATCATAACATAATTAACGCGGAAATATGCTAGGTTATTTTAAAACTTGGTGTTGACGGTCCAATGAATGATAATAATAAATATATACGGACAATTCACACAGATTGAGCTAGCCCCAAAGTAAGTTTGAGACTTGTGTTATAGGACTTATAGGATACTAATCAATCGTATCTAGGAAAGTGCAATGCAATAAAATGTACTTATGAACAATCTTTTGCCAATTGGTAGAGGGAGATTTCATGGCCGTGTAAATATTACTTGTATTATCAAAATCGATTGCTAGTATAATAATCTTAAGGAAGATACTGACTGACTCATCCGACATTTAGTAAGAAGTAAATGAGATAGAAACGTAATAATAAAAGACGATTACAATGTGTTAATGTTAACAGTCTCCGAACCTCGGGTAATGTTCGACGTAACAGCGTTCGGACGTATTATAATTGACATTTACTGCTTGTGTAGTTTTGAAATTATGTTCGTAAGTCATATTGTTTATCGCCTTCCTTCTTTGTAGTTAATTCGAATGTTTTTGTAAACTTCTATTAACCATAACTTGTTTGTTATAAACAACTAGTAGCGGTCGTCGACTGCCCTCGGACATGTTTTATACTTATAAACCGTCCTCATGAAACACTAATCTACTGGTGTAAAACGTATGAATATCTTTGTAGAACTGTTTCGAGTTTATCGTAAAACTTGTAAATTTTTTGTGTAATGCATCTACATGTTTCTTCTTTTACTAACAAAAGACTGTTACGATTAATTTTAAATGAGTCTAAATCATCATTTGATGATGTAGCCTTCCTGGCTACATTCATATTACTATTTGAGTGTGCACTGTTATTTAAAATATAAGTTTTCGTCTGCCGGGAACTACTAATGATGTTTTTTTTTCCTAGTTGCACTTCAGTTTCAGAATGGTGCTCAAATAATGCGTACGCACGCAGTCTCGAGCCGCTAACGATGGGGTGACGGCATAATTCTAGAGCTCTTGTCTAGGGCGTAGGTAGAGGGATGCTTTTGTTTCATAAAACTACAACACACCATAACTACCTTTACTATTATCTTTATAATAAAGAATCATGCTTCGATATCATCAAATTAATAGCAAAGAACTATGGGGATGTTCGTAAAGCCATCAATGCATTCGACCTGCGTGTTAAAGACGCTGGTTTGAATATCACCGGGCCTAACTTACACTTTATTATAATAAATAACTCGGGTAGTGATGGTTTGTTTGTTTGTTTTTCGTATGTGTAAGTGGCCAACACTGGTGTCAGATTTTTCAAGCTGCCTTAAGGCATCTGACATAGCTTAACGACTGCCATTAACGATGACAGCCGGGACCAACGGCTTAACGTGCCTTCCGAAGCACGGAGGAGCTCGAGATATTTTATGCCACTTGCGGTCACCCATCCAAGTAGGGACTGCACCAGGGGTTGCTTAACATATGTAAGCGCTCTTAGAGCTCACACCCACTGGACCATCCGGCTGTGATGGTCAAAGCACTAGAACCCAGCCCGAATCTCGTCTTGTCCAGTGAACTCTTGAATGACGAAGTTCATAGGCTTGTTTCCGGTGAATAAAAACAACGTGAGAAACATAAATAGGCACTAGACAAAGTGTCCCCGAAAACGTAGTTTCTGGTTTTGGTTTCAATTTCATCAAACTAGCACACAGATGTAATAAATCAGCTTGGTGTCTTCTTACATGGAAACACATTCAAGAGTTCACAGATATTTGTAATAATGAAACTATTTTCTTACACGGGCAAAGACACTTCTTTCGCAATAAATATAGGGCACAGCAATCTCGGCGCCAGTTTCCTTATAAATAAAATTTGTATTAACCACGCCCGCTTTGATATATCGCCTGCTTGCTCCTTTTCCCGCCCCTTTTTCTCCAAGCCTGCCAACTTAAGGGAATTATTTTTGTTCTAAAAGTCACCTTTATAAGGCTGACAAATTGCCAGAATTAGTTACCTGCGCCCATATAATTTTCCCCGTATTTATTTTGGTGTCTACAAAGGAGCTTGGCTCTCGATAAGGTTTCTTTTCGGCTTTGATATAAAATTCCGCGCAAAGATTTCGAAGTTTTGGCAAAGGAAAGATAATTTTGTTGGAAACGAGAGGCTTTTGCTTTGTTGTTTAGCAATTATTAACTGTAAAGGGAAATTGTTTAAGTGATTTAGCCTTTTAGGTAGTTAAAGGCGTTCGTTGTTTTATTTTTTAAACTTCAATTTTTCAGTTACACGTTGTTCATATAAGTTGTACTAGTTTATGAATTACTAGATAAACTTCTCCGAGAATTTATATTTTTTTATTATTCGTCGGACATTTATTTTAGTACAGTAAGAAATAAATTAGGAGTGCGATGATTGAGTCAGGTCTGGCTAGAAGATATCGAATTTCGTCTTTTCAAGTAACAAATCAAATTTGTCATAAGACTAGGATTAGGATATTGTTCACTTAAAAAAGGTTCTCTAGCAACTGCTAAGTGACAGTATTAAAACGTTTGGACTCTATTGGCAATTCCGTAAATATTTTCTAACGATATTCAATCTCAGATTTTTCTAGTACAGTATCTCGTGAGCATTTTCGAAAATCTGTTCAACACGGATTCATTAAGATAGCATTGTCGCCGAGAATGCCCAACATACGTTTCTCATTTACATCGGGTACTCGTAAGATCCGTTTTCCACAGTTCCCAGTGAAGTCAGCCGAAATTCAATTTGCCTTAACACGCCGGAAAGCTATTTTACGGTATCCGTTGTGGCTGCGGTCTTAGTTGTAAATAAAAGCCATATTCGCCCCGCTGAGGGTAGATTCGACATAAATACGTTCGGTTTATAGTGCGGTGTAATAGTCGGTTTATCCGGCTCGAAGGACCAACGGATTTTTAATGCTTTGGTATCGAGGGAAATGTAGGGCTAATATGCTTATGTTTTATGGAATTTAAATCAAGGTTGACATTGATAAATTCTTATAGGAGCTAATTTTTACAAACTTTGATAAGATTAACTATGTGGGTTTTCTGAAATGGTGCCTTCAGACTGCCGAACTTAAACTTCGGGCGCGACGACCTGTTGTCATTGGATAATTTTAGTTATTGCATATGAAGTTTTAAAAGAGCAGTAGCGTAATTTCCAAATTATCATCGTTATAGACAGCCTTCTATATCCCACTACTAGGTTATATACCCAATACTAGGTTATGGTAATATATATTACTAGGTATAAGCATATCTCAATGCATGCTATCCATCTCCGCCTTGTGCCTTATGAAACTAATTTCGATCTGCTAATTAAAATAATAAATAAAATTAAATCTGGCTTTAGTAACTTCAATCATTTCCTGAACTTCAATGTAGTCGGAAGTCAATGGATCAATCGCATCTGTCTCCAACAAAGCGTGCGCCTTCTTATTACAATGTATCATACGTACATCATCGCTGCCCGTAGACTTAGAAATGATGTCATCTGTCATTTGGCCTGTCTTATTATTCAAACGCTCTACTGTTATTTTATTGATACGAGTACGTTTAGAAGCGAGCGACTTGAAACTGCTTAGTTTCAAATCGTTAATCAGTTCAAAGAAAAGCGCTATCCACACTTAACCTCTTCTCATCGGGGTGAGTTAGTTACCCATTGTATCCGCAGCTGTAATGCTTAGGATGATCAGGATCCACTGCCTACGTTCACGCATAAACCATTACTAATTATAACTCGTCATACTAGCATTCGCCCGCGGTTACGTCCTCGTGAGATTCGTTTGGAACCATATTTTGAACCATTATGGTAATATAATAAAGACAACGTTATGGTTATCAGTACACACATAAAACAAAGTCTGGAACGCGATAAACTCAGAAACTACTGCACGGAATTTCATGTGGTTTTCACCAATAGATTGAGTGATTCATGAGGAAGGTTTATAGGTATATTTCATGCCCGGGCGCAGCCGGGGAGGGCTGCTGGTCATACCTTTTCATCTCCTTCGACTGTGCTGCTCATTATGTCTTTAATACAGTCTACCCTTCTTTACTCAGTTCGCTACCTCTTCAGTTCTCTGACAATGAAATTGTAATAATGGACTTGTGTAGAAATGAAATGAAAAATTCATGCAACTATTAAAAGTAAACAAACAAGCAGACAGACAAGCTCGTCTCATCAAGCCACAATTTAGTTCTTCGACCCCCAATCAAGTAATGTCGAATCGTTTGAACACTGCAAATTGGGAGTCATGAGACGCGATTTTGGCTGCTGTGGGGGACCACAGGCCACAGGATGCGCTGCTCTTGCTAAATTCAAATTTATGTATCCGGTCTACACCAGGAATCACGTGGTTTTTCGCAGTCAGATTTAGATCGGTACAATTTGGACGTTATCTCATCTTTGAAATATTTGTAATAGTCAACGGGTGTCGGATAAAATTCATGCATTCAACATTGCCTTACTCAATATACGGCCTAATACTCAAGGGCATCTTAATAGATGCATCTTAACTAAAACCGTTCTCAAGTCTCGTTCTATCACTGTCTAAATAGTTCTTCTTCTTCTTCTGTTTTATAAAATGGCTTCCACCGAGATTTCAGTAATTCTGCCAATGTCCAGTAAATTGAGATACTAAGTATCGGAGTTGTACGGTAAAGTTGTAACAAGTAGCATCAAAGATGGCGTATGTTCTTTGATGCCTCGTGGTCGGGAGGTTATGGTGACAAGTCTATACGAGTCCATATAACATTCCACTTTAACTATTTCACAAATTGTTCATGAGCACGAGCATTTATAACACCAAACTACACCAATTTCATATTAAGTCCACCAAAATCAATTTGCAAAATCGTCCAAGGTAGACCAACTGCACCCCTTGACTTCCCACCACAAACTCCGTCTAAATAGTTGCTAGGCTATTTAGACAGTGATAGAACTGTCTGAGTCTGTCTGATAGTCTGTGATTTAAAATTGCGGTAGTTAAGAGTTAAGATTATTTTGAATATTTGGGGGTAATTGCGATGGCATAGTTACAAAACTGATCTTGGCCTCCGAAAGTCCTCATTTTTTGCGGTTATGTACCAGCCATCGTCAGTTGCTAACTTTGAGAAACTGTAGTTATTTCATAATCTCCGCGTACTAGCGGTACTTAGGGCGACTAACTTCTCGACTCGAGTATTCTCTCTTTTCGGCTTGATTCTTTCTCATTTACTCTACGTGTCCTAGCCATTAAAGTCTGCCTCGATATCGGCAATGATATTTGAGACATCGGGCCTCACACACTAAGTCTTCAATTGCCGAGTTATTCGAAACTCCATCATTATACACTAATATCGAATTTTCACTACATAACCTTACTCCGCCGTACCACCTTACAATGGCTTGTGCTCAGCGATCGAGATCCTTGTTTTGATATGCAAATATGACGACAACTAAATGTATAAATAACTTAATAGTAATCCGCCTACCCAAACACGAAAATCATTAGGCGCGGACAAAAACGGAGCAATTGTTTAATTGAACACGCTCACAACGAGTTAAGCCGATGACATCATTCTCGGTGCTTTGATGGATACCTTTGGGAAACTAATACAATGATGCTTATTATCCAATAAAAAGAGGTTGGTTCAGTTATAATTATGATGACGAAGATCATTTTCATCGACCATTCCTTGCGGCCGTTTAACAAATTGTTAGGAAACCTACACATTAGTAGTATGTTCACTGGTTGTACATAAGGGCTTACGGAAGTAAGATAAAAGCTATAAGTTTTTAAGATAGATGTCGATGTCAAGATACCTTTATGAAGCCTGGAAAGGTAAATATTGACCATTCCGACGGTTCCTATGGTGTAATTTGAAATTATTTGTACTTCATACTGTCAACATTCGTTGAAATGGAGTCGCACCAACAGAATTTTCCTCTGTGCATATAGTACTCGAGTTATTGTGCCGTTTCTATTGTGTAGTGCATTGTGGGGATGTTTATCGCCCATTGTATCTGAAACCTTTATGAAGTCTAAAAATACTAATATTGAAATTTTCCGATGATTTCTAGAGTGTAATTTAAAATAATTTGTACCATGAATTGGAGTACTATCAACATTCGTTGGAATGGCGTCGCAGCGACAGAATTTTCCTCTGTGCGTATAGTACTCGAGCTATTGTGCCGTTTCTATTGTGCAGTGCATTGTGGGGAGCATCGCTCATTGTATCTGAATCTGACCTCCCGACAGCTTCTGATTGTGTTGCAGTAGGATTTATTTATCTTTGACCGAGCTCCGTGGCGCAGTGGTCAACACGCCAGCCTGCGACACGGAGGTCCCGGGTTCGATCCCCGGCCAGGTCAAGATGGAAAATGATCTTTTTCAGATTGACCTGGGTCTTGGATGTTTATTTATATAAGTATCCTAATCCTAACTAATATTATAAATGCGAAAGTGAGTTTGTTTGTTTATTTGTTTGTTACGATTTCACGCCGTATCTACTGCACCGATCATCATGAAATTTTGCAGACACATAGGTTAGGGTACTGAGAAGGTCATAGGTTATAAATCACGCGGGCGAAGCCGCGGGTAACAGCTAGCATATTATAAAATATAGTATCGTTGAGTTAGTATCCCACGACACAAGTTCACAACTTACTGTGGGGCTAGCTCAATTTGTGTGGTATGTCCCTATAAATTTATTTATTTTATTTTGACCAGCGACACCTGATGACATGAACAACTCTTCTTCATCATCTTTGTTTTATATGGACATGAGCTTTACCATGTGACTATTTATGCGCTGTGTTGCTGGTTGAGTGACGTCCTACGACATGACCTATTAGTAATTTTGTAGAAATTGCCAGTTTGTGGTAGAAAAGAGCGAGGTACCTATGCAGACGACAGACACTATGACTTGAAAAGCAGCTATAGGAGAAGTCACCCAGAGAGTGTATGTTTTTCGCGTGTATGCATGTATGTAAGAATATCTGTTCTTTCGTTACTTCCTAGAAGAGTGGCATAGGCCATGTGACGTCATTAAAAAAGCAATATGGCGGACTTAATCTATCAAACCTGCCCCCGTAGCATGGCACGCGCGACAGCGTTTATCGACTATCGCCATCTTGTTATTTGCAATAATGAAGAGCGAGAAGTAGATAATTTATCGCGCGATATAAACGGCGTCGCGGGAGCCATGCTACGGGGACTGAAAACCGTTTAAACCTCTTGTATTGATTTTAAAGTGTGGTGTGTCATTCATTAGTCCGGATCCATTTCCTTAATATTAAAGGCTATGTAACGTCAGCAAAAACTCAAAAAAGGAAGAGCAGTCGCGATTTTAATTTTCCTAACAATACTACTTATTGATTACTAATTAATTAGATATCGTGCGTTAAGCAAAGTTATACTTATATAAATATATGTATAGATGTTACTTCCAAACGTTTTTTTTTTCTCCAAGGGCCAATTAGCAACCCAGATGTGTAGGTGGAATGAGAAAATCCAAATATCCAATATCAGACTAGGCTTGGGAGCAATAGATTGGCCGGCTCAGGCTAACGCGAGCCATGGGAAATGTAATGGGCGTTAGCTGTTGCAATTTGCAATACGCCGGCTCCGTCACGTCTGTGAAACATTAGATTTTTAACGCTTTTTAGGCCTTATTGCTACTGAGGTATGATAAACGTGTATTTTTTTTTGTTTTGTTAGATTTTGAGACAAATAACGCATCATTATATTATTAACTAGCAGCCCTACCCGGCTGCGCCCGGGCATGTATTATATCTTAAAACCTTTCTCGTGAATCACTCTATCTGTTGGTGAAAACCGCATGAAAATCGGTGCAGTAGTTTTTGAGTTTATCGCGAACAGACAGACAGACAGACGCGGCGGAGGACTTTGTTTTATAATATGTAGTAGTGATAGAAAATGGTTACAGATTTGTTAAGCGAATCACTTAAAAAATACTCTTGTTTGGCTTTCACAATTTTCACATCATAATTTAATCTTATGCTTTTTCAAATACTTACTGGATCAGATCATAAGGAACTGTCGATTTTTTTAATGTAAAATAATAAATAAACGAAAGAAATATAACTCGCCAACTGGCGAAATAAATAACGAGTCTCTAAAGTACTCCAGGACCGTAAAACAATAAAAAAATACATGTAATTCTAACAATGAAATTTCAGTGCATTATCATTTTTATTCTTCTTTGCAATATAGTTTTAACTCTATCCTTATTAACATTTTACAAAAAAGACCCGTTAGATATTTAATCAATTTCCTTTGTCTTCATTTTTCTATCAAATTTTTTATGATAACGGGTCAAACTGTAATTTAATATACTTTGTCTTTTAAAGTATCCCATCTTTCGTACTTTTTGTATCTCATCTTTATCTCGCCAATTATCTCCTCTTTGTAACTGTGAAAAAGAAAGTCTCCATCTTAGTTACCTTAGTTTATTATTTCTATCAGTTTCCTGACTATAATTTTATAATGACTCAATTAATTTTCTTAGTTAATTAAATTTCCTGTACTCTCCTTGAAAAGTATTTCTTTATCTCGAATAATATCCCCTCTTTACCTGTGAAATACAAGTCTATTACTGCGTTCACCATCCGCTTTATAATTAACCATCAATAGCTCCTAACAGGATTATGGCCCGTTTGTTTGTTTGAAAATCTTTATTGCACAAAACTGAAAACATACATTATAAAATTAAAATACAAGAAATATGTACAAATGGTGGACTTATCCCAAAAGGGATCTCTTCCAGTCGACCAGTAGGTTAAAGGACCGTTTAAACATGACGGACGGTAGAAGTTTGTACAATATATTAAAGGTACCTTGAATTACAATTATAGAATAAACATGATACAACCTAATATAATTAATCTGTTTAATAAAATAACTTACATAAAATAATATATACAATATCATGTAAAAGTACATACATACATAAAATAAATAAATATATATGTATTATATAAATATATACAAAAATACTCAATGTGATTTAGGACTCGGCATAGAATTTTCTTACTCTACTTTTAAAGGAGTCAAGTGATTGTGACATCTTGATATCAAGTGGCAACTTATTCCACAAACGCGCGGCGGTCACAGCAAAGGATTTATCGTACGTTTGCGAGGAGTGGGATGGGATGTTGAGCAGGGGATGACTACTGGTGCGAAGGCGACTATCAAGGACTCTGAAGGAGAATTTGTCTCGGAGGTATTTGGGCGAATGTGGATTATACAGGATATTAAAAAGGATGGAGAGGATGTGTGTATTTCGTCGTAGTTTAACCGGTAGCCAATTGAGCATTTGACGGTATTCAGAAATATGATCGAATTTACGAAGGCCATAAATGTAGCGGATGCATATATTTTGTAAACGCTCTAATTTACACAGTAGTTCCTCAGTTAGATCCAAATAGGCCACGTCCGCATAATCGAAGAGGGGCAAAAGCAAAGTGCTAGCAAGAAGCGCTTTAGTGCCCACAGGAAGGAAATACTGCAGACGTCTTAAAGAATGCATAGAAGCATACATTTTGCGACTGAGCTCACCAACTTGAGGAGACCACGAAAGGGTTTGATCCATAACAATACCCAAGTTTTTAACTGTGTTGGAGAAGGGAATGATTTGGTCATCTAGTACAACATCGGGTAATTGTAAGGATTTAAGTTTAGATATGAAATGATGACTACCTATTACAATGGCTTGGGATTTAGATGCATTCACCATTAGCCCAAAATTTTTGGCCCATTTAGCAATGGCGTCGAGGTCCGAGTTGATAATGCTAATTGCATTATTGATATCTTCGAGAGGGGCGGCGGCATATATCTGAAGATCGTCAGCGTAAAGATGGAAAGAGGAAGATAGAGTGGCTGTTATGCCATCTATGAAAATAGAAAAAAGAAGTGGAGATAAAATGCCTCCCTGTGGTACACCAGCAGTGACGTCGCACCAGTCAGAACGATTGTCATCGAGCCTCACTAATTGGCGACGGCCTATTAAATAAGATCGAAACCAAGCCCGACTGGAAGAAGAAAAATTGAGAGTGCGCATAATTTCTAAAAGTAAATCAAAATCTACGGTATTAAATGCACTGGAAAAATCTAACAAAACCAGAACAGTAAGCTTCTTGTTTTCAATATTAAACCGCATATCATCCGTGATTTTTATGAGTGCCGATGTAGTACTGTGTCCAACCCGAAACCCGGATTGGAAGGGGCTCAAGACATCAAAACTCGACAAATGTGAAGATAAACAATGATGGACATGCTGTTCAATGATTTTTGATAAAATGGGAAGGATAGAGATAGGCCGAAAGTCAGAGAGCGAGGAAGGATTGGGTTTCTTAGGGAGGGGAATCAAATGACCATATTTCCATGCCTCTGGAAATGTGCCTGAAGACAGAGAACAATTGATGATATCTGCAATAATAGGTGAGATGAGGGATGCATTTGTTTTAATCATGTCAAGTGTTATACCATCATTGCCAACTGCCTTAGACTTGATGGACATTATTATTTTAATCACTTCATCACTTGAAATACCTGTTAGTTCAAAAGGAGGGCAACCAAAGACTGTTTTTTTAGAAAGATTCTCTATCGACGTCTGCTTAACCTTGGCAGAAAGGTTAACCGAGGAGACTGAAAAATGTTTGTTAAGCTCATTTAAATCAAACTGAGAATTGACTTTGGAGCTTTGTTTACCTATCCCCAGACCCTTCAAGAAGTTCCAAAGTTTATTAGGTGGACTATTCTCAACATTATTATGGATATAAATACGCTTAGCTTCACGACATCTCCGATTACATACATTTCGAATAGCAATATAACTATTTCTATTGGCGTCGGACGGAAAACGGCGCAACTTTATCTTAGCGTGATCCCTTTTGGCCATCAGAAGCTTAATGTCCGCAGTAAGCCATGGTGATGGATAGTGCTTAACGCGGACAGAATGGAGAGGAGCGTATTTATCATATAAGGCTAAAAGAATCAAATTAAAAATTGCCACTTTAGCATCGGCATCTGTCGCATCCAGCACAGACAACCAATTAGCTTCAGCCATATCCGCCCGGAGTTTATCTTGATCTATCGCCGCGTAGTTGCGAATTGTCATAAGCTTATGTCTACGTTTTGGCGGACGCAATTTGAAGGAAGCGTAAACTAAATCATGAGCAGAAAAACCTGATGCATTAAACTGACCATGAGTAGCTGTAAGTTCAGGGGATGAGGTTATTATTATGTCAAGCAAAGAGGGGGGACCATTGTGGGGAAAATGTGTAGGCCCATTAGAGGGAAGAACATCTAAATTAAAGGAGCGGAGAAGAGAGAAGAGAGAGGAGGTACGTGAGTCATTTTTAATCAAACAAGTATTAAAGTCTCCTGCTATGATAAGGTGTTCGAACTTGTTACGAAATTCAGCCAAAAGGGAATCAAAAGATGCAAAATAATTTATTTGAGAGGATGGGCTATAGTACACACCAAGTAAAATTTTGGCATGGTAAAGAGTAACGTCAAGGAATAGGTGTTCTGGAGCTTGGAAACAAGGAGGGGATTGGGATAAGATTTGACAAGGAATATCACCTCGCAGGTAGATTGCAACACCACCACATCCAACCATTCTCGAAGAACCATCTTTACGCGTTGTAGTGCAAGTTCTATCGTTTCTGTACAATATATAACCCGGAAGTGGATATAAAGTAGAGGGCAACGAGGGTTTAAGGAAACTTTCCGAAATAAGTATGGCATGAATGTTACTGGAGGAGAAAGTTGCCAGCAAATCAGCATAGTGACACGGTACGCTTTGCGCATTGATGTGCACAACATTAAAATTTTTATGAAGAGATTTGAAAGTCACTGTAAGATTGTCACACAAAGATGGCATATCATCACTATCTGCACTAAAAAGAGTGTCAGTAGAGGAAGAGAGTGAGAAAAATTCATTATCCGAATCACTACTTAAAACATGAGACATTGAGTAATTTAAATATAATATATGTAGAATATATAAAATAAAAATATAAAATTAATAAAATGCACCGACAGACTACTGCCGAGGCGATTAATCATTAAATGATGGCATACTCGCTGAGCATAAAAGTAAGATATAACATCTAAACAATGTGCATATTGCACTTCAGCCATTTTTGCAATTTATATGCATATAATTTTTAGCAAATAAGAATATATCACAAACAATTTACGTCTAGAACAGAAAAAATAATAATAGTTACATGTACACAAAAACAGTAAACAAAAATTATAAAAATTACATATACACATTAAATTTTTACATAAAACCAAACAAAACAGCAATCTAAAAATTAAAAAAAATATATATATATATATTTATAAACGAAACGTATCAAGATTCAAGACAGAAAACAAAGAAACTAAACGCATCAGCTGTCAGTGTCAAAATCATTACGCACTATGCCACTTGCCACTGTCACTTGCAAATGACAGTAGGTAACAAATACAGAAAAGGTTAGGTTAGAGAAAAACGAGTTATAATTAAATTACCTTACTATTATTGATAAAAATTATGGAAGAACTGAGCGAAGTTCCAGCGATGTGCCACGCCCGAAACGACCTTGAGTCAATGCCAAGGGCAAATACAAAATGACCCGACACGCACGCACGACTGTGATAAAAACACTCAGCATCCTCATCGAGGCCCAGGGGTCTTCATTTTTTGGTGTTCCTAGTCGAACGCGGCTTGTTAGGCAGCCGCAAAGTCTGCTCGCTGGAGGTCTTCGCTGTTGATGGGTTCGTCGCCGAAGCAACCGATGTCGCTGCCGATGTCGAAGGACAGCCTGCTTCGTCCGAATCCACCGTGGATGCTTCGCCTAGGATAGCACGAAGCTCCCCCATAGTTGTGATTCGGCGTCTGCCTCCATTAGCGCAGACTACCACAATTTTACCTTCTGCAGTCCAGCATCTTTTAACACCAAGAACCCTTCGAGCCTCCACAAATACTGCATGCCGGGAAGAGGTCAAAAATTCCGACAAAGTTAATCCAGTGCCTTTAAGGTGCTTTTTGGCAGCCCAGACTCTACTACGGCACTCAAGAGAATTGAAACGCAACAGGATTGGACGTGGTTTATCTCCTCGAGCCACCTTCCCCAAACGCATATTTTGGACAATGTGCTGAGGTTCAAATTCCTGAAATTGGAGTGTATCTCGACAAACGTTGTGAATTTTGGTGCCAATGTCTTCGTCCTTTTCCTCTGCCACCCCATGCAGAAGAAGCACATTTGATCTAGATTTCATCTCAAAGCCATCTAAGGTTTGCAGTACTAAAGCCATCTGAGAGCTTAAACCAGCAACCGCTTCCCAAATAATTTTCTTAAATGCAAAATACTCACTGGCGAGAGCGGCTGTACCGTGCGGCTGGCTGGAACCACCAAGTGCTTCTTCAAAGGTGGACATCTTTGATGAGAACATCTGCTTCATGTCCTCAATGTTCTTATTGAGGAGGGCCAAAGGATCCATTCTTTGTGGTTACTGATAATGTTGGTTATAAATATGTGAAGTGCAACTTAAGTGATGAGTCAAAGAGGTGACAAGGAATAGTTAAAAGGATTATTGTCAGGCGAGTAGCTCCTAAGTATTTAATTCATATATATAGTCAGTTATATACAGAAAAATATTAATAAATTAATTTTAATCATTAAAATTTATAGAGCAATGACAAACATATGTTTCCTTTATCACTCCTACCCCCGAAAAAAAAAAATTTCGATGTTGGCTATGGCTTCGTATTAATTCTCTAGTTTTTTCATTCGGTTGGAAATTGGTATTTTAAAGGAAGTTTAAAGAGCTTGGGCTTTGGCTTTAGGATGGCTAATAAGCAGAATTTATCCTTCTCTTATGCTTTCCTTTGTTTCATTAGTAGAAGCATCTGTAACACTAATAACACATAAACAACAGAAACAAAATCCAACGTTGTGCGAAATTCTCGTTCAGCAATAGATGATAATTTAGAATTTTCAACTCACAAGTTTGCGCTTATTTAAGTCACCCAGGCCGTTAATTATTTGATATACGTTTGCCTCTAAAGCCTCCCGGGGCTACAAGTCTAAGACATTAAAAATTAGAGTCACCAGATTTGACTAATCGATGGATATATTTTTAGACTTAAGTTGTTGACAAAAACGAAATCCGCCAATGTGCGAAAGTAAAAGGTGTTTCCCGCTCGATAATCGATTATTCCGATTTAGTCTCGGTTCACTAATTATTGCCGGCTAACTAGTTTTTGTCTCGAGAACTGGCGGAACGTGACATGCGTCTTTGGAACCTGTTGATGGTTGTTGTTGTAAATCCACTTCTAAAAAGTTTGACTTTTTGATTAATTAGCACTATAGTTTTACACGAAAATGAAAGGATATGGACGCAGTTGACGTATAAATGACCTGGTCATTTAAACCTGCATATCTACCAAAGAAATGGTATGTTATTAAAAGAGTTTCCTCTGGCAAAATATAGTTAGTAGGCTACATGATGTTACTTAAATTCAACATTGTGCATTTCAGCATTGTGCGTCTTCGCGATGTAATGGGCGATCCAAGGGCGGGCAGTTACGTTGCACAAAGAATTTCTATAGCGGTGCTGAGAGGTAATGCTGCTAGCCTTATGGGTACCCTGCCTCGCGGCGACGCGTTGGAGTCTCTTTTTTATTTGTAATTTTGATTTTATTGTTATTTGTATTTATAATGATCTTCAAATTTAGTACTTCCATAAATAAACATTGTGCATACATACATGTTATCACGTCTTTTCCCCTTGCGGGAGCCAGAGCCCAGGTCTATAAAATCTAAAGGCCTATAATTCACATCAAGCGCAGAAAAAAAGTATTCCCTTATTTTTATCAGAAAATGGTATCAAATAATAATCTGATACGGCGAACAAATAACTCGGTTTTCCAGTAGGCGTCGTTGAGTACCACGTAGAATGTTAGAATTCTAGCCGCTATCTGTGTTGAGGCCGCGTTTCGAAACGCTATAGGATTACATCGATTACTGTGCATGCTTGAGCGTACGTGTTAGTAGACGACCTTTTGACATCTTTGGCTGATCTAAGCGAAGAAAATATTTTCTTTTCTCAATCACGCTATGTAAGATTTACACTTCTTGATATTCTTCCACCTTCAAATGAACACCGTTGAAAAGTGCTGTAGTGTGCAACACTTTGCCTGGTGCAAAGAACTTCCTTGTGCTGCCATCGAGTATACTTATTACTACAAATATTTTGCTTATAATATAATTCTACAAGATTTTTATCTAAGGTATATTTTTTTGTCAGAAAGGAAGTAGTTATTAATAGTACTGTTGACAAATGTGAGTACCTACGTTTTTAGACAGATTCCCAGAGATTTCGTTTATGACTTGTTTTTGACATACCTTTACTATTTGTGGTCTCTTCAAGTTATTCCTTTTCTATACTTGTGTGGACATCCAATATCCCAGATGACCTCAATACGGATAATATTGGCAAATTGGACGTGTCCGCGGTATTCCATCATTGGCTGTCGTTTCTGGTAATTGGCAAATGAGGCTTTTTGTGTCTACATAACCTTGGTATATCTACGATAGAATGGCTGCAATAGTTAAGTGACTGATTGGTTTGTTCATCCCGTTCAAAGTCAATATTCAGTAATTAAACGATTTCAATTCATTTTGTCAAGAAGTCCGCTAGGCTTAAATGGGACTGGGCGGGTCACGTATGCCGTATGATGCCTGAAAGATGGGCACGTTCAGTAACCAAATGGGTTCCTACTGATGGCAAACGTTCTCGAGGGAAGCCAAAAATGAGATGGAAAGACAAGTTGTGTGCATTTAATAAGGAATGGCAAGACAGGGCACCGGATAGGACTAGGTGGAGAACAGAAGGGGAGGCTTTTGCCCAGCAGTGGGACCTAAATAGCTAGTTGAAAAAAAAAATATTTTGTTACATCTTTACCCAAAGTTTTCTTAAAACGCTTTTTAGACGATACTATTACTTGTAGTCCCTTTAAGGTATTTGCAAATTGCATGTGTCCGTGGTATGCCATGATTGGCTGTCGTTTCGGGTCATTATTTAATTAGGCATTTTGTATCGACGTTTTACTTTTCTAATCTTCTAAGTATTGGCTTCAGAATTCATCCAAATAAGACAGTAACTGTTTTTTACATATAAAAATTATTAAAGATCTTTAATCTGAGCAAATAATTTGTCAATTTCATTCATTCGTTTCAAATTGCAACTTTAGAGTATGAATTTCCTTCAATACAAGTTATAGGTTCCAAGCGAAAGTACTTCCGTTTCACCTCTCTTGCAATGGTATTAACACAGAATTAGGTAATCTCGCAATCGATTTTAGAATAGGCCTCGATCATAACTTATGTTAACAAATAAAAAAATCTATTCCTGTAAAGTTTTTACCGCTAGCAGCCAATCTCACGCGCCACTGACGTCCTTTGAGACGAGGCTGAGTGACTCTGTTTCCTTGATGACATCACCCGTCGATCGTTTCACTTGCATCTAGCGGATGGCGACACTAAATAATGCATTTTTTTAAGAAACGATTGCTTCAGTGTGAAAATCAGATACAATGATGGTTTTATGAAAGTGAAACGCCAGATCCAAAATTGTAACTGTCTGGACCACAAGTTGAAAGTCATAGCAGTTTTCAATAATTTTGCAATGACAACACTTCGGATTCAGAACCCAAAGTGTCAGTTCTGTCATCTGATGATGAGGATTTCGATAGTATACTCTATGGTACAACATAATTAGCTTGAAATGCATTTTAGTCGTGATAAAAACGAAGAAAAAATATTCAAAACATATGAAGAGTTTCCAAAGTAAAACTTAACATAACTGCTAATAGTTTTTTAAGTGTTGGCACGTTTAAAACTATTTTACGGAACGTCAAAGGTGTGTATGTTCCTAATTAAGATGAAGTCGTTAAGATAATAAATGCATAAAGCATCGCAGTTATGCACAAAAGTAAGGATCAAAGAAAAAAACCTATATTGTAAATATAAGCAAGTCTTTAAAAAGAGATTGTTGATGTCGAATTTAATGAAGTTATTCAATATGTCGTCTAGAATTCTAATACAAAAAAACGCGTTCAAAAAAGTCACTCTACCAATCGAGTGACAAGATTAGTGGTCCTGCGTGTCATACATTCTAATCACGTTATTACTCCTTACGGGGAAGACAGAGCCTGACGGCAACATGACGATGCCACGTTTAACATGATGATGGCGTTAGGTAGAAAATGAAGGCAGCTCACTTTGACATAACGAAAATTTTATGCTGCGGTTTATTCTAGTGTATGTAAAATCCAAGAGAACCTCTGTTATTTATAAATATTATACAATTTATGCATTAAAAGAGGCCTATACCCAGCAGTGGGATACAGAAGGCTGTTGATGATGATGTTACAGTTTATACAGTTGTCACATAGCTCGCGAAGTTTTACTGTATTGCGCTAGTGATAAAACGTTATGAGGCAGACAATGCTCTCTGCAATTACTTCACCGATTTTATTGACTGTTTATTTAGCAATACGATTATCTTCGAGGTTCGTTAGACTATTGATCTACTCGCAGTTTCATAACATTTAGTAAGCATTGAAATTAAACGCTTTTTATCCAGGTCGACTTTACATTTTCTTGTTCCGATCTTTTTTTCATATCTTGTGATAGAAATTTGCCCAATTGTCAATCAACTGTTTTTGGCCAAAAGCTTTTCTATGACATGTATCCATAGTCTCATAATTTCCTATCCCTAGTCTAATAATTGACGATCAAACAACAAGAACATAATTTGGAGATTATACCCTCAGTAGTAAGGGTTTTGCGAAGAAATCAAAGGCGTAAAGATGTGAATGGAATTACCAGTAGAATAGAATAGAATAGAATAAAAGTTTATTTGAAACAACTAAAACACACACAAACCATTACAGAACAACGAAACAGGACAAACAATAAAAGTACAGTAGCAAATAATAACCATAACAGCTTGTGAGCGTTGCAGCATTTCAAAAAGGTTGTAGGCTCAGCATGACGCTTTCCTCACACACAATCTATGCATGAGCAAAGCACTGATATTCTGCCTCAACCTACTGGCGACCGACAGTATACCCACAAAACTTGAAAAAATAAAAGGCACAGCACAGTACAGTGTATTATTATAAAAAGATAAATAAAATTAATACAATGTATACTAAAATTAATATTATAAATAAAATTAATATAATTAATACATTTATTATAAGAAAGAAATGATCATTCCTAAAGATAAATAGATAAATAAATAAAAATGCTAAATTAATAATTGTATACTGGTGGTAAAATAGTAGTTGAGGTTTTTGAAGTTTTACCTTTCTTTACATCCACGCATCTCAGACGGCAAAGTCCGCTACCGACCAACCATGTGGTATACCTATCTTTTGTTTTTCCAGAAGACTTAAGTGTAGATAGACCATACCGAACAACAAATAAAAAGAAGGAAACAGACAAAGAAACCAACAAAAGTGAAGGTACACAGAACTAAGAACAAACCTTGGTGTTTGCAGGCATTGTACAGAAATAACAGATAAGGAGATAAAACTAGCCGAGGCCTCGCAAAATTGTCGCTGGCTCATTACAGAGCTAAATTACTAGACTTTATTCAAGGTACGACGCAGAATTACATTGTAAGTATTAGCTGGAAACATATTTATTCAGTCGAAACGATGATTGCTTGAAACCTTTGTAAGATTGTAAACGAGAGACAATAATTCAATAATTAATAAATAAAAAAGACTCAGCAATTATTTTCATACCATTGAGTACATAACTATAAAAGCTCTATTCTAGGCTAGTCGGATAAAATAAATTTAAACATTTATTCCTCCACAATCGGAAAACACGTTAATCCCTATGATCTAAATTACTCCGTTAACTTTATTTGCGCGGCGTTCCGCGTTTTAGACGGATGAGTTATGTCTAAAGTTAAATGGAACTGTAGTTTAGTGCACTATTTATGACCTAGATTAAGCCTTAATATATTTTACGTCTCTTGACTATGCTGAATATGGCATAACATTCTAAAACTAGCCTTTAGCTCTGAAATCTGAAAAATCCATAATAATTGTCTTCTTCTGGGTTATTTATGTTCGGGTCAGGTTTGCCGATAATAATTCAAATACAAAAAAAAAATTCAGCACTTCCGCCTTGGAAGTGGTAGTAAACTTAGCCATAAGTAAATTTCTTTCGTCAATAATTTAAAGTTGTACAATCAAGTATGACAATTAATAAGGGTACAAAGAAATCTATACTAAAAAAATGTTTCGAATCTTTGAATCGACTATGCTGTCGATAATCGGAATGAATACGACAAATCGGAGCTAGTACCGTAAGTGATACAAAACAGAAGGCAATATATCCAGTGACAATACCTGTGACGCTCTGTTTCACATCGGTGTTGCGATACGTGATCGCTGTGATTTTGTGACGGGTCACAAGTGGCGAATAATCGGGTAATCTGATTTTTTTTATTTTAATTTTGAAGAGAAGCAGACGAATATAAGGCTTATTTTATGAGAAGCGGTATCAGAGGTTACTGTATCTTTGGTCTCCCGTGTTCGCGCCTTGAATGAACCTTTTCATGCCCTTGATGTCACATACTTGTTCACATTACTCGTATTATAGATTAGCATCAGACTAGAGTACTAGACCGTAGAATCCATAAAACTGCTAACTTGAGTGCTAGACTATTGATGCCATCCAGCAGGGCGTTAGGGCAGTCAATTATCTTATGACCTATCTATCTATAATTTAAGAACTGTGTTCTTGTCTCAGCCATTCTCTTTATATCATTATAGCCTATAATGACATTAGAAATTTTTCACAGATTTTGATACTATTTCATCGGACTTTCTATGTAAATGATAATTTAATTTTTGCAAAGATTGGACATCTTGTAGCTGCTTAAAATAAACGAAGATAAATTTCCTTTTAGTAAAATTGATGCTTTTATGTAACCAAACATTGACAGAGATAAAGGTTTTAAATTGAATCTTAAGCTTGGATTTGTTTACCGTGGTAAAACACGATCTATAAAACTCAATATCCAGAAGCAGAAGATATTCAAATATTAATTATTACTTTGCGCGAGGAAAAGATATATTTAGAGTAAGAGGAAACCGCATTACTTTTTTTGTTGATTTACATTACACCTATTTTACTACTTAGAAGGCCTGGACTTGGACTCACCTAAAGTTTATATTAAGAGTCTCTTTAGCTGACTTGTCATTGGAAACCCTGAAAATACTGAATTGCGTAAAAAAATTATAAAAAATCTAATTACGGACCGAGGTCGGCGATATTTTAAAGGTCAATTCAGACGAAAGATTACCTAATGAATGATCCCAAGTTAATCCATTATTTAATTTTTTAAAAATTAAAATACGGAATATTGTAAACAGTAATCAAAAATCCAATCACCAAACCAGCGCTCAGAGATTTAAAGGTCAATTCAGTCAATACTGTAACAAAATCAAGGGTGCGTTCCCATTGAATCGGCTGCTGGAATAAGAAGCTGAGCTGAGACTTCAAAAAGTATACCAAGCACTTTACTCAAAATACATATTTGAACTCGACTCCGCTTCAGTGGAAACCCTTCTCACACTCACACCTCTTTACACGTCTCAGCTCAGCTCAGCTCCGCACAGTCTCGCTCCAATAGGAACGCACCCTAATTTGTGATCCTATTACCCTTTGAGTTTTAATTGGACGGGATTGGACTTTGCCGGGCCGTAATGAGAACTGACGGCTGTTTTTCGGTTAATACTTAAACGGAGTTCCTAGAAAATCTAATTTAAGCTGAAATAGAACTCGAAGGCTTTGGTAACTTTATAAAGGTTTAACTTTACCTACTTAATTATTTACCTTTAATGTTCTGTTTGCCGTGTAACTATTGTAATAGCGGTTCTCTCTACAAGATTTATTTCCAGCAATAATTATCGGATCTGATGGACTAAGAATTTTTACAACTGCCTGGCTATAAAACTTGCAGTTTTATGTTGTGTATCTACATGACGAAATTTTGATCTCTTTGAAAATGGGTGATTCGGCTCTTCGATATTATTTGACTATGGGACGATGTCTTTTTTTAGTTCAGCTTTGGTCCCATAGGAGAAGATTTTTCATTTCGCCGAGCTGAACCATCACTTAAAAGAGTCCAAAGCTATCGAAATTTTTCCATGTATATTTACAATCATAATCTTAATGTTGAAAACGATTGATTCAGCAGTTGCTAATTCTCCTTTGTTAGGCTGCATCGGATGTCTTTGGGTAGAGAGTGAAAAATCTGTCACCATTATTAGCTAGTAAAATTCTCGCTGAGGAAGGTTGAATGTTCAAGATTTTATAATCCTAACGCACTTCCTTCAAAATCGGGTCTTTGACCGGTTCAATAAAAGTCCCGAAACGATGTCAGTTATCAGTTTATCCCTAACGTCATTTGTCGCGATCATTTTGGCAATTTGCGAATCTAATTGGATAATACGGCAGCGGCGCGGCGGAGCGATGGGGTGGCTGACATACAATGAACTATGTATATCATCCATCCATGACTAGTGGCTCTGAAAAATTTAGACCTTCTGAGTCTTATCACAACGAACCTTATCGCGCTCATTTCCGAGAAGCCAATCTCACGATTTCTTAAAATTTTCAAAAACTGAATTGACAAGAAGCGTCGCGGAAACCTGCTCACATAATTTCAGGAGAACCGGTCGAGAAATTTGAACTGAAGAGGAGAACTACCTGACAGATGTGGTAAAGAAATTATGCCCAAGCGCAAAGACGCTTCGCGCTTGTTTGGTCCATACGAGATAAGAGGAGGTAATGGTAAGGTGATGTATTGGTGTGTCTTACTTAATCCGTTTACAGTCCATAAATGAGACAAATCAGTAATACAATCAAAACAGACCACAAATGGTCTGTGGGACTATGAAGTAGATCTCTTATACAGTCTATTCGATTAATAAAATTGATGTAATAAGTAGATGTAATAAATGAAAAAACATTTCATTAATGACCTCCGCCAATTTAATGTCAAAGGAAAACTCTCCAACATCCCGAGCAAGGATCTAATGTTTTCTGCTAGTCCCCAAAAAATAAGTCATTTATTACGCTCGCATTAAGTCGTTTTTCTTACAAACGCGTTAACGCGGGCGAATCGACAAATTGCCAAGCCATGAATGAGAGAAAAATACAAAATATTAAAGGTGCAGCAACTGAGCTCTTTTGATTTCTTTTTAGTATTTTACTAACTATTTTTCTTGGAACAGATGTTAATTAAGCAACACGTTTTATTTTATAAAAAACCTGTTTCTGAACTATAATAAAACATTGGATCCGCCATTGAAAGGAGTACCTTTGCAAAATGCAAATAATGCTGAAGACGCAGTAGCGTCTTCAGCATTATTTGCATGACTTATTCGATGGGTAAAATGACAAATAGTTGAATAAGAGCGATTTTTTTGCGAAAATTATGCTAGAAAAACAAGTAATAGTAGATTACATTCCAGAGTCGAGAAATAGAACATAAAACAACTCAAAGAACAGAATTAGTAATAGAGAAAGCTTGTAACACTTTCAGGAGCAGCAAAGCCACGTAACAAATATCTCCTCTGAAGGGCTTAGTCTTTTACAGTCCTATTTTACGTCGCTTCATATCCGCACTTTACCCAATTTATGGTATAAGTGCTGGCCGCCATCCAAACTCTCATTTCGTAATATTTATCACCGGGTGTGAACGTACTGTAAAACGTTCTCCATAAATATCTACTATGCTTTAACGTGGGGAAATCCTGATAGACCGAGGCTGTTAGAAGTGAATCATGGGATCAAAGCGAGATTTTTTTATTGATGATTGGGTAATACTAGAACTTAGCAAAGTAAATGAACTAGGGAAGTAAAAGAATAAATATAAATCTATATATCAGCCAAGAACGTCCACTGGACCTTTTATAAAGACATATCAATCGAAATTGCAATTGCTAAGTTAAAATTTAAAAGGCAGATATAGGAATTAACTACTCTCTTATTTCATTACACTGATAATTAAGGTTTTCTGAAATGCTCACTACCATATGGCAAAATTGAGGCGTCGAGTTCTATAAGTCGCTCTCATTGGATAATATTTGACAAGCAGCAACAACTGACACATTGCGGCGCAATCAGTTTACCGAAGCCAACACTTGAGTGCTGCCACCGCTATATTTCAGAACACCCTCATTGGCAAAATGTTCTTAGAGCAACTTAGTCTCCCTCAGAAATGTGGCTTTGCAGAAAAATTATCGAAGGCACAGGAGCAATCTTCTCAAAAATGGTGATGGTTATGTGAGACGTATTTTTAATTTTTTTATTCGTTGACTGCAACACTTCATACTTTTTAATAGAAAGACATATAGTTAGGGATAATCCCAGCGTCAATCACTCTTGTTCTGCTTCAGAGAGTACAAAAAACCATTCCCATTAATATCCAAGTTCGATAAATTAATACAACGATCAAAAATGACTCCCAAATCAGAGTTCAATGCCATGGGCTATTGTGCTACGATAATAATCTTCTTAAGTACTTTGCCTACACATATCATTACTATTCATCAAGCCATTACATACTTTATTACGGGAGAATTAAAGCAGATATTTGAATGGTTTATGAGCAGGAAGTTGTGTCTTTAGTTAATTGTTTCATTTGAACTAGGATTGTAGGAAATACGCTATGTGTTTATGTTGCCTTTATACTCCGTAATAGGTAGTATGAAAAATTAGTGCCAAGTCACGTCTTTTCAGCTCATCAAGAGCTTCTGAGCAACATTACGCAAAAGAAGATGAGTCGTAAGAAATAAATAAATATCAAACAGATTGAGATAGTTCTAAAGTGAATTCCGAGTCCTGTGTTGTGGGATACTAATTCAACAATACTTAATTTAATATCGACGTTTATAGATAAAGATCCAAGACCTAGTTCAATCTGAAAAAGGTCATCTTCCATCTGGACCTGACCGGTGATCTAACCCGGGACCTGCGGTGTGTGTGACAGACTTGCATTATAACTAAGACTTGCATTATAACGGTCCAGGGACGAAACAAGTTACTTTATGATGTATTGATTATTTAAACATTACTAGCAGCCCTCTCCGGCTGTGCCCGGGCATGTATTCATATTAAACCTTCATCTTATATCACTATCTATTAAAAAAACAACGAATCTAAATCCGTAGCCACTAGCAGAGACGACTAAAGGATGTGTATAGTCAGACCTTTGTCTCTTGTGTGGATGCATAAATGCAAATTCTGGTTTACGTCTGTAAACGTTTCAGCTGTTTTCAGTTTCATTTTAGTGGTGATGTTTCAATCCAGGCCGTGTTGCCTTTTGTGCGCGTTTACTTTGAGCTTGATTAAACTGCAGCTCTGTTTGTGTATTAAGCCAATTTAAAATAATAATTTAGTCGTAGTACTCTGTACAACCATAGCGTAAAGCAAAGTGTTCTCTTACCATTCTGTAGCCAAGATCATTTCGTAATCTCAAAACAATGGCAAATGGTAGGTTCCCAAACGAGTTATAGGGTTTTGACAAAAATATCAGGAAAATCTGCTCCCACCACCTAGCCAACATATATGGATCCATAGTTCCACATTACCCATTTAGGGTGCCTAGTCATCTCGTCTCATTATGCCTGCCATACTTACCGCCCCTTCAGCTAGACGTTACTTTGGATCGGTGTTCTTAGTCGACACATTCAGTGGTCGTACCAGTAATACATATGTAACGCTCATAGTTCCTCGGTTCCCGTTTAGGGTGCGTAGTCATCTCGTCTCATTATGTCTGCCGTACTTGCCGCCCCTGAGTAAATACAGGTGACCTTTGTTCGCCGTATCTTTTTAATCTTTTCTCTCCTTTTAATCTGAACGTCCATTTTTCTTCTGTTAGAGATTTTTTATTATTTTCCCTGTTAAAAACGTCGCGTTGTGACGGTGTTTGTGAAGATTTTTTAAAGAGCGCCGGGAAAATATTATCTGTATTCTCCAAACAGAATGGATGATGCGGTTTTGTATCTTTGTTTGTGTATACTAGAAGTTTTTCCTTAATTTGCGGTTTAAGTTAGATAATAGATATGTTTGTGTGGAAAATCAAATCAGGGAATATAAGGCCTACTTTTGAACAGATTTCTGACGTTGGTTTTGCTCAAATTTTGCATGTAAATGTAAATCGGATGACAATGCAATATTATAGAGCTGATCTGAGAATGCAGAACCCCTCAACACAGAACTTCGGTGTAAAAAAGTACACCATGGATTCGGTCATAAATTCATAATAAAAGACTTCCCCTAAATGTTTGGAACCTATTCGTTTTCCTTTTACTTCCTTTGTGTGAAAGAATTGTAAACATATTTATGTTCTATTGAGTACATGACATCTTCCTAAGGTCGAACCTCTTTCAAATGGACACATGATTCGCTCTAACGTGCTCACAAAATACCGCATCATTTTTCACAACAATCCACGTGTCAGAGCCCCCCAAACCTGAATGACGTGTCTATCAGTGCGCCCGATCTCTCCCGAAAGTGTCCAGAATGGCGCCGGAAGCTTCCGCCGGTATCTCTGAAGTGTCTGTCATCAGTTTCATACAGGCGTCAGTATTTCGACATCTCGAAGTTGTGCTTCGTTTGACAAAATTATACAATAGCAATACTAAGAATTTCCCCGCGACTTTATACGCGTAAATTAAAGATATCGTCTCTCGCAGATAAATTAGCTTTCTATATTTGAAACAATTTTGAAATTCAGTCCAGTAGTTTCGGAGCACAATCAAATCTTTCCGCTTTCGCCTGGAAGAGAACAATTCTCAAACATTTGATAATTTAACCAAACTGTATAGAAACGTACGTAGATTATAATGAGATTAATTGATTGGATGCTTAATTATGCCCTAAAATTATCAAATATTGCCACAAATCCCTTTTTCCGTTTGTATAGAGACATGCGCGTCCAGGCGACTCTTAATAATACGAGTGTAGATTACGAACGCCAAAAAAAGTCATTACAATATCATCTTTTGTCGTTTTTCCTATTCCTACGATTTCTAAATTTGCACACACTTCGATTGAAACACACATAGTTGTGAATTTCATCAACTGTAACTTGATTATACCTAACAATAGGGCTATCTATTCTCAGATGTGATATTAATTGTTTTGTTATAAACGTCAAGTTCACAACAGCCCCTCGCGTCGCAGCCTTGGAGCGACAGCTCTCGGCGCAGATTCACACCCCTGTTGGTGCTGCGTTTGTACGGTCCAGTGATTTTGAACGTGCGACCTTAGATTAAATATACCAACTTAATATGATGGTCTGAGCAAACAGAAGAAAAAGTGGGTAAGAACGAGTCTGCTTCGCGCACCATATAGACATCAGTTTCTTCTCTTGTCGTTTATCCAATTCCTACGATTTCTAAATTTGCACACACTTCGATAGAAACTAACATGATACGTGATAATACCTAACGATAGAGCTATCTATTCTCAGATTCTTAATAATAGGGTCCAGTTTGTACCCTTTGTGTACGGAACTGTATACCAAGCTAAAAATAAAAGTTTATTTCACCGAAACAGGTACTTCGGTGAAATTAAACGTAACTAAACAATCCATACGGGCTCAAATAAGATAAAATAACACTGCCATTGATTACTATAGTATAAAGGCCTTTACTCATGCATTAAACTACAGAGTTTATACACGTACAATATCAATAAACCGTCGCGTCGTCCTAGCATACTGAATGCATATTCATTATGCCAATCGGAATTGAATACAATATTAGTTAGTTGCTTACTTTAGCTAACAATATCTTGAGGTGCGTTTGGAGACGGATGTAGTCAGGGGCTTTTTGGGCTGCAGCCCAGGGCCTTTGGTAATAAAAGGGTACTATAAAAAAAAATCATTCATCGACTGCCAAAAAGCGTACTTTATATAATAAAACATACATGCTTGTGCTTTTTATTTCTTTAAAAATTCACAACTTGCTATTTCCTCCCGACTGCATTCGCGTAAATACCTATGTCACCTGCAGATAAATTGGTTTTCTATATGTGAAAGAATTTTGAAAATCGGTCCGGTAGTTTAGGAGCCCATTCAATGCAAACAAACAAACAATTAATTCTTCCCTCATTATAATATAGACTGCCTGACGCTAAGATTAAAAAAAAAAACATTACTTCCAAATAACTTTTTAGTTATAGTCATTTTGCCACCTCTACTCTTGACCTCTGCTATCCTCTATGTGAAGACAAGGAGGAGTGATTATTGTACAATCCCTTCAATGTCGGCTTTGTTCAATCATTGTACAAAGCAGACACCACGACATTACTTAATTGTAGTGTTCAATACATAGTTGTAGAGGCGAAAACATTATTTGATCATGCCCCCGTGTAGATTAGTCCAGGGAATCTCAATCTGTAAGGTCTGGACTAAGTTAGTTGCTTTCTTAGCAAACTTTAACTTAACGTACGTAACGTTCTTAGTATACGCAAATTGTTATCGTTCAAGTTTCAGTCTTGCTAGCATAAAGGCGATGCCTCGTTTGTGGTAATCTAATTAGTAAGCAAACTGGTTTGCTGCGTAATCTGTAATGAATCATAAAAAGATAATAAGATTATGAACTAGAGTCTGGAAAAAGTAGTTACATTAACCACGGATTTGACAAGGACTTTAATGGAATTCAATATAAAAACATTATTAATTTAGATTTTCTAATAATTATTAATTCAGGTTATAAACCATGTGTATGCCAAATTTCATTTAAATTAATTCACATATTCGCGTGACAACAATCATCCTAGCTTATATGTAATATTAGTTCGGTACGAGGCATAGTTTCAATACAATAACTGTAAAGGCGGGTATTGTTTGGCTGAGCGGAATGAAGGGATACCTCGATGATATGTTATTCGACTCAGTCGATTCAAAGGGTTTGCGGAATTGTTGAGAATTCAATGAATGTGTACGAAGTTTGACTAGTTTGACAGTAATATCTACCGAACTATATTAAATCTTCACTTTTGCAAATAATTCGATTTCTGAAGAATACTAGAGTCTTACTCAATGAATATTGGGACTCGATATAAACTATAAATAATATAGGTAGTTTTAAAATTTGTATTATAGTCGGAACAGTTCTCTTATTTATAACTTTGGTCATGAGATTTTTTTTTGTATATGTGTTGTTCTGTTAATTTTTTTTTTACAACTATACTGTTGGGATATGTAGACCTATTTCTTGAGATATGTTGATGTACTGTTTTCTTGTTACCATGTTTTTATTTCGAAATATTATACATTAGTTTGGTTTATTTACTTATGTACGTCGATGACATTATTGAAAACCGAAAGTTTTTACTATGAGTAAAGAACGTTTTAGGTACTCTTTAAATGAACTCTTAGTCAAGTGACAGGTTTGGTCTAAACGATGCTCCGCAAAGTAGCACAAAGCGATACAAGCATTGTAGTCAGTATGAAAGGCTGTCTGTCCGATATTTACGTGTTATGTGATACTGATTTGTGGGTTTTATAATAATAATAATTCGTTTATTTTCAGATATCAATGATCCATAATAATGAAAACATAAGAATAAAATTAAAATAAAATAATTAAAATAAATTGAGCTCAAAATAAAATCACAAAATCAGAATTAAAATCATAAAAATAAAATAGAAATAATCAAACAAAAGTCAAATAAATCAGAATTAAAATCATTGTTTTAAACTGGAGGTTTTCAGTTAACTTAGTCGAGTCACTGGTTTAGTCTAAACGATGCTCCGCAAAGTAGCACAAAGCGATACAAGCATTGTAGTCAGTATGAAAGGCTGTCTGTCCGATATTTACGTGTTATGTGATACGTTGGCTCTATTTGTGGGCTTTAATCTGTAGGTTTTCAGTTAACTTTTTATGCATGGAAAGAAGATATTTTGTATTATGCCGCTAGACTTTTATGATGCTTGAATATTTCAGTATTATGGACGGAATCTAACGTTATTGTTTTTTTGTTAAATCTAACTTATTACTAGCTTAGTCAGTAACTGTCCTGTCCGATGTTTACAAGCGTGTTAGGTGATATGTTGGCTCCGATTTGTGGGCTTAAACTGGAGGTTTTGAGTTAACTTTTTATGCACGGAAAGATGTGTTGTTTATTATCAGCTATACTTTAATGATGATTGGAGTGTTTCAGTATTATTGACCGAAACTACTGTTATTAATTTTCGTTTATTCTGTTAGCCTTTATGTCTGCATTTATAAGTTATAAGTCCTTACTTATTTCGTTTTTTTTTCTTTTAAAATAAGTTCGGATACACATTTTATCTCGATGGCGAACAATTGGGGAGGCCTATGTCCAGCAGTGGACGAGTATAGGCTGATGGTGATGATGATTCATTTTATTTATCTGATGGAAACACGGACGTTACATACATTCTTGACTTTGGCATATTGACAAAATAACATAGCAACTTGCTATTTCCCCGATAAACTGAAACAATTTTAAAATCAATTGATACGGAAAACTTAAAGGTATTTTTGGAAACCAGTATGGAAATGAACTTTCGTATGGCGCGTCCTAATTATCGTCCACTTATCAATAACACGCGTACAAAGTAGACCGCTCTGACTCACGCGTACGCAGCGCGCATAGATTGAGGATAGAAAGTAGTAGCCGCGTGGTTCCCTGCAGATTAGAATAGGACCACTCCAAGTCTTCCCGTGGATGTCGTAGAGGCGACTTAGGAAACACAAGCTGATCAAAGCCTATAAACATCAGAGACCTCTACAACGCACCTGGCGAGCGTAGATAGTGTAGGCCAAATCCTCTGACTCCTTTGGCTAATATGTAGCTCGGGTACGGGGAGAACCATGCAGCATGCTGCAGCAGTGGAGACTAAAAAAGACCTGATGATGATGAAAGTAGACCGCTCTGACTCACGCGTACGCAGCGCGCATAAATTGAGGATAGAAAGTAGCAGCCATGTGGTTCCCTGCAGAGTAGAATAGGACCACTCCAAGTCTTCCCGTGGATGTCGTAGAGGCGACTTAGGAAACACAAGCTGATCAAAGCCTATAAACATCAGAGACCTCTACAACGCACCTGGCGAGCGTAGATAGTGTAGGCCAAATCCTCTGACTCCTTTGGCTAATATGTAGCTCGGGTACGGGAGAACCATGCAGCATGCTGCAGCAGTGGAGACTAAAAAAGACCTGATGATGTTTGTTTCTCGTATGTGTAAGTGGCCAACACTGGTGTCAGATTTTTCAAGCTGCCTTAAGGCATCTGACATAGCTTAACGACTGCCATCAACGATGACAGCCGGGACCAACGGCTTAACGTGCCTTCCGAAGCACGGAGGAGCTCGAGATATTTTTATGCCACTTGCGGTCACCCATCCAAGTAGGGACTGCACCAGGGGTTGCTTAACATACGTAAGCGCTCACAGAGCTCACACCCACTGGACCATCGGGCTCCTCAAATGATGATGATGAAAGAAGACCGCTCTGACTCACGCGTACGCAGCGCGCATAAATTGAGGATAGAAAGTAGCAGCCGTGTGGTTCCCGGCAGAGTAGAATAGGACCACTCCAAGTCTTGCCGTGGATGTCGTAGAGGCGACTTAGGAAACACAAGCTAAACAAAGCTTATATACATCTAAGAGACCTACAACGCGTCAGGCTAACGTTGGAGAGTGTAGGCCAAAACATCTGACTGCTCTAGCTAATATATGGCTCTGGTACAAAGAGGGTCTGGCTCCTGCAGTGGAGACTACAGACCTGATGATGATAAAAGCTCTGACTCACGCGTACGCAGCGCGCATAGATTGAGGATAGAAAGTAGCAGCCGTGTGGTTCCCGGCAGAGTAGAATATAGGACCACTCCAAGTCTAAACTCCAAGGCAAACGTTTTTCTGAGTAGAGACCGCGTCTCGGCAAACGTAGTGTAGGTGACCAGTGTGGTATGTAGGCCAAATCCTCTGACTGCTCTGGCTAATATATGGCTCTGGTAGTACAGAGAGGGTCGTGCTCCTGCAGTGGAGACTAAAGACCTGGTGATGATGAAAGTAGACCATTTTGACTTACTGAGTACGCGTCGCGCATAGATTGAGGATAGAAAGTTGCATTGATATTATATCTAAAGAAATAAGGCTAATGATGGACTATGAATAACTTAGAACAAAACTGTATTGCACTATTTATTCTTGCAACTTGTAAGAGACAGACATACATACATGTTATCATGTCTTTTCTCTTGCTGGGGTAGACAGAGTCGAAGGTCATAAAACCTTAAGGCCACGTTTAACGTGTTAGTGGGCTTAAAGGTGGTAAGCGGAATCAGTATAGTGATGGAGAATTTCGCCCAATCCCTTGACCGTCTTTTACGACCTGCGCGGGAAGAAAAGCAGTAATTTTCTACGGTTTTTCTCCCAAACCAACATGGAAGGAATTAATAGCATTTATATATTTTAATTGTTTGAACGCATTGTCATCTATCGGCAGAGAATAAGTGAAGTAAATGAATAAATCTGTGATAAATTCTTAGTTGTTTTCAACGCAGTAAATACATAGTACCTAATACATGGTGAAATTTTGATCGTTCTGGACCCTTAAAGGGGTGATTCAGCCCGTCGATATGAACCATTTTTCCTATGGGACCAATGCTGGAATCTCAAATTTTATTTCGACATTTTCATACAAAAGTGTTCAGCCGCCCGGGCAATTTGTATAGGAATGTCGAATTTTTTTTCGAGTTTACAGCATTTGTCCCATAGGAAAAGTGGTTTATATTGACAGGCTGAATCAACCGTTTAATGGTCCGGAACGATCAAAATTTCGCCATGTACATATACTCGAGGTTGACGATTTGTTACAAAACTAACTGGTCTTACCCAAGAGTTTATTATCCATTGTTTATCTTTCATCACAATGTACGAGCACTAGTATAATGCATAATGCAATTATTTCTCATACATATATACGTACGATAAAATGATATGTGCAAAAAATACTAAAAGATTTTTGCGGGCGTGAGGAATCATGTCAATAAGCGATGCGGCTAGCAACCCATCATTATTTTAATTCTGTTCTCCAACTGCAAACCCTGTAGGATTTGTAGTTGGAGAACAACATGCTTAATGTAACCTAAGGTTTTATAGACCTCAGCTCTGTCTACCTCGCAAGGGAAAAAGACGTGATGTGATAGTATATATACCTGGTCATAGTTCACGAATTACAATAAAGATATTACCATCCTGAGAATCCCTCATAACCGCGCTACCCTTTGTCGAATAGCTGAGTAGGGATGACGCGGTATGTATGTGGTTCGGCGTTTCTACGAACTTCTAATCTTAGATTCCACTGACAAAGGCATCACATTGTTCCACAAGGAATTGCTGAAACGGCTTGAAGATTGTTTTTCAAACAAAATGCCCAATGCCTACTATAGATTTATTTCTTTTTTTAAAAGAAATTATCGCTATATGAATAATTTAATTGCGTTTGACGGGAGCAATGATGAGGCCTAGGGTGGTACATGCAAACTAAAATTAAGCCTATTCACTCTTACTTTGAAAATGCCTAAATTGGACGTATGTAGGTTCGTTGGTCATTCTTAAAAAGTGCTTAGGTGATCTTTTTTTTCGTGAGACTCAGGTCAGTCACTAAATACACCCGAACTCTGAGGCATCACTACACATATTATAAAACAAAGTCCTCCGCCGCGTCTGTCTGTCTGTCTGTTCGCGATAAACTCAAAAACTACTCCCCGGATTTTCATACGGTTTACACCAATAGATAGAGTGATTCACGAGGAAGGTTTTAAGGTATAATACATGCCCGGGCGCAGCCGGGTAGGGCTGCTAGTTACATCTATAATGGGCCTATTCAACGAGGCCAGTTAGCCAGTTCTAATAACACAGTCTTTTGGTTTCGTGTAAATGGAAACAAAGTCAGGCCAGTTACTTGACCATTGATGCAATGGGTTATGGATTGGCTTAGCTACTGACTTGGCTAGGCTACTAGCACCGTGTAAAAGGCCTATAACAATCTTACCTGGATCAAGCTGGATGGAGGATTGCCTTCTCCAATTCATTCACTCGTGAACTCGTGATCAGTCCACTACCTACGCATACAATCAATTCACTTTATAGACTAGGAGCTAACTGGAAGAAAATCAAGTCTGGGCATGAATTTTCTTGACGTAACAGGAATTTTTACATAATCCATAAGAGGGAGATTTTGAAAGAAAGAGGAAAGAAAAATATTTGGAGCCACACACAAAAATAATTAAGCCAGGAAATTTCTTTTTCTGACTCATACCAAGTGGAAATCATCACCACAAAACACCCATTGTCAATGAGTAAACTGACAATCGCCTGCAGTTATTCTTCAGTATTTATTTAACTATAACTAATTATTTATCATAGAGATGTTTAATTAATAGATAAGATATTCACGTGTGCCCTAAGCGTGAGGCGCACGTGACGACAATTATGTAAATAAGACTTATCGTATAAGATGTTAATGCGAAAATAAGCATTTGATTTATTTAGTTTTGTGGTACACAAATAGTATATTACGTATTATTTATTTTACGTGGAGTAGACAGAGCTTAGGACCTAGACACCAAATAGTAACAGAAATTAAGAGCTTTCGCTATACGCACTAGTGTAGGCTTAGGGGGCAAATTTATAGGATGTGAAGAAAGAAACTATAATATGTGATGTATGAAATGATTTTCCGCTAGTAGAAGCTGAGCAAAAGGTTTGTATTTGCACAATTATTTATTGAAAAAAAATTACTTTTACGAGTATTTCGCATTTTGAAATTAACCTGTACATTCAGACAGTGAAACATAGCATCAGGACCTAAAGTTTTATAATTGTTTCATTGTAATATTCCACTTGCTATCAACTGTGAAGAATTGGAAAGTTCTTAAGAATACTAAAACAACTACTAAAAAGTGATTGTTGAATTATACACGCAATGTCGCGTAATGATACTAGTATTTGAGAAGTAGACAAACAAGATAATTATAGTTTTATGACTTGATATAGCCTGTAAACATTCTATGTTGTTTACCACTAAGTAAAAATAAAAAGTATCTTGTGTTTTAATTTTAAAGTGCCGCAATGGTCAAGGCCGAAAATAACATTTTTGTCAATGTTACCTTATATTCTTAATATTGTATAATAAAATTAAGTTAGAGCGATCCCGGGTTTCGATCCTTGCAACTGTGGAAGAAAAGTATAGTTTCAACAGAGCAAACAATCCTTCATTCATCTTTGTCCCTTGCGGCTAAGACAGAATTTTTGGTAGTATGGGGCCAAGTTTGTTTTTTCACACATTGTCGACCTCAGTACAGTGGAGACTTCGACGAATGAATAAAGAACAGGCATAAATATTCTCTTCGAAGAATCGATTTCAACATTCCATTGTCGTGTTTATTATAGAATTGCATCAAACGCTGACTTCATCCGAATTATTGACCTTATACGAGGCGTTATCACCGCGTCCGTCAGTCCGTCATTCAAGAACTTATTAACTACTAACAACGCGCCCACTTGCCACTCGACTACGTCAGTAGCCTATCTACATTCGACGAGGGAGCGCGTGCGTTGCGCTCTCGTGTTGTACCAATAAAGAATCGTGTACACATGTTCTGAATTCAAATATTTCGTTCTGGCAGCTTACAAATACCATAGTGTTTACTGGATTGCAGTTATTTTTTTTTTAAAGAGTGTTAGTGCAAAGGGATTGCAGTGACGATGTTTTAAGAGAAGTTTTTTCAAGTAACGTTTCGGTATGTACGAAGTGTCGTGCGTTGCTGGCAACAAAGTTGATGCTGCGTATGCGGTTAAGAGCCTGTCGAACGTGGTACCACCAGGGATGGGGCACACCGTGTCAGTCCAGCGCCACCACGCGCATTCACAATCATACAAACATAAACAGGAGCTACCGCCTCCTGTAAGCAAGCCTGATGCGATCAAGTCTCACGTGATGAGATTGTTGAAGCGATCGAAAAGCCATACTCCAGCGACTAGATTGGAGGACAATCAACCAGATCCGAGGATCGAAAGACGTACAGTCTTCGCTAGACCGGTGACAGATGAGCAGAGACGTCGCAGGAGTACTATGGATCGGAGGCGAGCAGACAAAAGGGTGGTGGTGACGATAGTCGATGGTCTACCAGTGGTGGTGACGGGACAAAACCAGCAGAATCCCCCGCCGGTGACGCACCATAGACATTCGCATCGTGATAAGGTAGGTTTCGAGATAAGATAAGGAATTCAAAATAGTTTTAAGTTTTTACATCTAGGATTCGTGAGATCGTATATTATCATTTCAAGCAAAGTCCTGTTTCGTACTGTTTTTAAGTCTCTTGTTGACACAGACAATATTAGACTTTTAAACGGCATATTACTTAGTTAAATAATCTTTTTGATTATTCGAGTGTTCTTAAGTATTTAAGGATTTCTGTGTTATTTACGGATTTCTAAGCGTAATGTGTAAGAATATTTAACTTTTCACGACTATTTTCTCATTCAATTATTTTGCGTAAGAAGATTGTTCAGTTGAAGAGTAATAAATTGAGTTGAACAGTTTTACTATTTGGTCGTTAAAGAAATTATTCATTTTCTCTTAATAAGTAAGAAAGCTATAAATTCTGGACGTATAGTATAGTAGGAACGACTGGAACAATTTTCAAGATTTTCATTTGTTAGTTATGTTATTATCACTCCGTATAGCAGAATAACCATAAAGAATATAAGAAATATAAAAAAAAGATACAGCTAGTAGATGGTATTTATTAAAATTAATAAATTTATTAGTTTTTACTTATTTTTACTAACTTAAATTTAATTTACACAATCTGTAGTTCAAGGCGTGATGATATCCAAAATTAAATATTATTAAAATTTAAGTTTGAAAGTTAAATCTAACCTCAACTAATTGAGTGTAGTTTCGCATCGACAGACAGACAACTAGTTAAAGTACTTACCTCCAAACTGGCTAGACCGCAGACATCGTTAAAATAAGTTGTTAATATAATGTAAGTGAAAACCATAATTGGATATCGCTTAAGAGAATACATGAATTTATTGGGCTCTTCTATTCTTCTAGTCTATGTCATTATCATCATGTCATCTTTCTTAGTCTCCACGCTGGCCAGACGGGTTGGAGGAGTCTCTTTAATGTTCATAAGCTTAGTTTAGCTTGTGTTTCCTAAGTCGGCTTCTACGACATCCACGGGAAGACTTGGAGTGGTTCTATTATACTCTGCCGGGAACCACACAGCTTATATGCCTTCGATACAAAAGCGATAAGTGAAAGGTAGATCCATCCTCGACCAATGCCAATTTCCCCACAAATAGTAATAAACGGAAGATAATATTACCAATTGACGATCTATTAATCGAATTAACACCAGTTACTGAGCCGTATTTAGTTCAGACGTGCGTGCTAAGATACGTACAATTTGAGCCATATTGCACAATTCACACGATACAAACAGAAATAATAATAGCTTTGAAGACGCTTTGCTTTGAACTGAGGCATCTGAAAAGGCTCGTTTCCTAAAATAAATATAATTTTAGACCGTCAGTTTGATAATCAAGCATATTTTTTTTGTCAATTAAACAAAAAATAATAAAGTTATTGGCCGTCAAAATGGTTTGTGACGTCACAGTTTGCAAAAAAGTGTAGCAAATTCACAATTCACACGATACAAACAGAAATAATAATAGCTTTGAAGACGCTTTGCTTTGAACTGAGGCATCTGAAAAGGCTCGTTTTCTAAAATAAATATAATTTTAGACCGTCAGTTTGATAATCAAGAAATATTGGACACTTATTTTTTTGTCAATTAAACAAAAAATAATAAAGTTATAGCCTAGCCTAGTTTGTGACGTCACAGTTTGCAAAAAAGTGTAGCAAATTCACAATTCACAATTCACACGGTACAAACAGAAATAATAATAGCTTTGAAGACGCTTTGCTTTGAACTGAGGCATCTGAAAAGGCTCGTTTCCTAAAATAAATATAATTTTAGACCGTCAGTTTGATAATGCACACGTATTTTTTTTGTCAATTAAACAAAAAAATATAAAGTTATTGCCCGTCAAAATGGCTTGTGACGTCACAGTTTGCTACAATTTTTTGCAAACTGGGAAGTCACGACTCCCCACTCATGAACTTTGACGCGCTTCTTCTTTAACATTTATAGATTAATTTATAAAAATACTTATCCAATATTTAAAATTATCTAATTTTGACCCAGGAAACTAGCCTATAGTCGTCATCATCAGACAAAATCGCGGGAAAATATCAAGTACCTGACTGGCAGCAGTAGTCGCAAGAAGAAATTACTGATTTAGTGGGCAACTTGGCCCTCACCTCAAAATCCGTTGCGTCGTTTTAAAGATCTAAGCATACATAGAGACAGACAGCGGAAAACGACTTTGTTTTATACTATCTAGTGATATATATTGTACAACAAACTACTAATCGTGCGAGTATAACTGCAGGGACTTGCAATTTGAGTCATATTACACAATTCGCACAGATTAAGTAGAAACCGGTTTGATCTGCTTTGAACAATGTGGATTTGGAACCATTAACTTGGTGATTACTTAATTACCTTAATAGATTTTTAGACGGTACAGTAGCGTTTCTACAAGCCATATAGGTATGTTTTTTCTTTCATTTATATCTTTAAAATTAGAAACGCTAGGTGTTAAGTTTCTATTTCGACGAAAAAGAAAAAAAAATGGCTCTAAACGCTTTCAGTCAATGTTCAGTTAAATAAAGCTCGTTATCTGGTGTTAAATCGTTTAGCGCCGGTTTTATTCCCAATTCAGTTGATTCGCTAGAGATTAAAAAGCTGCGTGCGACTGACAGGAGCGAGTTCAAATTCAAACGTGCCATCTGGTTCCAGGCAGAGTAGAATAGGACCACTCCAAGTCTTCTTGTGGATGTCGTATAGGGCGACTTAGGAAACACAAGCTAAACAAAGCTAATGAACATCAAAGAGATCTCTCCAACCCATCTGGCCAGCGTGGAGAGTGTAGGCCAAATCCTCGGCTTAAGGCACAGGTAGTACAGAGAGGGTCGTGCTGCTGCAGTGGAACCTAAAAAGGACCAGAAATTGATAAGGACCAGCAGGCCTATTTGCTAACTTTTGACAACTACGGTGTACATCATTTTCATGGTAACTTCAATATTCATTACGGCTTCGGTATGAATGACTATTTTTATTTTAGATATGAAAACCGTAATTGATGCTAAAGTGACAATCAAATCGTTGTACACCGAGTTAGCAAATCGGCCTGCAGATGATGATAATGTTGACAACTAACACAAACAGTTCCGTGTTAAGTTGTCAAGCAGCTCGTACGTGGGTTTCGCTCCATCAGTAAATGAGTAAGTCGGTATGACGCATCCATGATGGAAAAATGCATTAGAAGTGAGTAGGTCGTTGTGAGGTGTCAAGTAGGCATTTAACGTTATCTTGTGGAGAATAAAGAGATCGCAGTGTTGTGTTACCCGACTGACCCCACCCAGATGTAGAGTAATGTTTTTCGCGCGAATATATTAATGTAAATAACTATATTTGTGGCGATCTATAGGGGAGACTTAGGTCCAGCAGTGGACGTCCCTTGCTGATAGATAGATAGATTGTATAATTATTTGTAGTATGTCTGTTCCATTGTCTCCTCCTGTTGCCTAAACGGCTTGACTGATTTAGAAGTGTGAGGTGTTATTATATTCTTTCATCCCCTTGTCAAAGGCTATTGTGGCGTTAGCAAATAATAAATTGTCAAAAAGGCAGTCGGGTTATTTATTTTTTTGGATTTTTTTATTAATAGTTTTACTTTCTTACCTTCAGTACATGGCTCTGTTTTCCCCGTAAAAGAGTATCCTTCAGAATGATGCATGAAAAATGAGAATGTAAACCTTTACTTAGCGTATTCATGCTTCCCCTTATAATTTATGGCTTTGATATGTTTTCATATGATTCTCGAGAATTTCCTCACAGCCGTTAGAAGTCCACCGCTGGACTTCTAACGGCTCCTAAAGATTTTCATCATGAGGGGGTTTTGCCATATTCACCACGCTTGGCAAATGGATTGGTGAGCGGACAGAGAATCTGTAAACTTAAAAATAATAAGAATTTTTATCAGGAAGGAAGGTGTTACTTTCAGCTGCGTTAAGTGTGAAAACGTCACTCTAATACTGGTTTTTGAGGCGAAAGCGAGCAAATATACGGACAAACAAACAATCACACTTTCGCTTCTAATATTTCTAGGTATTTCGGTGTGAGATTTTGTTAAAGACATGTAAGATCAGATTGCATGGATTGGTATAGACTACTCGATGTATTTTTAATGAAACTTTACAATATTATAGCTTTGGCTAAACAATCACTATTACTTTCGCTAATTTATCTTCGGGTGAAATAGGCTATAATTTACGCGGATGAATTCAATTGAAAAATTGTATGCTAGTAGTGTATATTTACTGTGGAGCTGATAAAACTGACCCTATGAACAAATTCCAAATTGTAGGTCAGGTTTATCTGTCCCCTACTGTACATTGTACATGGAAGTTCTCCGATGCATATAGCTGTTTGTCTGCATCGCTAATTTCTGAATCGACTGGGGCGATTTTGATACGGTTTTCACTAACGCGTAAAGTATTTTTATCGGTAGATAAATAAATAAATAAATATATAGGGACAAATCACACAGATTGAGCTAGCCCCAAAGTAAGTTCGAGACTTGTGTTATGGGATACTAACTCAACGATACTATATTTTATAATAGATACTTATTTAGATAAACATCCAAGACCCAGGTCAATCTGAAAAAGATCATTTTCCATTTTGACCTGACCGGGGATCGAACCCGGGACTTCCGTGTCGCAGGCAGGCGTGTTGACCGCTGCACCACGGAGCTCGTCAATCGGATGGATCCCAGCAGTATGTTTTCCATACAAATATGTATTCCTCTATTTTCTCGCTGAAAACTGCTTCTAAAGGCACAATTCTTTTTTCATAAAATCAATAAAAAAACTGTTTAAAAAAGTTTTCTAGAAAAAAATATATATCCATATCTATTGTAGTAGTAGATTTTATGAAAAAAGAATTGTGCCTCTAGAAGCAGTTTTGAGCGAGAAAATAGAGGGATACATTTGTATGGAAAACATGCTGCTAGGATACGCTCTTAATCCATAGCCAGGCACAGCCGAGCTGGTGGATTTTTCATTCAGAATCGCATCGCACACAATCGAGTAATCGACTGTGACGCCTAGATCCGAATTGCGACCTTTAAAATCACTAAAACGGAACTAAGTATTGCAAAAAGGAACAAAAACTAGATTGTAATGAAACGCGATCCATGTGTGAAAATCGTGGAAGAAAAATGCTGAGCGGAAATATAGCTTTTAAATCTTTCACGGTTATCAACATTAGAATTAAACATGTCGGGATATTTACGATGATTATTGTGGTTTCTTTGAGTTTTCGATATTTCGATCCAGTTACAAGGACCATGGAGCATTGTCCATCTAACTCTCTCAATGATTAATTCTAATGAAATATAGCAAGATGAAAATATATAATATAAAGTTATAAATGATATTAAAACGTTATTTTTTTCCTTTTCCGTAGTAGTTGAATATTGTAAGGCAATCCTATCATAGTATCCCACGTTCGCGTTGTATCTGTGCCGTATGCCATCTATGTTAGTTTTACGCCCTAGACCACCATGGAAGAGATTTTAATTTTTTAAAGAAAAAAAAAATACATACCTATTTTGCTTTTTTCTTTCTTTATACATCGTCTTTATCCTTCACCACATTTCACTTTTAGACATTTTCCATTTTCGCTCAAAAACCAAAACCGCGCGTTTTATAAGTGACAGCTTATGCACATGCACAATGCATGCGACCTACTTCTCGCACAGCTCGTGAATCGGACACAAGTTTAGAAAAACTGTTTATGTGCTTGTAAATACAAAAACATAAACTACTGCTGGGAATAGCCGTGTGGTTTCTTGTGAATATAAGGAACCACACGGCTATTCCCGGCAGAGTGGAATAGGACCACTCCAAGTCTTCCCGGGATGTCTAGAAGGCGACTTAGGAAATACAAGCTAAACAAAACTTATAAACATCACAGAGATTTTTCCACCCGTCTGGCCAGCGTGGAGAGTGCTGGCCAAATCTTCATATCGCTCTGGCTAATATATGGCTCTGGTAGTACAGAGAGGGTCGTGCTCCTGCAGTGGAGACTAACAAAGACCTGATGATGATTTACAAGGGAGTATAAATAAGGGTTCTGTACCCAAGTACACTTTTAATTTACATCTCTGAGGGTGTGTTAAGAGTCGATTTACTTGCGTAAGTGCAGTTTACTGTAACATAAACGCGCTCCGATCAAAAACCTCTCAAGTATAAATACCACTATAAATAAGACCGTCCGCACACGTGGCGTTCGAAATTAGAACAGCGTACAAATACAAGCGATAGTTGTGCAAGCGGCCATGCGGAAACGCGGCTGCAGGCGGCAGATAGCGCTTAGCAGTTTCAATCTGACATATTAAATTATTACGGAATTATTTTATGGAATTCCTATCCTATACGCGATATTCTCGTTCGTCTTTAAGGATAATAAGTAGATATCAATATATTTTCGAAACTTAAGTGAAATATTATTTTTATATGAAACAAATGCGAGTAAATCTCGTATTTTTGGTCGGGAAATTCGGACACTGATCCTGAAGATGGCCTACTTAATAGGCTGAAGCTGTTGACATTTTCTGACCAACAATTCTGTTTTGTTTACTCTATACTAATGTTTTAAAAGTAAAGATTTGTTTCTTTGCACAGGTGATATAGGTTATAATTTTCGCAGGCGAAGCCACAGAAAATTGCTAGTAAAAGATGTCAAAATGTTTATTTGATCCGTCGCATGGTCAGATCCAACGCTTGCCCGGCACCATCGCGTGTCAATAGCCAGTTAGAAAGATAAATAAATATATACGACAAATCAAACAAAAAAACGTAGAAAGATAAATAAATATATACGACAAATCAAACAAAAAAACGCTGGTAAAGTGCTATCAATCGCCCGATGAAACGTGCTTGTTCGAGCACCCTTAGCGATGAATTAGTGAGCTGGGGCAAACAACATTAAACATCCCTTTCCGCTTACCGAAACGGTGAGGATTAATTTAAAACTCTCCGTTTGTTTTTTTGTGGTACTGAAAATAGAAACTGAAAAAACGTAGTGCTATACATACATTAAGGTTTAAGTTCTGAAGTGTGTGAAATGCAGATTGGTAGGACCACCCAAGTCTTCCCGTGGATGTCGTAGAAGGCGACTTAGGTATCACAAGCTAAACAAAGCTTATGAACATCAAAGAGACCTCTCCAGTCCGTCTGGCCAGCTTGTGTAGGCCAAATCCTCTGACTGCTCTAGCTAATATATGGCTCTGGTAGTACAGAGAGGGTCATGCTCCTGCATTGGAGACAAAAAGGACCTGATGATGAGGTCTGAAGCGATAATTAGAATGGCGGCAGATTTTGGATATTAAGAAAAAAATTTCGTGAATACTCTTTCCACATCAGTCCAGAAGGGCATAGGAGTCCTTTTTCACACCATTTTCTACGGAAATTTAATGCCGCTCGTGATTTTTTGGTCAATGACAAACCCCTCTTTAAAATTGTTGTCACATACATAGTCGTTTTGTGCGTTTCTTTCGATTTCATTCAAGAGAGCTTTTTAATATCCGGACTGGACGTAATTTCTTTTACGTATGATGTGAGTTGTTATTCTTTGTTATAAAACAGCGAATTGTGACTCACTAGTAATTTCACCCAAGTGCGTTGTTTAACTGACAAAAATGCATATTGTATTAGATATAATACAAGAGTGCAATTTGTGGCGATCTATGGGGGAGGACTATCTCCAGCTGTGGACGTCCCTGGCTATCTATCTAGATAAATAGATAGATGTTACAGTGTAAAAGTTCTTACAACTTACATTGTCGGAACAACGGAATTTACTATTGGGAAATAATATCGGTATATGTGTCACAGTGTGTGTTAAAGAGGAAAAGGTTACCATAAAAATAAATTATGGTACTCATCAATGGTATTCATCAATTCTGATGTCAAATGAACACTTCGTGAACCTATATTATTAATAAATTACATGCTGTCAGTAATACACTTAGTTTACGTACACAAAGTATAGAAGCTACAGTATCATTGCACAATCGTCATGCCATCATAAAATGCATAGACTTCAACCCAGCCTAATGTCTCGGTAACTCCTTTATAGTTGAACTTTATTTGAGAACATGAATTACATTTGAACAATGAAACTAAAACTGAAAACCTTAAAAAAATACATATAATATTATAACTAAACTCCTTTATTAGATGAAATATCTAAATCAACGTTGAATGGCCTTTGATAAAGGACCTCTCTCTTAAAAGGAGCAGGTAGATAAAAAACTCAATATCCCCCTTATCAGATCTCGTCAGATGAGCTACGCAGTCGTATCGCTCCAGTGCGATGATATCTACCTCGCTACCTGTGTCCTTTGTCTTAGAATAATTTGCGTTGCTTTTTTCCCCCTCTTATATAGAACCAACTTCGAAGTATACTCTTTCCAATGTAAAAATAATTAACAAAATCAGCCATACATAAAAAAAATACGCGTCGGCTTCAGATCCACCTCCATTATTTCATCGGTTGGGAACTTCTTATTTTACGTAGTGTACAGCAGGACTAAAATTCAAGTTTTTATATATATCAGTGATAGCGCCTATCTGCTATCTTTACTGATAGTGGAGATGGCGTTAGCAAATAAACAGGTATTATCAACAGCTTCCCGCCAGAAATTGACATGTTTAAACCCTTCATTAAAACCATAGGCAATATCACTATGTTACGGCTTCTACCGCCGCCCCGCTCTGACTTCTTGGATATAAAATTGACGCATTCGATTTTAAGTAGTAAGTAATAGTACTGAAAATCTCACGAGTATCAACATTTTCAAGCTACCTTGAATATCTTCGTTTTGTAGTTGACTTGACGTCCATATCGAGCTCAGTGGCGCAGCGGTCAACACGCTAGCCTGCGACACGGGGGTCCCGGGTTCGATCCCCGGTCAGGTCAAGATGGAAAAAGATCTTTTTCATATTGACCTGGGTCTTGGATATTTATCTATTTAAGTATATATTATAAAATATAGTATCGTTGAGTTAGTATCCTGCGACACAAGTTCACAACTTACTGTGGGGCTGGCTCAATTTGTGTGATATGTCTCTCTATATATATATATATATATATTTCAATGTTTCAACTTTTTAATAGTACTCACAATATATATATATGATATATTGGTGCAATAAAGTGTTTATTCATTCATTCATTCATTCACAAAAAGGATGCCGGCCAGTCTTTTATTTCTTACTTTAGCTTTCTTCACAGAACACAGGCTTTCTTACTATACCTATGAAAAAAAGTTCAGATTTCACTTTATTTGCAGCGGTCACTCACATTTTTTTGCGTCAACTAATACTAACAAAAGAGGAGAAAGTGTTATATCGTAACAACAAAAGCGCTAAAATCTATGCGGTTTTAAGACTTTGCAGTTTAATGGATTTGATATTACCAGTCAGACGGAAAGAACGGAGAAGTCTGTTTCAGCCACCATCACTCGTTCGGTGAACTGAAGTAAATAAAGTAATTTTTACTAAAGTTTATTTAAAAGAAAAAACATGAAATTGTTTACGTATCGAATCTCGTTGTAGAAAACATCATGAAGTATTACCATCAACTCTTCTAATCTTTGTAAAAAAGTAAGATTACTAAAATATTGTTCATCTTAAATTGTTTCGTATTAAAATTTCATGAATACAGGTTTTTTGGTACTTCTGTATTTATCACGAAATATACTACAAAATACTTACTTACAAAAATATTGTTCATGTTAAATTGTTTCGTATTAAAATTTCATGAATACAGGTTTTTTGGTACTTCTGTATTTATCACGAAATATACTACAAAATACTGACTTACGGACAGGTATCGCCATCTTGCGGCGAATAGCGGAACTGTAGGGTTCTCCTCATCGACACTGGTTGGTGGTATATTAGAATAGTAACTAAACATAAAACGAAATTATTTGTTATTTACTTTATTAAAGTATTATGAATTGTATTTTATCTAGTTAAATTCAGTGCGTTTTATCATACGCATAAGTTCATGAAGTTCAGCCATCCGATGCTAGATGGCGCTACTGGTATGAAAACACGATAGGCGGGAAAACGAGATCCGCCCTCTAAAAAAGCATAAAGCACTCTAATTTAAGTTTCATATTTCCACCGCTGTTGGACGATGGCGCTTTTGTACCGTAAATGTGTTTTGCGCTTAGAAAATACGAAAACAGGCCATAGATAAATTTTCCGAGATCCAGTGATGTCCCCATTTGAAATAAGTTATGTGAAGAAAAACCAAGATTTAAAAATAAAATAAAATTAAATTAAAAGTTTTAGGGGTGACCGACTGGCTCTAAGAGTTTTAACCGACTTTAAAAAAGAAGAAGATTCTCGATTTCCATGCCAGTCGGCTTTTTCCGTGCTGATTTTAAAAACCGATCAAGGGAGTGGGCTTATATGAATTAATTTGGACTATCCGTTTTCCGTTAAAATGCTACTCATTATCATGTATAGATGTTCAGAATACTTCAGGGAAGTAAAAGTTTTCTCGTAGTTCACAAAATATGTTCCACAGGCTGTCCGCCTTGGCTTCGCCCGTGGTACATAGTGTACTTATTCAACGGTGAAAGAATTTTTGTAATCGGTCCAGAAGTTCCTGAGATTACCGCGTTAAAATAAACAAACTCTTCAGCTTAATATATAAATAAATAAATATATAAGTATGTATACGGACAAATCACACAGATTGAGCTAACCCCAAAGTAAGTTCTTAAGTAAGACTTGTATAGGATACTAACTCAACGATACTATATTTTATAACAAATACATATATAGATAAACATCCAAGACCCAGGTAAATCTAAAAAAAAAACATTTTTCATCTTGACCTGACCGGGGATCGAACCCGCAATCATCCGTGTCACAGGCCGGCTTGTTGACCGCTGCGCCACGGAGCTCGGCTATATGTATAATTATTATAGTATAGATACGGGGCAAGGTTGGTTTATCAAATTATAATTAACTAGCTTTTGCCCGCGGCTTCGCTCGCGTTAAGAAGTAGAATTGATCAAAATCCTATCTTAGCGGATGCCTACGTCATAACATCTACCTGCATGCCAAATTTCAGCCCGATCCGTCCAGTGGTTTGGGCTGTGCATTGATAGATCACTATGTCAGTCAGTCAGTCACCTTTGAGTTATATATATTTAGATTGTGACATCACAATTAGTTATACATATAATGATAAATGTGTCGCGTCAACGCATAATATATTACGCACCTATCAAACAACATTTCATATGTTATTATTAAAGAGATATTATATTTGTTATATCTAATTGACATTAATGTATTTAATACACCGTGACGTAACCTTGTATTATAGAATGAATATGGTGTTTGAGCATATTAATATTTTGATTAAGTAACAGGAAATTGAAACTTTGTCATGAATAAAATTTTGAAGACTTCGAATTGCTTAGCATAAAATAGGTTATTCGATTATATACCTAGTTCGATTCCGCTTTCCATGCACTAACACGCTAAACGTGGTCTTTGATTTTTGACTCGGGCTCTGTCTACCCCACAAGGAATAAAGACGTGATCATATGTATGTATGATTAAATAGGGATTTATAAGTATTTTTTTAATAAATCGAATAATTTATTAAACCAGTGTGCTATCCTTGTTAAAAGATTTTTTTTCGAGTAGGTCAGTGGGCGTTAATGTAGAAAAATAGAGACGGGTTACTAGCCGCATCGCTTATTGACGTAATTCCCTAGATTTTCGCCCAATCCCTTGACCGGCTTTTACGGTTTGCGCGTGAAGAAAAACAGCTGGTATTTTATGTTTTTTGCATTTCCCCCAAACCAGCATGGAAGGAGCATTGGAAAATCACAAATAAAAGATTCCCTTTAAGGCGCTCTTATAGTAACACTAGCGCCACCCAGCAATCTTTTAATCATAAATTGTATCGAATTTTAAAAATCTAACAATTACAAAACTACTAAATTACTCATAGTATTTTTTGTATATTACATGTTATTTACAAGTGCCATATTTAAAGAGAAAAATAACCTGTTTTTCTCTTAGTTCTTCAAACGAGTATTAGTGGAGTTTGTGGTGGGAAGTCAAGGGGTGCAGTTGGGGTCTACCTTGGAAGATTTTGCAAATTGATTTTGGTGGACTTTATAATTATTATAGTATATATATATATAGAAATTGGTGTAGTTTGGTGTTATAAATGCTCGTGCTCATGGAACAATTTGTGAAATAGTTAAAGTGGACTGTTATATGGACTCGTATAGACTTGTCAGCATAACCTCCCGACCACGAGGCATCAAAAAACATACGCCATCTTTGATGCTACTTGTTACAACTTTACAGTACAACACCCGATACTTAGTATCTCAATTTTCTGGACATTGGCAGAATCACTGAAATCTCGGTGGAAACCATTTTATAAAACAGAAGAAGAAGAAGAAGAGTATAAGTGAAAATGAATACAAAAATACTACAAGTAATTTACTACTTATGTACGAGTAAGATTGTTTTAAAATTTGATATAATTTAGGATCAAAAGAATTAATTGCTGGGCGGCGCTAGTGTTACTATAGGAGCGCCTTAACCTCTATTGTCAATTCTCTAGATTTATTATAAAGGCAAACAAAGCTATAATTCAACATGTGTGTTAGTTTTTAAATAGCCTGAACTTATAACCACATGCTTAAACTACTAAATATAATTTACAAGCTGATATATCTAATGAGATTTCTGTTTTTTTTTTGCTGTAATGCCATATTGTGTATCTCCCACGCCTTTAGTAGGCCAATGATCCTATATTAAAAACGTATTAATGCTTTTTAAACTTTATGGTAATATTTTTAAAGTTGATATTCGATTGTTAATAGTGTAGGTCTATATTTAATGTAAAATAGACCATATTAGCATAGAAATAACATTTGTTTTCGTTAGTTTCTTTGTAGGTCGACTTGCTGAAATGTTACACTTGTAATCTTGTGATATAGGGTGTCCATTTACGGAATCTTGGTGAAGTAAAAAATATTGATTTGTAGAGTAGTTCGCATTTTATTAGATGTCAATTATATTCAGTGGCTTCTTACTATTTTGATATCTTGCCTCGTGTAAGTCAGATTTATTGACAATTTTTTTTTATTATGTTAGATGATATAGAATACATTTGAAAAAAAATATAGTCTTTGTCGCCCGCATATAAGAAAGCTAAAGAAAGTTGAGATTTTTTTTAAAATATATTATTCAATGCAAACAAACAATCTGTGGCGACCTCTACACTAGACACAAGCACTAAAACGGAGTCCCAACTGTGAATATGGCGAGACAGCAAATAACTACAAGACTTTCCACAAGATGGCGCTGTACAATCCTGAAACGCGCAAACAAAGTTTCTTCACATTTGAGGCAAATAAGACTGCCGACAAAACTTAGTCGGAGCCGTACGGTTCCCTGAGCGCACACCTTGCCCAGCGGGAAGATCTTCCCTTTGTGGCGGTCGGGCATACCACCTCGCTCCCGCTACAAATCAATCAAATCTTTCCACTCTATAATATTAGTAAGAATACTGTCCGAATATTCCACATTTCCAGGAAAGTTGTTGATCCTAATATTAAAATATTGAACGGTAACACGCCGTCTGTACGGAACCATAAAAAAAAGTTAGCACTAAAACTGCAAGTCAGTCTGTTTGACACGGCAGACATTGCACTGGTCCATGAGTCATCCGTAACTGTTGTAAGTTCTGTTTCCGTTGTTGGACACGGTACGATTCACCGTTTCTCATAATTTCCCCTTAGATAAATATCTCCTTGGTTAAGTTACCAGCTGGCGCATTTGGCAACTTTTAACAGCGAAGTTGTCAAAAGTTCGTTCTGTCTTCTTTTATATATGGCTTCCATCGAGATTTCAGTAATTCTGCCAATGTCTAGTTTATTGCGATACTAAGTATCGGTGTTGAACGTTATAGTTTTTAATAGGTTGCATCTTCGATGGCGTATGTTCTTTGGTAGCATCGTGGGAGCTTCTGGAGACCAATATATAGGAGTCCAAGTTTTTAATAGGTGGCATCTTAGATGGCGTATGTTCTTTGGTTGCCTCGTGGGGCTTCTGGTGACCAATCTATACAAGTCCATATTTCACAAATTGTTCATGAGCACGAGTATTTATAACACTAAACTACAACAAAGCGATATTATAATTATTAAGTGACCAATCTATACAAGTCCATATTTCACAAATTGTTCATGAGCACGAGTATTTATAACACTAAACTACAACAAAGCAATATTATAATTATTAAGTCCGCTGAAATCAATTTGCAAAATCGTCTAAGGAAAACCCCAACTGCACCCCTTAACTTCCCACCAAAAAATTTTATAACGTAAGGTGAACGACGAAAAATAATTAATATATAAATAATAAATAATCATATACAGTAACCGATTAGCTAAATTTTATATAAGAGATCCGATTTCTATTTTCATTAGATTTCTTTACTAAAATCATAACTAAACAAAAGTTGACGATAGTGATCTCAATGCAATGGAGACGCGCACGCAAATACCGTGACGGTGCCGCGCATTGTTACATTGACCAACCACCGGCTACGAACGTCAGTCAACCAGCTATTACCTCCCCCCCTCCCCTAATTCATGTGGGGGATTGTTGCATACTCAGGATGGTATTTGATCGGCAAATCGGCAATATTCAGGACATATCTTAGTTAGTTACCTCAAGCAATATTTAGGATATCTTACTAAGTGCCTCGATGTCTGTTATTCGAATAAAAAGTGATGTTTTTGCGTCGCCGCTGCAACATCATCATCATCAGGTCTTTTTTAGTCTCCACTGCAGGAGCACGACCTTTTTGTATGACCAGAGTCATATATTAGCCAGTGCAGTCAGAGGATTTGGCCTACTCTCCACGCTGGCCAGACGGGTTAGATAGGTCTCCGTGATGTTTATAAGCTACTCGTATGTTCAGTTTGTGTTTCCTAAGTCGCCATCAACGACATTCACGGGAAAACTTGGAGTGGTCCTATTCTACTCTGCTGGGGACATCATTGCTAAGAACACTTAGAAATGTTCAAGGGAATTTCGAGGGTAAAGTTTTCCTTAATATTGTAGCTGCGAAATCAAACCAATATTTTTCAAGAAATGCGCCTGACATGATCTGAACAACTTTCGTACCTAACCTTTCTCAGCACTTAATTTTATTACACGCACCATAATAAACCGATAAAACTGCCAAAACGCAGCACTCAGGCTCGAGAATAAGTCCGAACAGGTTTTGCACCTGACGCGTGCAAAAAACAAAACAACAGCGCATTGTGTTCGCTTTATTTAATCACGTTTTGGCGGGAACCTTTCTAAAGATTGGCATGAAATTGTTGGAGATTAAAATTATTGGGAGTCGGACACAGTGCGGATCCGAAAATCACGTCATTTCTTCCTTACATTATAGCTGCCTAATCAAACCACAAAGGATTACAATATTTGTGTGTAAGTGTCCGCCGTGTGGTACCCGGCAGAGTAGAATAGGACCACTCCAAGTCTTCCCGTGGATGTCGTAAAAGGCGACTTAGGAAACACAAGCTAAACAAAGCTTACAAACATCAAAAAGACCTCTCCAACCAGTCCGGCCAGCGTGGACAGTGTAGGCCAAATCCTCTGACTACTCTGGCTAATATTGCTGTGGTAATACAGAGAGGGTCGTGCTCCTGCAGTGGAGACTAAAAAAGACCTGATGGATGGATGGATGGACTTGTGTGTAACTACAGTAATCGATATTTTTTTCAAGAAATGTGTCATAATTTGTAGGGCATAGACTAGTGTGGCTCTTCTCGGAACAAAAGGTCTCTGATGACTCATCATTAGTTGTAGCGAGGTTGTAAGACTAGTTGGATAAATATATCAGAACCCTGAATATCTTGAAAAATTAGGATCCTATAATTTGCTTTTGATGTTAAGAAGAAATGAAGTTATCCGCATCCACTGAAAATATGTTCAAAAATAAACACTGCCTTCTCTAAAGCAATAGAATAAAGAGGCTATAATTTGTGTTCAATTTCAGTAATAATGGACGGATCAAATTGAAGCCCGGTGCCCCCAATTTTCATAATTACATCTTCAGAATCGAGGCCACAATTATCTTATTATTATGTATGTTTAATTGTTTCTGTATCGATTTGGTTATTGTGTTGGTTCGCGTGATCTTTGGCCTCTGGTTTTGTTTATTTGATAAAGGTGACATTATTATTATACAAGTTATTCAACTCATTTGGACCAATTGTCCAACTGTGTCCCGCGAAATTTCCGTTTCTTAAGTACAAAATATATTTCTAGAGTAAGTATTCAATAAATAAACTACGAGTAGGTTTTACTCAGGGCTCTCTGAGTTCATTCTGTAAAGTGCCTGATAAGTATTCTGTATACTTGAGTATAGTATGGATAGACTATGTTTTATGTTTCATCTTAATACCTATATTCAGTAGTTTTGGCATGCTTGAGTCTATACTCGATTGACCTACTATGTTTTATAGTTCATCCAAATAAGTTCAGTAGCTTTTACGTGACTATGCCGCAAATATCAAACTTAATGTGAATTAGTGTAACTTAGGGATTTAAATAAATATTCTCGCCTTTATACTGTAAACTCTTTGAATACCTCTCAGTATTAATTTTTATGACCTCTGCTAAATTGCCTTCAAAATTATACTTCCTTTATGATGAATGACACACATTAGGAAAACGGCATTGTCTCTATTTGTATATCGCTTCACGCTTTGACGGCTGTCGTCCATGCATTGATGCATCTTCATGCAAATTAAAGGAAAAGCCAACGTTTTCAAACAAAACACTGCTCACTGTCATTAGCATCCCAGTTTCTAGTCCATGACTACACGACTGTCTCATCTAGACGTCTAAAACTTTCAGTGTAATCCTCTAAAAATCTGCCACTCGCTATTCAAACTCTATCTTCGCCCGCTTTTTTATCTAATATCACGTGCAAGCCTTTTTCTTCGGGGCCTCTCCCCCCTCGAAGGCTGATAAACTGGCGGCGCTTGCGCACTAATGCCACCTCAGTATGCCCCGAACAGCAGAGCGCGACGCCCGCGTCGCTTTTTTCTAAATTTCCAAAAAAGGAACAATACAGTGATGTGATTTGAACGTGGAACGTGTGTTGTATCTGTGACGTTAGTGTTCGTGTGTGATTGTGATATTTTTTCATCTGTGCACGGAACAGGCGATACCGTTGCGTCTCGCTCCGCTGGTTCAAATAACAACGTGGATATACAGTGACTGTGTAATAGTGCACTAAGATCCAGTACCACCAAAGGTCGCTTACCTCCGATTGTATAGAAATTTCGTAGATCGATCGTCTGTGACTGGTTTTTTACGTCGTTTCAGAGTCGGCTTTCAATTTTCAAAGTTTTGTTTCTTTTTTCGTTTCTATCGCGCCAGTTTCTCGTTTGCAGTTCCATTTCTGTTTTATCTATGCCATTTAATCCTTCGATAGTTATCTGTATCGCCGCACTTGTATGATAAGCGGCTGGTATTATTATTGGCCAATGTGTTTGTCTATTGCCGAGCTGCATGCGTGATAATTTTATGTACTGTTTATAGATTGTGTTGTAAAATTAACATAAGTGTTGGCACATTGACATATTAGCATATGATCGTTGACATATGGTTTCCTACTTAAGAAAATTGTTTGTGTTGATTATGCTTCCGTTTATGCACATAATATTAAACATCTCCTAGATATGCATGTGGACTGGAACGTTTCTAAGAACTTAAAACCTGTTTTACACTAAGATACTCGGTTTCTGATTCATAAAAAAGCTTATTTACCAGCGAGACTCGTCGGTTTCATTATCGTTGAAATTATATGCCACTTTTTGTAGTTTTACGGTGAGAATAATTCGCGTTTCTTTTTAATGTCTAAAGTCTTTACTTAAAATACTGCTTATTCGTATAGACTGTGGTTCATATTTTCCATCTATAATGCAATTGATATAGTGATTTTAAATCCCTCTTTTAAATTATGTGAAGTCATTGTTTTAAACATGGTGGACATACCTACCTAAAGGACGCGTAATCCACACATATTTAGCAATATAATTGGTACTAGCAGTTTCCCGCGATTTTGTCCGCGTGATTCAATTCAATTTATAGCTTATGTCACCCGCAGATGAATTAGCTTTCTTTCGATGAAAGAATTTTGAAAATCGGTGCCGTAGTTTCAGAGCCTTTTTAATTCAAACAATCTAATTCCTCTTTATAATAATATGAACTGGAACTGGGGAAAAGCGATGATGCCAGTTACAATTACAGAAATCCTTTTCCCCTGATCAGTTTCTAAGATATCTTCGGGAATAAAAGAGAAAAACAAATGTTCAATCAGTATTTCCTAGCTTTGAGCTATGAATGAAATATTTACATTACACGAACGCAAAATATCATTGAAACAACATTTGGAACTGAAGCATTCGTTGAACTGGATGTAAACGTACTCGCTATTTACATTGTAAATTCATTTATAAGAACACAAGGCTGAAACTACATTCTATTATAATGCTTAGTGAAAGGAGACTCGAAATTATTTGCAAAAGGAGGTTGTCGTTTGTAATTACTTGGGTATTGTTTGTTCTGATTTGTGTATCTATAAAATTTTCATTGCCGTCATTTATAGGTTCCTGCATACTTTTATTTGATATATCTTTGTATAAACTAACTAAACCGTCATAGTTTATAACAGTTTACTCTGTTAATACAAAGTCTAAACTTGGTTAGTATATACTTATGAATATAGTATTCCTCCACCATTTTTTAACCGTAACCTAAACGGCTTGACCATTTTGGAAGTTAACTAACCTTACCGGTACATAAGGCGGACCTAATTCTATAGCTTTCTCTTGTAGTCCAACTTTACCTGCACGTTTTAAGTCCGTATTGCTATTATACGTTTCCTCTTGTAAACATTACTCATTCAGATGCTTAGATAGTAAATTGCCCGAGGGTATACAAGTGTATAATTTTCTGTTTCCTATAATTTGCGTGTCATTAAAAAAAGGGCAAATATACAATCTTCCCCTTTCTTTGAGTGAGGATCGTGAGAAATATTTAAAACAGTAAACTTTGTAAAAAAATGTACGATCTCCTCTTTATTATTGATGGGGTAGACAAGGCCACATTTAGCAAAATAAGGTTTTGGAAATGGGTAGTCAGTCAGATATTGACTTGCGTCGTCTGTATCGCATGAGAATCCCTGAATGATTCTATCTTGACTTATGTTATGAATGCCTTAAGAAACTGGAGGAAAAATAGTAGCATTGATTATATGAGATTCTGTGTCTATAAAATTGTTCATTCTCTGGTATCTTTACTATCATTGTGTAAAAATTAACAATCCATTTCCTTTTTGTTTTAATTTGAGCAAAAGAAGGTCAAACAAACTTTTCCATTTACAATATTTAATTTTTGATAAAGGTTAGCGCAAAGATTAAAAACTACTTGGTAAAGCCGTTCCGACTGAACCGTGTCGTATCAAATCGACGTTCCTTTCGAAATCACTCTTATTGTGTTGTAATACGGTCGATAATCGTCCGGCCACTAGTTTCCCCTTTTTTATGGTCCGCGGAGGTTTTGTTTTGCGGTGAAACGGCAGCAATCAGACCTTGGTGTCCGGACTTGCAACATTATACGGTTCAAGTTATAAACTCTAGTCGTTTTGATAGATTCTCGCCTAATGAAGGTTTCCAAAGTTACATAAAAAAATCAAATAATTATTTTTGACAAGTCAAGTGTCAAAAAGGCCCCTAGTTTACTAGTTAGGTATAGAACTTTGCTATCAAAGACATAGACACTTGAATACTACGCGTTGCTTAAAAGAGGTTTCATTTTAAAAAGTGCCTACATTTTAAAGTCTGATCCAATCCAGTAAGTTATTATTAGGTATTAGTTGATGTTAACAACTATTATTCAATCACAACAGATCATCTTACCTGATGTTTTAGGTTTGTCGAAGACAATGTAATGCTAACTTAGTTTTGTATTCTAGCATTTCAGAAAATTCGCATTCGTGATTAGCTTAAATAAAGTCCCAACATTAGCAGTAGTTAACACCATTTAGACAATCTATGTCAAAGTTCACGACACTTTTTTTATAACAGTTTGAAATTTCGCCGAAATATGGACGTTCTAATTGTGAGTACCCCCAAATTTCGCCAAAATGACCGCGCTCTAATTGAGGAAAGAGATAATAAACATGCATGTCGTGACACGGACGCGTTAATTGCCGTAGATATGTGTGATGTTGGCAGATGAACTGGAAAGGTCAGCGTTTTGCATGAAATTTACGATTATTTACGTGATCTTACAGAGTTTCATCATCATCAGGTCTATTTTTAGCCTCCACTGCAGGAGCACCACCCTATCTGTACTACTAGAGCCATGTATTAGCCAGAACATTCAGAGGATCGGCCTACACTTTACACCCTGGCCAGACTAGTTGGAGAAGTCTCTTTGATTTTTATCATGCTTTGTGTGTATTGTGTGTGATGCCAAAATCCAAAAATATATACTTACTCGTTACTTTACTCTACCTTAATATAATGTTATCTAATGTTCTCGCGATAGTTACGCATTAACAAATGAAATTAATTTTAATACGGTTTTATCGCGTTTATTACATTATTTATACACCTAACGTACACTTGATAGTATTCATGTTCGCAAGTACTCTTAACTTGATATTTGAATATTATTCCTTCATTCATATGGACCTTCCTTATAAGAAATGAGGGTGGAGTGGCAGGATTTTATTGTCTCAAAATCTCGACATTTCTGGAAATCTCAATACATAATCATGGAGGTCGTAGTTCCAATAAGTTTTTAGAACCAATCGCCGGTGGTTTAAAACTTGTGTCGACACAATAAGTCCGTGAAGTTTGAATTCTACAAATGCAATGTTCATGATCCTGAGTTGTCATTGTCTTTATTGCATCAGTTTTTTCATGAAAATCGGTTCCGTCTGAATCAGCTTGGTCATTGTTACTGTTGATATTTATAGCTGTGATAACAGTGTTTTTTATTGTAAAGAATCATAAGATTAGGCTAAAATTCAGTTTTAGGGAAGTAAACTTGTATTTGATTAAAAAAGAAGTTACAATTGGTATGTTTCTAACTTGGATTATATATTTCGAACTGAACACGAAACAGATTAAAAGTATATGCAAGAATATCGATAATACATGTGTGGTGTAGTTTCATATACACGTCTATCGTTTTCACAAATATCTGTCAAAAAAATAATTGAAAACTTTGAATTTGAAAATTTTCAAAACTTTTCATACAATAGCTTTCAAGTAAACCAGCAATTAAGTCAGTAATAAAATTGTCATCATCATCAGGTCTTTTTTTATTCTCCACTGCAGGAGCATGACCCTCTAATAATAAAAGTATCTGAGCTCCCAACTATCTAATATGATGATATCTTTGTTTAGCTTCTAGGTTTCTTGATCCCCAATTAATTCAACATAGGCTTTCCACTCGACAACACAGCACTGTTGATCGCTCAATATCAGATGTGGCCAGGCTTTTAGTTCATAATATTTTTTATTACCTCTTACTTAGATGTAACTTACAATTAGGTACATAGTTTTATATAGCTATTTTGTTATAAAATACAATGAAACAATTGTGTAGTTTTGTTAGTTTTTTAGTTATTGCATGCCTCATAACGCGGAGGATTTGAGGTTGTTCATTACTCTCGACTACTCATAAATGTAAAATCTCGTATAGCCTTCAAATTTCTTTGACCGCAGTGGAAGTTACACCAAATTTTTTTTTTTCACGACTCAACAAATTGTGTATTTTTGTAGGTAGCATTGTTTACAAATGTTTTGGTCCTACAACCGAGATCTTGTCGTGTGGGAGCTTTGACGGACTTTCTATGGCTTTCGTAATAGGAAAGCGTGGGCTTTACATTTGGCAACTTGTTGGCTCGTATAGCTTGCAATTATTTTTAATTGCCCTGTCTCCTATTGCTCGTGTCATAATATTCATTTTACTATTATATTTCAATACGACAAGTGCCGAGCAGGTTTTGTATTGCATTAAGTATGATTGAATCAAGTCATTTATTTTTGTACAAATCACTGTGTTTCATCTATTATTTTGATTTTGTTTGGTATAAGGAGTCAGATGGGATAGTTTATCCTAAAACAAAATGAAGCTGTCCCATTATGAATGTGTCTGAAGCCTAAATTATATGTTTGTAAAGCGCATGTATAAGTGGTGGACCTTCCTTCTACTGTCTTCCCCCGAAGCCCTGACCTGGGTTACTTCAAAAGATAGAACATTCCTGTTAAAAATACGGTAGCGCTATGGTCACAACTCTGATCTTGCAGATGTTCATGGGCGACGATGACACGCATCAGGTTTTTCGTGTACTCCTCTGCCCACACAATTATTCACAAAAACACCTAACAGTTCTATTATTTACTATGTACAGAAAAATATATATATATTTTTTCATTTGCATTATTAGTTTTCTGTTTAGGGCCTTAATTGCCCTACTATCGGATTAACCATTCGATTTTATGTAACTGCGATCATCTTCGTTTACGAACTTGGTAGTGCTTTTCGTTCGTCTATTAGTTTGTATTAGTTTCTATTTAATCTAGTAATTGGTTCTGTGTAATCTAGATATTTGCAATATCTATTGGTAAACAGTCCTAAGTATCTTGTGTAATAGCATGAAAGGCCCCTTCTTAGTAGTAAGACTTAAGATTATGTGTCTCTGTGTCTTTGGCTTTAATATCTTAGAAAAGTTTTTTAATCTCCAAACTTAGGGCTTTTTGATTTCTCCTCTTTCTCTTACTTCCTCTCTCTCTCTCTGCCTTCTGTGTGAATTTCCTTACTTCATATTAACGGTTTAGAAAACTAGACGTTTGCTTTATAGGTAACTAGCTGTTACCCGCGGCTCCGCCCGCGTGATTTATAGCCTATGTCTTTCTCAGTACCCTAACCTATGTGTATGCAAAATTTCATGATGATCGGTTCAGTAGATACGTCGTGAAAGCGTAACAAACAAACTCACTTTCGCAGGATTAGGACTAGATTTCGCCAGCTCTGCTCGCGTCAATGACGATCCCTCGAGAGCGGTACTTCTTTCCGGGATAAAATGTACCCTATTTTCTTTCCCGTACTCCAGAGAACGTGTACGCCGAATTTCATGATGATCGGTCCTATAGTTCGGCATGAAAGCCTAACAAACAAACAATAATCAATCTAACCTACTTTCGCATTCACGTCATAGTTAGGTAGGATAAGTTACAGTTATTTAACTACTTAATTAACTCATGTTTTTAGACAAAATCATCGACCAGCAGGTACGAAATGAGTCATCAATTCCCGTACATTCAGAAGAATATCATTCTATAAAGTATTTCTGTAGCGTTTATACAATAAATACCTTGTTGTCAATTTTGCAAATATTTTTAACAATTAAGTAGGTACTTCTTGTAATTCTACAACTATAAAACAAAAGTGTTTGCAGTAACGTCTTTCCTTGACGGCGATAAGTTAATCTGTGTTATCACTTATCGGCGGTGACAGTGATAACGGGCGATAAGGATGATGTCATCTTCAGACTGCAGGTGTGAGGCAGGAGGAAGGAAATGTTTTTTTTGTTAGCTGGCTATGGCATAGTTACAAGTTTTTTTACTAGTAATCTAATTTTTTTTTACTATTGATCCTAATTTGACCAAAACAATATACAAGCTAAATAAAGCTTATAAACATCAAAGAGACTTCTCCAACCCGTCTGGCCACCGTAGAGAGTGTAGGCCAAATCCTGTGACTGCTCTGGATATGGCTCTAGTGGTGAGCAACCCACCACCTATTATATTTTTTGAAGCGTACTATATTTTTATAGCTTTTTTATAAAATGTTGTATGTTACAAAACAACACTAGGTACAGAGGGGGTCGTGCTCTCCTGCAGTGGAGGTCAATGAGTCTTACCGACAAAATAGCACGCCAGTGACCCGTTGTTAACATGTCTTTATCTCAAGTTAGTCTCAAAGATTTTAAATTGTCGGGGGTCAGTTTTCTTATGTTTTCGCGATTGTTACACATTAAAATAAAATTTATTTAATACGGTTGTGCCTGCGACTACAATCACTGTAAATTGTTCGAAACGTTAATTGTATAAATAATGTAATAAACGCGATAGATACGTATTAAAATAATTTTATTTTAATGTGTCGGGGGTCGGGTTAATCTGCCCCCGACTGTACTGTACTTGATGTTTGAATAGCGACGGATTTTCTTTCGAAAATGTATTTGGTCTTTGAACTGCAATTTGTAATTGACCTTAGTGTCTGGTTGCATGTTTGCACTGCGCTCAAAGCCTACTAGTTTATTTACAAAGTTCGGGCGAATCGTTTATAGTCCATTGTGTATTTTAAATCGATAGAATTCAACACGCGTCTCTGGGGTTCGATTACTGAAAAAACCAAGCCATTGAATGGTTCAGCTGCTTCTTTTCCCACGCAATCCGAAGCCGGTCAAGGAAGTGTGTGATAATTTAAGAAATCATGTTGATAGGCGATTCGGCTAGCAACTTATTAATATTTTAATGTCATTTTCTATCTAAACACCCGCTAAACGTGAACTTCGGCTTTATGACCTTAGCCTTTGTTACGCCATGAGGTGGTCCCTTATGGTGATATTAACGCCAAGTCTTTAAGTAGTTATATAGTTGCCTCATCATCATCATCAGGTCTTTTTAGTCTCCACTGCAGGAGCACGACCCTCTCTGTACTACCAGAGCCATATTTTCGCCAGAGCAGCCAGAGGATTATTTGTTCTACACTCTCTACGCTGGCCAGACGCGTTGGAGAGGTCTCTTTGATGTTTATTAGCTTCGTATAGCTTGTGTTTCCCTAGTTGCCTTCTACAACATCCATGAGAAGACTTAACCACATGGCTGCATCTTCCTATCCTCAATCTATTGTTGCCTTAAAGTTATGTATTGGCTTAGTCAAACTGAGTGACCTGAGAAGTTTCGTGATATATATCTCACTTTTGATTTGTTTTATCGCTCAATCATAGAATTGAGCCCCAGTGTCGCACTAGTTAATTGAATATATTGAATACTGTAATTCGTGCGACCTGGCCGCGGGTCGGGGTGACCTTAGCACACATACGTACGGCCAATCAACTGATTTGTAAAATATTTACACTAGCTTGTGTTTGTCTGGAGCCTATTAGTAAATATACATGAAGCTTTAAATTTGCGACTGTTGTAAGTAATTTATGGACTGTTTGGTAGTTTAAGGGGTGTTTCTTGTTTTAACGAATGGCTAATGTAGCCAAATTCTTTACGGAGGAGGATTTACTTAATATCATATGATACACAAGCTAAATAAAGCTTATAAACATCAAAGATACCACTCCAACCCAGGCCAGCGTGGCAATGGCAATGTATATCTCTGGTAGTATAGAGAGTGTCGTGCTCTTGCAGTGGAGATTATAAAAGACCTGATTATGATAATGATGATGATATAATTAATATTTTCTTCTTCACCATTTCACCACATCCCTAAGGTAAAACTGGTAGACAATGCTTAGCATTAAGTTAGTACCTTTTGTACAAATCATAATGATTGTATGTGCAATAAAATAAATAAATAAAAAAGAATACTGATATAATTTAACTAGAAATAGATATGGGCATACTTTTGTGAAACGATATCTTTACCTAATCACAAAGCCGACTTGAGGAAGGCGTGGTGCTGTTTGCAGACAAACTGGCACAAGAACAACTGGTATATCATTGTTTGACGAACAACGTGCGGCATGTCAATTAGTCACAGACACAAATACAGACGTGTGTCGATAGATATTGTTGGATTACTTGACTATGCCATTAGTTTAACTAATGTTAAACTTATTATTAGATTGATTTAAGAATTCGTCACAGAGCAAGGAATTTTAATTTAGCGAGCAAGCGAGCAATAAAACAATCCTTGCTCTGTGGAACTCGGTAGTAGTAACAATCGTGCAAGAACGTCACTGAAAAGCCCAGTGGTGTAGATTTTTCTATTATGAGCTAGGTTTACCTAAAAAAAAAATCCTTTTGATTCTCAAACTATGTGGTTTTCAAGTTTCAATATTTGTGTGAGCGAATTTGTCAATTTCTTTATGAAAACCAATATTATTTCAATCTTTTTCGACATTATTTTGTAGTAGTTTTCCTATCCAAATTATATTCTTTTATGTCATTATCATATTTTGTATACATTTTGCGGGCAGACGAGCATACAAAATACCTGATGGTAAGTGTCATTGTCGACCATGGACATCTTTTATATCAGAGCTGTTAATAGAGTGCCGCCAGCCTTTTAAATACGAATTTAGTCTTTAGAAGGAACCCAGGTCATAGCTTCTGGATAAAAACAGTGTTTACTGGTCAATCCATTATTATTCCGCAGAAAAACTATTCTATTTATAGGTATAAATAGGATGCTTTTTCAGCTTACTTTTTGTTTTTGTACGTAGGTACGTACAAAAACAAAAAGTAAGCTGAAAAAGCAGTAGTCAGTCAGTATGTTATTAATACGTATTAGATAAACTATCCTATTTATTTCTACAAAAACAAGAAGGAAGCATTATATCAATTCATTTATCTGATCTCATTCCTGAACTTCTATGTACAATCACACATCCTAAGGCCAAGGCGACACTAGTAATTACAAACACAATAACCCGTAATGACTCTGACGTCGCCGCAAAAACTAAGGTCGTGCAGTAATATGGCGGTAATGCTATTCTGAGGTTATGTGCGGTTTTAATAAGGGCGAGATTCGCGTGCAAGGACAAGTGATTGTTTGGATTTTCGTGCGGTTCTAATATGAGTCTTGATGTTCTATATTGCTTGTGTTCAAGTATTTAAATAATATATAAAATAGATGTTGTTTTGGCCACATACATTTTTATAGCTGATTGCTCTCCCTGTGTCACATTTGAGAGCAATCCCGATTGCCTCCTAAGTGTGGTGCATCTGGTGTTACTAGATTTAAAAACGTATTCATTTAGGTGGTTAACATTTTGTGTGCAACGTTGACTGAACATAAAAGTTCCCTCCGTACTAAATCTCTCGCATTTTTGGCACCACGTAAAATGACAGCTTTTATCCTAGCAAACAACTAACTATTGGCCTAATTACATGCAGTGTACAGGGTAATGTACGTAAACCAACAGTTGTGAACACAAAGGTGCTTGTTCCTTGCGGCCGTAGGGCCAAATCAGTAGTTTGAAGCGGCTTGTATATTTTATTAATTGTCTGGGGTATATTTTACACAAGATATGTTGGTGTCCCTTAATTGACTGGCGCGACTTTCATCCATAGAATGAAACTAGAGTGATTCTGCACAAGGCGTAAACCACATGGCAATTATTTTTGATATCAAATTGCATCTAAGACGGATATTGATATATTTAATACTAGTATTCCAAGGTTAAGGCGATTTCTTACTGACTTCTTCTTTCCGAACGATGCAGTGAGCGACAAACAGTAATACAATATATATTTTAGTATTCCAAATGTGTGATGGGGCTATTAAGTTTGAATTTTAAGTTAACTTAGTTGTGTATACATACTTACTTTTAGTGTTGTTATATTCATTTTAGTCTAGAGATCGTAATCATGTTTCTTTCATGTGTTCTAAATGTGAGGACCTGTAAATGACTTTTTGTTTCCTTTTCTGTTGCTTAACATTATTATAATTGTTGTTGGTCTTCCGAATAAATAAAAATAAAATAAAATAAAATTATATCCATATCAATTCTGGTCCTCGGCCACCATCTCACTTTAGATTTCTTTCTGCATACAAAAACTCTTTTCTCCAGTTTCTTAAGTTTGTCCAGAATATCATAAGTACATAACAAAAGACGGACAAGCAGTCGCGATGTTAACAGCCGAGTTTTTTGCGAGACGAGTAACGGCGACCACTAACGGGACATCGGTTTAATTGTGGCCGAAAACGATGCCGCATCTCGGTATTGAGTGCGTAGAGTTTTAGATCAATGTTTGTATCTGATAGATGGCGCATCTTATAGAGCACAGTCATATTTTAAACGTTGACTTTGTGAACAACGAATTTGGAGAATGAAAAATATAATTATATAAGAAAAATCGTACGAACACAACTGTTTAAATCACATGTTACAGTATGACATAATTAATCAGTAAGACGCGTTCTTGTGCATCCATACAAGGTATTATGGTTACGCAAAATTGCATAGTAACAGCGAGCGTTTTCCCAGCGAAAAACAAATTGATAATTGATTCATCGAGTTCCTTTAATTTCCTATAGAGAAGGCTGTCGCTTTCTTTAATTGTATTCTTTAAAAAAATCATTATCTACAATATTGTACCTGCAAAGTTTCTTGATATCTTAGCAAGTACCGTTCTCACCATCCATCTATCAAACTAGGTTACACTCTCGTCTAGGGTTGTCAGTGTCTAAAAATTGCATGAAAAGAAAGAAAAATAAAACATATAAATTAATTATTTGGATGATTATTTAACCGATCAGGTCACTTGAACTTCCGTCTTTAAATACAATGTTCCAGCTCAACTATTATCTTCTTTCATTATTTTGTTTCAACCAATATTTTCTCAAAAGTTATATTACTTTGAAAGTTTTCCATCAGAAATTAACAAAACCTATGTAGATGCTTAGCAATACTAATGAACGGATGTAAGGTTGGCCCAAAAGTGGAGGGCTACTTTTGGGCCGTTTTAGCTTTTAACCGGTCAAAAGCATAGGTCTCTCCTAAAGATTTCCAAAATGACATCGTCCAGTCTGGACATAGGTCCAGCAGTAGACTTCTTGAAACAGAAAGCTTACGTCCGGCAACCCTATAGCTTCGTCTACCCGACTACGTTCGCCCACATTTCAGATTTTAGAGCAGCAGTGGGCGACAGTTTGGCGTAACCTGTTCTTGTGGGTTTCTATTCATCGGCTCTAGGGATTGTCGTGTTGGCGATGCAAACTTTTAGATGGCTCTGGGGTTAGTCGCATAAAGTGCGCAAAAGCTAACCTAAGCTAAAGTTCTGAGTTCAATAAAGAAGTCCTCCTTTTTTAGAGTTCCATATTTTTCTTGGTTGTATTATTCTCTCCGACAGCGCGTTGATTACATATCAGTTTGTAACTTAATATTTAGTCACCACGAACTTTGAAAAACCTTTTAACTAACTAATCGAATTTACTATTTGACTTATCTACAAAAAAATTGCCTCAAAGTACTCGATACATTTTTAAGCCTTTGAATTATTCTCATAAATTAAAGTGAGAAGTTTTTCAAATTTAAAACGTGTATTGATGGCCAGTATAAAGTAATTAAATTGATATATTCTATCAATTTGCGTGCGAAATTTTAATGTTAAACTTTCTTTTTCATGATCATGACACAGCGGGCGTTTGTATATTAGCGCTTACGCATGTTAAGCCACCCGGGCTACATTGATAATTGGATTGGGAAACAGCTGACATTAATTATCTTTAGTTGTACCACTTTCAGTTGGTACTAAAGTACTTACTGGAAGTGCTTCAACCGGGTAGTAAAGTAGCAAATTTATGTCCCTTAGTTCCAGTATCGTATGATGCACTGCTTGAAAAATTTGCTGAAGGTAATACTCAATTTATGGAATAAAAATAGATAAATGCCAACAATCAATGGCAACAAGAAATTAAGCGTGTTCAATTTACATAAACACAGTACTGATCATAAACATGGTCGTAAAAGAAAACAATGTTATTAATGACCAGTATTTAGTATTCAATACTCAATTAAAGTTTACTATCAATTAATTCTTTGCTTCTTGATTTGTAATTATTGAGAAGTTCATTGAAAGTGACGGAGCTAGTCGTTGACAGAAAAACACGTGTATTTGTGTACAGTCCCGTCCCGAGTATTTATATGTATTACACATCGGTTCTTATGTCAATGTGATAAGGTCTGAAATTAAATACAATTGCATAAATCTATTATATTAATGCTAGATAATGACTGTACAGCTGTCGCTAAAAGTAAGTGTTTGTCATTTAATATTTATGTAAATTTTCATGTCAATAAAGATGAAAATTACGAAACTAAATGTATTTACATTTAGTTTCGTAATAGGAGTTTTTCCATGGTGGGAAGGTAGAGACTATCCCAACTTGCTACGATCCTGACATCTAACCTAGCTTCGACGCTTCGCGGAGGAAGTCGCGGGAAAATTGCTATTTGATGATAAATTCATTGAAATAGGAGATATTAATGAAGCATAAAAATACTAGTTGTCTTGAACTTACTAATGATATTTAACACCGCCTTCGACGTGCTAAAAGTGAATGTCAACTCTAAATTCGCACATCTTTTGTTAGTTTAACAGCACACGGTTTCGTAAACACTCATACATTTTGTATGACTGAGTAATGTGGTGAGTTTCGCACTCTTTAGAAGTTAGCGCAAACAAGACTGTGTTTGCGATTGTGTTTGTGTCTTTGAATATTTTTTGCATAAAATTTATAAACAATGGTGGTATTATGTAATATATATTTTTTTTAAAGTGAATACTTCTTTATCGGTGTTATGCACTTTTTGTGATGGAGAAAAAATGTTACACTCGCGACTGGTCACGTAACCGTCATATTCTTCAGATTGAAAATTCGTTAACGGACATGTGACCTGATCGATTAACAACGTTAATATTCAAGTTTTCACTTTTGCCGGCAATCCCGGAGTGCAACCCGTTGTTTTTTTTATTTTCTTTTGCCTTTTTGGTTTTTCTTATTTCGTCATTCCATCTATTGCGATCTAAAGCTATTGAAATCCAGTCTTTGCGATAGGATGGAAGCTCATCCTTCCATCTCTTACACGTTTTCCATTCAGTGAAACGTTTTTCTTTGATGTTAATTTCGTTCATTCTTCATACTGAGCTTTTGGTATAACTTTTATTTTTCTAGATTGTAAAACTGGTCCTGCACCGTCTGGACTAGCTTTCTAAGCATTAACGCAGTCCAACCAGATTTTTAATCGTCTAATTCTTTATCAATGTCTTTAATTGATTTTGTCTAATCGGCTTTCTGTTTCGACATTTTATTATCTCTAAATTCTTTATTTCTAATTAAGAATCATAGATGGATTAACCTCGAGGAAAAAGAGGCGGGGCTGGAGAGGTTAATCATAAACCAGACAATTTAACCTGGGCCAACGTAACAGTTGTCTTAAATTACACTAACGATAAAACGTACGAAGAAAAATTAAAATAATATTCAAGTCTTATAAATAATTAACAGATATAAGCTTTTATACTAAATATGTGATTGACATCATCTTGATTTAGGAACTCGTACATCCTTTCTTGTGGACAGAATTGGAGGCAAAACGCAGTTTAGCATAAATTATAATAATGATTTACTTTAAACAGGTATTTGTCATACTATGACATATGGACAGAACGCTTAGCAAACCGCGTGCAAAACGATCAACATATATATTTGGCTAAATACTCGTAAGTTCTGAGAAAACTACTCATTGTGAAAATGTAGAATTTCTTAACAAGCAATGCTGCTCGAACTCCAATCGTATCGCTTTGTTACAAAGTTTAAAAACCCTTGAATGTATTTTAAACTTTGTTATGGATTTTGAACTTTAACCCCATAGTAATAAGGGTCTACCGACAAATCGCCTACGTAGAGCCTCGCCCACGGTCCGTGGTAGGCTTTTAAAGGAATGACGTTTAAGCAGTTTAAGTTAAATATGTTGGTAACAATGTATTGCTTGATTATATGGTAAGAGGTAATACTCAAGATACCTAGTAAGAGAATGGTCTGTTGTAGATGCAGTAATTGGACGAAAGATATTACTTTTTTTCGCCTTTGCCTCCGTTTTGTCTATTGATCCATAAGGGAGCTGCACAGGGCAATTTTCAGCGCCGTTAGGTCCTAAGTGTAAATCCACCTTGATCAAATTTTTAGTGTCCTGCCCACACTGCGGCTAGAGATAACTCTATCCTAGAACGGGCACAGCATTCAATTGGAGACACATCCAAAGTTTCGCTTTATGTTGTTATATAGACTGAAACTAACACACTGTGAATCAGTTAAACAGAATTTGACACTGTTGAAAGTCTAAGGCAAAGCGTTTATTTCAGAAAACAAACCTTCGCACGCACTTTTTCACGTACATAACATTTTAAAGATTCCATTCAAAAGCCTACAACCTACAAGCGTTGCAGAATCGGCCAGTGCGGAGATAAAACGCTTAAAGAAATTAGGTAATTTCTAAAGAAAAAGCAACGGGTTTCAATCCTCTGCGATTATGATATAACTTCATCATGAAACTAGCTCGATATAACTATCTCTGGGAAACAGCGTCAAGGTTGCCGCGGCCATAGAAATCTCCCTGCGAGGTTTAATTGCTCGCAATTATTTTAATAACTGACTGAGAATGGTCGGAATCCCTCTTAGTTCGTTACGCGGTCGCGGTTTCTGGTATTACAGGGATCCGCTATGGCATTATTCCTGGAGGAAAGACTTTTTGCATTGAAAAGGCTCTGAAATGTTAGATTTTCAAAAATTCTTTTCGTAAATTCACCTTTAGAAAGTTAATTTATCTGCAAGTAACATAGGCTGTCGCGGAAAAATTGCCTAGAGTGTTATAAGAAATCTTTGGTAACCTCCCAAAATCCCTCATCCCCACTGGATGAGGGATTTTGGGAGGTTTTTCTACTTGATCTTTAGTTCTTGTGTTCGCAATCCTGCCTCTGCTTCACGTTAATATATTTAAAATGTACGATGTGAAATTTTTCTGGATACTAATATTATACCTTGGATTCAAATGACGATAAATCCATTGTTACAAATATCCGACCTAATTGCTTTAATGAAATTAATCTGCAATTTCCTAGCATTAATGATCCCGACACTCTTCTAAATAGAGATTCGATTTCTCGCTTCGTAAATGTATTCATAGAGATAGATAAGCGATGTATTCATAGAGGTAGATGATTCTCCCATAAAACATCAAGCCATAAACAATGGGATACTTTCACCGTCCACCATGTGCGACCGATTACGTCACAACAGTTTTTTAGTTCTCTTCACTGTGTGGCACTTTTCGGTCGATATCTTCTATTTTTATGGCGTGTTACAAACGACGGCTAAGCTTCAGGTTTGTTATTTTTAGATTCATGTTGATTATTATTTTTAAAGTTTACTTGATCATACCTTATTTTTGTTTATTACGAAAATACTGCCATCTTTGGTATTTTGTAAAGTTTGTTTGCTATAACGTTAAATTGAAAAAAAAAAAAAATCTTACATAGTTATCATTTCAAAAGTATTAGAAAACAGTGTCCTAATTTAAAATTCACTTTTGAATAAATTTTGTAACAAAATCTACATTAAATAGATTTTTGACCGATCGAAAATAGATGGATTTCCGAATGCTTTCTTCGCTATCTTTTGGGGTGAGGGCGAAAAATGCAAGATCACTGGTGATCGCATTAAACCGAACTCTGTTAAAAGCGATAAATACTTCTGGGTCGGTGATTGGCCATTTAAGAATTTACACCCCACTATGACTCATCATTTTCATGTTATGAGTGAATTTTACGAGGGAGAAAGTTGAGAATTTTACGAAAACATGCTTTGATAACATTAATGATCATGGAAAATGTAATGATAGGGACATTCTTGTCAGTGGAAAATTAAAAATTGAATGCAATCAATTTACTAACGACATGCGTTGTCTTTTTATAGGGCTGAAAATCTTGTCAAAAGCATCGAAAGATTTTTCTGTTGCTAGTATTTTTACAGTTTTCTTATTTCTAATATTAAATAGAAAGGAAGTCCAATTACCTGATGGTTAACAAACTGTAGACAAAACCTTTATTCAAAGTATCTTTAAAATATGACTAAGTCATCGCGTTTTGTTCTTTATTATTCGGTTTCGAATGTATTACTTTATCGGCATAACATAGTAACTGCGATAAAATCATAGTTTTAAGGTACGATTAGATTAGGCAAACGGAACGTTGGTCTGTTAAATTATTTTATTTTTGGCGTAAATGTAGTAGTCAATATCTGCCATTCTCATAATATGTTTTGTTACTTTATTTGTTTTATCATTCTTATCTTTTCTTTCTTGTTCAGATCAGTGACGTGTTATCACCCATACACTGAGTGGCGCCTTTTACGTACTTCTACAAACCTGTTTGAGATTTTGTGTTTGTCACATTTGTGAAAACAAAAAAGAGCATACTAAATTAATCTTCTTTACGAAAATTACTTTTTAAACCCATTTGCGTCTGTTGAAGTGCCAGTTTATTATTTAGTGTGCGAGCCGCAATACACTTCACAAATTTAAACCCTCATCTGAACTATATATCGTACAATAGATATAGTATTTGAATTTCTTTATCGTATAGCGTTGACATCATCCAAACCGATACCAATATAAAACTAAAATGATAAACGACTGTAGGATCATCTAAAGCAGTAGTTTTATGTTTAACAAATGTTTCTAGTATGCAAATCTCCATCTTTATGTTGCTGCTCTCGCAAAAAACGAAGCGTGACAGACTATATAGCTTATTTGTGTTGTATTGTTTCTCTGTCGAAAACGTGACTGATTTCATGTTCGCAATCTAATTCGAGATTAGCTTGAGACAATTGTCATGAATTACTTCGAATTTTTTGACGATTATATCGGGTCCTTACCTATGAAATACGGTAGTTGCCTAATGTTAAGATTATATAAAATTTGTTTCTAATGAGACTAATTTCTATCTAAAAACACTATAAAGAACACTTTTAATTTGATATCGATTCGTTAAGTGATCTTAAAGCTTCTTTAAAGTTGGGTGAATAGGACCATTTTTTAAGGTATGAAAATCTTTAATTACAATTATACTGTATTTTAGTCTGCAAAATTTATAGCAACTTTTATTATGAAACCATTACCATAAACGCAATATTTCGTATAGCTACCAAACAAAGTTCTCACGCCACCCATACAAAATACAAGCTTGTGACGTCACAAATATGTAGGCATTTCAGCGGCGCGTTTTCACGACTAAAAATTTACGTCTAAAAACATGTGTCTTTAAATATTTTATAACTGAAAGAGTTTTTTGTTTAGAAATGTATTTCTGTCACTATTGTGTTTATTTTTAGCAGGTCTTTACATAACAACATGAAAAAAAATTTAGTCAACATGCCCATTGGCGTTTTCTATAGAGAATTTCGAGTAAAGTGAATTTTTGCATACTAACGTTTTTTAGTATTATTTCGGTTTTGATAAATTCAACAAAAGTGAATTTTGCATGTAGTTTCGGGCAACAGCAAGCCTAATTAAGACATTATTTAATTTACAAAGAGTTGTGTGACGAAAGATAATCATAATGTTACGAATTATTTGATTTATTCTAATCCAATACCACGAACTAATACCACTGGTATTTCCCTTCGTTAAGGTAAATCTATCCGAAGATAGATCTCGATGGCGTGCTATTGGGGAGGCCTATGTCCTGCAGTGGACGACTAAAGGCTGATGATGATGATGATGTGAAGGTATACTTTATTTAGTTATATATCTTGGAATAGAAGGCTTGAATTTGATTTCTCCACCTCGCGGGTGGTCGTACGTCATCTAAATACCTGTCATTAAACACTAGACAATGTTAAGCAGCAAAAGTATGGTAATCACGGCCTAACGATCTTGGAAAAGTGAAACGCCCCGAGTGTTTTAAACGGGACATTCGTACGCAATAGTTTATAACTTATGGACGAAGGTTTTGGAACAGCTTAAGGTAATCTGGTCTAATGGTCGTCTTAAAGTTAAAGAATAAAGGGCAGACAAGGATTGTGCCTTTAAGTACTTTGAATACTTTTGGAGGCGTTAGAATATCTTTAAGGTCAGTAAAGTCATGAATATTGTAAATGTCTTACAAACATTAAAACTTTTCTTTATAGAGACTTTCAATTTTTTCTTCCTTGATTGAAGGCTTTGAAAGTCTGTCCCTATCAAGAGCCGAATTTAAAAAAAAAACTCAGTTTTTTGGCATGTAAATCTAGAATGCCATACACAAAATAAGCTCTCTTGTCGATAATTCAGTTGTATGCATTTGATATAAAAACGAGATTCAATGTTGTTTCTTAATCTATTTTTATTATTGGACTCTTATGACTATTTCCAATAATAATATAAACAATGTAAAATTGCTAGTTCATCTAATGGTTAATGAGGCCGTGACGCCTTTCTGCTGTCTTTGCTGCAAATTTTAATTTAAGTATTTTTGTGTTGCTTTGTATATGCGGTTATTCAGACCCAAAAACCGTCAAGTACGAATCCCAAATGTCATTATATTCGAACAATGCAATCAGCGCATGAGGTCAATCTCTGGGATGTAGGCTAAACGTGTATAATGAGGGGATGTCGGTCTGTTTGTGCCGCTTCCGCCGACTTTTTGTCTAGCATCACGTGAGTCACGATACTTGCGGTAGAAATTGAAAATAATGAGAGTTACGTGATGTTCTGAGTTAGCTTTTGCTTCTACGGAAATTTTGCAACTAATTTAAATAAATTAATGGCAACTATATGTCTAGGTATCGTAGTCTCTTTCGTTTGTTCGTAACTATTTCTCGATTATGTTTACAAGTCCAATGTAAACTTTGCATTCTAAACAAGGTATTTTTCCCACGACGTCCATATCCATCTATCTATGGGGGAGGCCTATGTCCAGCTGTGAACGTCCCTGGCTGATGCATATGTCGATGTACGTTTATAGCATCTTAACTGTTGTATATCATCAAAATCCGTAGATTAATCGTCAGAGAGCTACATACATTTCGCATTAATTTATCCTCATAAACTTTCGCAGTTGCTATATTAGTCTTTAGATTTACCATCTCGAAAATAGCTGTGCCGTAATCTGAAGTTTTAAAACTACTTAGTATTATGCTCACGTTCACTTCTAGCTCGTAAATATGTATATTCGCAATCTTATCTGAATCTCCGGAGTCTAATTGCCTTAACGTAAAATTGTTTATTCTATTTGTGTAATCGAATTAAAGTATCTAAATGTACAGAATTGGTAGTTCAGAAACTTTCGCAAAGCTCCATCTAAAACAACTCTCGTAAAGTCAATCTAATCGCTTGACTCCCGTATCACTCGAACGAGGCCTGCTAGAGCGGGAGAGCGATACAAAATACTCGTTTAGAGCGAGATAGATGCAGGCTCTCGGTTCGATGCTCGTGAGTCACGCTCCGGCTGCGCCGGCGCAGCCTCTGTGTGGACTTTGACACAGACTGAAGCGGATTTTTTTTTAAAAGACTGTAGCTAGCTCCAAATGAGCTTTCGCTACTTCACCGGACTTTTTGAGGTGAGAGCAGAGTGCCCTCAACCTGCAAGGCAAACATCATTAAAGGGACGCCCAAAAGGGATGAAACTCTGCTTTGGGGATTGCCTTGGTACGCACGCAAGGCTTGGAGAGACAGCAAACATTCATATGCCTGATGGGCCGTGACGTGAAGCGTCTTACGGGATAGACAGAGTCTAGGGCCATAAGACCGAAAGGCCACGTTTAGCATATTGATGGGCTTAACAGAATCAAAATAGTGGTGAGTTGCTCGGTAGTACTCATAAGCTTTAACGCTCCTAATGCACAGTTAATCTTGTATTACTTTTGGTTTATATAAAATCTTAGTGCACAAGGATTAAACACCATTTTTGGGTTGAGTAAATCGCAAATTTTTATTTTGCTGCATGCGGCCTCTCCGTCTCTTTTTTTCGCTCTAGTAACTGATGACTTGATTGAAAAGCATAGAAGCATAGGAAAGTGCGATTTCGTGCTGCCAGATGTAGCTCAACTCTTAAAATTTCTCATCTCATGTTGTCAGTTTTGTCATAATATTTTTGTATTTTGGCCTTGGTCTAGCTTGATTTGTAATCGATTTGAGGACTCTCATAATTTTATGTATTAAATATAATTTTAAATGACGACGATTATCGTTTCCATTTATTAAATAAGATTTACTTAACGAAACGTCATCTCGTCGCTTGAGCCGCTATGCGACGACCGCGTTGACGGGGCTATGTGATGGATTCTGTGCCTTTAAAGCCTCGCACATGCCATTGGAACTATGCACTGGTACTGCTTTATATGTCTTTATAGGTTCTAGGAAATCTCTACCCTTTTCTAAGGTCAAGCCAGTAGCTACGTGTTCCAGCTATATTAGCGTTGAGGTGAAAGTATGTTTATCCCAAATTATGTGATGGATTCTTTGCCTTTAAAGCCTCAAACATGCCATTGGAACTATGCACTGGTACTGCTTTATATGTCTTTATAAGTTCTAGGAAATCTCTACCCTTTTCTAAGGTCAAGCCAGTAGCTACGTGTTCCAGCTATATTAGCGTTGAGGTGAAAGTATGTTTATCCCAAATTATGTGATGGATTCTGTGCCTTTAAAGCCTCGCACATGCCATTGGAATTATGCATTGGTACTGCTTTATATGTCTTTATAAGTTCTAGGAAATCTCTACCCATTTCTAAGGTCAAGCCAGTAGCTAACTATTCCAGCTATATTAGCGTTGAGGTAAAACTATGTTTATCCCTCATTTGATTGTCTATATGAATTAAAAGTCATAATAAGGATTCTAAATTATTATGTGCCACTTTATTATTACTTACACTTTAATTATTAGCCACAAGAAAAAATAGGCTTTTTAGCTTGTTTATGTGCCTTAGTTTACACTTGTCTCAGATTTATTATCAACCATAAGGGTCGTTCATTTCTGTTCTAAACATATTATTTAGCGTTTCTTACTTTATATTCACCTTCTTTGTATTCCTCAATGCTGATGTCGTAATCATGATGAAGAAAAATGTAACCTCTACCAGCTTCCGTTTCACCTCGCATCTTTGAATCTGATAGTTTTTTATGACCATTTAATCATCTTATCTCGAATCTCCTCGATGTGCTGACAGCTGTAGAAACTGTCTACTCAGATAACCATCAAACAGACTCGTAAATTAATCAAATCCTATACACTTGAAATGTTATACGGCAACGTCAATACTTTTACTTTCTATTTACATAAGAAATTAATATTCATCGAATGTTTGTTTAGATATACGCCAGGTGTAAATTCTCAAATTTTGGCTCTAGTATTTGCCATACGTGACCAATGTTGGATACTCAATCTCGTTTATATGTAACTCGTTTTGCGTTCGCTATTCGCCTAATTCGCAACACGTCCAACGGTTTCTTTCAATTAATAGATCGCTTAATTTCCAGCTAGCGATTCATCGTCATTATCAACTTTTAACTGACAATTTATGGCTCTAAACCTCAATCTTCCTAGCTACGTTGTTCGTTTTGTTAGTCTATAAGGTTTCAAGAATTAAATGATTTTTGAAAACAAGGGTATTCTGAGGGGTAAACCTAATAGACTAACAAAACGAACAACGTCTCTAGGAAGATTGAGGTTGGGACTGGAAATCATAAGAAAACTCAAAAATATTGTGTATTGGACAAGTTGCTTTCGACTAGTTGCTAATCGGACTATTTACGCCTAAACGTGGATGCGATCAATGAGGCGAAATTGTATTTGCGATGAGTCATGTCCGCTGGACTATTTAGCCGCTTCGAACCGGTTTTATCCGGTTTTTGCACAAAACGCCGAGTCCCGGTGGTGCCCAATTTGGCATCGTATTTCATTATGGCCCGCAATAAAAGTATGAATATTTGACGTTGAATTGCCAATTTTGGCGTCGTGTTTACAATAACTCAAAATGTGTTTGTATTGAATTTTTAATAAATGAATTCTAAATAAAATTAATAATGATGAATGTGTTTGGTTTTGTGATAAATCCATTTGGGTTCTAAACATTTTCGACAGAAAAGGATATGTTAGAGCGTGGTAATATTATTTTATTTTTTATATAATACGAACTACGAACGCTTTAAGTTTCAACAGATATGCTTAAGTTACATTAAAATTAGTAACAGTCTTGGACAGTTTATCTCTATTTACAATACAACCCTTAGGATTTCTCTTTAGAGTAAAAAAAAGTTAATTTTGACATTGATAATTTTTTACCTTGCAACTCTTCAAGATCTGAACATTTTGAGTATTGTCTGACTTTAACAATTTTAGGAAATTGACCAAATCGTTGGTCCGTATTTGGATTCTTTTAACGTTGGCAATTCCATGTAATAACTGTTCAAAGTGAAATGCCGATTCGCTTCAAAAAGCAAGCCTTCGAGCCTCTTTGCTCGTTAAAAACCAACCGACCAAGACGCGATTTTCTTGAAAAAGGAAAAAAATGAGGCCGGACTGGTTTGGCGAAGGATGAATGGTGAGAAAATAGCTGGGCGTTTTATAAGTGTTCCGTATTTAAATTATCGTTTTTAAATTGTACTCGAACGCTTTTTTTTTAAATATAAATTGATTATCATAATATGTTGGATTTGCTGGATTCTATTGCTCTTTTTAATTTTTTTTTTGTTTTTGTATCTTGTCATCGTTGTCAATTTTTCTTATCGATGTTGAGTAAACGAATCCATAAAAGGTATTCTGTCAGTCACATAAAAATTTAGGTATTGTTCCAAATAAAATTTTAAAATTTATTTATACATGTCTTTGGAGATGACTTGTGAAAATTGTAAACTCAGCAGTATTTAATTTATTAGTAATTAATTTAATAAGAATTTTTTTGCTTAGTCTATAATGAAATGACTTTAAACGTATGTCAAAAAGCTCATTGCAAAAACTTAACTAAAGCTTTTTGCTCGCATTAAGAGCTTTTTAGTCGATGGGTCCCTAAATTCGTGTCCATTAAAAGGCCGCTTATAGTTAACGTCGACCCGGCGTGGGATCACGTTAATCTAGCGGTCACTAAAGTGAGGTCAGAGTTGCCCAATCGTTGGGGGTGTTTAGCATAAATTGTATTTCGTAGGTGTCTTATTAGATAGTGGACGGGTTATATAATTTAATAACTTGAAAAGTTCTTTTCAATACATTTGCTAATAATACGGTTCTTATGAAATCGAAATCTGTATCGTATTTTACGGCACTTGTGCTTTTTACTTTACACCAATCACAACCGCTCAATAGCCCAATGCCACAGATGCAAAATTTAAACATCACACACCAAACACCTCGACTATAATATCCAGCTTACCGTACTTGTATCATAATGTACTATTATTGCACCAAATTTAATATGTATACAGTTGAAAAACACTTAACTTAAAATTGGTACAGAGGCGGACTTATTACTGAACGATCTCTTACAGTCATGAACCTTAGGTTAGATGGAATTTAATATTAAAGGCTTTGGTGCAGCAAAACTAAATTTTATACAATTAAAATTCTCAGTTATCTTTACTTACAACTATATATAATATATAATAAACGTTTACCCTTAACCTATTACGTCAGGCGACCTTATAGTTTATGCGCTCAGATAATTCCAAACGTCCGTTTAAACAAAATATCAAAGGCTTGCTGGAAATACGGTTTCTTTATTGTTTTCACAATTTAATATAATCCAATCCAATGTTTCTAGTTCTGACGTTACTTGTTATGGGCTCAAATCTTACACCTACAACATTAAATTTGGCTGAATTTCTTCCTTTTTCTTTCAGTGCCCATTTCAGTCAAGGTCGGCAATCATAAATGCGTTATTGATGTATCATAACTGCTAAATTCTGCCGTCAGAAACTTGATCAATCGATGGTTTTAATTTTCCGATTTTAGTCATTCATTAGTCATGTCATGAACCGTCAATAATATATCTTAGTCATAGATCTTAAAAAATATAGAAACCACAACATATTGCAAAATACAATACTAGCGGAAGCTTGCGGTCGGAGCAAACATACGCGCATTCAAATATGTATTCTATGCTGTGAAATGTGCTACGATTGCTTTTCTATTTGATTGCCGTGAGTCTGGATTGGGTTACGGTAATACGAAGCTTTCGTTGAGGTTTAAAATCTAAGAACGAATTAAGAGAACTGTTTTTTCAAAAATAAGTCAAACAATATTTACAAAATTGTGGGTGTTCCTTCAGCTACAGCAGACATATACTTATACACATCCAGCCCGGTGGTGTATAAAACAAAAAAAAAAAACAGAAAATGTGGAAATCAAAACAGTCAACTATAAAACCGATGCAATTACTCTATTTCTGGACGAAAACACTGTTATAAATAGGCGCAAGCGTAATCATGATTTTTAAATAGCCATTTATTTTCGTACGGATTATATTTAACCCGTAGCACTTTGCCAATTGTTTGTTTGTTTATGTCCACGCCCGTGGATTCATGGAACTGGACGGTGAAGTCTAAATCTGAAGTGATTGATGGACGATTTTAATTATTCGCTTCGATCGAGATAGTGACGTCAATTGTTATGACGGAATCGTGTCCTATTTATTTTGGGTAACGACCTCGAATTCTCAAAATTTAAAAGGCTCTAGCAAAAGAATGAGAAATTACCTCCAGATATCATATAAGCACAGACAAAGAAAAGTCTTGTCGCTTGCGCGCGAGCTACATTGAAATTTCTTGCTCTGTGCATATAAGTTACTTCGTGTAGTTCGTGTTATGTAACTAAGTGACAAATTAATATTAGATTTGTAAGAGAGTTCCATTAGGATTTTTTTTTTTTTTCAATAATTCTTCCTTACGGAATTTTGGTTTGTTTCGAGCCTCGCACACTAAATCATTGTTAGGGATGAATTGAATTTCAGACTTGCATAGGACAGGCACTGATTGAATGTTGTGTGTGTTCATAAGACTGTTTCAATGATTAAATTGAACGCAGTAATTAAATAATAGAAAGGCTTCGAATCGAACTGCAGATTTGGCCACACGGCACACCCGCTGCGGCAGACTTTTCTTAGAAGCTGTGAAGCAGGGAATCAACACCTTTATGTTAAGGGGACTGTTTAAATTACCCTGCATACTGAATATAATTAAGTCACTCTTTAAGTTGTTAACTACGTCTAGAGCTGCCCTTTTGCGGTTGCGTAGTGCTAAAAACGATAGATTCTTTGCCTCCTATGTTTTTTTCGTTCACTCATCAAGCATCATCATTAACTTCACTGTCAGCCATACGTTTATGTGGACTAAGCCAGACAATAACTATAATCGAACACCTTGACTCCGAAATCCGCTACAGTTGGAAACAGTGAGTCATCGCATCAAAGTACCATCTGGTGCATTGTGTCGCAACACAGATGAATTGTATGTAACACTGCCTATGTAATTGGGACGATATTTGTATTTTGTCCGTTCGTCTAAAACTATTTTTTCATATTGGATGTAAGTTTATCCCCGACGTAGCCTAAGCGGCGTCTATATGAAGAAATTTTCCTATAGCTAAGGTTGAACACTTGTGGAATTTAAGAGAAATCCCTGCGTTAGTCCCATAATAATAAAATTCGTTCATTTTGAAGGGCTGAATGGCGTCGTCATGGATCTCGCTGGATTTTTCATTATATAATGTATGCTACAAAGAAAAATTTAACTATTTTATTTAAGAATAAATGCTCGTTTTCAACGAAATGAACGTCCATAGAAATTTGAGACAGAAATTGGCTCGCGAAAGAACATTTAGGACAATCGATTGATTTCAAATCAACGTTCTTGTTATAACATGATGGCGTTAGGACTTCCGAGTTTTGATTGATTGAACATCAACACTTTTTATCTATCACTAAAATGTTGTTACTAGTTACTACCTCGTTTTGATATCTCTTACGCTTAACTCTGATATTGTTTTTTTATTGGTTTTAATACGACATAGTTCTCACGATTTATTAGTCATGGCGTTTCCTATTTAAAGAAATTGCGGCAAGTCGGCAACATTATACCGAAACATTTTTATTCCAAATGTATGGAAAATTAGAAGTCACAAAGATTGTAGATTACGTACGGAAGAACTGCATAAAATATTATTGTTATTCTCAGAAACGTTACCAATCGATACGTTATCTATGACCCTCACGATTCAACCATAATCACTAGCATTTTTGTGAATATTGCGGCTTTTGCATGGTTAATCTTTTTGATGAAACATACAAAACCTGCATTTTATTCCAAAAACCTATGGATTGTGGTTAATATGCAACGGTCCTGTATGTCGCTTACTGTCATTGTTGGTTCAAGTGTTTTGGTGGTGGTGCTTTCTCTTTCAGATGTACCTGTGCGCGGTGAGACTGCTTTATGTGCTCTGGGAAACGGTGGATGGCTCTAGGCATCTCTGATTAACAATGTTGTTTTGTCTCTTTCTTTTCAGATAGCGTCGTCTCGCTCGCCGGCGGATTCGACAACTGTTTTGTTAGGAGCTTTAGTTTAGAGGGCGATTTTCTGCAATTTCATGATAATGATGTCGTCTTTCGATATACCGATGCAACAATGCAAAAGTGAACATAATTTGGTCCTATTTTACTATTAATAACGTTATTATGCAATCCTCTAGTTGGTTGATCATCTTTGAACGATGTGTGTCTTAAAAAAATATTCTTCTAGATAGACATCGATTACTGTTTTTCTACTAATATTTGTTTTTGATACTTTCTTTTTTTGAGTAGGTGATCGGTATTCCTTTTTCAAAGAAAATGTAAAATTTTATCTCATATATTATTAAATATATGTAAAATTTTATCAAATATATCTAACTTAAGATTAGCCTTGCTTCTGTGAACTATTAACAAATTTATTGTTAATTTCACGTCTGATAGTAATGGTTCGAATTCATATGAAATCATACATATCACACGTACACAGTTAATTAAAGCATTATCTTTTATTGATTTCGTATCGCCATAAGAACTCTGCTTTTGTGCGTCAACTATTGAATTTTAGATGTCTATGACGTCATCCATAATGAACACTTAGTTTTCCTGAACAGGGCAAGGTCGTTTCGTATCGATGTCCAAATCTATTTGTAGAACTGATATAGGTGTCGTTCGTGTCACGTTTCCATCCACTTATCTCTCTGATAGTGGACGTAAACGTGTTTGTTAACGTTTTGCAGATATGATGAATTAAAAGTGTAAAAATGGAAAGGAAATTAACAAGAGAAGACTTTATGCGAAAGAGCTTCCGAGCTCCGAGAGTTTCGCCTGCTCGTGAACCTGAATCCGTCAATGGGGCACCGCCTCCTTCACCAGTGTCCTTGGCTATGCTCGAAAGAACTCCACAAAGAACCCAATATGAAGTTACAACATCGGGCATAGCTCCAAAACGCTTAGAGTTAAACAGAGCACACCCAATCCATCTCAAATCATTCCAAACTCCCGATCCTCCAGATGAAACAGCCCCAGTTCCTCCATCTGATGAAGTATTACTCAAACTCGAACGCCAAATCGGTGAAATGGAAAGGGGATTAGAAAGACAACAAAACGGAACTGTATCTATCGACGAAAGAGTTCGTTATGCGGAACACGAAAATCTTCTAAGAACTGGAGTATCGTCTGTTGGTGGTGGAGGATATCTGGCAGCAGATTCTGATACAGAACACGATGTGGTGCCTTTCAATAGAAATGAAACTACTAGGAGCAGTACTGGAGGAGCTACTCCGGTACCAAGACCAGCGACTAGACTGGCGAGAACCAATTCAGATACACAACAGCATTCCGTAGCAGCTACTGCTAGAATGCTCAGAAAATTGGCTGATGGAACACCTAAAGATGAAAAAACTAAGGTTATTTCGAGGAAAGCGATTCAAGCTCGAATGGAGAGGGTTAAAAACTCTGTGGTTGGGACGAAACATGAGCATAGAGTGTTAGCTGAACATAGGACTGATGCGGCGTCGCCTAGGACCCCTACATCGCCCGTATCACCGAGGTCTTCCACTCAGGTAAAAATATCGATTGTTTAACAGATTGTGTACGTCCTTTTAGCAGATAAGAATCGGTACTTTTTTAACAGATATTTCGATTTGAGGAATCATGATGACACATCGTTATCTATTTGCTCTTATCTGTTTATCTTTTCCACACGACAGAATCTAATTTAACGTGTAATCCCACCATTTTGGCTGCAGTTATGTATATTATCTGTAATTTCTGTCATCGTCATCTCAGCTGCAAGAATTCCAGCTACATAGGTTTTTCCCAAGGATTTTCAATACGACCGGTTGGCAGCGGCCTGCATCCAGCCCCTTTCTACAACCTTGGTCAGGTCGCCGTTTCTATCATAAATGTTATTTATAGGTATTGTTATACTATGATATATATTTCTAAACGTATGTACCGTAAACATTAGTGGAACAAAAAAAATAATATTATCTAAGCCAAGAGGCTTAAATCAACGACATTCACAAATGGAAAGGAACTATAGAAGAATTTATATGTTGCTAAAACAATATACTTTCAGGAAATTGAGCTTTTTGCACCAAGTTTAGGGGTGATAATCGCTCGCATGTCACAAATGTGATATCCTTTGACACGTTCGTCTCATTGTGGATGATGTAGGTCATATAATATTACATCTTGTGTTTCGCTTGAGACGTTCCAATTGGGGCGCGCTTTTAAGGTTTGGATCAGGAGAAACCTAACGCAATATTTAATGTGATAAAAAAATTCTGATGTGAGGTTAGAACCTATTGAATACCTAGCACAACTCTTCTATTTTACTAGTTTCTTTTACGGTATATTTCTTTCACTACGTATTCACTTTTTCTCGTCTCAATAATGGGAGTTACGTTGATTAGGCTAGCAATTGAACAAGGCTGGGCTCTGTCTACCCCGCAAGGGAGTAAGGCGTGATAGTATGTAGCATTTCTTTATAGGAGACTTGTTAACGACGCAAATGTTGGCAACATTTTTCTAAAATTTTCCTTTTTCGATTGTTTTATTTCCAATAATACGATTTCTAAGACATTACTAATGGCAGCCTGAACAAACTCTATTCCTAGTTAGCCAATCTGACCTCAATAAATTTTATAACAAGCTTAAGCAAAACTTTCAATCCCTGATCTATTAAGCTCTCGTCTGTTGGGTCTCTAGTGTATCCCCAGATTTACAACGAATTTCCCGGTTCCCGTCATATGAAGCTGGATTTAATATTCGGATGTTTGCAGATGTGTTTTACTTTACATGTATAGTTCTATATATTATACTTATATAGAGCGTAAAAACCAGGAAGAGAATTTATTTTGTAGGGACATTGAACTAGAAATTAATATTTGAATGAGAGAGACTGTGCGTAAAGAGAATGGTTATTTTTTCTGTTTCGCGGGCATTCTTGTTTTTCACGTATTACTGCGTAACAGAACATGACACTTAATTAAATAGGACAAATCCCTGAATCTATTGATGCTTTTGGTCTTTTGATGCCAGACTTAATACTTGGCTGGCACACCGGAGGTCCGGGGTTTAATTCCTGGTCAGGTCAAGATGGAAAATGATCTTTTTCAGATTAACTTTGGTCTTGGCCGTTTATCTATATATGTATGTAGTTGTTACAAAATATAGTATCGTTTAGATATAGTACCTATCCTATAACAAGACACGACTCTTGAACTTAATTCAATCTGTGTGATTTGTCCGTAGATTTTATTAATTTATATTTAGGGTTTTTATGCAACGTACGGTCTATTTACAGGGTCTAAGAATAAGATGCAAAAGATTAAATTTAATTTTTATTTACGTATGTTCAGTCAGACATGATGATAATTAGTCCTATATAAACTTGTGGCTTCCACGTATACCATAAAACAATATTAACGTTTCTACTGCACTTAAGTCTAGCTTAGTTTAAGTACTATAATTATACTGTTCTTGCTTTACGTACGTTCAGATTTGATGTTAATTTGTCTTATAGTTACCCGCGATTTCTACGTGTATCTTAAAAAATACTTTTCTACTAGTTTATTTCTACTGGTCTTTAAGTATAGTTTAGTTTAAGTACTATAATAAAACTATAGAATCCTTATAAACAGTAACATAAAACCTGTCTTAGTTATTATGTTATTTTGGTGTTTATAATAAAAGAGATAAGAGCGGTTTTCTCCCGAATATTCAAAGTAATCTTAACTAATGACAATCTTAAATCTAAGACTGTCTATCAGGCTATCTAGACAGTGACAGAACGAGACTTGAGAACTATTTTATCATCCAAGATGTCTTTGAGTATTCGGGCGTTGATTCCCCGTTGAAATTAATTTGCGGAAAGCAACATCAAACTCTTAATAAAAATAAAACAAATTATTTTTTCATTTTATTACTGGAAATGGTAGCAATTTAACGATGAGTCGATAAAATGTAGGAAATAAATCCCCACACAATAAGAAGAAGAATTCAACAGTTTATTCTTTGCTCAACCTTCGATCACCTATTTAGTAACTTATAGGTGATCGAAGGCTACGTTACAATAAGTCTATGTTTGAAACATGTGTTTAGTATACAATTGTACTTATTATGAATATTTTATTTTCAGGTAAGCTGCACGAATTGATACAGCAATGACGAGAAATATAGATAGATTGATAAGTGGGTGAGTATGGTTTCTAAGTTTTTAATTTAATGTAGGTATCTATTACAGCGATTTCATTTTGTATTAGTCCCAATTCCGAAAACATAACAATATGGTTACTTCAGTTCACAGAACAGGGAATGTGACTGTCGATCTCTCGCTGAATGATATTCTGTGCACCTGGGCTTCAAACATATTCTTTATTAACTATTTTTTAATGCATTGGTCTACAAAAGTTCCATAAGATATTTGAGTAAAAAGATGCAAAAAGAAAACGCTTACCTAAATGTACCTGTTCCGTCTTAACTTTTTTTGCCTAATTTAACATTCAAATGAGGTACCTGTTAGCAAATTCCTATTTTCGTGGACGCCGGCGTTTCAAGGCCGACGCGGACAGACAGACTGAATGACAATTAGGGCTAACTTTGTTTACATTAGTTTAGACATAGTTATCTAACAACTATTTAGATAAAATGTTAATTATCTAGTTCAACTTTACTCTAAATGAGTGGTCCAGCCCAAGTGTATTTTATACATAAAAACCTTCTTAGAATAATATTTTATACGATAGTGAATTTTCGTGTACTGTAATATAGTTAATTCAGACATAGTTGTTTATTATGCTTTTTTAAAGGATTTTCCGTCTGCAAAGTAAGTTACCATAAGATGAGTAAAAAGATGCAAAAAAAGACGGTCACCAAAGTAAACATGTTTCGTCTAAACTTTTTTTTGCCTAATTTAACATTCAAATGAGGTACCTGTTAGCAAATTCCTGTTTTTGTTGACTACTATGTTGGTTCAGACATAGTTGTTTGTAATGCTTTCTTAATGCATTGGTTTTTTTGTTTTTCGTGTGTGTAAGTGGCCAACACTGGTGTCAGATTCTTCAAACTGCCAGGCATCTGACAACAAAAAAACACAAACAATGCATTGGTCTAGAAAGTAAATTACCATAAGATAAAGATACAAAAAAAGACGGTTACCAAAGTAAACATGTTTCGTCTTAACTTTTTTTTGCCTAATTTAACATTCAAATGAGGTACCTGTTTGCAAATTCCTATTTTCGTGGACGCCGGCGTTTCAAGGCCGACGCGGACAGACAGACTGAATGACAATTAGGGCTAACTTTGTTTACATTAGTTTAGACATAGTTATCTAACAACTATTTAGATAGAATGTTAATTATCTAGTTCAACTTTACTCTAAATGAGTGGTCCAGCCCAAGTGTATTTTATACATAAAAACCTTCTTAGGATAATCTAACTTATTATAAATGCGAAAGTGAGTTTGTTTATTTGTTTGTTTGTTACGCTGTCACGCCGTATCTGCTGAACCGATCATCATGAAATTTTGCATACACATTGATTAGGGTATTGAGAAGGACATAGGCTATATATGACGCGGGCGAAGCCGCGGGTAACAGCTAGTATTTTATATGATAGTGAATTTTCGTGTACTCTAATAATAGTTAATTCAGACATAGTTGTTTCTTATGCTTTTTTAAAGGATTTTCCATCTGCAAAGTAAGTTACCATAAGATGAGTAAAAAGATGCAAAAAAAGACGGTCACCAAAGTAAACACGTTTCGTCTTAACTTTTTTTTGCCTAATTTAACATTCAAATGAGGTACCTGTTAGCAAATTCCTATTTTCGTGGACGCCGGCGTTTCAAGGCCGACGCGGACAGACAGACTGAATGACAATTAGGGCTAACTTTGTTTACATTAGTTTAGACATAGTTATCTTATAACTATTTAGATAAAATGTTAATTTTCTAGTTCAACTTTAATCTAAATGGGTGGTCCCGCCCAGCTGCGCCCGGGTGTGTTTCATGCACTAAAACTTTCCTGGAATGTTTTACATGTTAGTGAAAACCGCATCAAAAAAAAACCTAAATCTCATTTTTTTAATTGGCCATCTGCCTGCTGCCACCACTCCTTTTGTGTACTCGTATGCTTTATAATGTTAGTTCTTTCAATTTTAAAACAAGCGCTGTAGAAAAGGGACGCTTGTCAGCAATTTGTCATGTTCTAAGTCGTAAAAATTCGACACATTCTCTGTAGTAAGGTTAGCAATAAAAAATATCTGCTAAGGCCCGATATATTTTTTACTAACCGGTTGTTCATAAAAAAATATGCTTTTAAGAAAAGGAATCGATTTTTCATCAAAAATAAAAATTGCAATTAAGCGGTTCTTCATCAAACGAGATGCTGTAAAAAAAAACATTTTGAAATTCACAAAATCCATGTCCAAGTAATACTGCTGTTGTGAAAAAAAGCAACGTTCGGCGATCCCAAAGCGCTTTGGACCCGTCAATCATCGTTTGAGAGTTAAATTCAATATTACGGACTTCGCCAAGTATGAATATTTCGGAATATGCAATTTCTCTCTCTGCAAAGCGTGGATTTTTAGATATATCTACAGTATTATCTGTACAAATAAATCTATTTATCATCATTTTTGTTTGTTTTTCGTGTGTGTAAGTGGCCAACACTGGAGCCCAATCTCGAGCTGCCTAAAGGCATTTGACCTAGCTCAACGACTGCCACCAATGATGACAACCAACAGCTTAACGTGCCTTCCGAAGCACGGAGGAGTTCGAGATATTTCTGAGCTACTTGTGTTAACCCATCCAAGTGGGCCTTGAGTTGCTTTATATGCGTAAGCGCTTACAGCTCTAACGCCCACTACATCGAGCTCCTCATTCATCATCATCATAATTTAAGACGCTTTTTCGGTAGAGTGTACTTAATAATTCTCCTCTTCTCCCATTACGATTTGACAAGGAACGCAACGTTCGTACACTAGTGACCTGAAGCACTACTTGGCTTCTTGGTGTATGGCTTCACCGCGTCACTAACCGCGATTTACCCCGCTACAAGATATTTACATAATGTAACAGTACACGCAGCCAAGGTTGGCTACAATTACTGCAGCTAATATGTAATCTTTGCAAAAGACAATTATTGTATTTAATGCGATGTTAAGTCTCATCATAAGGTCTTTTGTAGTCTCCACCGCAGGAGCACGACCCTCTCTGTACTACCAGATCCTTATATTAGCCAGAGCAGACAGAGGATTTGGCCTACACTCTCCACGCTGGCCAGACGGGTTGGAGAGGTCCGATGCTTGTGTTTGCTAAGTCGCATTCTCCGACACCCACGGGAAGACTTGGAGTGGTACTATTCTACTCTGCCGGGAACCACACGGCCATATTAAGTCTCACTTACACTAATAACTCTATAAAGAGAAGAAATTGATTGTTTGTGTGTATTGAATAGGCTCCGAAACTTCTTTCTTAGTTCTTATACACACAATAGCAAATTTATCTGGGGGTCACATATGGTATAATTCCTGTCCTACCATCAAGTCTTATTGCTTATTCATAGCATCTAGTACAGTGCTTGTTACTTTCGAGACGAAGACCGAAGATAAAATGTAGGGTCAAAAGCATGATTAAGGCAAAAATTCGTATTTAAAAAATAATTCCAATAAATTATTACTAAGATATGTAAAAAATAGTCAGCTATAAATAATTATCCTCCCTCGCTTTGCGAAGAAAATACCCACATCATAGCTTCCCCAATAATCTCAATAAACAATTGACATTTCTGTCAAAACCTACCGCCATTATGCGACCTCTATCAACATTGTGACGTCATAATTCCCAAGTGTTTATGAAACATAAGCACCCCCATTCAAGCACGCTAGATTAACTGTGATATAAAACGACTGTTTTATTGTTTGTATGTTGCGAGTTTAGGGGGGAGATAAAAATGGCAGCTATTTTTAATTCGAATAGTAAAATTGGTAGGTGAATGACGAACATAGTAATATCCATTAAATATAAGATAGAGGAAGGAAATAAAATAAAAATAAAACAGACGTATTCTATACCGAGATTTTTATTGTCATTATTACATACTATTTGTGTAAGCTATATTTGCTAAAACGAAAAACTTTTTTGTTGAAGCATCAATTAATACGAAAATATAACTAAAACAGAAATAAAGTAAGTATATTTGATTTGATTGATATATTGTATAAAGTAAAACAATAACATATTTATTTATATTGCAATTAGTTCTCTACCATATAAATTTATCTGATTACCCAGGACATATTTATATAGATATTTTTATAGGTGTTTTATGCATTCACAGTGCCGATATACTCTTATTTAAATTAAGAAATAAGACATGGCAAAAATTCCACGCGGACAGGATATGATTCTGTGTCTTAGTTTTTATACAACTAAAGTCATACATAATATATTTATATACAGTTGATAAACTCGAGAATGCTAGAGATTCATATACGTAGGGCAGATAATCTCACTCAACCACGCTCCACTTAGCAACTCCAACACTCAGTTTTATTCGTTTAATCTAAGGTGCAGCTTGCAGAATTTCAGTTGCTTGCATCTGAATTTATATCGTCGAGAACCGAGGACATTCATGTAGAGTTGATAAACTCGACAATGCTAGAGATGCATATACATAGAGCAGATAATCTCACTCAACCACGCTTCACTTAACAACTCTAACACTCAGTTTTATATGCAAGAATGTCAACTCTCAACACACAGAGCAGATAATCACACTCAACCACGCTCCATTTAGCAACTCCAACACTCAGTTTTATTCGTTTAATCTAAGTTGCAGCGAGCAGAATTTCAGCTGCTAGCTTGCACCTGAATTTCTCACATTTTCCGCGCTAAGTGAAGACAGGAGAACGCTTAAAGTTTTTGGGGCAAATATTTGGGAACTGGGTTACAGCAAGAATTTTGTAGTTTTCAAAGAGGACTTGTACCGCACCCGGGATTTTACTTTAGTTAACGTCATCAAAAATACGTATGCTAATATTAAAATAAATAAATAAATATATACGGACAAATCACACAGATTGAGCTAGCCCCAAAGTAAGTACTTAAGAAAGACTTGTGTTATGGGATACTAACTCAACGATACTATATTTTATAACAAATACATATATAGATAAACATCCAAGACCCAGGTCAATCTGAAAAAGATCGTTTTCCATCATGACCTGACCGGGGATCGAACCCGGGACCCCCGTGTCGCAGGCTGGCGTGGTAACCGCTGCGCCACGGGGCTCGTCAACGGCATTCTTCATTTTCTACAGTTTGTAAAGTAGGTACCTTTATATTGATTGCTCTGGCTAATATATGGGTCTGGTAGAACACAGAGGGTCGTGCTCCTACAGTGGAGACTACGAAAGACCTGAAGAGATGAGATGTATGGTCGGCTTATGTGATTTATTTTTATGAATTAACGACGATGAATAAACATTAGCAACGATGAGGTCTAGGATGGTACACCAGTATATATCCAAGCATACATACAGCATTGTACCTTGTCCAGGATACATATCTCATAAACCGACCTATCTGATTTCTGATATTCGATATCCGGATATCCCGCATACTTGAATTGCGTATTAAGGATTCGCACGTGCCTACAGCCAGATATAGGCCATTGCGAATATTATGATTTGTTGCTCAGATATCACCTCTATTTTCGACCCCCGGCGTGAAAAGAGTGGTTTTATAAGTTTGATGTGTCGGTTTATATGTTTGTGTGTGCCTGTGGCATAGTATCATCCCAAACTGATGAACTGATTTTGATGCATACTATTAGGAGTGTTGTTAGCTGAATTTGAATTATTATATTAATGTTTCTTATTGATGGCTGTCAAAGGTTGCTATTTGAAAAAAATTAAAGAATTTGTCATTACTTAGAAGACAGAGCCGTGTAGCTCCCGGCAGAGTAGAATAGGACCACTCCAAGTCATCCCGTGGATGTCGTAAAAGGCGACTAAGGAAACACAAGCTAAACAAAGCTTATTAACATCAAAGATACCTCTCCAACCCGTCTGGCCAGCGTGGCGAGTGTAGGCCAAATCCTCTGACTACTCAGTCTAGTATATGGATCTGCTAGTACAGAGAGGGTCGTGCTCCTGCAGTGGAGACTAGAAAGACCTGATGATGATGAAGACAAAATCTTGAGTATCTTAAGTGATTCTCTTTTTCACGAGACTTCACCAAGGAACATAGGTGCCCACATAGATGTCCTACGGCTGAATTCTCAAAGGCATCTGTAAAATCGTTTACAAGTCTTATTCTGTCACTGTCTAAATAACCTAGCATGACGAAAGCAGTCTAAAATTTTAAATTGTCGTTAAGATTATTTTGAATATTCCGGGGTTAGATTATCAACTGTGACCGTGTTTTACGTTGACTAGGGACAAACTCGTGAAATAGCAACAGTATTTCTTCATGTAATCGTATTCCCTTGCATCTTACGATGATTGTATGCTACCATTACTGCTAAATTACTGTTATCTGCCCATTCTTGCTGAGGTAAGCTTCGTATTGAGGTTTATTGAGAAGAAATTGCATGGGATGCGACTTCATATAAACTAGCCATACTATATGACCTTGAAACTCATGTCATTTCTCTTAATATTCCAAGAAGCTACTTTTACATGTAAATTTTACAGGACGTCACACTAACTACAGCTACCCTTATTTTAAACGTCACAAAGTTGAATTTCAAACTAAACTTAAGTCTCCAGTGACGCAACGTCAAAAGCTAGGTAAATGCAATAAACATCACAAATTCAAATGCGACTCTAGCTCAAATTCGAACAAGTGAAAATCAACTTTAAGATACACCAGAATAGACTCAAATTATTTCGCTTGTGTATCTGTTGTTTATGACTGTATGAAGTCGAGGTGGTGGAATATAGGACGGGTGGAACTACCCCTTGGTTGTTCAGTCAGTACCGCGGCCAACGCCGGCTGGGACGGACGTACGGCCCGTCGCGATAGTGTTTACAAATTACAATGTTTTAGTGTGTATGTGTTGTTATGGCTAGGAAAAGGGTAAGGGTGATGTTTTTACGTCGGAAGTGTTATTAGTGTATAGTTTTTTACATAGGAAGTGCTATAGGGATGATTTATTAGGAGAAAATAAATTGTTTTACTTTAAAAACTATCACTGTAGGAAGCTAGTTAATTACTAGGTATATTTGGTTGTTAATTTGTTAAGTCTAGTGATATGTAGGAAATTCCTTGCCCAAAGGTCAGATGAAATGAACAAGGTCGCAGGAGGATAATTGAGGCAGGGAGCATCCAATCTGTCTTTTTGGGGGCTTGTTCACAGTTTTGAAAAACTTAGCTTTCACTTTTACTATCACTATAATAGACAATGCTGGACCACAATCAATGTTGAGTTTAGCTTGATATTTCAACGACTTAGCAGTCGCCATCATGATAATCATTATGCCAGATATTGACGCCTGCAATGTTTTCAAAATATCAGCTTAAATTCTCTTTATGAAAAACATATGTAGAGTTGGCTATTTATATGGCAATAATGAAATCCCTCTTCAAAAGGGATCACGAAGTAACTGAGTCATTGAAATTGTTGTGGCTATGTCAAACGGAATAATTGATACCTCTCTAAAGTTTGTTGGTAATCTAGTTAAACGATATTGAATTGATATTTCTTGTAAATTAAATTATGAAGTTGAATTATTATGTTATTATAAACCAGTTTGGATTATCCTCATTGAATACCAACTAATATTACTCGTATAAATGTGAGTTTGTTTGTTTGTTACGCTTTCACGCCGTATCTACTGAACCGATCATCATGAAATTTTGTATACACATTGGTTAGGGTACTGAGAAGGACATAGGCTATAAATTGAGCGGGCGAAGCCGTGGGTAACAGCTAGTATCATCATAAACTCTCTTTAACTTACTCAAGTATCTGTGAAGATGATTAATTACTGTTAGGAGATTCCACGTAAATGGCAAAATCGATTTCCCATCAAGAAAGTTTGATATAAAAATCAATGAAAGAAATTACAAATTATAATTTAATGTCACTAACTTTGGCCAAATCGAAATTGAAGAATATAATTTATCAATTCAAAATCAAATCACTTTTATCAGATAAAAACAAAGTTATTGGATTGTTTAAAGGAACTTCTAGAATTATGTTGACTACAATATTTGGATACAACAACTGACAATATTTGGAGAAAATAACAAACCACAGGTAACAATTGAATCGTCGAAATCGACAATGTCTTAACGCCTGCAACACGCCATCACTGAAGGCATTTCTTTCCTAGCTAATAAATAAATAATAAAATAAATATATACGGACAAATCACACAGATTAAACTAGCCCAGAAGTAAGTTCTTAAATAGGACTTGTGTTATGGGATACTAACTCAACGATACTGTATTTTATAACAAATACATTATATATAAAAATCCAAGACCAAGATCAATCTGAAAAAGATCATTTTTCATCTTGACCTGACCGGGGATCGAACCCGGGACCATCCGTGTCACAGACCGGCGGCGTGTTGACCGCTGCGCCACGGAGCTCGCCTGCTGTATTGAAATGTTTACTGTCGGGGACTCACTGGCTTGTATCTTTTGACTGATAAAGAAATAGAAGGATATTTCGAATCACTGGAAGAAATGAAGGCTTTTCAAACCATTTCATTAAATTAAAGAAATAACTAACAATAATTCGAAGAAAATAAACCAAATATTTATTAAATACCACGCGTCATTGAACACCTGCGCTCCTCCGACACTGGGGTTATTTCTTTCCTACCTTTGTTGGAATGTTGATTCTAAAACCGTTGAGAAGGTAGTGAATGCATTAAGATGACAACCAAGAAATAAGAATAAATAATAATTAAATAAATATATAGAGACTAATCGCACAAATTGAGCTTGCTTCTTCAGCGCACAATAAGTTGTGAACTTGTATCTTAGGATACTTACTCAAAGATACCATATTTTTTAAAAGATACTTATATATAGATATATAGATAAATATATAACAAAACTAACGAATCTTGAAAACATTTAATTTAAAAAGTAAAATAAAGGTCGTCTTTCAAATACGACACGTTAACACCTGCGCCGCGCCACCGGGGTCATTCCTACCCCTAAGCAGCCGCTATTCGCTCGTCAGTAATAACAATACGGCCTTGTTGTGTTTATTGCTATTTAACCCGCACCCCACGGTTATAAGTGAAATGAAGCAGTTGTGGGAAATATTATTGTATATTGAAGTATAGTATTCGATTTTTTGTGAGACGCAAATGTATGTAGTCTTCTAGAACTATTCAGTTGACCATCTATTAACTCTGTACATATCGAAAATATTTCTCGTAATTTTTGCTTAATATCTTTAAATATACAAATCTTTAAGTTCCGGACATATAAAATGCTGACAAATTAATGGATTATATTACGTCGGTATTCGTAAATGGAGTATCTTTGAATGCTTATTATTACCAGAGAGCAAAATTGAAATCTGGCTATTGGATTGAACTCTTTTATTAATGAAGTATTATATAAAGTCATTTAGCCTTTAGCTTTAGTAGTAAAATCTCCCAAATAGCCATTTCTCTTTCTGGCATTATCTTATTGCAGTATCTCCATGGCAGTCGTGAGTTTCAGACACATATACAAAGCTAACGGTAAAACCGGTGGGCAAACCTGCAGCTTTTTCATTGTTTAGATTGACATTCAAATGCGGTTCTCCAGCTAGCTTATGATGAAAAACGATCTATTTCAGATTGACCTGGGTCCAGATTGCTTCTTTACATTAAACTCGTGCAGCTTCATAAAAAACTTATACTTTTTGTTTTAATTGAACGGGTAGATGAGAAAACGAACCACCTAATGGTAAGTGTTTTCATCGCCCATCGGGACATCTGCAACATCAGAAATGTAAACAGAGTGCTGCCAGCCTTTTAAATAGGAATTAACCGACTAGAAGTAACCCAGGTCTTAACTTCGAGAAAAAAAGTGAAACGAAGCTCGGTCCTTATCTTACATACTCATTTACGTAATGTTTTCTTTATTTATTTCTATTTGTAAACAAGAAACATCTCATCATTAATAAGAGTATATAAGAAACATCTTTCATTGTAAGAATGAACTCTAGTGCTCCATTCAATGCCAGCCCAAAGATAACACAATAGTCTATCGATGCATCAAAAGCATTGTTGCACATTCAATGTCATCGGCTTACAATGCACACACGGTTTGCGATGAAAGGGCGGAAAAGTCGATGTATCGTTATTTTATGGAGGATCAGCCGATATGGCATAAGGCTGGGTAATAGATCAGATCGAGGGAACCGATATTTTTATTTGTAAAAGAATATTTAATACACCTACGTCGATGGCGTTATTGTAAATTCAATTAAATTTTTTATTTGCATAATGTGGTTTATAATTGTTAAATTTTGAATAGCACCAACACATTCCTTATTCAGTCAGGCATGCAATATTTTCTGTCACTTAAAATATAATTAAATAAGTCACAATACTAATTATTACACTTCTAAAATTACATTCTTTGTTTATCAATAGGTGGCGAAGAGTTAGATTCAGTATAGTTTTAGTTACTTTTTATTATGATTGTCGTAGAAAAAGAAAGAATTATGTTTGCTATTTCGCTTGAAAATACTGAATTTTAACTGTTTTGAACACATAGTCATGAAATAATTAAGTACAAAATCGTGAACCTCAAATCATTCACAAAACCATTCCCATCGTTCTATTTCCGTGACATTCCTCATTGAATCGCGAGATTGAAAAATAATCGGAATTTTTCGCGAGCCAGGAAATGAGTAATTAATTTTTCCTCACACTAATAAGAAATATTTACAAACAAATATGAGAAGTATTTCTAAAATTCACTTCCTTAGTTTCTGTGCCAAAAACGGAAACGACTTTATTTTAAATAAATGGTTCTACTAATAGTTTAAATAATTTGATGATTGAGTCAAGCTAGTTAAAGAAATTATTTATAACACTAGTGTTTCATTACTATCTTTATTCTATATTTTAAGGTTCGGAATGTTGTCATCATCAGGTCCGTTGTTAAGCTTCTCTAGATATCTTTAAGATTAAAAAAATTATATCTGTTTTGGTCACTGTTTCGTACAGACAGGAGAAAAGGAAAAATAATGAGGGAGCCAGTTTTATTGATTTACTTGATTACCATTTGGAGAAACCCGACGCCAGTCAGCCCATTTACCATCTTTTGACAACAATGGTGTCCAATGTTGTGATGGTCACTTCAACATCAATTACGGTTTGATAAGAATAAGAGAGTCAAAGGATATTGATCAAAAGTTAGAAAATAGGCCTGCAGGTGTTGACCACTAAACTGCATAAAAATCCGAAGTTAGTAAATGTTACTTTTAAGCATAGCATAATAATCAATCACCAATCTTAAATAACAATTCTGTGGAAAATTTGACGCAAATCGTGGTGTTATTCCGTTTCAAAATACCAAACCAGAGCCAACAATAAGCAAAGTACATGAATAATTTTAAACAGGAGTGCAATTGCCGTATCATCCAAGTTCAGGAATTACTTTTTTTAGGGTTCTGTACCCAAAGCACAGAATTAAATATAGTACTCGCCAAGAAAGCGTAAAAACGGAATCCTCATCTGACCGTCCAAGGATGACAGAAGGACCAAGGTCATCGATTCCGTCAGTGGGCTGGCCATATTAGCCGCAGAACCGATAACCGTTGGGGCAAACGAGTTCTTGAGTGGAGACCGGGTCTCGGCAAACGTAGTGTAGGACGTCCTCAGGCACGGTGGAATGATGATTTGCGCAAGATGGCTGGCAGAAGCTGGATGCGACCAGCCGAAGATAGATATCGATGGCGTGCAATTGGGGAGGCCTATGTCCAGCAGTGGACGAGTATAGGCTGATGATGATGATATTTGCAGAGAATATGTATATTGCCGCTAGAATAGCATAAATTGAAACAAAATTATTCATTGAGATGATCAGATGCTAAACGTGGCCATTTTTGCCGGTAATTAGTAATTCTTTTAATATGAAATGTTGATAATGATGAAAAGTTATATCAAAATACCACAAATAGTTTACTACCGAAGTACTGAATAGTTTTTCAATTTGATCTGATTTAGGAAAAGAATAAAATGACGGGTGGCGATGTAAGCCTAAGGTTAGTTTTACAAAAACTGCTATCGGCTTCTATGTAGTTTAGTGATCAACACCTGCAGGCCGTTTTCTGAATAAACGTTTATTTTTTTTTGTTTTTGAATATGTTCTTAAGGCATTTTTTTGTAGTTAACTATTTTGTGGTGGTACGGAACGCCTCGTGAGCGATTCCAACTCGCACTTGGCCGAATTTTGTTTAAGTTGGCACCCGTGGAGGCTCGATACGAACCCCCAGTTTTGGCTCCGAGTCAGAGATAAGTGAATTGCGGGCCGAATACAGCCGAAGAAGGGTGCTGGCAGTAGCCAATTATTATGGATTGGATAGGCCTTTGATATGGAGATCGCTTTAGGTATTTTAATAGATGGAATTGCATATTTTATGTTGAATATATCTGGGAATAAAGCCGGTATTAATGAGGGGATTAATACTGGTCTCCTGATTGTTTTATGTTAACTTTTGCTTCATAAACAACATTTCGATATCATCAGGTGTTTTTTAGTTTCCACTGCAGGAGCATGAACCCTCTGTACTACCATAGCCATATATTAGCCAGAGCAGTCAGGATTTCACCCCCTTAGGAGTTGAATATCAAAAAATCCTTTTATATAGGCTCCGAAACCAACCGGTTTTCAAAATTCTTTCACCTATTAGTAAGCTAATTTATCTGTGAGTGACATAGGTTATAATTTAAGCGGATGAAGTCGCGGGAAAAATGCTAGCATAGATTAATAATGTATTGAAAAACTAGTGTTATAACAAAGTCGTCGGAAAATTGCTAGTAGTAATAATTAAAAAATATTTTCTAAAAATCTGACCGGTACCTAAGTTGATAATATTCAAGGCTTGGGGAATCTCAGCGAAGCAGCATAACCCTTTTAAGTTCTGCGTAATAGGATAATTAGATTGTGACGTTCCACCGGTATCGATCGCGTTGACCCGCGGAAACTAGACTATCTAGCTTTCGAACATGTTGGGCAATGTCTCTGTAGGGACACAATATGACCAGTTAGCATTATTTTGTAATGTTTTCGGTTTTTCATCATCATCATCATCAGGTCTTTATTAGTCTCCACTGCAGGAGCACGACCCTCTCTTTTAACTGTTCACGTTTTTGTTTTTAACAACCAAAATTTTGCGACACTCGTCATTCGTCCTCTGCCCTTGTACATTGCAATACGTGTGTGTTCCTACATAGCTCCCCTCTCCAACCCGTCTGGCCAGCGTGGAGAGTGAAGGCCAAATCCTCTAACTGCTCTGGCTAATATTTGGCTCTGGTAGAACAGAGAGGGTCGTGCGCCTGCAGTGGGGACTAAAGGGGACCTGGTGATGATGATGATGAATAGGTTCTGAAACTACTATGACCAGCATGCTCGATGGCCGTCCTTTATAAAAAAATAATAATATGCTCGTTTCTGTTGTAGTGACCTCTAGCTGCTGTGCCCCTTACTCCGTATGTCATAATAATAAATATAAATATATACGGATAAATCACACAGATTGAGCTAGCCCCAAAGTAAGTTCTAATGAAAGACTTGTTTTATGGGATACTAACTCAACGATACTATATTTTATAACAAATACATATATAGATAAACATCCAAGACCCAGGTCAATCTGAAAAAGATCATTTTCCATCTTGACCTGACCGGGGATCGAACCCGGGACCATCCGTGTCGCAGGCAGGCGTGATGACCGCTGCGCCACGGAGCTCGTCAATATGAATAATGACGTGATATTATATTTCATTACGTTATTATATATATGTTGTATATTTAATTAAACAAAATGGTAAATTCTCCCGACAAACTTTATAATTACCCGCCAGGTATTTCCCAGGGCCGGCTTAATGGGTAGTTTTTGCCGACCGTCCCTGGCAAAGAAATGTTTCCAACGAATTAAACTTTGCCCCGTCCTGTAGTTTTTACCCAAAACAAAGATCGCCGTGATTAGGGTGAGTAAAATTGCCAGACTTGCTAGAGCGAATTTTTGGGAAAAAAATAAAATAGTTTGAGATCGTAATTTGGAGGACATGGTTAACAAAATCACTAGCTATTTCGCGAATTTGTCCGTCTTTAAACAATGGAATGATGAGTAAGTACTCATCATTCCCAATATCTTTGTAACTGCAAATAAAAAAATACTTCCCTCCCTCCAAGTAACCCCGACGTGGACACAATAAAAACTTGTTCAACCCTCCCGATGTTAATTGTTTACGGATAAGCCGCCGAGGGTAAAAGGCCCCGTTAGCTTGAATTAAAAGTAGTAAATTATGGTCTTGTAATTTATTTGACTTATTTATTAGACAGATAGATTAAAACTCTCCAACCCATCTGACCAGCGTGGAGAGTGTAGGCCAAATCCTCTAACTGCTCTGGCTAATATTTGGCTCTGGTAGTACAGAGAGGGTCGTGCGCCTGCAGTGGGGACTAAAGGGGACCTGGTGATGATGATGATGATGATGAATAGGTTCTGACTGCTCCGGCTAATATATGTCCAGTAAACCAATTGGTAACCATGTCTTATTGTAATTACTCAAATTGTAAATCTTTTCGAGATAAGTGTATTCGGTTCAAACCAAAAGTAGCAAATTTTTACAAATCTGGTGAAAATTATTTTTAGTTTCACTAAGGAGACAGCAAAAAGTAAATCTACGAAAAACACGCTATCTACAAACGAACGTTTAGTTCAGTCATGTTTACGTAAATGAATTTCGAATAAAAATAACTTCTGAGTTTTGTAGATAAGAGTTGAAACGCATAATCCTATTTGAACACAAAAGGGTGAGTTTGCATTTTGATAAGCTTTTAGGGGCTTCGTGCTTTTATTAAAATTCAAAAGCGATGATTTTGAATACGCACATAACCAATAAGATTTTATGAATGATAGAAGTTTTAGGAATTGTGTAGAGTGTATAGCGATAGTCAAAGAGTAGAAGCATACATAACATTATATAAACAAAGCATGAATTTTGTACCTAACAGAAGCATAAGTTGTTTAACTCAAAGAATATAGTTTCTTAGGACGTCAAACAAAAGAACAAGATGTGCAGACGACTTCACGGCACATGATCAAAATTGGCAAATCATCGCCAAGGATAGAGAGCTATGGCGGATTAGAGGGGAGGCCTTTGCCCAGAATTGGGACACTATTGGCTAATAAAAAAAAACGACGTCAAAATTATCCCCTCAAGTGTGGACTAGCAATCCACCCCGGCTTTGCTTTGCTATATGGCTAGCCTTTGGCACTAATGGATAACGTACACATCCAAAGATGAATGAATTTTTTAAATCGTTCCTGTAGTTCCTGAGATTAGGGCGTTCAACTAAACAAACAAATAAACTCTTCAGTTTTACAATATTAGTATAGATTCGTATAGATATATTAGAGAGATGGTCAATAGAATCAAAAACACTCAAGTGATTTTAGTTATTTGTCTCCACTCTTAGATTTAGTGATGCGTTAGTGTACATATAGTGATACGTCAAAAAACCTTATCGAACAGAAATGACTTGCCACGTTGAAGGAATGTGTAGCGAAATTGATGGAATTGGAATCGCGTGAAGATGGGCGTCAAAGGCAGATATTTGGTGAATATTACTTTATTCTCGTGTTAGTTTAGATTGGATGTGTTCGTGATGTCTAAGGAGTATGGCTGCTTTCTCTCAATTGCTTCTTGCTCTCCCTCATCATCATCAACAGGTCTTTTTTTAGTCTCCACTGCTGGAGCATGACCCTCTCTGTACCACCAGAGCCATATATTAGTCAGAGTAGTCAGAGGATTTGGCTTACACTCTCCACGCTGGCTTGACGGGTTGGAGACGTCTCTTTGATGTTTCTGAGCTTGTGTTTTCTAAGTCGCCTTCTACGACATCGGAAACACAAGCTTAGAAACGGGTTGGAGAGGTGTCATTGATGTTTATAAGCTTTGTTTAGCTAGTTTCCTAAGTCGCCATCTACGACATCCACGGTAAGACTTGGAGTGGTCCTATTCTACTCTGCCGGGAACCACACGGCATCCTGCTCCACCTAGTTTGCCGTAAATGCAACTCATAAGAGAAAGTTTATGAGCAACATCTGCGTTTTTCAAATACCAATTCTCTCATTGGCCGATTTGGTCTTGCATGAAGCGATATTATCTATATGGAATATCCTTACTCCTTAAATGTCGATCTGTATGCATGCAAAACTGGTTTCAAAATCGACTTTAAAGTGTGTGCTCAAAATTGGACATTATGAATTTTAGCGCGTGCCTTTTGGTGTTAAATGTTGTTCTTCTTTGGTGTTACTTTATTGGTAAAGAGTGTTGATGTTGCATGTTTTTGTTGTGTGTTTGAATGTCGTACCATAGATATTATAGTTTTTACTAAAATAGATTTCTCATCCGGTACCACGCGCTCTGGCAAGCTTAGTCCCAAAGGTCATCGTTAGATGGCAGTAAGACCACCTAGTTGCTCAGTATTGGGTGAGAAAGGGGTTTGACTATCGAATAGATAAAAATAAGAAGAAGGACCTTTGCTAATCAATAGAAAAGCCAAAAAAAATATCCCGTCCATCAGGTGTTTTTTAGTCTCCACTGCAGGAGCAAGACCCTCTCTGTACTACCACAGCAATATATTAGCCAGAGTAGTCAGAGGATTTGGCCTACCTTCTCCACGCTGGCCAGACGGGTTGGAGTGGTCTTTTTGATGTTTGTAAGCTTTGTTTAGCTTGTGTTTCCTAAGTCGCCTTTTACGACATCCACGGGAAGACTTGGAGTGGTCCTATTCTACTCTGCCGGGAACCACACAGCAATCAATAGAAAAGCGTAAAAATATATATAACGCATTTATTTACAAAATGAAAATGTAATCTAATTAAATAAAATTGTCAAAAATGCTTTTAATCGCCAGTTTATGTTTCTAAATTATATTAATGTTACACGCAGCGCCCTCTATATATAGCTACAGCGCAACTCTAGTTTATATGAAACGTGAAAACATCAAAGATTATTAACACTGTGGTCATACTAAAATCTGATGATTGATTTGCTAATGAAGAGCATGGCATTTTATATGGAGCTTTAGAAGTTGATTTGATTAGTAATCCTAGTTATATATCATCATCATCAGGTCTTTCTAGTCTCCACTGCAGGAGCACGACCCTCTCTGTACTACCAGAGCCATATATTATATAACACATTTACGAGTAATAAATTTTAGTGGATATATAATAATACGACATCCTTCTGTACCAAAAGATAAGACTGCAGGTTCTTAATGTATCTCTGGGGAACCCTAAGCTGAGATACGTAAGCTCAAGCAGAAATGAGGAGGGTTCGACAGCGAACTAATGTAGTGGAATGTTTCATCAGTTTCTGGTATATGCTATACGTATGTTGATATCATATCGGGACGTGGAAGATTCTTCAATATTGGTGGAATTTACTTCAATATTTCTCTTAAGTCTTTTCACATGATTAAAAAGCTCTTTCTTTTCTTATTGTAACATCCGTTTTTCTTAAGGTTTAATGCGCTTATGATAAATGTATGTACAAGAATCAGTTTTAAGAACTCTGATTCGTACGACGGGCCGGAGGATTCTAACAATTTTCGTTTTGTGTGATTAGAATCACTAATTCTAATCACACAAAACAAAAATGGTTAGAATCCCCATTTGCCCACTAACCGCTTCTATATTGATGACTGATGATGTCACATAAGGGTTTCCATTTCCTCAGGATTTGTAATTTTTTAAGCGAAAGACCAGCAGTGACAGTCAGTAACTTACGCAAGAGTTATCTTTGGTTGTTAACGGATTTCGGTTGCTAAGATGGCGACATATTCATATCACATTTCTACCTATAGGGTGCTCACCAATGTGCCGTTATTGTTGTTTTTCGTGTAAGTGTTCAACACTGGTGTCAGATATTCAACCTGCCTTAGGCATCTGCCTGATCCCTTGATGAAGTTTTCATGTCGCCTATTTACGAATTTTGTATCAATATATAAATAAAATCAAAAAATTTCTCTCAGAGTTTACTGATAATAAATTGGATTTTTTGTGAAAAAGAATGGGAAAACATATAACGAAAAGCAAGAATGTTTCGTTTAATCTGTCTACCTGTGTAAATAAAATGGCGACAGCATTCCAAGGGCGAGGTGTGGTTTCATAAGGGCGCGTGTGGGTGCTATTTTTAGATTGGGGTTGGGTCCCACTGTGAGCGAAGAGAGGAATTGTAAACCGCTGTTAGCTTCAACTGTTTCCCCTTCGATGCAACAATCGTTTTTCTTTAACTCGATAACATTTTTACTAGACTTGCAGGCCTTGCAGCACATTTTTTCCTCATATTTTTGTTGACTAATTATTGCATTGTTGTTGGGTCCCAGTGAGAGCGAAGAGATAACCTGTGATCCTATATTGAATAGGCAATCATATTTTTGCACATTACTCTACGATTTTGGAATAACATAGAGACCGTCACAGAATAACATAGATACATCATACTTGTTCATGTCTTTACTAGCGAGGGATGTCTTCGAGCAAACTATACGAAAGCTTCCTATCAAGTATTGTTGACGAACCAAAGTTTTGGAGAGCATTTAAGGGCGTACCCTAGCAGTATTTTTTCAGTATGTTTTCCATACAAATGTATTCCTCTATTTTCTCGCTGAAAACTGCTTCTAGAGGCACAATTCTTTTTTCATAAAATCTAGTACTAAAATAAGTATGGCCCTATGTTTTTATTGGATACGCTCTTAAAGTACGAAACAGTCATATATTGCAATGCTAGGTAGTAGCGTTTATATAGCACCCGCTCGTTGTCACACCATACATTTAATATCAGGTCGAAAGATGCCTCCGTTTTAGTTTTCCTTGGAGAAAATTTCGCCCGATGTCACGTACTCGGAAGGTCGTTGACTTCGCGAAATCAGATCCCTTTATAAAACACTAAGACGATTAGGAGAGACTAGAGCCTTTTGTCAACTGTACAGTCTGAACGTTATTTTTCTTGGAGTAACTGAATAAGATAAGGTTTCCTTCTTAGTCTAAAGCTGTTCACTGCTGCTGCCTATGACTATGGCTGTAGAGGATTAGTGTGGTAAGTACCCAGACTTGTATAGTTAGTATCTAATTCTTTTCGATATCGATTCTATTTTTACCCCATCGTTGGTCCCATTTTAGATCGAAAAACACGCGGCCACATTGTATTGCGCCCTTTGATTATATAACGATTGCACCTATCGTCACAATAAATAAGGAAGGGTTTCACAGTGACATGTAAAAAACAATAAATCATAGTTCGCTAGATGGGCATTGATAAAAAGGCAAATATCAATGCAATCGGTGACAAAATTTGCCTTATTCGACACTTGACTTGCATCAACGCCATCAAGTGAGTAAAAAAGATATCATTGTTTTTTTAAATGTCTTTGAAAACCCATCAAAAGGAATAGGGAAGACTTCCCTATTCCTTTTGATGGGTTTACCTACTTTTCTACCGACTTCAATGAGGCTACAGTTCAAGCCCAATGGCTGGTGGAAATATATATTTTAAATGTGAATCATTTACACGATTAAAAGATTAAAAGCAATAAATGCCCTTTAGGAGGACGTGCCTCATATGGCAGTAAGAGGAAGAGGCTCAGAGTGGCTCTCGGAAACAAATGGTAGGCTCTTAGTAACGATGATTGATGTGATTCCCGGCTCACTTACGTACTTTAAGTGAGAGATTCGCGATTTTGTATTTTTATGGACTTGCTGTTCAAAAACAAGGCAACTTAGATCTCAAACGAAAAAACGAATGGTTCAAAAATAAGACTCCAGAATTAGAGAACTGCTGAGTACGCCACTAGCGTCGAGTAATAATAGCCCTACATTAATTCTAAATCTCGGAATTTTTTTATTTAAATGTGAATCATTGACACGATTCAAAGATTGAAAGCAATAAATTACACAAGGACGTGCCTCATATGGCATTAAGAGGAAGAGGCTCGGAGTGGCTCTCGGAAACAAATGGGAGGCTCTAAGTAACGATGATTGATGTGACTCCCGGCTTACTTACGCACTTAAAGTGAGAGATCCGCGATTTTGTATTTTATATGGAATTACTGTAAAAAAAAACACGGCTTTAATCTTAAGCGCTAGAAGTCATACGAATGGTTCAAAAATTAATATCTAGATTTAGAAAAACTGCAAATAACTCCACTTGCTGTAAGGAATAGTTGTCCTACATTAATTTTAAACCTTAGTAGGAGAAGGAGACTGAGAGTGGCTTCCAGCAACAAATGGGAGGCTCTAAGTAACGATGATTGATGTGATTCCCGGCTTACTTAAAATGAGAGATCCGCGATTTTGTATTTTCGCTTTAAATTTAGATCTTATTCCAAATCCAAAGCGCTTTAACTAGATGTCGAGAAGCGAGACGGTATGACAAAAGAAAAAAATTGTTGCCGATCAATGACGAACATATAATGAATCATATAAGGGTTACATGATTAGTAATGAGTATAGTAGACCTACTACACAATATATGAGTAGGCATACACTTTATAGACTTCTGAGATCTTATTCCAGATCCTAAGCGCTTTAACTAGACTTATATGCTAAGGGGAAGGCATGAGCAATTTTTGGTGAATCCTGAAAGACGTTCCAATTCCCAAATAATGGTCGAGCGAGATTGTCTTTCCACGAATCTTATAGAAGTCATACGAATGGTTCAATAATGAAACTCCAGATTTAGAAAACTGCTTAGGTACTACGCCAATACCCTTTATCAGCTGTTTCACTAGTCGCTGAGTAAAAGTCTTCCTAAATTAATACTTGATCGCAGTAATAGGAAGAGGCTCAGAATGGCTTCCAGAAACAAATGGAGGCTCTTAGTAACGATGATTGATGTGACTCCCGGCTCGGTTACGCAGATAATTAAAATAAGAGATCCGCCATTTAGAATTGTACACTGAACCTACTATACAAAAGCAAGGATTGGGAGAGTTAGGCCTTATTCCAGATCCCGAGCGTTTTAATTAGACTTATATGATAAAAGGAATAGACATGAGCAATTATTGCTTAATCCTGGAAGAAAATAACGCGCTGACAGCGCCGTCCTTTTCCTAAATCATGGCGAAGCTATTGTCTTTCCACGAATCCCTATAAGTATGACTTCTTCGAATGGTTAAAAAATTAGACTCCAGATTTAGAAAACTGCTGACGCCACGAGCGTTGGGTAATAGTCGTTATAAATTTTTGATAACCATACTATATTGATTAGTGCTTCTATTGTATAGTACCTACTATATATGCTCGGAGCACAATACTATGTGACGAGACCTAAATTATTCTAAATTGCCTAGTATTTATACATATATCCTCCGAGAATAATACTTTGTGATGTGACTAACTATTCGAAATTGCTCTATACAATTACCACAATTACCCTGTTTCATACCCACTAGAGCCACGCATCTTGATCACTTTGCGGTTTGCAGACATATAGTAACTTCCATTTAAAAGGGCCCGTGGAGGTCACTGCCCCGCAAATCGCTAGGGATCTGAGTGTCATAGCTCTACCTTAAAAACGGGCGAATATCTGAAGGCGATTTAGCAACCGGTCACTATTTTGTTACCGTTTTTCAGCTTAACGCCTACCTGATTGTGGCATGGCCTTTGAGTCGTATGGCCTTAGACCCTGTCTACCCCGTTAGACATAAGACGTGACTAGTATGTAAATGTTATTTTAGCTGTAAGATTACCCTATTTTCTTGCCTTGCATTTCGCTCATTTTGCGGTTTGCAGCCATATAGCAAGTTCCTCTTAGAAGGGCCCGTGGAGGTCACTGCCCCGCGATTCACGAGGGTCTGACTGAGTTTCATAGTGTCCGTAAAAACGAATTATGGCTTTACTTCAGGGAGCTTACATAATATAGAAAGATACGGTTATTGAATTGTGCTACGTGCTTGGGTTGGTAAAAATTTGGCTAGTGTTTTTAGGAACAGTACGTCTTACATATGAATTATAATTCTATCTGTAATGACTTGTAATGAGTGAGGTAAATGGAGAGGTCAGAGCTTAACAACTCATGGGATACTATTTCCATTGATATTATAATTCTATAGGAATAGATATCTCAACCGAAGGCGCGCTCTAGCTAACGCTCTGGATGAGGTTGAAACATGTCGGCCAGTAGCTGACTATTTATGTCAATAAATAATCCATTGTTACATATTTTAATAATTTTTTGACCTGCCTACGTCAGGAATCTGGATGAATCGAATCAAAATAACTTTAAAGTTTAACGATATAAAATAAAATACTAATGGCCTGAACATATAATTTCCTTGCACTTTATGGCCTATTAAAAGTTTCATTTTAAGAGGCCCACTTTCAAAAATCTGTGATTTCAAAAAAGTTAAACGACGAACTTTTAATAAAAAGTCATATCAAAATATTTCATCGGCAACTTTCGGGTTTGCACGGGAAATTTAAAAAGTTTTGGGCTCCGTCGCCATATTGTAAACTGATGGTCGTGTCAGAAATATGGGATGCGAAAGTGAATTTTAGAACAAAGATTTTAAACCGTAGTTGTTTTTTATGACTCAATTGAGTACGTTTGAAAGTCTAGGATACTTCCAAAGTCGTAAAATGTGCCCCTTTAACTTTTAGAATAAGAGTATAAAATCAAGAAAAATATATGTGCTGAAGAAATCAATGAAAACTTTTAACGAGAATTGGTTTGAGCTACAGTCAGCAGTTTTTGGGATAGTGCATTTTCATAAAGCGCAAATATGTCTTTGTCAATTATAAAAACACTATAGAAAACAAAGTAATTTGTTACGGGCAAATCCATCTCACAATTGGCCACTTTTTTCTTATTGGCATTGGCATGCAATGTCAAAAGAATAAACTAGTTAACAAAATCAATTTTTTTTTATAATATGTTATATACGAGCAAGTGGGTCACCTGATGCTTATGATGGTAAGTGATCGCCGCTGCCCATAGACAACTGCAACACAATTAATAAGCCTATTTAGAAATAACATCGTCATGTTTCAAAAAAGTCTGTTAAAAAGTAAACAGGCCGCACCCTAAGGCGCTAGGCAAGCGTACACACACATATTGACTTGACACACCTTCATTTGACGTGCACAAGGTTACATATGCTTTTACTCATGAGAAAATTGCCTGAATATGTTGCGGTTCTGAAACCTCGAGCTTGTCCCAAATAAGCCTCTTTTGAAATAACGTCGTAACGTTTTAAAGAGTGTTCAAAAAGAAACAGGCCGCACCCTAAGGCGCTAGGCGAGCGTACACACACATATTGACTTAATACACCTTCATCTGACGTGCACAAAGTCATATATTTGTCGTGTGTGCTTTTATTCATGAGAAAACTGCCAGAATGTGTTTCAATCATGAAAACTCACGCCTGTCCCAAATAAGCCTTTTTAGGAAGGCGTGACTACGGGCTTCCCAAAGAGGTTTTAAGTAGGTCCGTTCAAAAGGAAACGGGCCAGGCCAAAACACACCTTAAAGCGCACTAAGAAAATACACATGTTGTCTTGAAATAACTTTTTTTTGACAAAGACAAGGTCATACATTTGTATTATGCTTGTAGTCGAGAGAAAACTGCCTGAATGTGTTTCTGTCCTGAAAACACGAGCGTGTGTTTTAAAGAAGTCAGGAAATAGGATACTTAATACTTACTTACTTACTTACTTAGGATAGAAATAGGCCTCGTACTAAAGCGTTAGACGAGCTTACACATATTGACTTGACATACTTTCATTTGACGGGCACAAGGTCACACATGTGTCATTTATGCTTTTACTCATGAGAAAACGCCCGAGTGTGTTATCCTGAAAACTCGCGCGTGTCCCAAATAAGCCTCTTTAGGAAGCGTTACTACGTGCTTCCAAAGAGGTTTTAAGAAGTCTACTGTCAAAAAGAAACAGGCCAGGCCGAGGCTTTCCTGTAAGCACACTACTAGAGTAAATACTTCGAGCAACACGGCTTCTAAGGAAGCCGTGTTGCTCGAAGAGTACACATGTTGACTTGAAATACCTTTATTTGACAAAGACACGGTTATTTAGGAGTCGCCTGGAAGCGCGTGTCTCCATACAAACGGAAAAAGGGAATTGTGGCAATATTTGATAATTTTGGAGTAAAATTAAGCATTTAATCAATTAATCTCATTATAATCTACGTAACGTTCTTATACAGCTTGGTTAAAATACCAATAGTTTGAGAATTACAAGCCTTTTCAAATTTGTATGAAAATCTGGAGAGGCGTATAATTCTTAAACATTTGATAATTTAACCAAACTGTATAGGAACGTACGTAGATTATAATGAGATTTGATTGGATGCTTAATTTTGCCCTATAATTATGAAATATTGCCACAATTCCCGTGCACATGCGCGTGCAGGTGACTCTTAAGTCAGGAGAAAACTGACGCCCGCTCGTGATTTTAGGACAGAAACGCATTCAGTTTATGTCCTGAAAACACGAGCGGGCGCTTTCAAGAAGTCTGTCAGGAAATAGGCCTCATACTAAGGCGTTAGACGAGCTTAACATATTGACTTGACACACTTTCATTTGACGAGTACAACGTCATTAACAATGTGTATTTAATTCTTGTAGTCGAGAAAATACTGCCTGTCTGTAGTATAATACGAAACACGAGCTTCTAAGCCTCTTGAGGATGACCCCAGGGTCCAAAGCTCAAAGTAGGGTCCAACCCAGGATGGAATCATGTCGAGGAACATCAACGTCGAGTGACAACCCTGAAATTCAGGAATGAGAGCATAACTAGTTATTTGGCTACATCTCGACGCCTTTTACTTTTACCGCCTGCATTTCCGCAATCTTGGAATGTCGGTTCCTTCCTATTGTAGAATTATACTATAATTATATGTCGCTTCATAAAATCGGAGTGATATTTATGCCTGAAACGAAACTTTACGTCATTCTATTTATTTAAAACGTTAACTGCCTTGGTATGAGGTACCTGGATCTCACAACGATTTACGGTATACTGGTCAAGACTGCATTCTCGTAAAGACTGATGGTAGAAGAACTGAGTTGCGCGACTTGGTTCTTTTTACAAGAATTGTTTTTGACGGCATATACTTTACACAGGGGTGTGTGGAGTTCTTGGCGGGAATTTTAGCGGACTACACGGTGTCTGTTTTGGTTTGTTTCGCAAATTGATTCTAGTGGACTTTATAATGTGAAATTGGTGTTATTTTGTGTTATAAATGCCCATATTTATGAACAATGTGTAGAATAACTAAAATAGACTGTCATTGTGCGGCTGTAGTGAGATTTACATAGCGGGCTGGTGGTTGTCCGCCTTGCTGCGTCGTCAATGATGAAACCAGTGGATTCGCGAAGAGTTGTCGCCAGGGGCTCCGTGAAAACAACGAAATGAATTAAACCATCATTTCGTTGACAACAAAGAAGAATAACTCGCCATCTGGCGAAATAAATGAAGAAAGGCTCTAAAGGACTTGTATCCAGGGCCGTAAAACAATACTTAAAAAAAAAAAAACAGGGTATGTCATCGGAGGACTAGTGCCCGTGCTAGATTTTCGAGGAACCTGTAATTGCGGGTCACCAGTACTCGCTATCTTTATCAAACTAATTATAAGGTATATTAGTATATTCTTAAATAGTAAGTATCACACTTATTAAGGGGGCACACTAGGCACAGTAGCGACGCCAATCATTTTATTCCTAATACTTTACAAATAGATAGAAATTTAAGAATGTAAATCATATAAGCCTTAGTAAATAACCTGAAGTATTTTTGGAATCATGTTTTAATATTATGAGAATCAGTCATTAAGAGAAATAGTGATTACCGCCAAAAACGGCCGTTTTTGGCGGTAATCTGATTCTCATAATTCTCACTGATTCTGATAATATTAAACATGATTCCAAAAATACTTCAGGTTATTTACTAAGGCTTATATGATTTACATTCTTGGAGACTAAAAAACCTGATGTTGATAATGACATTTTGTAAATAGTTACACTATTAAATGCATAATTAATATTTCACTATATTGTTTTTATTTACATTTTGCCACCTATTTTTTATCTGTGTACTATTCTTGAGGTTGACTGGGAGAGAATGCTCTTAGCTTTAAGTCTACCTACTGTAGCTTTTTAGGCTCTATAAGTTTTTAAATAAATAAACAAAATCGGAAATCAACAAGAGCAATCAGTCATTGCACGCCGAATGACGCTCTTCCTTCGTTGATCTAAATCCAAATAAATCAATTTTACGTCAGAATAGAAAGCGTAGAGCGCGTTGTTCCGTGACGCAAATGATTGACAGTGTCTCATCAGAAGTCTTTGTTTTGGACCAGATTGCTATTCCATTTCATGCCATCAATGTGGTATCAATTGGTTTTTATTTCTGCAATATCTTTGTGGCAGTACAGTACACAGAAATATATTGCCATACGTTATATAATCAGGTCTCTTTTAGTCTCCACTGCAGGAGCACGACCCTCTCTGTACTACCAGAGCCATATATTAGCCAGAGCATTCAGAGGGTTTAGCCTACACTCTCCACGTTGGCCAGACGGGTTAGAGATATCTCCTTGATGTTTAAACGTTGTTTATAATTGGTGTCCAATTAAAGGTCTTTGTTTTGTATCAAATTGCTTTTGCATTTTATGGCATCAATGTGTAAAGCGAACATACAGTCATCTGACCGAATGACGATCATCCGTCGTTGATCTAAATCCAAATAAATCAATTTTACGTCAGAATAGAAAGCGTAGAGCGCGTTGTTCCGTGACGCAAATGATTGACGGTGTCCAATCAGAAGTCTTTGTTTTGGACAAGATTGCTTTTCCATTTCATGCCATCAATGCGGTATCAGTTGGTTTCCAATTGTACTGAGGGAGATAGATATTGCGATTCTTTTTATTTATTAGTGCAACGTAAACACTAATAGTGGCGTGTGGTTCCCGGCAGAGTAGAATAAGCACACTCCAAGTCTTCCCGTGGATGTCGTAGAAAACGACTTAGGACTTATCAATTGGTTTTAAATTGTCTTGGCAGAAAGATATTTATAATTTGCGATACTTGTATCTTTGAGTACGACGTACTAGTAATAACTCCCGTTTTTGCCCTTTGGGTACTAAACACTAAAATTTAATTTTAGCTTAGACATCTAAACTAATGTCTTTGATGTTTTTGTAATGGACAATTCGTTACTAACGATTACGATTTCGTTACGATTTTCAAAAAATAGCAGCAATATTTATTTTAAAAAATCACCTAGTTATTGTCTTTGTACGTTTGTAACTGATAACTCAAAAACTACCTCGTTTCGTTTTTTTTTCACCTATTGAAAGATACATCATCAGCTAGAATTCACGGAAAACAAACAAACAACTGACTCCGAAACCTAACATTTGATGATGTAACTTGGAATAAGTTCGAATGGGAATGAGGATCTTACACTATACCGTCGATATCCTGCCGATACGCTAGGAAACGATCGGGAAGTAGGAAATAGCGTAGCGAAATATCTACCATCCGCTTCCCGGATATCATACTCGTATTAGTTTTATTTAGTGCTTTATAATAATTTAAGATATTTTTAACAACGACTTCAACCCTATCAATTTTTTAAAATAAGCATAAGAAAAAATGGAAATCAGTGTGATCCAAACGGCATACCTGTAAACATTTTTTTGGTGTTTGTGTATTTTTTCAAAAAGCGCTCGACACATTTCGATAAAAATTTAATGGGACCATCTGTAAAGTATTACCTATTGAACAAAAAAAGAATTTCTTAGATCGGTCCAGGCGTCTTCGAGAAATCGGGGAACATACATAAAAAAAAATACGACGAATTGTAAACCTCCTCCTTTTTTTGAAGTCGGTTAAAAATACTAACTTTTGCCCGAAGCTCCGCTCGAGTCAATATCGACCCGAAGCTTCGCTCGAGTCAATATCGATCCCTTGGGAACACTAATTTTCTCCGGGATAAGGTCAGTCGTACAGCTTAAGCCTATGACCTTCTCCGTGCTTCAGACAACGTGTAGGTATGCAAAAATTCATGATGATCGGTTCAGTAGATACTCGTAGGGCGTGAAAGCGTAACAAACACACAAACTTGCATTCTTTTCTTTACTTTCTTACTTCAACTTCGCATTTATAATTAGTTGTGATAGAAATCACTATCGAGTAATCAATCAATGAAGCTTTTTGTAATTCAAGCTTTTATTTACTTTGCCTTTTTGTTGTTCAAACTTGGTATATTTTTTTCAAAAATAGTTTATTTTGCGAAATGTTTTGACGCCATCACCATGTATATTTGAATGACCCTACAATTTATTTTGAACACACTGCTTTTGAAGGTCTTGATTTTTTCACGCCTGACAAGGAGTTTCTACGATAGTGCACGAAATGCGTTCAGTCTAGAGTACAGTCGGGGGTAGATGATTGTAGGGGGGGGGTCAAGTTTATCTGCCCCCGACTGTACATATTACAGTTAAATGTGTACGAGTAAGCATATCTTCTTTCTTATTCTAACAAATTTTCTTTATTTTTGTTCCAGGTAAGCATCGTTGTTCAACTTTCATCAGAATAACGGTATCGACTTTAAATTTATGAATGGATTCGCCTAAGTAAGTATTCAGTTTAAATAGAACTTTTAAACCTGACGCTCAAAAATATCGTATTTATATATTCAGTATACAATTTAAGTTTTCGACTCATTCAGTGATTCAATTTGAAAAATTTGACACCAGTGTTGGCCATTTATACACACGAAAAATAAACAAACAATTTATATAAAAGAAATCGCGTTCGTAGCTAATAGTTCAAATAGGCTAGTTTTCTAAAAAAATATAATTAGTTCGTTAGTTAGATTATCAAAAAATATTTGACTCGTATTTGTTCTTTTGTCAATCAAACAAAAAGTGACAAAGATAAAGCCCAATAAAATTTCGTGTGACGTCATTGTCCGGTACACTTTTTAGCGAATAAGCGAACTGTGATGTCACGAGTCACGAGCCCCCGGGACTCATGAATTTCGACGCGCTTTATCGTTAAAAATACGTGTCCAATATTTTTTGATTAAAGTGTCCATTATTTTTTGATTACCTTTCCAATATAATTGATTATCGAATTTACGAAATAATTTTAGTATCTCCTTTGGAGTCACGGGTGTTACCCCGGTCCTTTGGAAGGCTTGCGTGGGGATATAGATCCAACACGTAGAGGCCCTTTGGAGAAGTTGATGTAATGTAGGTCTCCAGCCAGAACCTATTCCTGGAAATACCAATTTTAGTATTATTAACCGACTTCAAAAAAAGGAGGAGGTTCTCAATTCGTCATAATCTTTATTTTTTATGTATGTTCCCCGATTTCTTGAAGACGCCTGGACCGATTTAAAAAATTATTTTTTTGTTCGATAGGATACTTTCAAGATGGTCCCATTAAATTTTTACCGAAATATGACGAGCGCTTTCAGAAAAAAATACACAAAAACAAAAAAAAAATTACAAGTATGCTGTTCGGTTTACACTTTTTTAAATTTTATTCTTACGCTTATTTAAATAAATTGATAGGGTTGAAGTCGGTTTTTGTTTATTGTTAAAAATATCTTAAATTATTATTATTCAAGCCGTGTGGTTCCCAGCCAGCAGAGTAGAATAGAACCACTCCAAGTCTTCCCGTGGATGTCGTAGAAGGCGACTTAGGAAACATAAGCTAAACATAGCTTATAAACGTCAATGAGACATCTCCAACCTGTCTGGCCAACGTGGAGACTAAAAAAGACCTGATGATGATGAGGATTATTCATCAGGAAACTAGCCTATTGTTTTGTCTGTTTAGAAGACCAGTCTGAGATCAGCAGCAGCATGTACCGTCATAAGTTTGTTCGTCTGTTTGTGCGTCTGGCCACAGCTTATTATTTTCGTCGTGTTTACAATTTATATTCGGTTAGCCATGTAGGTTATTACGCTCATCGCCTTTTTTCACGCCCAGCGGACGACTCGAATCACCTCTTGGTTCATTTCACCTGCTCTTATTATAGAATCACCCTATGATACAGACTCAGTTAAGCATCGGTGTTCGAAGTGACGTGCACGTGGAAAGAAACGCGAAAAATCCGCCATTTTGTTCTCGAAATCGTTCGCGAAGTTTTTGAGCTTCGGTGATTGTAATCGCCAAATAGTTTAAAATGTATATTTGAAGTGCCACATACTCCTACATGTTGAGAGAAAAGCAAAGCGAATAATCGGAGCCATTTTTGGTTTGAATTTCGGTCTGCGGTTTTCGAATTTCGAACGAGTTGCGGCTATCCAATCGGCTTCGTAGCTACGTTTCAAGTGACATTTTGAATTTCGAATGCAGACGACTGATTTGAGACAATTTCGAATTCGCTCGACCGATTTAAGACTACTTCAAAATCGGTCGAATGGTTTGAGAATATTTCGTATTCGGTCGAATGGTTTGAGAATATTTCGTATTCGGTCGGTTGGTTTCGTACTAGCAATTCGAACTGAAGCTATTTTCGATAAGTTGTGAGAGTTCGGATTTCATTTTAGTTCGGTGGAGCGGTGAAGGGAAACATTTCGACAGTTAATTGAACCTTTGAACCTGTTGTGGTTAAGTTTTGTTTGTAAATAAACAATATTTTTGAATATAAATAAGTCACACTTACATAATTAAGAAGTAATTATATTAATTGCTATCGTGATCATCATCACTTAGGTCGTATTATCCTTCCATGCGTATTGACTGACTGTAATTCAAGACTTTTATTTCCCACCCATATGAAATTGATCATGACGACTTAACCACTTTTAGAAAAAGTTTCCTTTTGAAGTCCATTCAGAAATCATTGGCTTGGTCGATATCCAGACAGAAAGGGTATATTATTATAAATTACTAGCAATTTTACCGCGACTGCGTCCTCGTAAATTAAAGCCTATGTCACCTGTACATAAATAAGCTTTCTATAGGTGACTGGATAGAAAGATATTTTCAATATCAGTCCAGTAGTTTCGGAGCCTATTCAATGCAAACTAACAAACAAACAATGAAATCTTTCCTCTTCATAATTTGAAAATAGATTAAAATAGATGTCAGTCACCCAAATAGGGTTGCCAGGAGTCAGGATAAAGCCGGACACAGTCAGGCTTTTCGGTTACGCGTACCCGGCCAAATTATTCGGAGTCCGGCCTGTCCGGCTTCGGTTAGGCTTTTTAAATTTGATCATTTTTATGAAGATTGATAGAATTAATGAAGATTTTATGGTAGTAAATCCTACCTGATTTATATCTAATAAATGTTGTGTTATGTACTACGACATAAATATTAAGGGACTCTGGCCTTTGTTACGCAAATGTCCGGCTAAACTGGCTGCTCTGTCCGGCTATTCACTTTGTAGACCTGGCTACCCTACACCCAAATGACCCTAGTCCAGCGTTCCACCATGGTATCAGTGGCTACTAATACTGCTATCGATTTATATCGACCTTGCAGCACTGCTGAACGATTATTTATTTATAGAAAAAGTTTTTACATTGTCTCGTATTTTCAACGTCAACGGGGTCAAGGGGCAATGACAAAAAATCGTTGGCTTTGGCACTGTCAACACCATAAGGAATGAAGACGTGAACAGTATGTTATGTTATGTATCACGGAGTATAATATTTTTATGTTGTAAATAATTTATCTTTTATCATCATCAGGTCTATTAGATGTTTACTCAATTACGCAAATGACCTCCGTGGCGCTGCGGTCAACACGCCGGCCTATGACACGGATGGTCCCGGGTTCGATCCCCGGTCAGGTCAAGATGGAAAATGATCTTTTTCATATTCACCTGGGTCTTGGATGTTTATCTAAATATGTATTTGTTATAAAATATAGTATCGTTGAGTTAGTATCCCATAAGTAACACAAGTTTTACTTAAGAACTTACATCGGGGCTAGCTCAATCTGTGTGATTTGTCCGTATATATATTATTAATCAGGGCGTCTCACAGAGATTACTGCCATATTGAGGAAAGAAGATTTTTCACGACAAATTTCACCAAAGAGATCTCTTCCCCTCCATTTCTCGTGCTGACCTTGAACAAGGGCAGATGATCCAAATTCCAGTCATGTCCCATCCTCAAGCATTGAATTTTAAGTCTGCCCAAACAAAGATAACACGGACCCAAGTTTCTTAGAGACTTTCATAAGAAAACTTCGAGTCTGTTTGGGAAGTTGTCGAATTATGTGCAAAGATTCCAGACTTTGTTTTTGCGTGGGAGTCCTGCTAAGGTTAAAATAATTTATAATAGTTTAACAAACTAATAAACCCTCTATTAGCACGCTAGTCATGTATTGTCATCAGAACTCAGAGCGTGTGCAAAATTTCATCCTAATCGAAGAGCGGGAAGTGGGTCAAATTAAGATTCCAAGATTTTCTTACATACATAGTTACAAGTGAAGCTAATAAAAGCGTGTTAAAAAGGGAAGGGAAGGTGATAGTATAATGATCATGATGGTAAATTAAATAAAAAAAAAATAGAAGTAATTTTACTAGACAATTACCAAATTCGATAAATAAATAAAATAAATAAATATATAGATACAAATCACACAGATTTAGCTAGCCCCAAAGTAAGTTCGAGACTTGTGTTATGGGATACTAACTCAAAGATACTATATTTTATAATAAATACATATATAGATAAACATCCAAGACCCAGGTTAATCTGAAAAAGATCATTTTCCATCTTGACCAGACCGGGGATCAAACCCGGGACCATCCGTGTTGCAGGCAGGCGTGTTGACCGCTGCGCCACGGATCTCGTCAAAACAAGTGTGCATAAAACGCTTCTATACCGTTATTTTAATAGAAATCTCTGAAAAGGTAATAAGAACAAACGAATTAGTTTCTCGTTGAAATTCTCTCAACTAATCAGTATCTTTGTGTGGGAAGACAATTTAACATTCGTTTTTAATTTATTTCTTGCACTTAAGGATGCGCTAGTCGGGAACTCGAACTCGTCAGCGCACGTGGCTAAAATGCGTGCTATTTCGCTGAGAAAGGGATAGACTCGGTTTTGAATAGTGCGGAACTATTTACACTGATGTATAAGCACATCGGAACAACAGTCTAGTGTGTGCAAACACAAACATTGTTGAAAATCTAAATCTTCGTCGTCTAAAAATTCGCGAGTATGCGTTTGGGAGAAGTGTTCTTGTGATAAAACAGCTGAATGTTTTTATTTAAAGTAAAATAATTTATATTTTTTAATAACCAAACTATGCTTGTATGAATTTTGTTTTAGAGATTTTATACTCCTTCCGGTATTTAATTGTGCCCAAAGATGCGTTAAAATTACGTGTTAAAACGGAATGTTTTGAGACTCATAACTTTTAAAGTACTTATAATTTTACAATTATGATTCCATACAAGCATAGATAACGACAAAACAAATCGATAGAATTAAAAACTTTAAACAGACGATACCGAACAACGGAGTCATCACCCTACAGAATTTGTATGGCGAAACACCTGACTAGTGCACCCTTAAGTATTCCATTAAAGGTTCTGATTTTCAACACAAACTAACTTCTCTGCAGTGGTCGGTTCCGAAACGCTAGTAGGCTGTAGCTTTTGAACAATTAATAAATACATATTATTTAATAAGATAATTTTAAATATGACTAGCAGCCCTACCCGGCTGCGCCCGGGCATGTATTATACCTTAAAACCTTCCTCGTGAATCACTCTATCTATTGGTGAAAACCGTATGAAAATCCGGGGAGTAGTTTTTGAGTTTATCGCGAACAGACAGACAGATAGACGCGGCAGAGGACTTTGTTTTATAATATGTAGTGATAGTGATATGACGTGAAAAAGTGCCTGCAAAGGCCTATTTTCTGAATAAACGTTTTGATTTTTGATTTTCAATATAGCTCAAGGGTTCAATAACGCTGTCTGTATTACATTTCAAATGATCACTTTGATGTGAGATGTCATAAACGTATCACTGTATTTTATATTCGGATTGAAAGTAAAGTCGTCAATATTAACTTAACCCTCAAGGCAAGACTTTTAAAACTAAGTGTGCAAAAGTGCTGACGTGTTTTAAACAAATCATATAACTGGCACTCTTTTTACTTCCTGATGCCTTAAGGCAGCTTGAAAAATCTGACACCAGTGTTTGCCACTTACACATACGAAAAACAAACAACAACTTCCTGATTGAAATAATAGTTATCAATTGAAATCTAAAAGACAGTGTAAAGCAAGAGTGTGCAAAATCATCGTCCTGGTTGACAATATTAACCCTCAAGTCAAGACTGTTAAAACCAAGTGTGCAAAAGTGCTGACGTATTTAATACATATCATATGAGTGCTATTCTTTTTTCTTCCTGGTTGGAATTATAGTTATCAATTCAAATCTAAAAGAAGTGTAAAGCAAGAGTGTGCAAAAATCATCATATGTTGAAAGTACAGTGATCTAAAAGGTAGTTAAAACGTTTAAAATCTACAGTAGGATAAAACTGTCTTACTGTCGGTTTCATCTCTGTCGCTTTCATCCCAGCTAGAAATACAGTGGTCCACAAGGCAGTTATAACTTTAAACCTAGTATGCTATTATAAAGGTGACGGGAAGTACAGTGGTCAAAAGGGCAGTTATAACTTTAAACCTAGTGTGCTATTTTAAAGCTGACGGGAAGTACATGGTAAAAAAGGAAGTTAAAAGTTTAAAACCTAGTGTGTGAAATAACTGTCGTGTTCTATAATCATCAAGCCACCACTCGGTCGTTTTCACCCCAGTTGGAAGTACAGTGGTCAAAAAGGCAGTTAAAACTTAAAAACCTACTCGTAGTGTTTGAAAAAACTGTCGTGTTCTATAATCATCAAGCCACCACTCGATCGTTTTCACCCCAGTGCGAAGCACAGTGGTCAACAAGGCAGTTAAAACTTTAAAACCTACTCGTAGTGTGTGAAAAAATTGTCGTGTTCTATAATCATCAAGCCAACACTCGGTCGTTTTCACCCCAGTGCGAAGCACAGTGGTCAACAAGGCAGTTAAAACTTTAAAACCTACTCGTATTGTGTGAAAAAATTGTCGTGTTCTATAATCATCAAGCCAACACTCGGTCGTTTTCACCCCAGTGCGAAGCACAGTGGTCAACAAGGCAGTTAAAACTTTAAAACCTACTCGTATTGTGTGAAAAAATTGTCGTGTTCTATAATCATCAAGCCACCACTCGGTCGTTTTCATCCCAATCGGAAGTACAGTGGTCAACATAAACCCTCAAACGATGCGTCACCGTCTACCGCTGCTGCCGCCGCTGTTTCTTACCAAGTTGCGGAGAAAACAGTGGGCGAAACAGATTGACAAGCTGCACGGGGTATGTTTATAATTCTGTAACGTTTTTCATAGGTTTCTTATGCCTTTACGATGCTAAAATTAAGAAATAACGGGGAAATAATCGTGGTCACAGTGAGAGATCGAAAGAAGGTGTTATTAATAATAATTATGTGGTCGAAGCGCGAAAGTTTAAAAAAGAATACAATCGGTTAAGGATAAGTGCTTCAAAATTGAGTTGCAAGATTTGACTCCCATATACAGACTACCTGCGTTATTCCTACAGAGACTTAAGCCCACACTAGGCACACTAGCGACGCCAATAATTTTATTCCTAATACTTTACAAATAAAAAGAAATTCAAGAATGTAAATCATATAAGCCTAAGTAAATAACCTGAAGTATTTTTGGAAAGTCAGTGAGAATTATGTATGAGAATCAGATTATCGTCAAAAACGGCCGCTTTTGGCGGTAATCACTATTTCTGTTAGTGACTGATTCTCATAATATCAAAACATGATTCCAAAAATACTTCAGGTTATTTACTAAGGCTTATATGATTTACATTCTTGAATTTCATTCTATTTGTAAAGTATCAGGAATAAAATTATTGGCGTTTGTATTACCGATATACCGATTGTATTATTTTTTAAACTTTCGCGCTTTGACCACATAATTATTATTATTAACACCTTCTTTCAATCTCTCACTGTGACCACGATGGATATTACTCCATAGAATCATCAGCGGAAATGAATAAAAGGATCGTGCTAAGGTCTTAACTGATTGGGCTAAAATTTTGTGAGCTTACTAGTTGGATGCCAATTTATTATTATTGTGCCATAGACCTGCAGGCCTATTTCATAACTTTTGACAGCTACGGTGTACATAATTTTCATGGTAACTTCAATATTCATTACGGCTTCGGTATGGATGACTTTTTTTATTTAAGATATGAAAACTGTAATGGATGCTAAAGTGACAATCAAATTGTTGTACACCGAGTTAGTAAATCGGCCTGCTGATATGGTGATGGTATTGGAAGGTGGTCATAAGCACAACTTATATATAGAAGATTAGCCCATCGTGTTTGGGTTTATTAGATTTGTCTTAATAAGCACTTTACAGTATAACTCGCTCATAATATAATAAAACTTTTGTCACAAAATTTATATTTTTGAATCAAAACTTTACTACCTTTGCGTTTACTAGTCCTTAACGTTGGTTAAGGACTAGAAAACGCAAATGTTAATTTCTTAATTAATTACGCATCTTAGGTACCTTCTGGCTGCCCAAATACATAATACCCGACAAATGAGTTTCCAGCTGGCACAGACTTAACACCCAATACTTACGTATCCGAAACCCGCCCCGGCGTTATCTAACAAACATGGTGACCCAGTTCGGTCTGGGAGGTGTCGGGGTCGACGACCTAGCTGCGATTTTGTCGGGCTTCGTCGTTGCACCTATTCGTGAAACGTCCTACAACTTAAAAAAAATATTGTCACTTCGCAAGTGCCGATAGAAATGAAAAATTGAACTATTGCGTGTGTATTTTTTGAATCGTCAGGAAATATTATATTTTACAGAAAATAAAAAAAAAAACCGGAAAATAAAGAATGCCCAACGCGCCTAAAAAATATCACTTCAACAAGCGGCGTCCGGGAAAACCTTCACTGTCCGGCTTAATCCGGTACTCGCAAGACAGACGCTAGACCTATAGAACGATAATTTTTGAAGTGAAAACTTCTTTAGCGGCGCTGTGCACTTCTTGTGATGGGGAAAAAAATGTTAAACTCGCGACAGGTCACGTGACCGACAGATTCGTCAGATTGAAAATTCGTAAGACGGACACGTGACCTGATCGAAAAACAACGTAATTATTCAAGTTTTCACTTCCGTCGGCACACCCCCTTAGAGTGGAACTCGTTGTTTTTTTTTTGCTTCAATTGTGGATGGAGAAAACAGGTGCAAACAGGTGCAAAACAACTTGGCACCAGAAAACAGGATTTTGTTGGTGCCAAGCAATGTTTACGGTTAGGCTTCCAGCCAATTTCCTGACTCAGATTTTTAGACCCGATAGTGTTTGTAATTTAAGCTTGCTTTCGTGTTTTTATTCTTTAGAACCTAAGTAAAAGTATTTGCAGTTTTGTACCAATCGAACTTTTCTTTTGTGTCTGCAATAAAGCATATTATTATTATTTTACTGATGGAGATATTTTTTTTTTATTTTTCGTTCTTAAAGCTTACACGGCAACCGTAGATAAATTATCTTTCTATAGATGCAAGAATGTTTAAAAACGGTCTAGTATTTTCCTATTCAATTCAAACAAATAAAGAATCTTATTTTTTTTTCTTCTTTATTATATTAGTATAGACACTACAGGCAAACAAACGCACAAGCAAACTAATCTTTCGTCTTATTAATATTGTTCTAGCTAGACAAGACTAGCAGCGCCTCGACGGGTGTAAAAAATATGTACTATTACGTATATTGATTACCGCACTATATGATGCAAAAACCTTGAAGAAATAAACTAAATAAATAGTACCCAAATAAGATCTCCAAATGTAGGCTAAATCCTCTGAATACTCAGGCTAGTATATGACTCTGGTAGTACAGAGAGGGTCGTGCTCCTGCAGTGGAGACTGGAAAGACCTGATGATGATGAAGATCTCCATAATAATAAATTACGCAAATGTTATCACGCACCCTACAAAAATAGCCAGTAAACAAACGGACCTAAAATAGAGCTGTAACAACGACTTCTATGCGGATCAATATTCTAGATATAGATTTTTTGTCAATATTTCACTTGTGACAAGTATTAATTATATTATATTATATTATAATTAATACTTGTCACATATTAGTATATTAGTCATATATTAGTATATTAATTAGGAAACACAAGCTAAACAAAGTTTATTAATATCAAAGATACCTCTCCAACCCGTCTGGCCAGCGTGGAGAGTGTAGGCCAAATCCTCTGACTACTCAGGCTAGTATATGGCTCTGGTAGTACAGAGAGGGTCGTGCTCCTGCAGTGGAGACTAGAACGACCTGATGATGATGAAGTATTAATTTCAGCAAAAGAATATTTCTTTGTTCTAAAATTTCACTTTTGTGACAAATATTGATTATTAGCGATTAATACTGAAAAGTGCTTGTCAATATAACTCTGACGAGTTCAGACACGATGTATTTATCTTCTTTAGTGAAGAAGTTGAGTTGCAATATGTGACAAACGAACAGGGCAAGTTTAATTAAATCTTAAGGGCCCGCACTAGGCACAGTAGCGACATCAATAATTTTATTCAAAAACTTTATAAATAAAACCTAATTCAAGGATCTAAGTTATATAAGCCTTAGTAAATTACCTGAAGTATTTTCTGAATTATAGAAATTGAAATTATTGAAAGAGACCTCTCCAACCCGTCTGCCCAGCGTGGAGAGTGTAGGCCAAATCCTCTGACTGCCCTGGCTAATATAATGCTCTGGTAGTACAGAGAGAGTCGTTTTCTGAATCATGTTTTAATATTATGAGAATCAGTCATTAAGAGAACGGCTGATTACCGCCAAAAACGGCCGTTTTAGGTGGTAATTAGTAGTTCTCACAATGCGTCAATAATACGTGTTTTAAATACAAGCAGCATGTAACATATTTGCGCGTAAATATATGGGTCTCCCTGTGTTATTGTTGATCAATAATAAACATATTTTTTTTCAAGGCATGCTCTTCTGTTCTCCAGTCACTTTCTTAGAACGTTTAAAATCTGAAAACAATTATTTACTATAAATCTAAAAACGAAAGCACATGGCGCTGTTAATGGCGAAATCGGACGTTCATAGGCTATTGTTATATGTAATGTATACCGTAAGTTTGTTTATCTACTTTGGAAAATATGTACTCACAATATTTAGGAACAGGTGAAGTACGAGTTTAGCTCAAGTTTACCTTACGTAAAGTAATTGTACATTCTACGTCACTTTTGTTTATCGTGTAGACTCAATAGGATAAACATTGGTGTATACTGTAGACGTATCAGCATATGTATTGCTATAGCCCTCGTATGAGGAAATACTTACGTCATAGGCCGCGTAAAGCAATCGTGGAGACCCTACCACGATAAACATTAGTCTACTCTACACTGTGGAAGTATGTATAGCTGTCAGAATGGCGAATCAGCGAACACACGGTTTAAAAATCGCGCATTTAACAAAAAGTAAATACACGTGATATCTTACTACAAACCCTGGTGATATTTCGTGATTTTTTCCGAAAGAGAACCCCTCTCCCCCTTTCGAGCCTCACCTGATAAATGGTTGGCCCCATATGCCGCTTAAAGCAATAATGTAGACTCTACACGATAAACATAGTCATACATACTTCACTGTAGAAGTATATATAAGCATACGCATTGCTATAGCCTTCGTATTAGGAAATACGTCATAGGCCGCTTAAAGCGAGGCGGATCGATTTCTTATGGCTGAAGGACGCCCGAAAGTATTTAGGAAATACTACTGAGGACGAAGTACTACTTAAAACGTCAAGTTTATTGAGCCAAACAAATTGTAACAAAGTACGTCATTCATTCTTTTGTTTGTTTTTCGTATGTGTAAGTGGCCAACACTGGTGTCAGATTTTTCAAGCTGCCTTAAAGCATCTGACATAGCTTAACGACTGCAATCAACGATGACAGCCGGGACCAACGGCTTAACGTGCCTTCCGAAGCACGGAGGAGCTCGAGATATTTTTATGCCACTTGCGGTCACCCATCCAAGTAGGGACTACACCAGAGGTTGCTTTACATACGTAAGCGCTCCTAGAGCTCACACCCACTGGACCATCGGGCTCCATTCCATTTTTCCATTCTTATCGTGTGGAGGTCGACAACTACGCAGGTTACAACTATAGTGGCTGTTTAAATAAAATTATTTTATTACGGTTTGTATCGCGTTTATTACATTATTTATACACCTAACGTTTCGAACACTTTTCAGTGTTCATGGTCGCAGGTAGACTAAGTTGACATTTGTATAATATTTAAAAAAAAATGTCGACTTAGTCTGCCTGCGACCACGAACAGTTCGAAACGTTAGCGTGTATAAATAATGTAATAAACGCGATAAAAATCGTATTAAAAATATTTTTATTTAAATGTGTAACAATCGCGAAAACATAAGAAAACTATAGTAGCTGTATTAGCAAAGACGTCATAGGTCGCGGAAAGCGATCTGAGTGATTACCTTTGGACATTGAAAGGGCGAAAATTAACTGTTGAAATTACTATTTATCTCAAGTTATCAGTGGCAAACAAATTGTAACAAAGTACGTAATTTATTGAGTGTAGTGGTATTCGATTGGTGCTACACAACTCTAGAACTATAATTTACTAGCTGTTACCCGCGGCTTCTCCCGCGTAATATATAGCCTATGTCCTTCTCGGTACCCTAACCTAAAAATTTCATGACGATCGGTTCAGTAGATACGGCGTGAAAGCGTAATAAATAAACAAACAAACTCACTTTCGCATTTATAATATTAGTTGGGATTGGGGGAAATAATTCTGTTCTCTCAACGTTTATCCTTCCCTGGAAGTAACACGGTCCTTTGAAGCTTGTATGGGGACATACATCCTGAGGCTATGACATTTAGGACAATAAGTTCTCACTCACAATTTCCAGGAAGTGCAGGACTTTGGACAATGGAAATAGTGCATTGGGAAATTCACACGTTAATTATGTGATATGTGACGAGTAATAAGTAGTTTGCAATTACATCTTTGGCCGTGTGGTTCCCGGCAAAGTAGAATAGGACCACTCCAAGTCATTCCGTGGATGTTGTAAAAGGCGACTAAGGAAACAGAAGCTAAACAAAGCTTAATAACATCAAAGAGACCTCTCCAACCCGTCTGGCCAGCGTGGAGAGTGTAGGCCAAATCCTCTGACTACTCAGGCTAGTATATGGCTCTGGTAGTACAGAGAGGGTCGTGCTCCTGTAGTGGAGACTAGAAAGACCTAATGATGATGATGATGATGATGACTAAGTGGCGGAAAGATCAGCTTACTTGTGTTACCCACTGTTTGTGCGTCGGATGTCACTACGCTAAACGAGGAGCCTCCATACATGCTCCCTATACTCATAACATCATACCAAGTTGATATTACTCATGAACCTTGCACTATGACTAATCCAAAACGTACAAAAGATATTATATCTCGCAATATCAGTTTTGGCTCGAGGCCGGCGTTGCTTGCCAAATATGGACCGCTTTCAGCTCGAATTTTGTCTCATTACCATTGACATTGTGGGTGTAATTGCCGTTTGGTAGATACATTAACGGTCAATTCATACTAGTGCAGAGTCCAAGCGAAGCGAAACGATGTGATAGGGCAAACTCACCTTTAACTTAACAATGTAATGCTCATATTCCTTCTGAGATTGAAATAACTGACGTGTCAATACGCAAGTCTGTGCGCAAATTTTGAGCTTCTGAATCTCAGAGGAAAATGAGCATTACGATCTTGGGATAAAGGTGAGTTTGCTATAATAACATTGTTTCGCTTCGCTTCGACTCTACACTACTATAAATTGAAAAAGACATTCAAGGCCCTTGAATATGTTGTTCAGCATTTGTAATGATAGCGGCAACAAAAATACATCATCTATGAAAATTTGAGCTGTTCAGCTATCACGGTTTATGACATACAGCCTGATGTCGAACAGACGAACAATGAAATCTCAGTCATAGGGTCCTATTTTTACCCTTTAGGTACGGAACCCTAAAAATAACACTGTATAATTCAATGGGCGCGTCGCCACGTGAGGATTACAACGCGGTGTTTTTAACAAAGTCATCCGGAGTACTTTTTATGATGAACTCATTTAGTTTCCCCAAAAGAGCGCGGTGTGGCGTTCCGTGAACAGGGCGTGAAATATTCTTTCAGTATCACCAATGCTTACTATATGCGTTCGTGGTAAATAAACATTCATACATTAGAAAGACTATTTTTGATAGGTTCAAAAATTACCTATAACGTTTAACTATATTTTAAACAGAAGTCATCATCATCAATATCAGGTCTTTTTTTAAGTCTCCACTGCATGAGCAAGACCCTCTACTACTACCAGAGCCATATTTACAGAGCAGACAGAGGACATTAGGCATACACTCTCCACGCTGACCAGACGTATTGAAAATTCAAATCTGTACCTAATTTAAAATCTGTAGTTGAAGATGTCTTTTTTCATATTTATAAGCTTTGTTTAGCTTGTGTTTCCTAAGTCGCCTTCTACGACATCCACGGGAAGACTTGGAGTGGTCCTATTCTACTCTGCCGGGAACCACACGGCATCCCTGTTTATATGGGTTCATTTCAAATCACCTAACGTACGTTTCGTATAATTTCAGAGTGCGTCGGAGTCGTCGGCGGGCGCGGGCGGCGGCGCGGCGGGCGGCAGTACGCGCGTTTCCTCCCGCTCCAGGGCGTCTGAAGAGCCACACATTGGTAAGATACCATAGTAAACTTTTTAGACTTTTTAAAAATTAAGTGTTATAAAAATTAAGAATTCATTTTTTCAAACTGACTGATTAAACTAATAAATGTAAATGTAGCTTTATGTATATGGAAGTTGGATGAAATGTTAGAAATCGGGCTAATAATTATGAAAATATCCAATATCTATCGAATATCAAGGGATATTGTAAGCTCTTCTCAAAAATGGCTACTTGTCGATTATTTGTGCATTGATAGAGAGAAAAGGGTAGGAATTTGTGTTGATTGGGGGACGGGAGAAAGGTATTTGGAATGCTACTTGCTCGCGGATTAACTATAATAAAGTAGCTCGGGAGGCCGGGCGCGCACCCGATGCCATTCCTGCAACCACCGGATAGGCGATAGAGGATAAATAAATAAATATTAGGGACATATCACACAAATTGAGCTAGCCCCACAGTAAGTTGTGAACTTGTGTCGCAGGATACTAACTCAACGATACTATATTTTATAATATATACGTATATAGATAAACATCCAAGACCCAGGTCACTCTGAAAAAGATCAGGATGACACCCCTCACCATTTATATGTATGTGTATCTTATTATATTTTGTATGTTTCTCATTACAGGAAAGTACAAGCTATTAAAAACAATCGGCAAAGGGAACTTCGCCAAAGTGAAACTCGCCAAACATGTCCCCACGGGCAAGGAGGTCGCCATCAAGATCATCGACAAAACCCAACTCAATCCCGGCTCACTGCAGAAACTCTTTAGAGAGGTTAGTATCTCCTGCACATATGGCCAGGTCGGCAACGCTCTTGTAACACCCTTGGAGTTGCAGTTGTCCATGGGCAGCGGTGATCACTTCCCATTAGGTGACCCGCTTGCTCGTTTGCGGTCCTATTACATAAAAAAAACAGTTGCCAAGTCTTGAAAGTGAATAGCAGGACAGAGCCGCCGCCCGACATTTGGGTTAAAAGGCCTGAGTCCCTTAATATTTTATTCGTAGTACACGTAACACGACATGGTAATAAAATAAAATACTTTCAGTGACTATTCATCAGTACTTGCAGTTCTGATGCTAGATTCATATATTCTAAGTTTTAACTGTCATTTCATAGTTATAATAAAGTTCTGTTATCTTTCAGGTGAGGATAATGAAGATGCTGGACCACCCGAACATAGTGAAGCTGTTCCAGGTCATCGAGACGGAGAAGACACTGTACCTCGTCATGGAGTACGCGTCAGGAGGGGAGGTGAGTTGTTTCTTCTTTTGTTTTTCTTTACACAGATTGAGCTAGCCCCAAAGTAAGTTCTTAGTAAGACTTGTGTTATGGGATACTAACTCAACGATACTATATTTTATAACAAATACATATATAGATAAACATCCAAGACCCAGGTCAATCTGAAAAATATCGTTTTCCATCTTGACCTGACCGGGGATCGAACCCGGGACCATTCGTGTCACAGGCCGGCGTGTTGACCGCTGCGCCACGGAGCTCGTCAAAATCGCTCGTCTTCTTTATATACATATGAGTATTTTAAAAGTTTTGTGTTGAGGAAAACTGTCCCTACTTGTCAAAACTTTCGTTCCAAAGACCAAGACAGTAGAAAGTTTGTTGACATGTAGCAATCTGGCAAGCTTATACCCGGAATCATGTTCTTTACCGGTAGCCGAGAAACTCCACCGGGTAGCAATCTTCCCTGGTCAATTTGGAAGTCGCTTAACCGACTCCGGGCTGGTGTAGGAAGATACCAGGAAAACCGGGTTAGGTGAGGTTTCTCCAGCAACAGCAGTTGTGACTGCGGCGACGCCCAGTCAATGAGCCACCTTTTAACGTGCCCTAAATGCCCTGCTCACTATACACAAACAGACGTACGAAAGGCAAATTACAGAGCCGTCGCTGTGGCCGCATACTGGTCGAAAATATTGTAACAAAAAAGGTAGACATTACGACTTCATAAGAAGAAGACATGTCTATCGAAGTTCCAAGGAACAATAGATGTCCTCTTGGGAAGCAATCAAAGTGAGTTAGTATCATGAGAGTATTCTGGAATAAGCAACGGCAGCACTGAGGCATATGGTCCGGTAAGCTATGATTGGGCCGCAATGTGTCAGTGCTAACTGCTTTTCGAATATTATCCAATGACAGCGGCTGAAAACTTCAATGGTCAAAAGGCTATCAGGGAATGTGACATGTCCTGTGTATGATTTTCTGGATTTTTGCAAGATCACCATGATTTACACGTATCAATGTTTGCAACAAACATCTTTTGCTGACATACGATTTTAGTAGTGGTAGAGCCACGCTACCGGTGAAATTCACTTTTGCTAGTAGCATGAATGGTACCATCCACTTACTCGACGTTTGAGTAGTAGCTTTACCGCTGCTATGCTTCGTTAGGTGAGCGAGAGACCCGGAGGTCCATCCCCTCTCCCTCTCTCCCTCTCTGGATAGGAAAAACAGTTGTTGTAGTTGTCCATGGGCAGCGGTGATCACTTACCATCAGGTGACCCGCTTGCTCGTTTGCCGTCAATGACATCATTATATGAAAACCGCATCCAAATCATTTCAGTTCGTCGCGAAAGACCACCCAGATGCCAAGTCTCGTCTGATCACTTCGGAAGTATGTATAGCGTGGGGTGTGAAGTTTGCCATGATTTTGACTCACATGTTGATTAATATAACTTAATTTCACATAATTCATTACAAAATTGCTATTAATTCTGATTTTATTTCACCTAAACTTTTCGTGATAATGGAAATGTCACGGAGTATAAAAAATACTTTTGTTGTATTTTTGTTAATTGAATTTGTTTTTGTTTTCGTGCTGCTGCTGTAGGTGCGCTTTGCTTGCAGGCATCGCGCGGCTTTTTTTCCTATGCTACATTTTTTATAAATGGGATATTTATTTCTCATAATTCTTGAAAAGAAAATATAAACGAACTTTTATGTAACTTTAAATTATGTGCAGTGAATAAAATTGATTATGTATACTCAATTTTATGGCAACTGAAAAAAGTATAATAATTATGTATTCTGAAATTCACCGTCATTCTTATAACATAAGAAAATCATTTCTCCAAAAGGCCTCCGGGCTGGAATCGCTTCGTCTATTATGCATAACCTACATTACTTTTGCGGTAAACAAAAACCCAATTTCGAGTGAGGCAAATAAGGTGTTTACGCAGATTCCATGTTTGTTTCAGCGGTTGATATTATGCAAGTCGAAACTTTTCCTATTTGTATTTTCTCTCTCTCTATAATTTAAGAACTGTGTTCTTGTCGGTGCAGTACTTACCATGTCTCTCGGTTCTCAGCCATTCTAATTTATAATTTCTAATCACATTGTATTTTCTATTTGCTGTAAAAGTTTTTTTTATTATCTGCGATAGCTGCTCATACGTAGCGATTACAAAAGGGGATGTTTTAAATATTCTTGTTAGAAACGGAAGCTGCAAGAAGCTTTACTGCTGTTTTGTATTTGTTGTGTAAGTTTAATTGTCTTTGTGCCAATGTGTGGCTGCGTTTTATCCGTATGATATTAGCTATATCATAATCATCATCATCATCATCCTAGCCGCAAGAAGTCCACTGCTGGACATAGGCCTCTCCCAAGGATTATCATAATTGAGGAGCCCGATGGCCCAGTGGGCGTGAGCATAGTTACCGCTTACGCATATTTAGAAACCTCGGGCGCAGTTTCCACTTAGATGGGTGACCACTGGTGGCTGTTAAATATCCCAAGCTCCTTCGTGCTTCGGAAGGCACGATTAGCCGTTGGTTCCGGCTGACCTCATTGATGGCAGTCGTTAAGCACCAGAGTTGGCCACTTACAAATTCGCTTATATTACTTTATTCACAAAACGGCGATAAATTTTTTATACGAAAAACCAAAAAGCCTTGGGAGGGTTTTGGCATAGTCACCACGCTTGGCAAACGGGTTAGTGAGGGCAGTTAGTTTTGCTTATATCGGTTCCGATACTTTTGCCCACCGAACCGTTTATCCAAGTTTAATATATTTATGATTTCTGAGCTACGTAACCGGCGTCAAAGTCCTTATCGTACGCGACGTATTCTTACAATCCAAGCAAAGATATTTTCCGTCATTATTATCTATCTTTCTATAATTTAAAAACTGTGTTTCTGCGGGTGGAGTACTCTCCATGTCTCTCGGTTCTCAGCCATTTTCTTGATCTCTTCATACGACACAACTCCTGCCTTTTCTTTTATTTCATCCAAATATGCTCTTCTCAGTCTTCCTTTTCCCTCTTTTCGCCCTTTACTTACTTTAAATACATTGTTTATGTCGTGATAAACTTTGCCTATTTTTCTGATCATCATCAGCTCTTATTTAGTCTACTGCAGGAGCACGACCCTCTCTGTACTACCAGAGCCAGGTCAGTCAGAGGATATGGCCTACACTCTCCACGCTGGCCAGAGTTGGAGCGGCCTCTATGATATTTATATACTTTGTTTAGCTTGTGCTTTCCTTAGTCGCCGTCAGCTACATCCACGGGAAGAGTTGGGAGTGGTCCTATTCTACTCTGCCGGGAACCACCCGGCGCTATTTACCTAATAAGTGTGACTAATATTATTAAAAATTGTTTGTTTCTTTCCAGGTGTTCGACTACCTGGTGCTGCACGGCCGCATGAAGGAGAAGGAGGCTCGCGCCAAGTTCAGACAGATCGTGTCCGCTGTGCAGTACTGCCATCAGAAGCGGATCATTCACAGAGATCTCAAGGTTAGATTCATCATCATCAGGTCTTTCTTAGTCTCCACTGCAAGAGCATGACCCTGTCTGTACTACCAGAGCCATATATAAGTCAGAGCAGTCAGAAGATTTTGCCTACTCTCTCCACACTGGCCAGAAAGGTTGGAGAGGTTAGAATAACTTTTTCAATCTTTTTCTTCAATTCTTCTTTTAATTAATGAGCTAGGCTCTTGTCTGTGGAGCAACGAATGACCTCTATTCGTCTATGTTTGTCGCATGGATCACAAAGTATGACCTCAACCATGCCACAGCGAGTGGCGTGGCTATCGGGATAAAATTTAAGATTTTTTTGAACTTCTTGAGCCAGCGACACGATTGGAAGTAAAAGAAGAAAAACGAATAATTTTATTTATGTTTTCAGGCTGAGAACCTCCTCTTAGATGGCGAGATGAACATAAAAATCGCAGACTTCGGTTTCTCGAATGAGTTCACGCCGGGAGCGAAGTTAGATACGTTTTGTGGAAGCCCGCCCTACGCCGCGCCAGAGCTGTTCCAAGGTATAGTATATTGTCATCATCAGGTCTTTAGTCTCCACTGCAGGAGCACGACCCTCTCGACCCTCTCTGTACTTCCAGAGCCATATATTAGCCAGAGCAATCAGAGCCTACACTCTCCACACTGGTTGGAGAGGACTCTTTGATGTTTATAAGCACACAGCTGATATCAAAACAATTGAATCTAATGTAAATCCTAACTAATAAATACGAAAGTGAGTTTGTTCCTTTGTTTGTTACACCTTCACATCTTAACTATTAAACCAATCTTCATGAAATTGTGACATAGAATGCCAATCTTGGAAATCAAACAAGACAAAAAAAATTACCAAAGAGTGATGTCTTAGGCACTGTAAAGAAACTATAGTACCTTAAAATTTTACGTACATATTGTGTATTTATGTGTAACAATTTTATGTATTTTGACGCGGTCCCTTTAATATCATAAAACACAAACGCCACGTTTAGCGTATTAGTGGGCGTAAGGTGGAAAGCGAAATCAAAATAGTGATGGGTTGATACCCGCATCGCCTTTAACGTGATTCTTTAGAGTTTGGCCCAATTCCGTGATCGGCTTTTACGGTCTGCGCGGAACGAAAAGCGGCTGGTATATGCTATGTTTTAATTTTTCCAAAACAGCATGGAAGATTTTATTTAATACAGAGTACTATTTCCGATTCCAGGCAAGAAATACGACGGTCCAGAGGTAGACGTGTGGTCGTTGGGTGTGATCCTGTATACTTTAGTATCGGGCTCACTGCCTTTCGACGGCTCAACCCTAAGGGAATTGAGGGAAAGAGTGCTACGTGGCAAATACAGGTCGGTGTGCTTTGCTTTTCATGTGCTACGTGGTTACTAACATGAATAATAATAAATAAATATATACGGACAAATCACACAGATTGAGCTAGCCCCAAAGTAAGTTCGAGACTTGTGTTATGGGATACTAACTCAACGATACTATATTTTATAATAGATACTTATATAGATAAACATCCAAGACCCAGGTCAATCTGAAAAAGATCATTTTTCATCATGAAAACAAATTAGAAGAATAATAAAACTAAGGACGTAAAGAAAAATGTATAAATATAATTATACAAAGGCATTCAGGTGAGAAGGCGACCAATACTTTTAGAAGAAAAGTTTCTTTCGGCGTTTCTTTTCTGGATTGGTTAGTTCCGAAACGCTAGTAGTCTGTCGTCTAATTTTATGACGTGAAGTTCCTACTAAAACGGTCAACTGTTCCATACAAGATAAAATACATGAAAATCTTTTCTATATTTCTGTGATTGTTACATGTTATGTAAAAAAACCATCACTAGTAATTAAAATTTTAAAACTATATAACTATTTACATAAAAAGAGCCAAAAACACTACAAACATTTGTCTTCGACATATAACATTCTCTTTTCGAGTTTATTTTTTCCCGTTTAAGCTCATCTCCACAGGTCAATTGCCCCTTTTGGTCCCCCGTCTAAATCCTTTCCTACCTGATTCCAGAATACCGTTCTACATGTCAACGGACTGCGAGAACCTATTAAAGAAGTTCCTGGTGCTGAACCCTGCCAAGCGAGCGTCCCTCGAGAGCATCATGCGCGACAAGTGGATGAACACCGGCTACGAGGATGACGAGCTGCGGCCCTACATCGAGCCGCAGCAAGACTTCAAAGACCACAAACGGATAGGTGAGGATTTAAACTGACTTACAGCATAAACATGTTACAAAAATAATGAATGTATGATATTGTTAAATGAAAACAGATGGAAAAAAAGAAAAGTAAAAAAGAAAGAAATAGAATATAATCATACAAAGCCCTTCAGGCGAGTAGGCGACCTACACTGTTGAAAAGAGTTTCTTTCGGCATTTCTTCTCGGCAGTGGTCGGTTCCGAAATGCTAGTAGTCTGTAGCTTTTGAACAATAATGAGCAAATGCATCATATTTAATAAGATAATTTTAAATGTGATTTGACGTGAAAAAGTGCCTGCAAGGGCCTATTTTCTGAATAAACGTTTTGAATCTTTGAATCTTCTGATGAAGAAGTGGTAAAAAAATATTTTACATATTGGTGTATAAACTGGTATTTAAGCCCGCCATCTGCGCCTAATATGAGTGCGTCATGGGCAACACCTTATTTTCCGGACACTATCAGATGTGGAACAATTTTTGTTAATATATAACCCTAAAGTAGAACAAGGTGTATAATGCGAAGTAAAAACTGGTGTTTAATCCCGCATAGCGCATCTCCTTTGGGAGCATTATGGGCGACAAATGAAAAAATACCGGATTGGACGATGGCATGCTTAATACAGATATATTTATCATTTACATAGTATGTTCGTCGTACGCATCACACCACCAAACAAACTTCTGATGCCAAAATAACTTATTTTGGCTTAAATCGGACGATTATGAGTGCTATATTTGAATGGGCGAATAATCTGCTTACCTACTTTGTTGTATAAAAAAAATTCGTAATGTTGTATGAAAAAAATGTTCCTTTAATCGCCAGTTCAAAAATAGCAGGGTTCTCAAAGCTTTTATTGACTTCACTGAAATTAAAAGGAATAAAACTTATTTGCTGTCTGTATATTTATTATAAATGCTATGCTAACAAGCTAAACAACACGCACGTAACTGGGCATTGATTGTAGGTCTTTTCAATACTTGACATTCTAAAAATGACATGTATTCGAAAGACCATATGCCACTAGCTTGAACACAGAGCTAAATATACACTATATACTAACAAGAGCAATGTGTATATTGTGGTGATATTAAATTTTATACAACATTATATTATACATATAATGAAATATAATAAATATGGTTATTTTTTGAAGAAATCTAACTTGTTTCTAATATTCCGTGAGGATTTATATCACCATGGTATACAAGTTGTATAAATATAATATATAACAAGTTTTTGTATTCCATGCGTTGCTCCCCTTGGCACAGCGCAAGTTGGTACGTGGACGCGTTTTACTAATGTGTTTAGAATGAAATTGATATACAAAATTCTGTCTTATTGTCCGTTTTACATTATTATACAAAACATATATTAACACATTTTTATATTTAGATTAAAAATACACTGATTTTACATGAATTTAAAAAAATATACGGTTTCATCAGTATTTGAAAGTGTAATACAGCTATTTTAATTCGCGATATTTTTCGTGGTGATAGTTGATCATGTAGATGAATATATTGACTTGATATAACCCTTCTCGACTAAGTATTATTTTTGCATAAATCATATTATATAAATGGTAATACATTTGTGCTTAGCTTGAAGCTATTAAAAAGAAATTACACGCGTTTACTTCGATGAGACAGAATTAACCCAAAATAGTTTTGTGCTTGATGTCACGTGGTATTTTTATATGTGTATTATATTCCTTTATATGTTTTTAAATATTAATTAGTGCATGCATACTAATATATTTTTGAGTTAAATCTGCATTGAACAAAAGCTTATGCATTGTAAATATTTTATAATTATTTATAATTTTACTTAAATATAAAAACAACAACTTATCTTTTTTTACTGTTAATTATATTGAAAAAATGCATGCATGCAACTAACAAATAAAATGGTATTTAATGCTGTTTCGGAAAATATTTAATGAATCAATAAAAAATTATATATGTATGTATGTACTTATAAATCAAATAAATGTAAATGTCCCCTAAATAACGAGATACTAATTATGAGATGAAAATTACTTAACAAAAGCATGTATTTGTTAGATTAGTCGTAGTAGTAGTTATTTCGTCATTGTTCCCTTGTTTTGGTATTAGGTCCCAACAAAACATTCAACACATTATAATTACATATTTGAATTAAATGAAAAGTGACGAACTAATGTGAGCGATTGCTGTTACTTTGTTTTTTACTTTATACTTCTAAAATGGCTTCTAAATTGATAAGATTTTTACAATCATGACAATGTTACTAACAGTACGTAAACATTTGCCATTTTGGGCCACGAGCGCCATAGAAATGCTTAGTACTTAATAACATAGTTTATATAAGGGCTCATGCTAGAAATAACACTTATTTAATTGCTCATCATCGAAATAAATATGGATGACTATATACTTACTTAAAAGTTGATATTTTAATATGAGATTTTAATTTGTTTCTTCGTTCGAAATTGCAACGCCTAGGCAAACCATAACATAAAATGTCATAAAGGTTATTTTAAATAAGTAACTAGCCATCTGTCAAAAGGTGTGTCGGCGCGGAAAGCATTGACAACATTTATTTTACAAAGAGTATACTTAACGATGTTTTGATTAAACTAACATAAGAAATAGGTATTATTAAAATACGTAACAACGGGTTACTCACGTAAACATGTCGGCTGACTATTGACGTGAGTAACCCGTTGTTACGTGTTTTAATAAGTGTATACTTACGACTTCCCTTTTGCGAAGGGATGTATGTATGTAAATAGTCAAACAATGCTATCATATTTTGATGATATTCATAGTGGAAAAGCAAATGGCAAGGGAATTAAGCTGTGATGTAACAACGATTTGTCAGTTAAATTTATTACTGTTAAATACATTATTAATTTTACTGTTGTAAATTTAACCAATGACGAAGCTTATCGAACTATACTTTTATTTTTAAAATATTAACTCTTGACTTGCGGAAAAACAGCGAAAATTTGAACTTGCGGAAATTTTATACCTAATGACATAATATTTTAAAGAAAACTTTGAAAATTCGCTCGGCTGGCAATTAGGCGATTTCCATACAGCACTGATAATAATAATAATAATAAAAACTCTTTATTGCACCAAGATTTCATACAAGGGATTTAACAATACAGAGACTTTGTTATGTACAATGGCGGCCTTATCGCAAAAGCAATTTCTTACAGGCAACCAATCAGGTAGGACTTAAAAAAAAAAAAATGAAATAGGCAGGTAAGGCGCAGAAATACAAATAAATAATACTATATATATATATATATATATACAAAATAGTAATATCTAGATAAATACATACATACACAAATGAACATAAATACACACAAGAACAACAATAATAACACAAGATAGAAAGGATAACTATAAAAAGGAACAAACATCAACACAACATCTACAGATAGAAGGGAGGGGGCGGGGGTGAGAGGAAGGTGTCAGGCAGAAAAAGACAAAAAATGTGATTTTACTTGACTTTTAAAACTTGTAAGTGTTTGAGCACAACGAATAGTAACCGGAAGGGAGTTCCAAAGGCAGACCGCTTGGACAGTGAAGGAACGGGAATAAAAATCTGTGTGGTGACTGGGTATTTTAAGACGGAGATTAAAAGCACTACGAGTGCGGTTTTGAAGTTCACTGTAGAATATAAATCGATCTTTGAGATATTGAGGATAGGTAGGGTTAAAAAGAATAGAATATAAAAGAGAAAGGGTATGCCAGTCACGGCGACGTCGGATTGGGAGCCACTTGAGTGATTTGCGAAAGTGGGAGACATGATCATATTTACGAAGACCGTAAATAAATCTGATGAAAAGGTTTTGAAGACGTTCAAGTTTATTAAGTTGCTCCTCAGTTAGGTTAAGGTAGCAGGTATCTGCATAGTCGAGTATAGGAAAAAGCAGAGTTTGTGCAAGCGTAATTTTGGTTTCAAACGGGAGAAAGTTACGCAGTCTTTTTAAGGATCCAGTAGCTGAGAATATTTTCCGGCTCACTTCAGCAACTTGCGGAATCCATGATAACGAGCTATCCATAAATACGCCAAGATTTTTCACCTGTCTGCTAAACGGTATCACAGTGCCATTGAATACTAGCTGTGGCAGGTCACTGTAGTCTAATCTGCATGTTATTCTCGAGCTACCGATGATAATGGCTTGCGTTTTGAGGGGATTAATTATAAGGCCATGATTCCGGCTCCAAACCGATATCGCATCTAGATCAGCATTAACTGTGTAAATTGCCGATGAAAGATCATGAGCAGGAGCCTGTTTATAAATTTGTAAATCATCCGCATAAAGGTGGTAGGATCAGTGCTTAAAGATCTATGAGATCGTTTTTAATAGGTAACAGTTTTTGTACCTGATATTTCAGAGTGTTGCCATTACCTATTACATTCACCCACTTTGTTATCGACTTTATATGTAAAAATTCTAAAGTTTCCGTTCTCTCCCGACAGAGGCGCTAGTGTGCTTGGGGTACAACAGACAAGACATCGAATGCTCGCTCGCCGAAGCGAAATACGACGATGTGTTCGCCACGTATCTACTGCTCGGTAGAAAAAGCACTGATGTGAGTATGATTTTATATTTTTTTTGTGGAACGAAACTCCTTATAGATGTAAATGATAGTTGTTGGACGGTAGAAATCGTCACGTAAAAAAAATTATTGAGTCGAAATTTAAAGATTACTTTTAAAACTCGTATGTATTTAAAATACCTTTTGAAGATGGTAGAAAAAGCACTGATGTGAGTATTTTTTATATCTTTTGTGTAACGGTAAATAGGAATTGTTGACCAGTAGAAATATTCACGTAAAAAATAATTGTCGAAACTTTGAAGATTTTTTTAAACTTGTATGTACCTATGTAAAATACCTTTTATAGATGGTAGAAAAAACACAGGCGTGAGTATTTTTTTATAAGTTTTATGTTACAAGACTCCTTGATGCGGTAAATGGTATTTGTTGACGAGTAAAAATAGTCACGTTAAAAAAAAATCGTCGGATTTTTTTAAGAATTTTTATTTGTAACGCGTACGTGTTTAAACTACCAAAAACCGAAATATTTTATATGCCCCGCCCGCTTTTCATTCATACGATCTAATTCGTTTGATGAATATTGAAGCGGATGTCTGGTTTTTATGTACGTACGTTGTGAACCTTTCTAAATCTTCACTTATTATTACAAAAGCGTTGCACTAGTAAACAAGTAGCAAGGAACATAATGTGAGAGAAATAGCACATCGAAAATCCGCCCCTCACTCTATTTGAAGTTAAGTTAAGTTGTCGAGCTCCGTGGCGCATCGGTCAACACGCTAGCCTGCGACACGGGGGTCCCGGGTTTGATCCCCGGTCAGGTCAAGATGGAAAAGATCTTTTTCATATTGACCTGGGTCTTGGATGTTTATCTATATAAGTATATATTATAAAATATAGTATCGTTGAGTTAGTATCCTGCGACACAAGTTCACAACTTACTGTGGGCTAGCCCCACCAATTTGTTTAAAAAAAAACCGGCCAAGTGTGAGTCAAACTCGCGCAATGAGGGTTCCGTACAATATGCTTCGTGAACACACACACAATGTGCAAAAATGTTTTATTCATTTGACTAGCGCTATCTAGTGGTGTTTTAGTGAACTATTTCCCTAGGTGAACTTATTATAGTAAGTTTACCACTTTATTTTCAACTGATAGAATTCTTATTATTTTTCCTGTAATCTTCAAGCAATAAACTATATATTGTAATTTTTTCGAAATTTTAGGCCCAGTAGTTTCGGAGATCAGGGGGGGGGAATGGTCAAATTTTGCCTACTTTCGTGAATAAAATAAAAAGTATTGATTTTTCCCGAACAAAAAAAAATATTTTTGAGATGCTCATAACAAGCCCTTTCATTTGATATATAACACGGTAAGGATTGCAAAACTTTTTTTTTACATTTTCTATTTGGACCCCCTAAACTGACCCTTATTTAAAAAATATATATATTTACTTTGCACATCCGTGTTTGGGTCATAGGTTTACACCATCTTACCAAATTTCATTTAATTTGGTTCAGTAGATTCGGAGAAAATCGACTGTGACAGACGGACGGACGGACAGACAGACGCTCGAGTGATCCTATAAGGGTTCCGTTTTTCATTTTTTGTACGGAACCCTAAAAAATAAAGAAATAATAAATAAACCAGGTTAAAACGACAGAAAATATCGGTATTTGTACGTAGTATTAGCATAAAGGGAAAAACGTACGAAAGAACCAAATATACACACGCTAAATGTGGCTGAAACGACGACATACACACAAAACACGCGAAATATGAATGTGTGGTCTTATGACCTTCGGCTCTGTATACCATGTAAGCGAAACAGACGTGATAATATGTATGTTTTCCCTTACAGCCGGAGTCGGACGGCAGCCGTTCCGGCTCGTCGCTGTCGCTCCGCACGGCCGCGGCGCCCGGCCAGCCCGCGCAGCCGCAGCAACCCAACCAGCACACAGGTACTTACAGCTTTAGCGTCCTGTCTTTTCAATTGACTTGTAGCTAGCTCCAAGTGAGATTTTGCTATAACCTGCCAAGTCCAGTCCTCGTAAGACTGGACTTTTTGAGGTGAGGGCAAAGTACCCCCAACCTTTAAGGCGTAAATCAACAATCCCCAAGAGGGACGGACCTCGGTCTCTATACAGAGTGTAACATGACCCAGGACTTAAAGGGGTGATTCAGCCCGTCAAAAAAAATCTGCATTTTCATACACCAGTATTCAGCCATCCGGGCAATTAGAATGGGAAAGATAAAAAAAACGAGTTCCCGTACCATACGAAAAGTTGTCAATTTGACGGTCTGATTCACCCCTTCAAGGGTCATGTTACACGCTGTATAGATCATCATCATCATGATGATGATGATACATACAGCGTGTACAGTATAGATCATCAGCATCATGATGATGATGATACTGTATAGATAAACATCCAAGACCCAGGTCAATCTGAAAAGACCATTTTACATCTTGACCTGACCGGGGATCGAACCCGGGACCACCCGTGTCGCAGGCTGGCGTGTTAACCCACGGAGCTAGTCAAAACTTAAAGCTAGCGTCACTGCACACAACGCTAGCGTCTTTCGAGACGCTTACACCGATGATGAGAAGATGACACGAGTGTTGGTTACTAAATTTTACACGCCAGGCGCGTCAAAAGCAGTGGTCGCAACGACAGTGTCAGAACGAGATTTAAAAACGATTTTAGCTATGATGCCTTTGAGTATTTGGGCGTAAGACACGCAGGGCAAGAAATTGATAAATTAAAATATATAATAATAGCGTACAATAATAATGCGGTTATATTTACGCCACGAAGAGCGAGCGATTTTCAACGGTAGTATTATTTACTCTTGAAATTTATCACTCGAATTTTCGGTAAACACGCCTCGCGCGTCCTGACTGCTAATAATAAAATAAAAAAAATATATGGGAATTGTTCCATACAGTATTTTACCGGTACTACTCATCTGATGAACAAATCAAAAGTGCAGTTTTATTTTATAACAGCTTACTTCAACTAATTTGGGGCTATCAAGCGTAGATTCATGTAAATAAGATTTGTTAGATGCTTAAATTAAATGCTTAGTAATTTAGCTTGCGGCATTTTTGATTTTCCAGTAAAATCAGAAAAAGTTAATTTTCACAGATTATTAATGTAATAAACCAAACAGAATTATTATACAAGGTGTTTTCATCGAGATGGTTGTGTGTTTTCTTTTTTTATCTAGAGGAGATAGAGATAAATTAATTAAGTCCGCCCTTTGTACCATAGTGGTCAATAAAGATTTTTAAATAAATAAATAAAAAATAAATGACCAAACGAACGAAGACATCCATTTAAAAAAACAGAGCGTCAACCATGAGTTTATACATTTCATTTACGAGAGTAGTATATGGTAACGTTTTTATAACCGTCATAGTTTACTATAAGTACTTTGTCTACCATGAGTCATGAGTACGATATACCAGAGTAGTTTTCGAATCTCGTAATCGAAAACGACTCAAGGTTGAATGTAAACAAATACCATCCTATGTTTACAGGAACATTTTCTGCGGTATCAGCACCATGAGTTACAAAACTGACCTTCGTTTTCTATCGAGTAAGACAATAGTTTACTATTACGAGCAATCGAATAGTTTACTTTAGATCGAATCCTTTACTACTCACGTATTATAAACTCATGGTTGACGCATCCTTTACTACTCACGTATTATAAACTCATGGTTGACGCTCAGTACAGCAGCTGCCTCATCAGATCCAAAGACCGAAATTTATTGAATGAAAGAAAAAGACGAAATACTTTTTTCATCGATAAAGTATTTTTATCGGAATTTACAGTTTCCATTACCTAGGTTGGTTTTTGAAAATCGTTAAATAATCGTAAAATTTTCTCAAAAAATATGTGTCATGATTCGTTGGACCATTTCACTCTTTCTCCTTTTGATAAAAAAAAAGTTCCCACTGACCCGACGAGACGAAATAATATTATATTGCGCTACTATTGACAAAAGGAAATAAAAATTGTCCAAAGGTTATCAAATATTGAGAGTTTCACGAACCCTTATTTCAGGAAATTCATTGATTTAGGCTTGGGACTAATTGGGACGAATCTATTCATCGAAGGTAAATCTGGGTGGCTTAGCTTCTATCTGGGTTATCATCACATCAACTGTTGTACATCATGCGATAGTACCATCTTATCGCTTCCTATTATTGTGTATTTGTGTGCTTCTACGTGTTGCGTATACCGATCACAAAAATAATAATTTCTTCTGCATATATGCTGTAAACGTCATTTGCGTAATATCGAACAACGCGATCGTTTTACTACATGTCAAAAAAAAGAGATAAGATTTTTAATAAATGTGGATAAATAAATATGACGGATGTAGATTTTGTACTGTTGTTTTAATTTGATTAAACTAATGTGATGAAGTTCTTCTTCTCTTACACGAAAACAACACACTCCTTTTGTGTCGTGCCGTCTCGTCGTGTCTTTGAATAATCATTTTTTTCGGTCGGTGAAACTGATTAGTGATTGTAAAATTATTTAATTAACATTACCGGACTTTCGGTACTTCTTGCAATACGACGACTAGTTTTAGGAACACAAAAACAGTCATCCATTTCGTTAATTTAACTAAAAATTGGAAATATATTTTTAATTTTTTTTTTTATTTTTAAAAACTTAGCATTTGTTATTGATACTGTTGAGATATAAACCATAATTAAAACACGTACTAAAGTAAATAAATCGCAATTTTGAAAAAACATTCAATCTAAAAACATCGTGGTCGGTGGTCGGTGTACGTGTCGGTAATGTGGTGTGTGGCGGCAGGCATGGCGGGGTCGCCGTCGCACCGCGGCGTGCAGCGCTCCATATCGGCCACGGCGCGCCCCGCCGCCTCGCGCCGCGCCTCCTCCGGCGCTGAGGTGCTCCGCACGCAAGGTGAGGCCGGGCTCGGCACAACGGTTGCTGTGTCTTAAAATCGGAAAACTTTATTCAGCCAGCCTTTAACTAGCAATCTTGTCGATGTTTACAGAAATACCGATTATTGAGAAAGTATTGAAAATTAAAATCGGAAAACTATTCAGCCACCTTTAACAAGCAATCTTGTCGATGTTTACCGTGATACCGATTTTTTTTTAAATACCGAAAGCAGCGACCAGTATCTATTTTTATCAAAATACCGATTTTTGAGAAAGTACCGCAAACCGTGTACACAAATTATTTCCTGTTTTGATATTGAGAGAGTATAACGTTGGTATTATTTAACTAATTGCCTCTCGCCAGCGTGGAGAGTGTAGGTAAAATCCTTTGACTGCTCTGGCTAATATTATATGGCTCTACCAGTACAGAGAGGGCCGTGCTCCTGTAGTGGAGACTAAGAAAGACCTGATGATCATGATTTAACAAAATAATTTGGTGTAGAACTAATAAATAGTTGAAAAATTTCTGTCCACTTCATCACATTTTTCCGATTTTAAGATCTGAGAACCTTACATGTAGTATGTTATTATCTCTATGCAATTTATTTGTAGTAACTAACATTTTTTATCATGAACATTCATTTATCAATGCCTTAACACCTACATAGCTTTCTCATTATAAAAGGCTTATAATGTAAGCTTTTAATAACACCGCTTGGCATCTGGAATTTTCGGCACATTATATAAAAATTGACAAACCACAATAAATAAATAAAAAAATGTGAACAAACGAAAAACGTACAACTATTGCACGATATGAATACTTTTTATGAAGATTTTATACGGATGCAGTGATTGCATGTTATGTTGTGATAACAGAGAGTTGTGTGACTCTCTTGCACTGTGCACCTGTGAAAATTTTCTATGAATTTGGTAATCTAAGTATTGTTTGGTAAGCGGCCGAGGCATTCCTTTGTCATAGGAGAATTGACGTCTTAATAAATATGTCGCCATTTCTTTTTTTAATTAAGATTAACCTAGGATTAATTTTGGCTATAAATGTTTATTTATTTTTATGAATTTCAGTTATACTATTCAGATTTAGGACGTTATTTTTTTTTTAGGATGTTAAGACATGATTGAATTATTACCAAATTCATAGGAAACTGTTATAATTTTGCTAAGTTACGGAAAGGCCATGTTTCCTATGGGTTAGTATCAGATAGGCGTAAACGCAAGTAGTCAACGACAGTAACTCGTCTAAAACGCAACTGGAAACTCGTGTAAGAAGCAACTGGAAACTCGTGTAAGAAGCAACTCGTCAATGTTGCAAGTAGTGTGAAAATCACTTAATTTTGTTTCCATTAGTTACAGTGGTAGCGCAAGATTTCGAAAATGGCATGGCTTTCTCTAACTAAGTATGATTATTACAGTAAACGTACCAATGAGATGTAACGTGTTTTGTTGCGTGTTGCAGTCGGTACGACGACCAGCGCCGCGAACAACACGACGTCTACGTCTACGACGACGACGTCTAACTTTAAAAGACAGGTGCGTTATTATAGTACTTTATGAAACTGTTAAGTAATAAGGCCCTAAAATACGAATGTGGGTTTTTATAGTGAGTTTAAATCCCGGCAACGCTCTTGTTACACCCCTGATGTTGCAGTTGTCCATGGGCAGCGGTGATCACTTACTATCAGATGAGCCGCTTGCTCGTTTGCCGTCTTATAAAATAATAATATTTAGGAAAATAACCTTTCAGATTATTTGCTATTTATATTCTTTTTTTTATCGGAACATTTGGGAATTCATTAGTGGATTCTGTAATTTTAATTGTCATTTCTATAAATGTACCAATTTCGGTTTCGAACTTCCAACTCTTCCGTTCTTACCGTAACTTCAGTGAATTTTCAACGTATTAATTTTATAATTTCAGAATACAATTGACTCGGCGTCCATTAAGGAAAATACTGCGCGGATCGCCCAAATGCAGGTATGACATTTGTTTAAATTTATATGCTAAACTTGGTATTCAATGTCCTACAATTTGAATCAAGTTGGTAGTGAAAAGTCTGATAAAGTGATGACTGAAGTATTTGTTAAGCGTGTTTGATTTTGAACACTATTTTGTCAGGTTTCATTGTATATTGATATTATTGATAGTTAAGTAGTTAGACCCTTAAGGGTCTAACTACTTAACTATCAATAGATCGAAGATTTGAAAGATTAAATAATTAGACTCATAAGGGGTTAACCCCTTATGAGTCTAATTATTTAATCTTTCAAATCTCCGTACGTGCTCCCCCATTTGAAATTAATCATTTGAAAGAAAACCGAGAAATAATTTGAAATTTTGTTTTTCGTGACCTCAGATAACCTTTTCAACTACTTTATGAACTACTGTTTACAGTTTAAAGTGTGGATGTGAAGTTTTATTCACCGTTTTTGACAAAAGTGGCCGTTTTTAACAAAAAGGTTTAGAAAAGCTTCAATGTCTTTTAATTATAAATAATAGTTCAGAAAGTAGTTTAAAGGCTAGGCTTTCTGGGGCTTCGAAGAACAAAATTTCAAATGATGTCTTCGTTTTCTTTCAAATGATTTATTATTATTACAAATAGGGGTAGTATTTAAACCTTTTCAAGGCAGTGGCAAATATATATCCACCAAAAATACATACCACCAAAAAACAATGAATTTTGACTATACCTACTGCCTTGTAAAGGGTGTTTTGAAAATAACATGTTACCATGTGTATGTAGGTCTGCAACCGCGGTCCAGTGGTTAAGGCGTTTGCCTTGTTGACCCGGGGGTCGTCGGTTCGATTCTCATGGGAAGCATACGTTCTTTGTTAACTTGTTTCCAGTTTATTTAGGACATTGCAGGCATGAATCACCTGATTGTCTGATAAGAAAGACGATGCCGTGCTTCGGAAGGCACGTTAAGCCGTTGGTCCTGGCTGCCATCTGATAGTTGTTAAAGGAACCTTGTCAGAGGCCGAGAGGCGGTTCCGCACCAGGGTGCATGGCAGCCTGACCGTGTCGCCTACACGAAATGATGATGATGGTGATGTAGGTGCAGAGCTCGGCGCGGCCGACGAGCGCGCAGCCGAAGCTGGAGCCGCGGTCGCGCACGCTGACGGGCGCGGCGCGGCGCGCGCAGCCCTTCGACGCGCCGCCCGCACAGCCGCCCAAGCTCTCGCCGCCACACGACGCGCCCAGGTACGTCGCCTTACAGCACGACAATGACGGTGGAGGAATCGGTTTTAACGTCTATAGCCCACAGCCACGAATGCGGAACGAAACATTGGCGAAACCGCGAAACGCTGTCTAGTATGATTTTGTTTGGTGCGTCTCACACCGCAAGCGGAACGAAACCGAAACGGAATCATACAACAGTGTTTCGCGGTTCCGCCAGTGTTGTGTTCCAGAACGCTTCCGTTCCACATTCTCGGCTGTGTGCTACAAGCGTAACTCCAGGTAGCGCCACTCTTTCGAGGAGTATTTTTGAGGGTTGCTGTCAAAATCCACCAATCATGTTTAATCATCATATTAACCCCTTGATTGCTTAAACACTGATCAGTGCTCTATAGAAATCGCCTAGTTGCCAAACGAGCGAATTTTAAAAGTTTTCTTTAAAATATTACGAAATAAGTTAAAAAATTTCGAATTTTGCACTGTAATTCGAAATTTTCGCCGCTTTTCCGCAAGTCAATTTTGACAGCTGCTGTCAAAAATACCTCCCAACACAAAGCCACCATCTGGGAGAAAAATGTATTTCGAACACCTTTATTGAAAATACGGCTTGGAGTCTAGGTGTATCGACACTTGACGTACGCTTTTAAGCGAATGTTATACATTAAACGAGACGCGATGTACTTAAATCCAAAAATACTATTTAGATACTAAAATCTAAATGAGTCAATTAAGTGTCGCGTATAAAACAACTGTCTCATTGTAAACTAACATGTAATCAATATTACTTATTATTGAATCCGTCTAACCAAAAATTATACAGATAGTTGTAAGCAGGCTATTACTAGTATTTAATTTAACGAGAGTCGGCTCATCAACTGTAGCTTGTATACGAAATTGTATTATTTATATATTTTTGTTATACTTTTATTTGGGTAAAATGCTATGGTGCTATTGCTATCAGCTACAAGACAGCTGTTGCATATTATTATCTACTGCTAGTGGTATTGCTTGAAAAAGGCAGGGATAAAAATAAAAACAGTATTTGGGATTATCCGAATGAAATCATTTGGGTTTGTGGTACTTTTAATTATATTATTATCAAAGTTGTAATAAAAGTTTTCCAGTTTAAAAAATCCGATGTTTCTTATAAAAAAATGTTCATTGTATATTCGATTAATTAAACTTACGGTAGCTCCATAACAGTAGCAATAATATGAACGAATGGAATTTAATTACATCACTATCTATGTATCTATAAATTTTCCATTAACATACCGGTAAAAAATCGGTGTCGCATGACTGGGAACTAACTAACAGCATGTTATCGGGCAGCGCGGTGGTACCGCCGGAGACTAAGAACGGGACGACCAACGGCACCGGCACGACCGGTAAAACTCACGTCAAAAGCGCGTCGATCTCCTCGGCCAGTGGGGCCCCGCCCCTAGGCGCCGACTCGGCGCCACACAACGCCTCAGCACGGGACTTGGCCCAGCCAAGACCGAGGTACAACTGGCGTTTGCGATTGCGCAAGACGTGCGTTGATTTTCAGTTCTAAGTGCCAGCTGTCAAATTTTATAAAAGGCATTATAAAAGAAACAATAAAAAATATTCGTAATATCAAGCAATTTCAAGACCCAGAAATGATTTTCTCAATTTTATTGAGATGAAACGTGGAAGTGTCACTAACAATTTAAGATTTATAAACTTTTTACATGTAACGTGTAATTTAAATTTTGCATATTTGTTCGTATTTAATATCACAATTTGTTGACTTAAGAAAAAGAATAAAAAGTCTATCTAATAGGCAACAGAACTGAAAATCGATGTTTTGTAGCGCCAATGAGTGGACGCGGCGTAAGCTAGTGCTTGTTGCCGGTACTTAGCGGTATGGGCTGCCAAACGCACGCTAATGTATCTGGCTTATTTTACGTGGTCATCCGAGGTTACCGGTATTTGTGAGTTACCGGTAAAATTACCGATTTTTTTTATTATTTTTTTGCAGCACTAGTGCCTAATTGGTTTAAAGCTTCGATTTGTTATAAATTTTAATCTGTTATCTCATAGTTAAAATGTATAATATTTTGGTATGATTGGTTTTCTGCAAAAAAAAAAGGTTTTTTTATAGTTTATTTAAAGAAAGTGCAGTTTGTGGCATTGCGTGTATATTTGCTTTGCTGTAGTTAATAATAGCTTTGCAATATATTAACATTATTTTATTTCATATTTTTTATTTATTTATACACATTATTCTTAGTAGTTTTTGAAAGTAGCGTTAGAAATTCTTTATGTAAATTTTGTAGGTTATATACGTGACTTGTAGACGTAGTATTGTAGACAAATTAACTTGTAGTTTATACGTTAATTTAAGTATATTAGAGAACCATACACATTACTGTAGAATTACTTATATTTCCTTCTTTAGTGTACTATTTGTTAGTAGTATCGACTGCATATAATATTTAAGACATATTAATAAAAAGTTAAGCCTAATCGTTACAACGGCTATAAAAATTTGATTGTCATTTTTGATGTTCATAATTTCAGAGTAGAGGCATTTGAATTTCAAATTCCTCTGTCGGGACCAGCGAAGGATCGGTATCTGTCATAATAGGCTTGTTTCATAAAAAATATAATAATCCCTTTCTTAAATTAAAAAAAAGCCACGAATTTTTTCTTTTGCCGATCAAGCAAAAAAATTACAACAATAATTCCGTGTGACGTCACTCTCCGGTACATTTTTTCGCGAACCCTCATGTCAAGAGCCCCACTCATGTACTTTGACGTTAAATAACGAAAAAATAATACGTGTCCAATATTTTTGGATTATCTAACGACGGACTAATATTAGTATTAATTTTGAGAATATAATATTTCTCTAAATAAAATTTCAATGATTGCCGATTTAACTTCCAATCAGTTTGAGATTATATTCATCACAAGGGAGAAGCAACGTAATAGTATCATTGGCTAGAACATAGACATAACTGTACACCTATGTTTTCAGTTTAAACTCGACGATCGGTACCGGGGGTGCGGCGGGCGCGACCGGCGCTGCCCGCAGAGACTTCCCCAACCCCATGGTGTTCCCTAGAAACGTGCCCTCGCGGTCCACCTTCCATTCAGGTATGTAATAAATAAATATATATGGACAAATTACACAGATTGAGGTAGCCCCAAAGTAAGTTCCAGACTTGTATTATGGGATACTAACTCAAAGATACTATATTTTATTACAAATACACATATAGATAAACATTCAAGACCCAGGTCAATCTAAAAAAGATTATTTCTCATTTTGACCTGACCGGGGCTCGAACCCGGGACCACTCATGTCGCAAGCTAGCGTGTGCCACGGAACGGAGGTCGTTTATTTAGTTTTGTAGAGCTCTATACTGCGCTAATGATATATAATTTAGTATATGTTGAGTATCTGTAATGGAGGCGAGGTTATGAATCCAATTTTATTATCAATTGAATGCCGTTGGGTTCCCGGTAGAGTAGAATGGAACCAATACAAGTTTAACCGTGAATGTCATAAAGGGCATCATAGGAAACACAAGTCAGATAAAGCATATTTTCTCAAACATGCTTAGAAATTTTCGCATTATTTTGGATAAATCGATATTGCTGTACTGGCCAATACACGCCAGCAAAGTATGTATGAAAATCCATATCTGTCGTGTTTTAGCGGCCGGCAAAGTAACTATGAAAACTCGTATCTGTCATGTTATTTAAAAATGGAACGCCGAGTTTGCTGTCAAATAATTCAACGATGGAGGTTACAAATGTGTTTGTGTGCCTCGGCTCCGCTTCGGCCCACATTCACACGTTCGTCCATCAATGCCTATATTGCCGGCCGTTGCAGTAACGTACTATAACATCAAAGAGACCTCTCCAACATCTTGTTGGCGTGGAGTGTTGGTCTAATCCTCAAGTATGCTCTGGCTAAAATATGGCTCTGTTAATACAAAGAGCGTAGTGTTCCTGCAGTGGAGACTAAAAAAGACCTAATGATGATAATAAGTTGGGTATCTATTATGAAGGCGACGTTATGAATCCAATTTGGCGATGTATCGTTTGAGCTGCGTGGGATTTTTCTAAAAGTCGTAACTAATCAGCCAAAAGCTCTTTTCTGAGTTTTTTAAGTTTGTTCCTTTCCGAGTTAGTAACGGACAGAAGAACTGACTAATGAGAGTGTTTGGAAGTAGGTAGTTGGCAGTATTGGCGCGTAGGGTCTTGTAAGCTATGATTGGGCCACAATGTGTGTTAAATATTATCCAATGAAAGCGGCTTATCAAAGTCGTCATCTCAGTGCTCCCATCTGGTGGTAAGCATTTCTGAAAACCTCATTGGTATTGTTCTGTGCCCCCTTAGGCCAGACGCGGTCGCGCGGCGCGAGCGCGGGCGGCGGCGCGTACGGCGACGGCGGGTCGCCGCACCAGGCGCGGCCCTCCTTCTTCTCCAAACTCTCCTCCAGGTTTTCCAAACGGTAAGCACTCGCACGTTTACTGCCTTCATGCCCACACCACTTCATTGCCGAAGTACCCCTCGTCATATCTTTTGTACGACATTATACGCCTGTAGCACACAACCGCGAATAACGAACGGTAGCGTTCCAAAACGAAACATTGGCGAAACCCCGAAACGCTGTCTGGTATGATTTTGTTTGGTGCGTCTAACACCGCAAACGGAACGAAACCGACACGAAATCGTACATACAACAGCGTTTCGCGGTTTTGCCATTGCTTCGTTCCGGAATGCTACCGTTCCGCATTCGCGGCTGTGTGCTGCAAGCGATACAGTATTGATGGTGCCGTGACCAGGATGTGCAATAATTGCAGTTCTTGTAATTTTTATACTGTATATAACGATGGGTATTTCATATTACTTATCTAACAGACTTAAATTTCATAACTATATCCTTTAAATATACAATTAATTGGTAAATTGGAACTTATCATTATTTATTTTCATATATTATTTTAACATTGGTTCTTGTTCTAAAATGTCCCTAATTTTAATTTAATCATATCCTACATGAATTATTTACACAATAAATGATACTCAGTTATGTAAGAAGTATATCCGTAATACATTTCATTTTGTTGTTTTTAACAATCCCATCATAAGCTGCGACGCTTTCAAGCTACTTCTATTAGAATCACGCTCGTTATAATCGGAAAAAGGCTTTTTGTAGTATAACCATGGTATGTCAGCCGTAAATATAAAATTACATACAACTAAAAAAAGATATCATTAACAAATTGTTAAAGTTGTTATCAGTGTCAGTTCAATCTGTATAATGTAAACTAGATTTTTATAACTTTTACAACTATTTAAAATAATAAATTATTTTTTGGCTTTATCGATGACATATTAAATAGAAATAAAATTAAAATGTAATATTACAAAAAGCCTTTTAATTAGATTTATGATAGCCGAGAACGAGATTCCACTGCCAAGCGCTATGTTAGCTGTCACGGCTTGCCATGCACCTTTATGTTCCATCTGTCACTGTCATATTTAGACTAGTGTTCACTAATGCCCATTAGACGTCTTTCGGCGACCGATTGGAGCCTCGATTTATTTTTAAATATTTTCTTGTCCAAAAGGGTTGTGGAATAAGACTCGTATTATTTATTTATTAACTACTAGTTTATTCAAATTTGTTTTGGAATAGTCATTTGTTTAAGAATATAATATGAAAACTTTTTGTGAAGTTTTTACTTTCTAACCTTTACTACGCCCGCCGCTAGCGCCCCGCGCACCAACAAAACGTCCGGTATACGCAAAAAAAAATCTGCAAGCGCGGCGAAATTTGCAACAATATTTATCTCATGAAATCTTACCTCTATATACACGAAAAATTACGTAAAGATTCTGTATAAAGCGTAGTAAATGACTACGTCGCTAAAATAAGTTTATACTACAGGTTTAAATGGCAATCAAATGTTAAATACGCAACAATGACAAAAAACCATACCCTTCGTTCTAGAAAAGTTCACATAAATCATCATTCTGACACTGTGGACGAATTCCAAGTATTGAACAATAAACTACACTATATTACCTATAAATAAACACCAAACACTAAACACTTGAAGCACTTTTTGCAGACGAAACAAAAAACACAATGTAAACACTCATGGTACCAAATTACACGACTCGTACACATGTTCCCTGTGGAACGTGTTATATTTTCATAAATCCTATGAGCTAAACTATATATTTATAATTAAATAATGTAAATATGTATTCGTTAATATATTTTTCCTATTATTACCATAAATAATATAGCTTTATTGTAATAACATTGGTATTATCGGCATACGTAGAGTAGGCCGTTAGTCAAAACTTAGTCTTTTTATTTAGAACTGCAATTTTATGTTAAATCATGACAAAAGACATAAGATCTATAGATAAGACGTTGGCGCACATTCTAAGGATTATTTTTATGTATAATACAATAATACTTACGACATAATTTCACTGAAAACACTCACACTGTTTTGATAAACGAAACACGGAACGAAGTATGACACATTGACACTTGACATATTGTTTTGAAATTTATTTTTTTAATTCTTTATGGATCTGTAGCAAAGAAATCTCTCTTGTAATCCGAAGTTGAATGTCTATGGCATAGGTTGGCATTTGTATTTTTAATCTGAGACGTCAAAGTCGTGAGAAATAAATTGTCAAAAGAGCGCGGTACGCCCGTACCCCCGAATGTTGCCGGGACGTAATAAGCGAAAAAGAATCGAGTCCGTTTCGGGGATTGGACGTAGGAGAGGCTAAGTATAAATGAAGTATAGGTTCAAATCTACAACTCAGAGAGAATAAGCTGTTTTCATATTTTTTTCTTTGATGTAAGTGACCATTCCAAATCACTCCCAAAAACAACAAGGGGGCGATTTCCAACTCCTATTTTATGTAAATAATAATTTCAACACCATTCGTAACACACTGTCTTTAACTATCACTGGATTAACCATTCGTTGTCTTCATTTCTGTGTGTTTATTTCATTGTCGATTGATGGCAAAATTGTCTCCCTCAAACGACTTCTGCGCTCCATTTTGTTAATTTTTTTTTCACTTTTTATCTCGCGTCAACACAGGGGATGCACGATGCTAAAACCTCCCAAAACTCCTCTTCAGTAGACGTACGCACTTACCGATTTTTTGAAATCTTACTATTTCTGCGAACGCGCCATTCTGACCCAACTTTGACCGATTCTTATAACCGAATATAGTTTTAAACCTACCTTAAAAAACAGAAACGTACGACCGTCTGTAGTGAAGTAGATGAGCATGTTGTATTCCCCTACCTTTTTAAAAGTATGAAATGCTATATTTTTTTTTAATTTCGCTAAAATATTGTCCGCTGTGGCCTCTGTGCCTGTACGCTTTGAGTGTTGTTCCGTAGTGCTTTTATTAACGAATAGGGAAGGAATCAAAACGTAAGTAGGGTCAATGTGGGTATTTTGAAACGGAGGTAATTGGTAACGACTGATTTATAAATAAAACTTTTTTTGTTAATTTAATGCACAAATAAAAAAAATAATGAATATTTTTAAATGTGTATAAATTATTCAAAATCCTTAAGAAATTGCGTAATTAAAAATAAATTTTGTTACTATTCATCTCAATTTATATATACCCACTTTGACCTTATCGGTTTTAGCCTCGCCGGCGAGAGAGGTGTACGGAATTTTTGCGTCAAAATTCAACATCTCTCGTGCATCCCCCGTGTTACGATTTTTTACTTTTTTTTACGATCTATCCCCACTTTAACCGTGCGCTTCTACTAATGACGACGGTCGCGACTTTTTTATTGGATTTTAGTATCGATTTTTGCTTATAGTCGATCCACAACCCTTTTTAACGTTAGTGTTGCAACGTGACGGTTTTTTTTTTCATACCAAACATATAAACGGAGGGAGTTGAGTGTATAGTATTGTGCATCTGTGTCTGTTCGGCGCGAGAAAATTAATTTTAGGGTTGCCATATAGTTCTGTTTTTTCTTTATCACGTTTATTATATAGCGGGTACTGAACTAAAACTTAATTTTGACTATAATGTACCCAAACAAGTTTTGAACGTATTATGGACTAAATGAATACAAGTTTAGTCGAAGTTCCTTTGATAAATCAGTTTTAAGATTTTAAGTTTATATCTTTTGTTATTTATAAAAACCCTTTCATTTTTTAAATTCTTTTTTTCTTGGTTTTCTTTTCGTCTTAAAATATGGCAACCCGGTTTTTGATAAACAAGTGATTGAAATCAAGAGCGAACGAAGCGAGAAGAGGGCGGCGATTCGGCTACTTTATAGTCGTCTCGCTCACCCGTTCCATTGTACGCAGGTTGAATCAGAATCCGTGAGCGGCGCCGTCCGAAGACCATCCGGTTGTCCAAGTTTATATTAGCGTAATGAAACGACGTTTGCATTATCTGTTCAGAATTTGCACACATAACTAATGTGACAGTAAGAAAAAAAATTAGATAGTAAACAATAATTTTGTAAAAAAATATAGTAATTGCAAAAAAGTTTTTGTGATGACCAAATATTTTTTTGGTCATTTACAAAGAAGTATTGCGAAGAATTTTGTGCCTCCAGTATACTTGCAATTATCCTTATGATATTGTCATTGCCTACAGTCCATTTGTTTTGATACTTAATTTCTTTTAAACTATATTGACACGTCTTTTTATTGAAATATACACTTTATGAATCAAAATATTCACATTATACCATCACATTTAATTTCTCATTAAATTGATAAAGTGTAAAGATTTTGATTTAAAAATTATATTTCTATAAGAAGACTTATCAAGATTGTTTATTTTTTTTTTAAGTCCAATTGGACTTTTGGTTTATTGTGATATGCACTAGCAATATCAGCCATATTTCTTGAAATGAGGGTAATTAAATCATGAACATGAATTTTTGGTTGATTATAGAATTCGGTTGTGATCATTAAGAATTTGTTAATAAGAAATTTGTGATGTCTGAAATTTGCATTAGTAAATTGTGTCAAACTATGGTAATGTTAAAAAATCTAAATGTAAAGTTATTACTATACTTATATTAATTTCGGAAACGCCAAGAAGTGGCATATTTTTTTCAAACAACAAATAATGTCTTATAAGGATATTTTTTAAACAAGAGTATTGCGAAGTCTGCTTGTATTAAAAATATCCTGTTTGTGATTAGTACAAACGATGAACAGATAATGTGACACGTTTTACACATATTGATTTGCATTTTTTTCGAGGTTGGCAAAGTTTTCTCGGAATATGCGCGTCTGATATGTGTAATAGATTATGAAGATAGCTATAAGTGTTAACAACTTTTTAATTGGTATATAAATAGTAAAGGAAGTCCATCCTCATTGACATTATATTATTTTGGATTCGTATTGGAATTGTAATAAATATGTAGCGACGCCCAAATCTGTCTATGTGTTATTTTGTTGAAATAAATGTTTAATTACTAGCTTTGGTTCCGAATTTGCCATAAATTTTATTACAAACGTGTACGAACAGATTGTAATCAGATTTACGGCTCATGTGGAATAACAGTATGTTATAAGATTCATTACAAATTGTGGACGAACTGTTTGTAATCAGATTCACGACACAATAATTGCATAGCAGTCACTGTAAAAATTATTTGCTTGGTACTAAAGGTACAATACAAAGAATTTAATTTTAAAATATTCATTAGTTTCACAAAAGTACAGATTAAATACAAGATATATCTTTTGAAATTTGTATAATGTATGCGGTGTATCAAATGACTTCTCCTATTTTTGTATAGGTACTGTAAGTTCTTTTAGTAAAAAACCCAATAATTTATTTCAACGAATAGCACGTAGAGGAAACCTAGTCCCGTCGCTTAACGCATTTCATCCTAGCTCTTAAGGAATTCGACTTGTATTTCGACCGAATTTTCTACATTCCAGGGTTCCGCGTATTCATTTTTATGTTCACATAAAATGCACAAAGCTCTTCGTATCAGCGCAAATCAAGTGAAGCTATTAGAAATAATTAACTGAAAATAACTGACACTACACTATTGACCATGAGTAACAAAATCCTTGAAAAATTATAAGCCCCTAAAATTTTACTTAAACACACGTATATTATATGCAATGTAAACGTTTATATTTATATATACGTCTGAATACATCGAAAAAAATAATGATAGCAAATCGATATTGCGATATAAATATATATATATATATATATATACGGACAAATCACACAGATTGAGCTAGCCCCAAAGTAAGTTCTTAAGAAAGACTTGTGTTATGGGATACTAACTCAACGATACTATATTTTATAACAAATACATATATAGATAAACATCCAAGACCCAGGTCAATCTGAAAAAGATCGTTTTCCATCATGACCTGACCGGGGATCGAACCCGGGACCCCCGTGTCGCAGGCTGGCGTGGTAACCGCTGCGCCACGGAGCTCGTCGATAGGAGCCGTACTTCGCTATTTACGCTCCCACACTTCACCTTGCTAAGGCGTGTCGCGGGAACAAATGTTTGATTTTAAACCCAAGCCGTATGTTTGCCGCAATGACTATAATATTCTTTCTTATATATTCTTGGATTGATTATGATCTTTTCGCTTCTGTTGGTCTGCGCTGACCTTTTTAATTACTTAGTTTGGCTTGCGATCGGACTCTGCTTGAAAATAAAAAAAGAAATCGATGACTGAGAATAATATTTTGTATATTTGTATTATTATACACATTATACTTAGATATTTCAGTGACAATTTTCCTGTTGTTGCATGTTGAACGTGGACCATTTAAAAAAATCTATTTCTATCGACAGGTGTATTTTTCAATGCCTTCTTGATGTATAACTAAAATATTTTCCTAGATAATTCTATGACACGGGAATGGTCCACTAATACGCAAATAATATATTTAAGGAGTGAGTGAGATATATCAGTATATAATATAAGTGATTGTTAGTGTGTAAGATACAGCCCATCCTATAGCTTGGTACAAATACTCAGTAGATGTTACCATAAGACACATTTTAGGCAGCTGTATGTAAAAGCTCGGTTCTTCCAGCCTTAATGATCTCCACAAATATCTTAGCAATCACATAATATTCTCTATATTCACAAAAAAGCTGCCCACAAAGGGTGCAATATAGGATTTTAATTTATTAGCTGAAACTATTTTGAGAGTAACCTTAGTCCATGATATTAAACAAGTTTCTTTTAAGATAATTATAAAGATAAAATTATTTTCTATTTCATGAACAGATTTGACTTATCGTTGAAGTAGTTTCAGATAATATTATTACACCATTATACATATATTCTGGAACCGATACTTATTATTTTCAAAGCCAGTAAAATATCATAGTCCTGGTATTATACGAGATAGTTTACTTTATCCAAAAAAGTGTTTTTGTTATTTTATGCAAATTGAAAAAAATAATGCATTCTTAGTTCATTTATATTGTATTACGTTGCACCAGGGATAGATTGTTCAATAAATAGTTTTAAAAAAATGAATGGCTCTAAAACAAAAAAGTTTTAAAATATAAAACTGATCACACAGGACTTGTTTTAATTAGAAAGTTGTTTAAATATATGTTTATATTCTAAAATAAGATTTTTCCACGTTTTCTTATTACTCATATGTGTAAGGCCGATAGGAATCTTTAAAAAGATTGTACATATAATGTGTGCGTGTGACTGTATGAGTGTGTTCTCTTTACATACGTATATCAGTGTTTTGACTATTTATTGTTTGAATACATTTATATATCAGTAAATCTGACAAAACAGCAAACGTTTAAAAAAATATCGGCAAAATATTACAATCGTTGTCGATTGTAATATATGTTAAATATAATCTTATAAAGAACAGTATAAATTGAACTTGTCAAAAATATTAAATTTAGGTGTTCTTCTTTACATTTAAAATCTAACAAAACCAGAAAAAAATAATAGTCAAAGAACATTTAAAATCTAACAAAACCAGAAAAAAATTAATAGTCAAAGATCAGCATAAGCATATAATACTGAATATAAAATATGTTTTCCATAGTAACTTCGCTCATATTATTTTTGATATTGTCCCATGGCAAAAATTGTTCAGTACCAGTGAATTTAGTAAGATGTTATCATATATAGCATGGATGCGACAGTTGTGCAATAAATGTACTAGTTCACTATGGTATAGTGCAAATAGATATCAAAATGAATGAATTTTCAATTTATACAAAATAATTCACCAAATTTCTGTAAAAATATCGTTACGTAAACGTAGATTCAGGTTATCTGCTGCAGCCTAATATTGTAAGAACCAAGTTTAATTGAGAAGTCATGGAATCTTTATGTAACACTATATTTTCTTCACTATGTACAAAAAGTTTAATGCAGCTATTTCAAAATTAAATGAGTGGCTTTTAATTGGTTATACTTATACTTTATGGTGTGATGAGCGATTTATTACGCATGTGTCTTATCCACGTTATATCACAGGTTTCCCTATTTATTTAGTTATTCGTTATTTCGAACGTTTGTGCAGTATAAACTCATACAGTATGTAATCGTTTACAGCCCGCGTCTTTTCAAATTTTACTGGCTTCTCTGCCATTATTTACGAACAACCACATTTCAAATTATATCTAAAAAAATTGAATCCGTCTGTGAATTAATGCAAAATTATTTGATAACGACACATAATATAGATCATATAAATCTTAATTCATTAAAACTTGTTTAGGTACTTTAAATATCGCATCCATTGAAAAGTTTTAACAATCTAAGTTGATCTGATAGTACCTGATACAGATCTCGGTCTGTAAGAAAAATTTTCACTCATTCAGTTTTTTGATCATACGTATGTATTGTCCTTAGAATCCAGTATTTTGTGTTTCTTTTTATTTAATAGTATGTGTAATATCTTTTTAGATAGTTTATTGAACAAATTTTTAAGAATAGGTGCTGATTATTCCTTTTTTATGATTATAAAACAAATTTATATTTTGCATTAATATTTTATTTCAAAGTACTAAATTACGCAAAAAAAATGCAAACTTTTCCTAAAATGAATAATTTTGCAATAAAAATGAGGGCAGTAATACCCTAAAAAAAATATTAGTCATTTTGGTGGAACTTGCAAAAAATATTGTCTTATAATACATTATGATGTTTGTTTTCAATAGATATGCATTATAGTTGAAATATTCGAGTTTGTATAGTTTATTAAATAAATATATCATTGCATTTTTGGTAAAATCTCATTATTTAATTTTGTACCCTTAAACATTTCTACTTAAAAATATCGGATTATATTTTCATTATATTATACTATACACTCTGTATATTTTTATGTATGTATATTTATTACAAAATGTATATATGTATACGCACACTAGTAGTGCATTTTTCGTCAAGCATTTTTTTATTTTAGAATTATACTGATCACAGTAAAAAAAATAGAAATGCAATATTTTCGAAATTAGCTATAGTTTAGTTAGATATTTAAATAGTATTTTGTAATCTTTATTATAATATTATCAGAGATTCGTAGTTCGTCCATAATTGTGAGTTTTATTGGACATTATTATATTCGCTTATCATTTGTCTAGGATGTATTATTTTATAATGTATGAAATACATCGAGGATATTTTGAGAAAAGAAAATTATTTTTGATCAGTACATTATTTAGTAAAATTTTATGAAAGTTTGTAGTTAAATATTGAAATAAACCATCTTTTTTTCATTGGACTGTAATCAAAATAGTAATACCTAGTTAATTTTTTTAAATCATTACTTAGCTCCTATATTTTTGTCACCTTGATGTATTTCAAACATATTAGAAACAGAGTAAACAAAATAATTGTCATACATTTTCGTTCTGAGATCATGGGCATTGCCTACAGATGCATTTAATTTTATTATATTCCGTAATTCCCTTTTGGTTTGTAACTGTACTAAATCACTGTAATTCAATAAAATTAAATTGTGTTTGATTACAGGGGGAAAATAAATGGCAACAGGTTAATAATGTTTATTTAAAAAAAAAAAACAGAAAAGAAACTTCATAGAAGGGCATTAAACCAACACAACATTTCTTTACACCTAGGTTTATGCAGACGCAAATTGTGTTATCAATTCGTGTGTCTTGTATGTGCCTGTAACATTCGCGAAGATACTATAGGCCCTCGGCCAGTACGTATAATAAGAATCCAATATATACGTGTAATACGTTATGAAATAAATGATATGACCAGTGTATAAGTACAGTTACAAACAAAAGTAAATTAAATAATTATGACCTGGAACTTAGACCGTATTGCTGATACGGGAGAAATTTAAATGTATGCGTCGAGCTTTTCCAAATAATCAGATTTCAATAATATATCGTTTTTTATTTCAATTAACCTCTGATATACCCTTTTTATTAAATGCGTTATTTTAGGTGGCTATTTTCAGAGATATACTGTCATATTGATGTTTGTGAACAAATAACTTTTAGAACACATGGCAAGTTTTCGTAGGTCTCGGGCCGGAATATTTAATTACAAAAATGCTCCAGATGTTTTTGTATCATATTTTATTTTCATAATTTGTTTCACATTCACACATTCTGAGAATGAAGTTTCTGAAAATTTTAACCCTGGGATAGGTGGATGGACGGCCAACAAAGGTTTAGTAATTGGGGTCCGTTTTTCTCTGGACCCATTGGTCTTTTTAGTTTTTTATTACTTATTTCGTTATGTGTTCCAAAGGAAAATATGTTCAGTATCGTTACTACAGTTACCTCTGTGCATTTATCGTTACACCTTTTACAAGGGAGATGATTCAAAATAACTCAGCCCGGCGCAAAAGTATATATTTTAAACGATATAATAAAATATTATATATTATAACCGTCATTTTATCAATGTTGGTGGCTATTATATTTTTTTCTCTTAAAAATTAAGATATTGTGAGTAATTCCACGCAGGAAGGATTGAAATGGTAACTTTGTCTTAGTTTCAGAATAGCACGAGAAATACATAATAAAATATCCTTATATATTTTTAAGAATTTTGCAGGCGTTACCATTATGTCAAAAACATTATTCTTATTTATTGTCTAAAATTTGATATATATATCTTTTGCGCCGGGCTTGATTTTATGCACGTTTTAGTAAGGTTTTAAGAAACTGTGATCGTCGAGCGATTTAAAATAAAACAAACCGACACGTTGCACACAAAACACAATATATTATTATTAATCTTACTTTATTAACTACTTTGAAATATGAATCATAATCTTAGCTCCATTCGGTACGAAAATAGGTTTAGACGTATCTAGGTGAAATTAGCGCTTACCTAGTAAAGTTGTCGGCAAAATTATATTTAATTGAAATGCTGTACCATTTATTCTCATCGTTTGTACGTAAGGCAAAATCTAAAGAATAGTAATTTTTGTGGTAAGAGAAGATTACTATAAAAATAATTAATAAAATAGTCAGGATTTCTGCGTATATTATTTGCCAGTTGTGAATAGTTCTAATACGTATATAATTATCACATGTCGATGTCAAATTAGAGTAGTAATTGAATATAATTTTGTCGATGGTTGCAAAAACATATATTTCGGTATATGAGTGAACGAGATGTAACGGTGAGTATTGCCTCTAGCCTGTCCGTGCTGGGCGAGTCGACAGGGCGTCAGAAACCTCGTATATTTTCCTCACTGGACATACAACGGAGGTAGGGGAGGATGTTTTTCCATTAAAAGTTTATTTTTTTTATTTTTGATATGTAAAACGACGCGTTTTTCTTGAAAAATAATAGTGGACTGTTTTCTTATGTTTTCGCGATTGTTACACATTTAAATAAAATTATTTTAATACGGTTTTTATCGCGTTTATTACATTATTTATACACCTAACGTTTCGAGCACTTTACAGTGTTCGTGGTCGCAGGTAGACTGCCTACCTGCACTGCAGTCTACCTGCGACCACGAACACTGTAAAGTGCTCGAAACGTTAGGTGTATAAATAATGTAATAAACGCGATAAAAACCGTATTAAAATAATTTTATTTAAATAGTGGACTGTATCATTGTCGTTATCATCAATAGTTTACTTATAGTTTTTTTTATCAAAATTAATGCTATGCTATAATGTTGCAATGTCATAAGTATCTATAACTTAATTATTTATGAGATTAAATTTAAATATAATACTTTAATTATTTGAGCATAAATATAATTTCAAACTAGGTACTATAGCATTAAAATTCTAATATCAGACATGTTAAAATTTTCTTTAATAATTTAAAGTTAATTTTGTTACACCTTTTTTTCTTCTTGATACTTAAAATACATATGAATAATGGTGTTTAGATTTAATTTTAATATTTACATGAATGTACAATCGAGAAAAACGTATCGTTTATCATTTTGAAGCATTTTTGATTAAATTCCAAACGTTTTTGTGTGTGCTCCAAAAATATAGTCCAGCCTATTTATACGTCATTAAAATGTTTTAAAAAAATTGGCAAAGAGAAAAATATTTACATTGTAGGCTTTCTCCATAAATCTTTTAATATTACTTTTAATTTTTTTTTATTTGATTCATTGCAATTGATGAATTTAAAAAAAATCTATTAATTATTTGATGTTGTTCCAAGGTCTTTGACTGCATTATATATTTAAGATAATTATAGTAAAAATTTACACGTAAAAAACATATTTTATATGAAAAGTATTAATAACAAATGGCAGTATTAAATTGGGTGGACTATTCGTGTTCAGTGATTAACAAAAATTTAACTATTTTGTTCAAAATTTAAAATTTTTGACAATTTCGCTATGTTAATTCTCTAACAGTGTGTTGCATTTTGGCCTTAAAGGTTTTATAATAATATTTGAATCTCCTATTTCCCTCGTGTAAGTATAAAAATAAAAGATTGTTTTTTTTTTTTTCATTATTTTTAAATTAGGCATTTTGTATGTTTAATTCATATATATATTAGAAATATATTTTGGCCCAGCTGAAGGTAGGTATTAATTCTGAACTTCGTTGTATTTATTATAATGCATAGGTTATCTAGAATGTCAGATGAGGTAAGTACCAGCAAAATCAATCAACATCAAATTTGAGCATGTCTTTTTTATTAAATTAGTGCTTGCTTGAAATGTGCTTCTGTGTTTGCGATTTGATCTGCACTCTGCATGATCCATGGATTTTGAGAACAAGCGAAATGCAAGTTATAATTGGCGGTAGATGTACATTTTTTTACATATATAATTAATTTATTTATTGATTGGAAGAAACGTTTTCACCACATGTTAAGCAAAATCTATGCTGCCTTTATCTGTGATAATTTAATATAATATGCACATTTTAAATAAAATAAAAACAATATACAAAATTTGCACAGTGTATTCGACTATGTATAATAATTGTAGATTAGAATCTGATGTGAAACATCTTTTGGCTGGTAGTAAAACTCGTATGCCGTAAAGGTATAAGTCTACCACAACAGTCTATAAAGCGTAAGGGCCTCGCTACTCTGGATTGGCATGGGATGGCATCGGAAGCGACATGTCATTTTAAAATAAGCTTTATACTAAGTGACATAAAATGCATAACTGCTTGGACGTGGCCACTGGCCAGCCGGCCGGCGGCCTGGCGCGCACTCGCGCGGACTAGACACCCGCGAGCGTATGGCCGCAGTTTTGTATCTCATGTCACTAGACATATAGACATATGTTTTGAAATGACGCGTAGCTTCCGATGCTATCCCATGCCAGTCCAGTGTAGCATGGCCCTAAATACATGGCGAAATTTTGATCGTTCCGGACCATTAAAGGGGTGATTCAGCCTGTCAATATAAACCACTTTTCCTATGGGACAAATGCTGTAAACTCGAAAAAAATTTCGACATTCCTTTACAAATTGCCCGGGTGGCTGAACACTTTTGTATGAAAATGTCGAAATAAAATTTGAGTTTCCAGCGTTGGTCCCATAGGAAAAATGGTTCATATGACGGGCTGAATCACCCCTTTAAGGGTCCAGAACGATCAAAATTTCGCCATGTATAACAGATAAGGCGCGCGGCGCAGATGCGGCGCAGACATGGAACACTGTGATAGTATTTTGAGCCTTATTGTCATATTAAAAACGACGACGAGGTTGAAACATGTCGGCTGCTGCTGACTATTTACATGAGTCACCCGTTGTTACGTATTTTAATAAAGCTTAAATTCCTATCATAGTGTTCCACGCCTGCACGGTAACTGTGCCGTGCCTTCGCCGTACGCCTTTTCTGTATGTTTGATGCTTAAGGCGCTCTTATAGTAACACTAGCGCCACCCAGCAATTAATTCTTTTTATCCTACATTATATCGAATTTTAAAATTCTTAATATGTACATGACTAGTAAATTACTTGTACTATTTTGGTATTCATTTTCACAATATTCGTTTGATAAAATAAGAAAAAACAGGTTTTCTCTTTAACGATTTTTTTCTTTAAATATGCTACTAATAAATTACTTTTAGTAAATAAAAAATACTACAAGTAATTTACTAGTTTTGTACTTGTTAGATTTTTAAAATTCGATTTAATTTAGAAGTTAAAGAATTTAATTGCTTTTGTTACTATAAGAGCGCCTTAATGCCATCTCACCACAACTCTGATGTTTCACATTAGCCCGTGACGTCCAAATATTTTTTTTAGACCCCCCAGCGGCTTGTTGCAAAATCCTATTTGTATGTCGACTACACCCCGTGCCCTAGTTTTCTTAGTGTTAGTTTATGTTTTTCTGTTTTTAGGCCTTTCGACGGAAACACTCCGAAGCATGCTGTAGGCGCTAGCCCACAAGCCCTGCTTGGGTAATTATCATTATTTTATCCTCTGTTGTTTTCGTCTAATAAGAACGATGATGTGAACAGAGTGATTTTATGAAGTCATTTTCTCACAGTATAATATAGAGTTGTTAATACCGGTCCACTAGTCTCTTCTGGGGTGCCTTTGGTAATGTTCGCCTTACAGGTCGAGGGCACTTTGCCCTCACCTCAAAAAGTCCGGTGAAGTAGCAAAAGTTCACTTGCAGCTAGCTACACAGTCCATTAAAAAAGGTACACTATTAAAATTGATGCGAGATAAATAATAACAAAGTATTTTTTTGATGCAAAATCGCTTTCCGAAAGACAGAACAAAAAATCCTAAATTCCTTATACACATATCAGCTGACATTTTAATTGAAAAATAGGCAAACTATTACTACACACATACCCATTAGCAATCAGCTGATAGGATTTAATTTAGCGGTACCTAAATTAAATCCTATCAGCTGATAGCTAATAATTTTTCGATATTTATTTCTATGAAAGAAGTATCTTACTCCTAGAAGGGGGCTTTCCGTTTTTTAAGATCTACAAGTTAGTGATAATTTTGGATAATTGCTATATTTTCCTAGATGAAAGAAGTATATCTTACTCCCAGAAGGCGTTTTTCTTATTTGAGATCTCCAAGTGATCAAGCGATGTTAAGTACCTTGATAATTTTCGGTAATTGCTATATTTCCCTTACAGGTTTTTCTTTTTTCGAGATCTACAAGGGGTGAAGCGGTGTTAACCACTCTATATTTTTTCTCTAAGCACCAGTAAAACATTGACTTTGAAAAATAACACTGTGCTAATCGCTGCCAAAACACGTTAGTTTCCCATGATCTGTGTTGGTTGTCGTTGAGTTTACACCAATGCATTTTGATTTTACTTTTTTTTATTTACTAACGCATTTGTTTTTATTTTTTGAGGCATTCTTTATGTCGCTCTTTGTCACAGTATAAATAAATAATATTTAAAATGTATAAAACACGATGTCATAAGTCCCCGGTAAGTTTGTTTTTAAATGCGAATTCAGCCATCAACGTTTTATATTGAAGAAAAATATGTTCTTATTTATTGAAAAAAATACTTTATTATTCTTTTTTCATACTCTATTTATATCTGTATAAACAGCTTGGCAAAACAGTTACAGAATTTAAAAAATAAAAGACACATTATCACTTCTATATAATATTTTTTAAGCTACTTGAATCCCACAAGCTTTCTGTTATAATAATTAATAGTACAAGTAGCATTATTTAAAAAAACAAACCGGCTGCGGTAAATGACAGCTTGCGTCCGCCATATTGATTTCTTGCTGAAGTTTCATAGCCCAATAAACTCTGAGATAGAATATGAATCTAATGACACTTGACACTTCAAAACCAGTCAAGCTGTTTATAAATACTACACTCAGATTAATAAGTGATACTACAGGAGGCAACAATGGAACTGATATACTCACATATATACTGGCGAAAAACATTTGAGTGGGCCGGCGGGTAAAAAACAGTAAAATAGACTGCGCGATGAAATTGAAACCCACGCGAACGAAGTCGCGGATATAGCTAGTAAATAAGGTTGTGGGATAAATTATTTAATTTTAACCTTTTCTTATCTTTTTTGCCAAGCTGTAAACATTTGTTCGGAATGAAATTATTCAAGATATATGTTTGTGACAGACAGACAAGGCAACCAAGAGCATTATATTTTTTAGCTATTTAGGTCCCACTTTTGGGCAAAAGCCTTCAGCTATAATAATAAAAAATGAAATAATTTATCGATTCTTAAGGCTTGTACATGCGCTAATGACCTTCAGGATATGGGCCAAGTTTTGAACCTTAGTTCCCCTTCAGAAAGTCAGCGGTCGACTGCCACCCGTCGCCCGCGCGCATTCAAAATATTAAATATCATAAATTTAATATTAAAAAGAAGAATAATCTGTCAAATCAAAATTCCTCGGGAGCGTTTGTAGGTTGATTGGTATTGTATTGAACATAAAAATTGCGTGACTAAGACAAAGAGTTACGTAGTTTATGAATATTTGCAGTGAAAATCGATGTACGCGGTACTTTTTTTTTCTCTAAAAAACTATGAACTTTAGAAAAAAGTCCTCCTCAGCAAGTAAAGATTGAAAACCATTCTACAATATATATTTTTTTTAGTATTATGCTTTATGTTTGACCATTTTTATAGAGGTTAAACAAAGTCGAAATGCCAAGGAGGACCATTAAATCATTTGTTATCTTTTCTGCCAAGCTGTGAACATTTGTTCGGAACGAAATATTCATAAAGATATATGTTTGCATACAAACAGGCAAGGCAACGAAGAGCAAGTGAAGCCGCGAGTGCTGCGGTTCACGTGGAGCATGAAGACGACTTCCTCACGGGACCCGAATGAGATTATGGCCGAGATACGGAAGGTGGGTTAAAGAAATAACATTCACAGCCTCCGTGGTCTAGTGGTTAAGGCGTTTGCCCGTTGACCCGGGGGTCGTGGGTTCGATTCCCACGGGAAGCATACTTTGTTGTTTCCAGTTTGGTTAGGACTTTGCAGGCATGAATCACCTGATTGTCTGATAATAAAGATGATTCTTTTGAATGATGATTTTTTTTACAAATACATATATAGGTAAACATCCAAGATCTAGGTCCATCTGCAAAAGATCATTATTCATCTTGACTTCGGGGCCCGGGACCATCCGTGTCGCAGGCTGGCATGTTGACCGCTGCTCGTCAAACATACATATATCACATCATCAGGTCTTTTTAGTCTCCACTGCAGGAACACGACCCTCCCTGTACTACCAGACATAAATTAGCCAAAGCAGGATTTGGACTACACTCTCCATGCTGGCCAGACGGATTGGAGTCTCTTTGATGTTTATGAGCTTTATAAATAATAAATAAATATATACGGACAAATCACACAGATTGAGCTAGCCCCAAAGTAAGTTCGAGACTTGTGTTATGGGATACTAACTCAACGATACTATATTTTATAATAGATACATATATAGATAAACATCCAAGACCCAGGTCAATCTGAAAAAGATCATTTTCCATCTTGACCTGACCGGGGATCGAACCCGGGACCTCCGTGTCGCAGGCAAGCGTGTTGACCGCTGCGCCACGGAGCTTTTATTTAGTTTGTGTTGCCTAAGTCGCCTTCTACGACATCCACGTGAAGACTCGGAGTGGTCTGCCGGGAACCACACGGCCTCCTTTCTCATAACATTATAATAGAGCAGATTGCGATTCTTACTTGTTTTCTCCAATTACCAGGTGCTAGACGCAAATAACTGTGACTACGAGCAGCGTGAAAGGTTCCTCCTGTTGTGCGTGCATGGCGACCCTAACGCCGACTCGCTGGTGCAGTGGGAGATCGAAGTGTGCAAGCTGCCTAGATTGTCGCTCAACGGAGTTCGGTTCAAGCGGATATCCGGTGAGTACTTTTAGTATTAGGTATTTCAGCGGTACTACATTGCGACCCTTGACTCACTGGTGTAATGGAAGTGGAATGTAAATGGAAGACCGAAACGTTTAAGTGGGCTTGACTATTGCTCAACGGTGTGCGTGTCATGCCAATATCTGGCTAGGTTCTTTAGCGGTACTACATGGCGACCCTAGGTTCACTGGTATTGTAGGATATTGAAGTGTTTAAGCTGCCTAGACTATAGCTCAACGGTGTGCGTTTCAAGCGGATATCTAGTGAGTTTTCTAAGTGAGGTACTTCAGCGGTACTACATTGCGACCCTTGACTTATTGGTGTAATGGAAGATCGAAACGTTTAAGTGGGCTAGACTATTGCTCAATGGTGTGCGCTTCATGCTGATCTCTGGTTAGTAATCTTATTCTAAGGTTCTTTAGCGGTAGTACATTGCGACCCGAGGCTTGCTAGTCCAGTGGGGGATTTAAGTATGCAGATTGCCTAGACGGTTGCTCCACGGTTCATTACGCTTCAAACGGATATCTGGTGAGTATTCTTAGTGTGAGGTTCCTTAGCGATACTACATGGCGACCTTGCCTCGCTAGTGTAATGCAGGTTCAAGTTGCCTAGTCTGTTGCTAAAAGCATACATACATACATATTATCACGCCTCTTTCCCATAGGGGTAGGCAGAAACTATGGATTTCCATTTGCTACGATCCTTACAAACCTCTTTCGCTTCATCCACATTCATTACTCTTTTCATACATGTTGCTAAAAAACTTGTGCTTAAGCAGATATCCAGTGAGTTCTTTTTAGTGAGAGGTTTTTTAGCGGTACTATATGACGACCCGAGACAGACATAGTCAACTTTAGATTGTTGTAAGTTGATGTGTACCTCGGTATTTCGGTTATATGTATAGTTTCCGATTTTACCCTAATTATTAAATTTTATTAATTTGTGTACTGCTATTGTTCTAGGCACCAGCATCGGCTTCAAGAACATTGCCTCGAAGATCGCGAACGAGCTCAAGCTGTGACTGCCCGCCGCCGCCCCGCGCCGCCGCCGCCGCCGCAGACACCCCTCCCCCCCGACCTCGCACTCCCCGCACTCCCCACACTCCCCGCACTCGCCCTGCTCCCCCGCCACGCCCCCCACCATCCTCACGCCCCGCTCTCACCACAGACCTCCACACTTGACGTTATCCTCCTCAGACGAACGAGATACGCCCCCCTTGCCGCCCCCGCCGCCTCCGCGAAGCGATTCCTTGAGACTATCAGCTGAGGATATGGTTTTAGTCGCAAACGGAGGTATGAGGACTCCTTCGGGTGCGCTAGCGCATTTCCTAGCGGCGTATACGCCAGCCGAACTGTCTCTAGCCAGAAGTGACTATTTACGCCCCCCATTGTCACCCAGTCGGTCCACGACATCATCAGTACAGATCCAACCACGGTCATCTTTGTCGTTGCGAGCGGATAGTGCGGATGTTGATGACGGGAGGCGGCTGAGGCCGAAGATGCCTCACCAGTCTTACTCTTACAGCGTACACACGCTAAGAAGGCAGGCCCGGGCACGATCCCCACCCTGCGACTGTCTCCCAATGGACCCTATCCCCCCTCCTGAACTATTCGATTTCTAATTCTTAAAAAAAAAAAAAAACGTAAAATAAAGTTTGAATTTAAAAATGGAACGACGCTTCGATTTCTAAATTTAGCGAAAGAAACGTTCATAACGTTTTTTAATGATTGAATTTAAAAACGGAACGCAGATTCGATTTTTAAATTTGCATATTTAGTGATGTACGGTATTGACAACATCGATATCGATTCGAACATTTGGGTATAATGTGCCAATTGAGTCAGGATATATCGACCGACAACGGCTAAGCCGTGTTAACTTAATTTAGTTGAATTGTGCGCTCTCAATGTAATACGCAACTGCAATGTAATATAGTTTTACTCACTCATGAATTCTATTCTTTGTCCCATTATGTAGATATGTAAGTTGACTGATCGGTCGGTTGCACCGCGTGCGTCGTTTTATTTTTATTATTTTTTTATTTATATCTGTAATTGTCACACTCGGGTTGCATGAAATCTTTTTAAAAGACATTTTGTTGTACAGACGGCGCGCGGTGCCATCCTCCCTTAGGTTTGTTTGTGCTATGGCTTACCTACCACATTACAATACGTATTTTAATCGTGTAATAATGTACAAAGTGAAATGTGAGTTTGCGCTCAAGATACAATTTAGGCGTTAGTTTATAATTTTAGTATTGTTTTCCAATTATAATGACAAATATAAATATACAAAAACATATGGCTGTCGTCGAATAGCGATATACTGTTCATATATCGACATAATTATCGTACTGTAAGTCGATCGTGCGACCAGTTTAAGTGGTCACGTCTTGTAGAAGTTGTGAAGTTACTCGTGCCTATTTAAATTGGTCGGATGATATCGCGGTCGCCCATTGCATTCTTTCTAATGTAAGGCTGGATTAGAAAGTCAAAATAAAGATGTTCTTTGTAATATTTACGATTTGAAAACACTATAGACTCGTCGTAGGTTAATTACACTGAAAAAAAAAATATATTAAAATAATTTATTAGATGTGTAATGTATTTGTGATCAAAGTATTATGGACTTTGTAGGTACATAGCAATAACGTTAATAATTATTTTCTATGATAATCAGCCTTCGTTTTTGTAATTAACATTTTTCTTTGTGATTTGGTGTGATGCTTTGTTTTTTCTATACTCGTGTGTGAATTTCGCATACTAGGCGATAAATGTATTAATTATAGGTCGGATGTTTCGCGGTGGGGCGGCCGCAACATTTTCTATTATTAATATAAGTGTAGCGGTATATAATTTTACATGAAATCACAAATCCGAAGTCTCACTGTGAAGTCGCGCTGTCCGTCTGTAATATCGCGTCAAAAAACAGTTGTATCTGTCTGTATATTTAAAATAATCTACTTAAAATTATCTATATTTGACGTTATCAGATGTTAAGTTCTATAAAATCTGAGACTTAAAAAAATATAAAATTGTATTAAACGATTAAATGTCTTTAGAAATGACGTCCTTTAAGGACAGTGGCGATTTGACACTAGTGTTGGCTACTAATAAACGCGAAAAGATAAATTATGGTTTAATTATTTAATACTATCGTTAAAATTACGATTACGATGCGGTAAAATTAAAAAAATGTTTGGAAATATTCTGTGACGTCAATATAGAAATTAAAACTAAAATGTTTTCAGAGACCTCCACAAGATTATTAATAAATAACATTCATTTAAATTATTTAAAACTGTGTAAAAAATATCGATACATCTTTGTCGATATCGATACGAGCCTGTCACGTCGCTACGTCTACATTAGATAAACATTTTATGATCAATTTATTTTAATTATACATCTTTACAATTAACATTTTAATACTTTTACAAACATTTTAGTTATTTGATTTCTAGTTGTTATTTCAGATATATTTTTAAAACAGCAATAAACCAGCATAATAATTCTTTACTTAAATATTTTTTCCGATTATCAGATTTCAATTAAAATCAAGTAAATTCATGGATGGATAAAATGTCACTACTAATTCTACGGAAACATCAAAAATATGGCATATTTTTCAATCTTATTGGTTATATATTATGTAAAAATTGGTTACTTTAACAATAATAATAACTTTGTTATGATGGGACAAATTTAGAAATACCTAAAACAGAAGCTTTACCTTACAAAAATAGCTATCCCGTGGAATAAATTGTCTTTTGCAATTTTGACTTTAGTCCCATCAGAAAAAGTCGATATACCACTGCCTTCTAAATCTGGCTTTAGGGATATTAGGGCATAGAACATGGGAGATACTCCGAGATACAAATTCAGTTCATTTTTTATAGTCTCTATTGCGTAGAGAAAATATAAGGCCAGTCGGTCGTCTGATACTAGTAATAGTGTATCATTCGTCGTTTGTGTTGATTTACCCTTTCCTACCAACATCATCATGATCATCAGATCTTTTTAGGTCTCCACTGCAGGAGCACGACCCTCTCTGTACTACCAGAGCCATATATTAGCCAGAGCAGTCAGAGGATTTGGCCTTCACTCTCCACGCTGGCCAGTCGGGGAGAGGTCTCTTAAAGCTTTGTTTAGCTTGTGTTTCCTAAGTCGCCTTCCACGCCATCCACGGAAAGTGGGATTGATTAGGATTATTTCTCCTAATCATAAATCATAATCCTTGTCGCATTGTACGTTGGGAGTTTTTGGTGGGAAGTCAAGGGGTGCAGTTGGGCTTTGCCTTAGACGATTTTGCAAATTGATTTTAGTGGACTTTATAATATGAAATAGGTGTAGCTTGGTGATCATTTCGTGTAGGTGACACGGTCAATCGACCATGCGCACCCTGGTGTCAAGAGTTCTTCGGAACCGCCTCTCGGCCTCTGACGTGGTTCCTTTAACGACTACCAGATGGCAGCCGGGACCAACGGCTTAACGTGCCTTCCGAAGCACGGAATTATCTTTCTTATCAGACAATCAGGTGATTCATGCCTGCAATGTCCTAACCAAACTGGAAACAACTTAACAAAGTATGCTTCCCGTGGGAATCGAACCCACGACCCCCAGGTCAACAAGGCAAACGCCTTAACCACTGGACCACGGAGGTAGTTAATACTCGTGCTCATGATCAATGTGTGAAATTGTTCAAGACTGTCATATGGACTCGTATAGATTTGTCACAGAAGCTCCCATAAAGCAATCAACGGACTACGCCATATTTGATTGCTACTTGTTAAATTTTATACCGTACAACACCGATACTTTGTATCTCATTAAACTGGACATTGGCAGAATCACCTGAAACTCGGTGGAAGCCATATTATAAAGCAGAAGAGTATACGTTTGCTGTGGTGCTGCCATCTATTGTAAATTTTCCAAAGGTTTCATTGGACATATGTCTTTTTTATTATAAAAATCGGTTTAAAACACAGGACGGCGCGACTAGACCCAAACATACTGTTTACTGTAATAATATATTTATATATGAGCTTTATTTTATGGTATATTAGGGTAGCCGGCCGTACCGTCGGCGGCGACGCGCTGTTTTTGTGAAATAATTCAAGTGGAAATAAATTTTATTTTTAATTCCAAATGTCGTTTTTATTTTACCCCGTGATCATATCATGTTATTGTATCAGCAACAATATTCAGGGTTACTTGTCTATCAAAAACCTTGAAAAACCTTGCAGGAATACGAGTAATTTATTAGGATATTTTTAACAAAAAACAAAAACCGACTTCAATCTGTTTAAAAACCCTATCAATTTGTTTAAAAAGCATAAAAATAAAATGTAAATAAGTGTAAACCGTACACATTCTTTTCGCTTTAGGGTATTTTTTCAAAAACCGCTCGACACATTTCGATAAAAAATTTATGGGACCATGTGTAAAGTATTACCTATAGAACAAAAAAAGAATTTCTTAAATAGGTCCAGGCGTCTTCGAGAAATCGGGATACATACATAAAAAAAACATTACGACGAATTGAGAACCTCCTCCTTTTTTGAAATCGGTTAATAAATAGGTAACAAAGTTGCCTACTTTCTTTGCATTTTTTTTCTTTCATCAACATCATGTCTTTTTAGTCTCTACTGCAGGGATATGACCCTCTCTGTACTACCAGAGCCATATATAGCCAGTGCAGTAAAGGATTTGACCTACACTCTCCATGCTGGCGAAACAGGTTGGGGAGGTCTCTTTGATGTTTAATTATAACCTTTGTTTAGCTTGTGTTTCCTAAGTTGCCTATTACGACATCCACGGGAAGACTTGGAGTGGTCTTACTCTACTCTGCCGGGAACCACACAGCATATAACTATAAATAACTTTCTTTACTACATTTCGTTTCAGCATTACTTGCTGGTTGAGTGGTAGATAAAGCCTCTGAATTTTAGTTCGCTAATGAAACAAAAATTAGCGGCGGCAGCACTGGCGCGTCAGATCTGGTAAGCTGTGATTGGGCCACAATGTGTCAATTGTTGCCGCTTGTCAAATATAATCCAATGACAGCGTCTTATCGAGTTCAACGACGCCTTAGCGCTGCCATCTGGTGGTAAGCATTTCAGGAAACCTTAATTGCATGTTCGGAATAAACTTTTAAGACGGTATAAACTTGGAATAAGGAATAATATGGACTTATACGTTACATCTGTCATAAAAAACATTATTTGTACAGACCGAATCAATTATTAAAATTTATTACCTTATGGCGGCTCGGATATTAGTTGCAAGCTGTGCGGTATGCGCCCCGTCTCCTCGCGCGCCCACCGCTGTACCTACCTAATATTTAGTAGGTAGGTACTGCGCATCGACTCGCGTGATGTTCCAAGTTCCAAGCCGCCATGAAGTTTGGTTCGAACTGTACTAATTTAACATTTCGAAGAGTTTGAGTTTAACTGAGAAAAATGGCAAACTTATTAAATGACGCTGTGTGCGCACGTTTTTGTTGTCACACATTTGGCACCACTCATCAATCACATGGCTTTGATTATTTAAAACTGTGAGTTAAATTTAAAATGAGTGGGTAAAGTATCTTTGCAGGTAGTTGTAGTTTTCATATGGGTGTCGCTGAGACGCATATTTTTGATACTATCTCGAGATACGAGCGCAGAAAATATGTAGTAAATGTATAGGCTTCGTATAATATAAAATAACTTGTCAAATCAGATATTTGAAATAAAAGGGGTATTTAAAACATTTTCAAGATCTTTATTCTGTAAACATTCACCAATATTTACAAGTTTAACTAAAATAAATAACAAAAGAACTTTATTGTAAAAATGAAAAAATCTTAAACTAAGAAGAAATATCTAATGACTAAAACATCTTTACAAGCACTTAATAAGAAATTAAATATAGATTATAGTCTTATTTAAATATTTTCACAAAGACAAAATGGCTTCTGTGTAAAATCACAGGGAAAAAATACTACGTGTAAAATTAACGTACAAAAGAGGTTATATACAATACTGATAAGCACATAAGACTTGAGCTAGATTTCTAATTTCTAAAAAAGAAAACTACAGAAATAAATAAGTCTACATTATTAGGCTTTACAAAGTAGGACTAAAATACTCGTAATACTTTTTTGAGAAATTGCTGGCATCCTATTTTTAAAATGTTTGTAAAATTAAGAAAGATTTAAATATAATAATAGCGACTCAATAGAGAATCAATCGCAAGAAGTATCACTGCTGGACATGCTCCCATCCAAAGAATCTATAAAGTTAGCGATTTAGAAGCGGAGAACTTAGTTGGTGATTTGGAGTTCCAAATTCCATTGTAATACCTAATCTATCGAGTTTACAATAAAACATTAGAAAAAAGCTAAAAATAACCAATCACAACAAAATGGCGCTAATTTTAACAAACAATCGTCATTCACTCAACCCTCCTTCTTATTTACTGGTATTCCGTCTAAATCTACTTCTATACTCGGAATCAGGGGTGGTTTGAACCCATACTCAATCCTTAAGTTAGTGATTAACGTCCTATCGGTCCTTCGAGTTTTTGGATCAGAATTTTGATTTTTCTCCCATAAATTTTCGTAATTTTTAATAGGAGGAGGTCCGTAATACAAATTAGGATTGTGGTTATTCGTTAAGTATGATAGGAAGTTGTTCAAAGCTGGTGTCTTTTTGAACTGTTTAATCTCAAAATTCGGTGTACTGTTTATGTATTGGTATGAAGATGCATATTGGTTGCCCCACTGAGTTTGAACTAATTGCGGGAGAAACTTCAAGTTATTGTAGTTTTCTGCTAAGTTATTCTGCCTCTGTTGTTCAATTTGTTGGTTCTTTATCTGTTGATGGATCTCTTGTTGTTGTTGAATTTGCTGTTGAATTTGTTGGTTCTTCTGCCTCTGCATCTGTTGTTCTATTTGTTGCTTCTTTATTTGTTGATTGATCTCTTGTTGTTGATGAATTTGCTGTTGGATTTGTTGATTGTTTAATTCTTGTTTATGAATTTGTTGTTGGATTAGTTCGTTTTGTTTCTGTTCCTGAATATTCTCCTTTGTGTTTGGTTTGTCAAAGTATTTCACGACTTGTGGAACGTGTTGCGACTGCTCGGCTTGCCCGTATGCATTTCCATAGTTGTATGCTTGCTTTTCAGCTTTCCCGTAGTAGTATGGCACTTTTATATGCTTTTCAACAATCCTTTCAACAGGGTACGGGACCCTGACTTCAATTGGAACTTCAACGGGGTATGGTACTTTCTTCTCTACAATCTTCTCAACTGGGTAAGGTACTCGCTTCTCTACTGGATAAGGTTTATCGACATATTTAGTAACAACCACTGGTTTTTCAACTATTTTCTCGACCACCGTTTCGACTGGGTAAGGTACGTTTACTTGAACCTTCTTTTCGACGATTCTGTCATAAGGTACTGGGTATGGGACCTTCTTTTCAACGATCTTTTCAACGGGATAAGGCTGTGGAACTTTTACTTCTACTGGAACAGGATGTGGAACAGGTACTTGGATATGAACAGGTTTTTCAACAACTTGCGTAACGGTAACAGGTTTTTCAACAATTTTCTCTACTGTCACTGGCACACGCTTTTCTACTGGATAAGGAACTGGGACTTTAGTTTCGACTGTGACTGGGTAAGGCACTTTTCTTTCAACCGGGTATGGAACAGGCACTTGTTGAGTAATAACTCTTTCTATATGAACTGGCTTTTCTACTGGAACTGGTACGGGCTTTTCAATAGGTATAGGATACAGAACTTTTTGTTCAACTGGTACCCCGAAGGGTATTCCTACAGGCGTCGGTACTGGGACTTGATGTATAATTTGCTTTTCAATAAATTTTTCTACTGGAAACGGTATGGGCCGGTCGATAAAGAAATGTTGGTTTACAGGAAATGGTACTCTGACTGGAAAAGGCTGTAATATTTCGACTGGGTATGGTTTGTCAACATACTTTGTGACTTCAACTGGTCTTTCAACAATTTTCTCATAAGGTATCGGCACAGCTACAGGCCTATCAACTTCTTTTATTACTTGTACTGGCTCTGGATAAGGCACTTTTTTCTCAATATATCTATCTACATACTGAGTTATTGGCACCTCTTTTTCTATTATAATCGGCTGTATTACCTTTTCATTACCTTGTCCATACTCATTGAAATAATTTACTAACTCACTTCTCTGGTTAGTACCATCATCAGGTTTTACCCCAACTTCAGTTCTTGTATCTTCACTTGATTCAATGTTTTCTTTAGAATCGCCATATTGTTCGTCTCTATCATTACTATCATCGTTTAACTTCTTTTTGTCATTTTTTATGCCTAGTTTGTAAAGAATATTATTCATATTATTCTGAAGGGTCTTTGACTTAGTCAAAGCATCTAAATATTTGTTATAATAATCTTTTGCTGCATCAAAAGCTCCTTTATTATTACTTCTTCCTTGTTCCATATATTCATGTACTTCTACATCGTTTATGTGAGTAATAGAGACAGGAATTGATTCTTGAATTTCAACTGTTGTCTTTTCCTTGATTGGGCTTTCAACAGCTTCTTCAATAAATTCACTGTCGGAACCTGTATGATCTTCCAAGGAATTATAGTCTGAATCGTTAGAATTGAGTAATCTCAGAGCAACGGTTATGGGGGCTAAGTATTTGGGACCAATGGGCCTTGGAGTGACTTCTACAACTTCGCCGCTAGAATTTTCTTGCTTAGTGTCGTTATTAGTTTTCTTTACTACATTAATAACTCGATATCCTTCTTGCAAATATGGAACTACTGTTGATACTATATTCTGGACAACTTGATCTTTCTGTTTCTCATAACCATCTTGGACTACTATAGGCGAAGCGAATTTGTACTCATTCGAATTAGTTTGTAAAATCCTTTCTTTAGATTCATCATTTTCGGAATGCTCCACTTCACTTTTTAAGATGTTTTCTATTTTAGCTTGAACGGTGATTCTGTTTCTATTAGTATCGTAGTTTTGGTATCTTGATTGTTCCGCTCGAAGGCTAAATCTTGGTTTAATCAAATCATCGTTTTGTATATGTGATGGTTTTTCAGCAGCGTGATTAATTTTCAATAAATCGTCATTTGTTATCAGATCTTGAGTAGAAGCTACTAATCTGGATATACCATCATCAGATTCATTCGAAGTCTCACTTTGATCTTGAGATTCGATAGAATTTACAGTTATGGTTGGAGTAGCTATAGTTGATAAATAATACCTTTCGCTCCTCGCGTTCGTTCTTGGAGACTCAACTCTGAAATGTACAGCTCCTTTATAACTTAAGGGTCGTTCAGTTGCTTCCTTAGCACCAAAATTGCCATTAATATTGTGTACTTCATATTTAGGGGTATCTACGACTAATTTACTACTCTTCTTAAGATTGTCCACGTCGTGATCGCCTTCATCGGTGCAATTGTGGTCTTTGAAGACTCTTACGACTGAATTGGAGTAGCTCGCTTGCTCATTGGGTTCCTCTTGTCTAAGAGGCTCAGAGCTTGTGTCCTTTGAGTCATCAGGTACAGGGTGTTGCGTTTGTATCTTGTATAAAGGTGTGGTGTAATAGTTGTAAGGTACAGGGGTATACTGGACTGGTGTGGCAGTTGGAAGGATTTGGAACTGGTCTTGCTCAGGGTACTGTTGCTGCAGAAGGTAGATCTCCACTGGTTGGGGTGAACTGAGTGATTGTTGCTCCGGGAAGGTCGTCGGGTTCGACTCTTGGATGTTCTGGTACGTTTCTGGAGTTGCCTGAAATAAAATGGATAGATTATAGGATACAATTTTCGATAACTTCATTTTTTTTGTAACCACGCCTGAACGAAATTAATTATTTAGATATGGTTTGACACGTTTAAAAGCCAACTCTTCCGGACTTATACGAAACTGTACAGCAATAAATAACAAATGTATTTTTGTATTGTTTTTGTTTTGTATAGCTTTTACATTATTTTTGATAGAACATCGGGTAAATGTCAAAGTAAATAAGGAATAGATACTAATAGATTCAAGAGTTTGACTGGTTAAATATGACTCTGGATTGAGATAAGTGAAAGGAGATGGGCTTTGTCCAGCAATGGGGCAGAATAGTGCATAGTTTAATGAGAATAAATATTGATAAGAAGATACGGTTTTGTCGCGTTTATTACATTATTTATACACCTAACGATTCGAATACTTTACAGTTTGCGTACTTGCAGGTAGACTAAGTTGACATTTGTCTAGTATTTTATAACAACTATGCAAAAAATACCTTTGTAAAATACTAGACACATATCAATATAGTCTACCAGCGACCACGAACACTGTAAAGTGTTTGAGACGTTAGGTGTATAAATAATGTAATAAACGCCATAAAAAATAATTTGATTGAAATGTATAACAATCGCGAAAACATCGGTTTTAGGTGCTTACCTCTAGAGCATCAAGCTGCAAAGCCTTCTCTCCGAGAGCGAACTTAGCGCTGTGCACGGTGCTGTTGACCGCGAGCGCGCCGTGGTAGCCGCTGTGGTCGGCCGCGTACTTCACTCGCTGTTCAGACTGAAATTGGACAGAACGTTGGCATTATTAGTTGTGGTAGAGCCACGCTACCGCTGAAATTCACTTTGCTAGTAGCATGAATGGGGCCGGCTCGTCTGAGGAAGAACCATACTCTCACAGAAAAGAAAACCGACGTTTGAGTAGTTTCAGTGAGGGAGCCGGAGGCCCATCCCCTTTCCCCTTTGGGAAGGAAAAATAAAAGGCCGGCAACGCTCTTGTCATACCCCTGGTGTTGCAGTTGTCCATGGGCAGAGGTGGTCACCAACCATCATGTGACCCGCTTGCTCGTTTGCCATGACATAAAAAAACCCCTTCAAGATTTTGACCCCTTGGTTTTTGCATAAAATATCCCTGAGAACCAGAGGGCATATCCTAAGATGCCATACGGATTTGGAGGGGACGACTTTAAACAAGGTGGTGGTTTCCAATTCCTTTGAATAATGTCATAATTCCTTCATTTATGAATCTTTTGATTTTCATTGAAATTGGTTCAGTAGGTGTTGTAAGATAAGCTATTTCTAATTTGTATTTGCCGTGTGGCAGCATAGGATGGATGTCGTAGAAGGCGACTTAAGAAACACAAGCTAAACAAAGCTTAAAACATCAAAGAGACCTCGCCTACCCGTCTGGCCAACGTAAAAGTGTAGGCCAAATCCTCTGACTGCTAAGGCACTGGCAGTACAGAGAGGGTCATGCTCCTGCAGTGGAGACTTAAAAAGACCTGTTGATATGGTATTTTATTTTACAAAGGACTAGGTACGTAGCTAGCTCCAAATGAGCTTTCGCTACTTCACCGGACTTTTTGAGGTGAGGGCAGAGTGCCCTTTACCTGTCTGGCAAACTTCACCAAAGGGTTCCCAGGAGGGACAAACCTCGGCTTTGGGCGTTGCCTGGTTGCGCAAGGCTTGGAGAGACAGCAAACTCTCATATTCCTGATGGGCCGCGATTTGCATGCATGACCTGAAGGGCTGAACTGAGAAACAATGGCAAAGTCTTTAGAGGGCAGCAATTCTCATGTTTTGCCGTATGGGCCGAAAGCTACGGTGTCCGAAGGACCTATCCTGGGTGCAAATCACCCGGGACCGCCGGGCGGTCCCCAGTAAACGGAGCTAGTCCTACTCTACGCACTTTGTTCCGGTGGCGAGTGCGACGGGGTCGGAGGGTGAGATTCCTCTGGCTGTTCGGAGCCGGAGAGGATCTGGACCGGGCAAGAACGATATCTATGGGATCATCGGGATCGGTGGATGATATAATATGATTGACCCCCACCTTTCATACTTACGTAATATTGTTTTGACTTGCTCATTGTTAAGGGACAACAGTGTTTACCCTAACATTCCAGTAGAAGTGAACAACCAACTGACCTGTGGTAACTTGACATAGTAGTGGCCGACCGTGCCGGCGCCGTCCCCCGGCTGCAGCCTCCATCCCCACTCGTAGGTAGAACCACCCTGAGTTATACGCTGGAATGAACATAAAATTAATTTTAGTAATTTAGCAAAGAAGAATGCCCCATCGATTTAAGGGGATATCCCTCATTAAAAATGTAACGTAACATAATTAAAAATAAAACCCCACATACTATTAATAGTATCTTCTATGTAGTTTGTGCCCTACATAGATTTATCACTTAATTTATAAGTCTTTTTTTAGGGTTCCGTAGTAAACAAGGAACCCTTATAGTTTCGCCATGTCTGTCTGTCTGTTTTTTTAGGGTAGCTCCCATACAAGTAAAGTGGGGGAGTCACTTTTTTCTCTACTTACCCATCGTGACGGGTATCGTTAAATAGGTCTTTTAAAAATATTGTGAGGTTGGGTACACCATTTTTCGATTTAGGGATCCGTTTCCGAAATATTAAAGTGCAAATTTTTGTTAGAGGTAAAGTGTCCCCCCCTCCCCCTCTATCTGCTAAACGGTTCCCTATGGATACGTGAAAAAAATTACAACAGTAGTATATATACTGAAATTGAAAGGAAAACTATCAGAGCTGAGTACTAAGTGCAAATTAAAAAGTTATAGGCAACCAACTTAAAAAATGTACCTACTCAAAAATTTCATACAATTTTTATTGTTAGATGTTTTTGGTGGCTGCGCGTGGCCCGACACGTACTTGGCCGGTTTTTTTATTAAAAGCACTATGTACCCAGCTCCAAGAGAGCTCTTGCTACTTCACCGGACTTTTTAAGTTGAGAGCAGAGTGCTCTCAACCTGTAAGGCGAACATCACCAAAGGGCCCCGAGGAGGGACGGGCCCCGGCTTTGCGCATTGCCTCATATGCCTGATGCGTATGCATGCATAGCCTGAAGGGGCGAACTGAGAAATGCAAAGCCTTTGGAGAGCATAATAATAATTAAAAAAAACTACTTATTACAGGGCTATAATAATATGTTATATCGACAAATAATTTAAATTTAGTACTAACTAAATAATTACATACTAACCTTAATATAAGAATCGTAGGTATTTCACGTATTCCACATCACTGTTCTGTTTATATCGTAATCTATGTAATGTCGAATGTGTGAGGGGGACCTGGTAACCCAAGATACAGGCTCCGGCCTAGTTTGGTGTCTCCAGAGCTCCCATAAGTTTCATATTTTATTGTAAATGCTGCTTATTTATATCGTACTGTACAACTTGTGGTGTTAAATAAAGACTTTTTGTATTTGTATTGTATTGTATTTGTAACTTTCATGCTTGGCTTTATAACACTTTATTTCTGTGACATACAAACAGACTACTACTACTACTAAATAGACAGACATGACCTATCTATAATAGTTCCTTTTTTGTTTTGTAATTTTTTTCATGACATGACAATGTAAACACTTACATTATTTAAAATAGGAATGTCGTAGATTGTAAGTTGACGTCATTTGGAGAAAATGCGCTGTGCAGTTTGTCGCCGCTTCTTCTGCACTCCGCCTTGGAAGCGGTGTTAACTTAGCGTAAGTAAATTATTGACGTCAACAATAAATATATATTTGTGAAAACTAATTGTAATTATAAAAAAAATTGACGTTCACAAAATGATATTGAAATATCTTCTTACGATGAATAAAATGATTGACTATTTGGCTACGGAACCCTAAAAACAGGGTTACCTGCTACTCAGTCGAACGTTACGCGTTGTCCCATATACTTTGTACTTGAATTCATTCTACGGTGGAGACCCTGATTGTTTACTAACACATTGATGTGTGCACGGAAGAAAATTTTCGATTGTACTTAAATAATAAATACTACTACGAGTTTTTTGGTGGAAAGTGAAGGGGCTTGTGCTCATGAACAATGTGTGAAATAGTTAAGATGTCATATGAACTCCTAAAGATTTGCCACCAGAAGCTCCCATAAAATAATGAAAGGACCTACGCCATTTGTGATGGCTACTTGTTATCTGTTATACCGTACAACACCTAAGTATACTGGGTGTCTCTTTAGTAGAGATTATAAAACATTACGTCTAGGACTTACACTGACAGAATCACCGGAACTTCCGTGGAAGCCATAAATAAAAATTGAAAAGACTATGAATACTCTATGCTTATATGACGTGCCATATCTTTGCCATTACTGCTATTACGTACGTCGAATTTCTGCAATTTACTCGTATATCGTTACCGCTCTAGGCTAATAGTACTAGGACCTTAGCTCTACCTCTATAAACCACACATCAACGCCTTTAACTTTCTCCGTTGCGTTGGTTTTATGTATGGTTTATGTAATATTCATTAGTTTTAGTGATTCTCTTCAATTGTTCAACCGTAAAGGATGTGAGGAGATTAATAAACACTCTTTTATACGTAAAGAATTACTTAAATAACTATCTACGTCACTTTAATTACTACAACTCTCTTAGTAGAATAAACTTTTTGAAATGACATGTTATAGACTTTGATTATTTATAGTCAAAGGTTATAGATTGTTACTTAAATGCTTTGACTATATAATCAAAGTTTATATGTACCATGTATGTGTTCCAAACCCCTTAATCGTACGATTTGTTCTCACAGACTCACATAGATAGCGCCACGAGTTGCTACACAACATTTTCTTTGCCATATTATGAGAATATAAAAGCATTATTCACAAAATATATCCGACATCCGTATATATATACGAGCTCCGTGGCGCAGCGGTCAACACGCCGGCCTGTGACACGGATGGTCCCGGGTTCGATCCCCGGTCAGGTCATGATGGAAAACGATCCTTTTCAGAATGACCTGGGTCTTGGATGTTTATCTATATAAAGTATATATTATAAAATATAGTATAGTTGAGTTAGTATCCTGCGACACAAGTTCACAACTTACAGTGGGGCTAGCTCAATTTGTGTGATATGTACCTATATATGTAATTATATATTTATTAAAAATTATAACAATATTTTAGGCAAAATATTTTAAAATTACACCGTAGTTTCAGTAACTTTAGGCTAAAATTACCGCCATCTAGCAAAAAGTGGACAACAACTCTACAGCATGGCAATCCACACAATATTAGTAGTAATATCCACACACTTATTTATTGGCTTTGGTTATACTATTGATTCTTGCGAATAGGTAAAATGTAGTACATATATCTCCATGGGTAAAATGGTTAAGCAAAAGATCATCATCATCATCATCAAAATTTAAGAGCTAAGCTCTTGTCGGTGGAGCTCCCTCAATCTGTCTCTATCTTCTGCCAATCTCTTAACACCCTAGTACTCGTATGAAACACTTCCCACTTTTTCCTTTATTTCTTTGAAGTATAGATACGTTAGTACTTATTATTGTCTATACTTCAAAAGTATATAGTACGCAGTGCGTACTATATACTTTTGAAGTAATATATAGTACACAAAAATACTATATTTTTGTACATAGATCAATGTTTATATTTTGCAACACAACTATTTTAATAGTTTTAAACTTGCACTCCGGAAGTGCCGGCAAATGTGACTTGAATATTATCTAACGTTCTTTTTCGATGAGGTCACGTGTCCGTCTTAGTGATTTTCAGAAGTCATTTCTGACGAATCTATCGGGGTCACACGACCTGACGCGAGTTTAAATTTTTTTACATCACAAAAAGTGCACAGCGCCGCTAAAGAAGATTTCATTTCAAAAATATAACTTATTATTTCTTATTCTTCTCTACTAAAATACAGTATCTTTTGAAGTGTACTATTTTTTGACGACGAGCTTCGTGGCGCAGCGGTCAACACGCCTGCCTGCGACACGGATGGTCCCGGGTTCGATCCCCGGTCAGGTCAAGATGGAAAATGATCTTTTTCAGATTGACCTGGGTCTTGGATGTTTATCTATATATGTATTTGTTATAAAATATAGTATCGTTGAGTTAGTATCCCATAACACTAGTCTTGCTTAAGAACTTACTTTGGGGCTAGCTCAATCTGTGTGATTTGTCCGTATATATTTATTTATTTATAGGTTTTTAAAAAGAATAGGTACTATATTCCGACAAAATGTTGGCAATCTTAGACGTTAGGAAGCGAGGGCATCCAGTCCAAGCCATATATGTAGTAAAACTCAACTAGAAGTAAAAGTGGCTGCTGGGGAAAAAATCCAATGAAAGTGGTCCAGGCAATAGATCGAGATATAAAACACTTTCGAACGCAATTGTTGGGGTTAAGGAACGGGGCTGGGTTGGGATGGGTCAACTGCTTTTGTAGTTGCTGCTATAAATGGCTGATTATTGATGTATTGTTTTTGTATTTCGTCTAAGTACATATTTTTAGAGCCGGTATAAATCACAGTTACGTAAGAACCAACATACATTATTATTAACATCATCCATCATCATCAGGTCCTTTGTCTCCACAGCAGGAGCATGACCCTCTCTGTACTACTAGAGCCATATACATGGCGAAATTTTGATCGTTCTGGACCCTTAAAGGGGTGATTCAGCCCGTCGATATGAACCATTTTTCCTATGGGACCAATGCTGGAGACTCAAATTTATTTCGACATTTTCATACAAAAGTGTTCAGCCGCCCGGGCAATTTGAATAGGAATGTCGAAATTTTTTTCGAGTTTACAGCATTTGTCCCATAGGAAAAGTTGTTTATATTGACAGGCTGAATCACCCCTTTAATGGTCCGGAACGATCAAAATTTCGCCATGTATTAGCCAGAATAGTCGAAGGATTCGGCCTACACTCTCCACGCTGGCCAAACGGATACGTTATCACATCACAGAGACAAAAAAAATGCTTTTTTGGGAGAAAAGGAAATTATAGATTTCTAGCTGTTACCCGCGGCTTCACCCGCGTAATATATAACCTATGTCCTTCTCGGTACCCTAACCTATGTGTATGCAAAATTTCATGATGATCGGTTCAGTAGATACGGCGTGAAAGCGTAACAAACAAACAAACTCACTTTCGCATTTATAATATTAGTTAGGAAGTTAGGATACCAGCTCCTTTCCCGTGCGTACCGTAAAAGCCGACTAAAAATCGAAGGAATTACGTTAAAGGCGATGCGACTAGCAACCCATCACTATTTTCATCCGCTTTCTGCCTACTAACACGCTACACGTGGCCGTTGGGTTCAAAATCAAAATCAAAACTTTTATTCAGAAAATAGGCCTTTGCAGGCACTTTTTCACGTCATATCATATTTAAAATTATCTTATTAGATAATATGTATTTATTAATTGTTCAAAAGCGGTCAACACGCCTGCCTGCGACACGGATGGTCCCGGGTTCGATCCCCGGTCGGGTCAAGATGGAAAATGATCTTTTTCAGATTGACCTGGGTCTTGGATGTTTATCTATATATGTATTTGTTATAAAATATAGTATCGTTGAGTTAGTATCCCATAACACAAGTCTTGCTTAAGAACTTACTTTGGGGCTAGCTCAATATGTGTGATTTGGCCGTATTTATTTATTTATATTTATTTATTATTTACAGACTACTAGCTTTTATTACCTAGGGCTCTGTCTACGCCGCATGGAATAAAGACGTAATAATATTTATGTATGTATGAATAAAAGGTTGCCGTGTGGTTTCCGGCAGAGTAGAATAGGACCACTCCAAGTCTTTCCGTGGATGTCGTAGAAATCGACTAAGGATACACAAGCTAAACAAAGCTATAAACATCAAAGAGACCTCTCCAACCCGTCTGGCCAGCGTGGAGAGTGTAGGCCAAATACTCTGACTGCCGTGGCTTAGTTATGGCTCTGGTAGTACAGAGAGGGTCGTGCTCCTGCAGTGGAGACTAACAAAGACCTGTTATAATGATGATGATGATGAATAAAAGGTACTACGTACAACTACTGTAAATACAACGTGTAAAATACATTTTCGTAATAAATGGCTCTAGATCACTATAGACGCTACCAGGGGGGCATTTTGGTGCAATCGTTTAAAAAAAAAACACAAACACAGGACCACAGAGGGCTTATCAAGTCATACGCAACAACACTGAAACAGTTGGCGAGCTCCGTGGCGCAGCGGTCAACACGCCTGCCTGCGACACGGATGGTCCCGGGTTCGATCCCCGGTCAGGTCTAGATGGAAAATGATCTTTTTCAGATTGACCTGGGTCTTGAATGTTTATCTATATAAGTATCTATTATAAAAATATAGTATCGTTGAGTTAGTATCCCATAACACAAGTTTAGAACTTACTTTGGGGCTAGCTCAATCTGTTTGATTTGTCCGTATATATTTATTTATTTATTATATACATAGATTTAAAAAAAAAATTTCACATAGAAGTAGGATTTTTTTAAATCTATGGTTATATACAAGGCACATACAGACGTGAGAATGGAACAGTTTAAGAAAATTAACGTACTTTACGAATGGGAGGTTTAGACTTTTGGTCCACATGGCATAATCTTATTCAAGTCATAAAGTCATACGTAACAACACACTGCAACAGTTACAGACGAGGTACATACAGACGTGAGAATGGAACAGTTTAACAAAACTAAACAATAGTTTCCGACAGAGAAAGCAGCGGAAGCCGTTTCCTGTTTTATACATTGTTCTTATATCGACGATTAATATTCGAGATTGCGTTGTATGGTACACCGGGACAAAACGTGGTTACTGTACGTACATACAACATGACTAGCTAGACCATTTCACTTTATGACAATTATGACTCTAGGCAGAAACAATAAATGATTTAGGACAAGACATTAGGTTACTTGCATAATATAATATTTAGGATTTAAAATTATAATTATAATTTCCGCCCATTTATTTAACTTTATACACTTTATCCTAATTACAAATAATATTAAAATAAAAATTACAAATAAATAATTTAAGATATTTTTGACATAAAACAAAAACCGACTTCAACCCTATCAATTTTTTTTATAAGCATAAGAAAAATTGAAATAAGTGTGATCCAAACGGCATACCTGTATACATTTTTTTGGTTTTTGTGTATTTTTTCAAAAAGTGCTCGACACATTTCGATAAAAATTTAATGGGACCATCTGTAAAGTATTACCTATCGAACAAAAAAAGAATTTCTTAAATCGGTCCAGGCGTCTTCGAGAAATCGGGGAACATACATAAAAAATAATAAAGATTACGACAAATTGTAAACCTCCTCCTTTTTTGAAGTCGGTTAAAAAGATACTCCAATGCGTCGCCGCGAGGCAGGGTACCCAGAAAGCTGGCAGCATTACCTCTCTGCACCGCGATAGACATTCTTTGAGCTAAGTATCTGCCCGCCCTTGGATCGCCTGTTACATCACGGAGTCGTCGCGTTGAAAGCTCAGTCACAAAATATATGGTTTCTGGGCCCCATGGGCCCATCGCTTCTAATGCGAAGGACACAAGAATATAATTACAAAAAATTTCAAAATTCAAATGTTATTTTTATAGGTTGTTTGGAACACTATTAATTGTCATACATATATTATTTACAACTGAAAAGGTGTTGACGTCAGTAATTTACGTATGGTTAAGTTTAACGCCGCTTCCAAAGCGGAGTGCAGAAGACGTAGTTTACAAGGTCTTTGTTAATCTCGACTGCAGGAGAATGACTGTCTCTGTACTACCAGGACATACATTAGCCAGAGCAGTTCTGACTGCTAACAAATATCCCAGAGGATTTTACCTACACAATTAAGTTTATATTTAACTAATAGCTATACCACGGTAATATCTGTACTGTACTCCATATCCCTGTTTTATCAATTATTTATTTTATTTTTGTTTTGTTAATTATTAAATATTGATATGATCAAAAAATCAAAATGATGATTTGTCCCTATATATTATTAGGGATACGGCTAGCAACCCATCTATTATGATTCTTTGATCATAAAATTCTAAAAGTGGGGTTTGGGTCCTGCTTCTAAATTGATGTACTTGGCAAATAATATCCAAAACCTGACACGTTGACGGCATCATAAAATAGATTGCAGAGATAAATAAAATGTTATTCATCTTACGTCATAATATTATGTAGTTTAAGGCCCCTGGTACACGGGTATATAGAGCAACCGAGAATCAAAGAGAATACTACTAACTAGGCTAAGTAAGCAATTTACTATATCAATACTATATACAATGTACGATAATATACAAAACCAAAATTGGTAGAATAGAGTAAGCATTAGGTAAAGAACAGACATTAATAGAGTACTATTTACTTTCAATTCTAACGAAAAAGAACTGTTTATAAATTTTAGGGGTGAAATTCAATGAATTCCATTTCATCATCATCATCAGGTCTTTTTTAGTCTCCACTGTAGGAGCACGACCTTCTCTGTACTCTCAGAGCCATAATTAGCCAGGGCAGTCAGAGGATTACTAACGGAAAAAAACCTTTTCATAAAGTTTAGCGGTAAAATTCAATAAATTCCATTTAAAAACGAGTAAATAATTAAAATGCGGTGCCTGAATCACGGTAAATTTTTCAAAGTCATTTGAAATGAATGATTTGAAGGTAAAAACGGACACATCATTTAATTTTTTTATTGTCCACGGGGGGGGGGGGGGTTTGAATATAATTTGTAGGTGGAAAACTGAATAGTTAAGTTGCCTATTCGTATGATTCCCGCCCGGCCTATAGATTGCATGGATATTCTTACATAATACAGAACTGTGAATATTATTCTATAGCCTTTGTAAGTGGCACATCAAACGATTACGAGAGCTTTAGAGCCCTTCTGCTTACGTAAGTTGACAAGTGCAGCTCGAGTGAAAGTACATCCTACTAAAATATTAAATTCTCGGATTTTGTTACGATCTTATCTTGTTTTTTTCTTATGTTTTCGCGATTGTTACACATTGAATAATAAATAATAAATATTTTAGGCGGTAGATTTTGTTGTTCTTATAAAATACTAGACAAATGTCAACTTAGTCTACCTGCGACCACGAACACTGTAAAGTGCTCGAAACGTTAGGTGTATAAATAATGTAATAAACGCGATAAAAACCGTATTAAAATAATTTTATTTAAATGATCTTATCTTCGTTTATGAATTTACTTCCTGGTTTAGGCAAAAAATATTAAAACAATAAAGTAAGTAATAATAATTACACTTCGCTAGTATTTTCTTTGTGAACGTGAAGCTTTAACTTTATCAGCCAAAAGTGCCGTTTTTGAAAAAAAAAACGCTATAAAAGTTTCATATTCTCACTCTAAAATTGGAAGCCCTTCAAACTATTTTTAACTATTCAAAAAATAGTTTGAAGGGTTATATAGAAAAAAATATTGTTATATATATATATATATAACTATATAACAATTGCCAATACCTACTCGACCAGAATATATGGAATAGCCGTTTTTTTTCTTGTCGAGTTGCAGAGTCGGCCCCATAGTAAAAATTGTTCATATTCATAAGCACAATCACCACATAAGAGGTTTTGCGTTTATTTATTAACACGTTGTATAGATACAGAAGTTACATAGCCAATACAATACCTATATATACGCTATACCTACAATTATGTACACACTAGAACTAATCAAATTCATTAAAACAATACAGTAATGTAGTAGACACTTTTCCCGGAAGGAAATGCGTTGAATTTACTAGTATAGTTAATTTATACGAGTAGGTTAGGTGGTTAATAGCTAATGTAATGTTTAGTGCTTCTATAAGAGTACTTTAAGGAAATCATTATGTTGTATATCTACTTTAAACGCTGCGGCATTTTTCCGGACTAAAAGAACATTCCGTTTCTTAGGATGGAGGTAAATACTTCTTGAGTAAGTACTAAAGTACTTAATTTTTACAAGTATTTGTTCGCGGTTTTGTCACCAAGATCGTCCTCCGCGAAATTTTCAGATTTCTCAGAGTTCAACTTTTTGACTGCTAGACACATAGTTTTTCAATTATTTGTCATTTAATGACTCAAAGCATCGATATCTATTTGAAGACGGATTCAGTGTCATAATTATTGTCTTTATTTTTTAATATTTTATCTCAGAGCAATTATTTTATTTACTTTATTTATTAAATAAAGAAAATAAGAAATGGAGAAAAAATTCCACGCGGGCAGGACTTGAACTGCGTCTAGATCTCAGTACGATCTTTGCGTTGCCAATTACGCCACCGCGCTTCAAGCCCCGGCGCCGAATTTCTCCACCATATCCCATTCCTCTTACACGCATCTAGGCTTGCGTCATCCAACACAACTACCCCACTTTATTTAATAAATAAGGTAAAATAGCATTGTGAATGCAAAATAAAATCCCATATAAAGTATTTTATTTACTTTCAAAAAAATAATTGATTCATTCATTGATAAATTTCGCATGGCTGCAGTATGGAGATATAAGTTCGAATTGGAAATATCTTACCGTGCTGGTTTGTTGAGTCCACGCGTGCGCAGTTAAACTTAACGCCACCCACAGTCGCACCCACTGGAAATAAAAAGAAATTAGTTAGACTTTCGTAAAAAAATGTTCTCCTAACTAATATTATAAAAGCAAAGGTCATCATCATTTCGTATGGCAGGTTACTGCAAGAATCAAAAGCAAAGGTAAGTTTGTTTGTTACGCTTTCACGTCTTATCTACTGAACGAATCATCGTGATATTTTGCATACACATAGGTTAGGGTACTGAGAAGGATATAGGCTATATATCACGCGGGCAAAGCTGCGGGTAACAGCTAGTATATTAGCAATATAATATATATTAAATAAGCAATAGCTTTCAAAGGCGGATAGAGTGAGGGTGTTGTTCATGCTCGGGATATATTGACAAACTCAGATTGTTTGTTTGCATTGAAGAGCTCCGAAACTTAGACAGGTTTCTTAAATTCTTTCACCTATAGTAAGCTAACTTATCTGCGGTTGATATAGGCTTTTATTTACGCGGACGAATTTATCTTTATCTTATTTCTATAAAGAAATAATAAATAAATAAATAAATTAATTAATTAATATATACGGACAAATCACACAGATTGAGCTAGCCCCAAAGTAAGTTCGAGACTTGTGTTATGGGATACTAACTCAACGATACTATATTTTATAATAGATACTTATATAGATAAACATCCAAGACCCAGGTCAATCTGAAAAAGATCATTTTCCATCTTGACCTGACCGGGAATCGAACCCGGGACCATCCGTGTCGCAGGCAGGCGTGTTGACCGCTGCGCCACTAAAGAAGAAGATTAAGATAAATAAGATTAGTATTAATAATCAACGATGAGATTAACGCGTTCAACCAACCAAACAAACATTAAAAAGTTAATCTCAGGAAATACTGGACCGATTTCAAAAATTCTTTATAGGCTAGGTATGTATCTCGGGCGAAGCCAGAGCAGACTGCTAGTATAATATAAAGATAGATGATTAAATATATTACCCTTAAATTATCATTTCCTTTATTTATTTATGCACATATTTAATACATTTTTAAATAATTAAAGAATGAAGGCGCTGAGATTGCCAAACGGCGCAAGTATGCAACCTTAGCTGAGGATTATATATTTGCGCCGTTTGGCGTAGAAACGTTGGGACCATGGGGCCCTAGCGCAAGGGGCTTTTTTAAAGAGATTACTCCACGGCTTATATCAGCTTCCGGTGATAAGAGGGCTGGCTGCTTTTTCGCCTAACGGATTAGCATAGCTATCCAACGGGGGAACGCAGCCAGTGTTCTTGCCACCATGCCAAACGGGCAGGAATTATTCTAAATTTATTGTGTTTTCGGTTTCTTTTTTTCTTATGTAAATATGTAAATAGTTAAATAGTGTAATAATTTTAAGATAAATAAACATTTAGAAATATAAAAAATAGTAGCCCACCGGTATCAGGAACAGGGTCATTATTATTAAATGATTATTAAATTATCATTATTATTGTAGTACCTCGACACGGGCCTCTCTAAAAGCGTAGAAAAACTAGTGTCCAACGCATAGTCGGTCGCGCACACATAGCTTAGTACCAATTTCACGGATGTTGAGGGCATAATTTGACAGGACCACAGAACCATAGCTTCAGGACTCTTGTGATAACACAAAGCTGTCACGCACACAAGCATTAAAAAATTTGCCAGTTTTTTAATCATTGAGATTGAGGCATGACTCTTTCTAGAGAGTATATAGTCAAAGCTCACGGGAAAGTCCCTGATCTTGTCAAAATGAAAATAATAGTAATAAGCGAGCAGGCCACAGCCGACTTTCTAGGCATAACATTTGCATACTAGCTCCGCCACGCGGCGTGCTCTATATCTTGGGCTCGGCTAATCTACTGCCCTCTATAAGCTTTCTCTAATATAGGTACACGATCTGAATTATTTTCCCCGGTAGAGTAAGATTATTTAATAGAGTTAAAACGTATTATATACAAGTATTGCTGTGGATTCCGTACAAAAAGGGTAAAAACGGGACCCTATTACTGAGTCTTCGATATCTGTTTGTGTGTCACCAGGCTGTATCTCATTCATGCATGAACCGTGATAACTAGAAAGTTGAAATTTTTACTGATGATGTATTTTGTTGCCGCTATAACAACAAATACTAAAAACAGAACAAAATATATATTTAATGGGGTACATCACAAACATGATTTTTGGCTGCTTTTGCTCAATAGTCTTATGTTGTACAGATATTTGTACTAAACCCTTCGTGCGTTAGTCCGACTCGCACTTGGCTGATTTTTATTTTGATTTACGATCCCCAATAGTGCCCTTAATCTCTGTATGTACGCAGCAAGTGCATTGTTGCAAGTGCGGTAAGCAAGTGTAGTGCTAACTTAATCACTCCAGTCATCATCATCATCAGGTCCTTTTTAGTCTCCACTGCAGGAGCACGACCCTCTTTGCACTACCAGAGCCATATATTAGCCAGAGCAGTCAGAGGATTTGGCCTACACTCTCCACGCTGGCTAGACGGGTTGGAAAGGTCTCTTTGATGTTTAAAAGCTTTGTTCAGCTTGTGTATCCTGAGTCGCCTTCTACGACATCCACGGGAAGACTTGGAGTGGTCCTATTCTACTCTGCCGGGAACCACACGGCTCCAGTAGTTCGATTTAAGTGGCTGTGACAGACGGACAGTTAGCTACTAGTGATTCTGTATGAGTTCCTTTGTAACTCGGTCATACGAAACCCTAAGAAAGAACAAATATAATAATCACTCCACAGAAATCCTATTAATTTGCATGGATGTTCCTAAAGAATCTATATATTTGCCTTTTTCATGAAAAAAAATATATCGGACATTATACATGGCGAAATTTTGACCGTTCCGGACTATTAAACGGGTGATTCAGCCTGTCAATATAAAAAACTTTTCCTATGGGACAAATGCTGTAATCTCGAAAAAAATTTCGACATTCCTATACAAATTGCCCGTGCGGCTGAACGCTTTTGTATGAAAATGTCGAAATAAAATTTGAGTTTCCAGCATTGGTCCCATAGGAAAAATGGTTCATATCGACGGGCTGAATCACCCCTTTAAGGGTCCAGAACGATCAAAATTTCGCCATGTATAATCAAAACAATTCTTTACATTGACGACTATAAAACTCGTTACGTACAGATCGACAATACAACTTTATAGCACATAATAATCACATGGGAACATAACACAATACATTTCTAGTGTGTATGAAGAAACATTCGTTAACGTAACAATGATTTAGTGTTAGAAAGCTGCGGAATTTTGAGTTTCCGGATTTTAGACAGGAAAGGAACAGTTTTTAGGGTTCCGTACCAAAATTATAAAAAAGTGTTTGTAGTACAGAGAGGGTCTTGCTCGTGTAGTGGAGACTAAAAATAAAATAAATAAATAAATATATACGGACAAATCACACAGATTGAGCTAGCCCCAAAGTAAGTTCTTAAGTAAGACTTGTGTTATGGGATACTAACTCAACGATACTATATTTTGTAACAAATACATATATAGATAAACATCCAAGACCCAGGACAATCTGAAAAAGATCATTTTTGAACTTGACCTGACCGGGGATCGAACCCGGGACCTTCCGTGTCACAGGCGTTGACCGCTGCGCCACGCAGCTCGTCAAAAAGACCTGATGATGATGATTTGTCTAATTCTATGCTAGTTCTACTTCCCTTTCTGCGCAGATCGTAAAGTAACACCAGCTGAAAAAAACGTAGAATGTAAGTACCAACTTACATTTTTTTTCATTTCTCTTAGACCAACATCGAAGAGTAGGAAAATAATAGTTTTATTCTTATTGTGAATGCAAAAAATACCTATAGAAATTAAATAATAGTTTTATTCCGGATATCAATCCATTGAGGAAGAAGAAATGAGGTTAGACTACGCCGAAAACGGACTGCCTCATTCTGGGACCCATCCAGAAGGGATTTCGCGTATATTTTTTTTTTATGTCATAAGACGGCAAACGAGCAAGCGGGTCACCTGATGGTAAGTGATCACCGCTGCCCATGGACAACTGCAACACCAAGGGTGTTACAGGAGCTTTGCCGGCCTTTCTTTTTTCCCTCCCCAGAGGAGAGAGGGAGATGGGCCTCTGGCTCTATCACTCACCGAACGAAGCATAGCAGCGGTAAAGCTACTACTCAAACGTCGATTTTCTGTGAGAGTGTGGTACTTCCCAGGACGAGCCGGCCCATTCATGCTACTAGCAAAAGTGATTTTCGCCGGTAGCAAGGCTCTACCACGTATATATGTATGTATATCTGTTCCATTGTTCCCGTAGCCTGAAAGGCTGAATCGATTTGTAGGTATTCTTACCCAAAGTATCTAGGCTATGCGATGTCAGAAAAATCAACTTGGCAAACGTAGGTTGTCAAAAACGGCAGTCGGGGTTTTAATCTTGACTTTTAACGTAAAAACTGAGGACCGGGCGCAGTCCCCACTTGGATGGGTGACCGCAAGTGGCATAAAACTATCTCAAGCTCCTCCGTGCTTCGGAAGGCACGTTAAGCCGTTGGTCCCGGTTGTCGTCATTGATGGCAGTCGTTAAGCTATGTCAGATGCCTTTAGGCAGCTTGAAAATCTGACACCAGTGTTGACTACTTACACACACGAAAAACAAACAAACAAACGTAAAAACTGGTAATACCCATCTTATGGAGTCAGTCGCAGATACCATAAAACACAAATAAATAGGAGATAGTTAATTACCATGATTTGTCGACCGCGCCACTATTTCCAGGGTATTTTCGCTGCTTCTCTGTCAGTAAATTATCTGTAAAAAGAAAAAAACATTAGAATAGGTCATAAAATAAAAGTATTGGAAGTTGCGGTCCTTAAAAGTAACCGGAAAGACCCGAATAATGATCTAAACGGATTCAATATGTGCTTCATCATTATCATATCAGCCGTAAGAATTCCATTACGGGCCATGGACCTTCCCCAGGGATAGAATAGGATAGGTATGTTCGTTGGACTGGCAGAAAGGGATAAAGATAGGGGTGCTACTTGCTCGGATGGATTAAGAATAAGATAATGGGCATGTTGACTAAAAAATTTTTCGTGTTACTATGTAAAGACCTGCCAAAAATAAACACAATAGTGACAGAAATACATTTCTAAACAAAAAACTCTTTCAGTTATAAAAGTTTTAAAGACACATGTTTTTAGACGTAAATTTTAAGACGTCAAAACGCGCCGCTGAAATGCCTACATATTTGTGACGTCACAAGCTTGTATTTTGTATGGGTGGCATGAGAACTTTGTTTGGTAGCTATACGAAATATTTCTTTTATGGTAATGGTTTCATAATAAAAGTTGCTATAAATGTAACGGACTACAATACAGTATAATTGTAATTAAACATTTTCATACTTTATAAAATGGTCCTACTCACCGAACTTTAAAGAAGCTTTAAGATCACTTAACGAATCTATATCAAATTTAAAGTGTTCTTTATAGTGTTTTAGATAGAAATTAGTATGATTGGAAACAAATTTAATATAATCTTAACATTAGGCAACTACCGTATTATAGTAGCTTGGGTGGCCGGCCGCGCGTACCCAATGCAATACTTGCAACCACCGGACAGGTATATAGTTGACTGACCCATGACTTTATGTGCTTGACTAAGTATATCTAAATAAACGCGAAACAAAATAACCGCTCAAACCAATTATTAACCTGCTATAACCTCTATTGTATTATTATTATTGTAAAATCTCTTTTTATTGAAGGCCATGATGATGATGATCTATTAAAATAAAGACAAAACAACTATTTGACTGCATTCACCAAGATATCCTACACCCATTCACCAGTTGGATCAAATAAATGGAAAATAACAAAAGCTCAGATCATGTCAGGTCAGGATGCTCAGAAGAGTCATCCTCAACTACCTTTGGTGGAAGTATGAATTCATCCGAGCAAGTTTAGCATCCCAAATACCTTTACCCCGTTTCTTCAGTCCAACAAACTCCTAATTTCAATGGGCAGCACCGTCGGAACCGCTATAAGCCAAACAATCTGCGCTTACCAACCCGTCTGCTAAGCGTGGTGAGTATGGCAAATCACCCCCAAGGATAGAAATTCTTGGGAGAGGCCTGTGTCTAGCAGAAGACTTCTTGCGGACGCGATGATGATGATGAGCAGTAACTCCTTAATTTAAGCCGGTTAAGAGTCGCCTGGAATCGCATGTCTCCATACAAACGTAAAAAGGGGATTGTGGCAATATTTGATAATTTTAGGGCAAAATTAGGCATCAAATGTTTGAGAATTATACGCCTCTCAAGATTTCCATACAAATTTGAAAAGGCTTGAAATTCTCAAACCATTGGTATTTTAACCAAACTGTATAGGAACGTACGTAGATTATAATGAGATTAATTGATTGGATGCCTAATTTTGCCCTAAAATTATCAAATATTGCCACAATCCCCTTTTTACGTTTGTATGGAGACATGCGCTTCCAGGTGACTCTTACAAGTTTTCGATACGGAAGTTCAACTCGCTGTAATTTTGTATAGGTATTGTTATTAAAATTGAAATCTGATTATAAACATCAATATGCCTTATTCGGTCGTATGTACGAAATTTGGTTGAGATTGGCTAAGTCGAGCTCCGTGGCGCAGCGGTCAACACGCTAGCCTGCGACACGGGGGTCCCGGGTTCGATCCCCGGTCAGGTCAAGATGGAAAAAGATCTTTTTCATATTGACCTGGGTCTTGGATGTTTATCTATATAAGTATATATTATAAAATATAGTATCGTTGAGTTAGTATCCTGCGACACAAGTTCACAACTTACTGTGGGGCTAGCTCAATTTGTGTGATATGTCCCTATATATTTATTTATTTATATTTACTGTTGTAAAACTAAAACGAAACTACGTTTGTATGGGATTGCGCCTTTACGTGGGACTCTTAAGAATACCAACTCTTCAATATCGCCACCTTAAAACAATCAAAAGTAGGTGTGGTGTGCCAACTGTGCCATAAATGATGGATCGTTCTATTGATTAACTTGTAAGCCATAACTGATTGATATACAAAACTATTATATTACATAATATAACCAAAACACATTACATAAACAAACAAGTTTTCTTTTCGGTGAATCGGAAGTTAGCCGGCTCGGTAAAAGTAGGGTAATGATTTCAATCGATTAGTATACAATGCAAATGATATCATTTCGCGATCTGATGATTTATCAATAAACATGAGTGTTAAGTATTCATTTTCTGCGAATATAACAAATTATAATTTTTTTATGTGATTGATGGGTGATTTTGAATATCGTGGCAATATTTTAATGTCGGAATTAGAATCCCTTACATAATGATTTCTTATATTTTCACGATTGTTACACATTTCAAGAAAATAACTTTTAACTTCTAGTTCAGAAGAAGACTGCAAGACCTCCAGACACCGTGAGCCAATACTGCGTACATCCGGAACGTTAAGCAATATAGTTACATTTTAGGCTTCGATCAACAATACGAACTAGATATCAGGTCGGCGCAAGAAAAGCGGCTCGGCAAATAAGAGCGCACTCCAGACGGTGAGCTCTTATTTTGTTTAGTTTGGAATAATAGAATTGCGACTTTATTATCACGTGCTATGGTCGAGAATACGAACGGTTTTATAGCTACATTCAAGCGGACAGAATTTTGCTTCGATTGTGTACGTAACGCGAGATATCTAGTTGGTATTGTTGATCGAAGATTTTAAGCGATATTTCTGCATAGCTCTTATACTAGTTCTTATAAAGTAATAGACAAATGTCAACTTAGGCTACCTGCGTACATGAACACTGTAAAGTATTGAAAAACATAACCTAATAATGTAATAAACACGATAAAATTAGATGAGGTGAAATTAAATAAAAATATTTTTTCTAGCTGCCTAAAGGCATCTAATATCGCTTTATGACTGCCTTCAATTGCCTTCCGAAGCACGGAGGAGCTCAAGATATTTTATGCCACTCGAAGACACCCATCCAAGTGGAGACTACGCCCAGAGTTGCTTAACATGCGGAAGCGTTAATAATGCACATGCCGCTGGGCCATCAGGTTAAAAGCCAGTCAATCGAATATTTATAGTTAAACCGTTAATGTGGCTAGCCACATTTATGGTCAAGTTAAATTATAACCATCAGCAGTTATGTTGACCAAGATAACTAACCTAACTATAAAACCATTCGTATTGCGTAATACCAGTTACTACACCATTATGTACTTATGTAAGGGCACTTTAAGCTCAGAAGCTCATTTTATCATAGTAATTTAATTCTAACGTTATGTCTTTTACGAATTAAGTAAGTTTAAGTTAATTTAATAATGAAAGGTGTGAAAGGTATGTTGTAAAATTATCACTAAAGAAAGAACAACTTATTTATACCTTATTACATAATTTTTTTATTACATAATTTATTTAGCTACAAATGCAGGTACGTTATGTCCTACTACCTACATAATGTTACGAGAGTGGATTGGGGATAGGAAAGAAAATGCTGATCTTGTGAAAAGTGCCTTTATTTACGAACCAAGCGTAACTGACACCATCCTAGTCCACTAAAATGTCACTGCGCTGTCACTCGCGCGGAATTGTCACTGCACTGTCACAAGAAAGATTCGATGTCATAATGTATTAAATAATAACAATTGTATGCTGGAACTTCGTAGGCTGGAACCAGCTAAATGTGTGATACTTATGGCTTAATTTGATTGTACTTTGCTACCACATTTATGGCAAATAAATAAACTTTACTTTACTGACACGGAAACGTTACTGCATTGTCACTAGCGTGGAATCGTCACTGCACTGTTACTAGCGCGGTAACGTCACTGCACTGTCACTGGCGTGGAAACGTCACTGCACTGTCACTTGCGTGGAAACGTCACTGCACTGTCACTCGCGTAGAAACGTCACTGCACTGTCACTCGCGCGCAATCGACACTTCATTGTCACTAGCGCGGAAACGTCACCGCACTATCACTCACACGCGTCACTATACTGTATTGCACTGTGGTACTGCACTATAAACTTCACTTTATTGCACTTTTTCTTTTCTTATTCTTTCTTCGGATTACAATAATTATTTCACAATAATTACTTTTTTCGTAAAAAAAATCTTATATTTGTTTCCATAATCGCACGGAAGTTAACTATATTGTTTACAACACCTCATAATATGAACATTCTTCAAGCCTTTTGGAATGACTTCAGTATTGGCCTCACGAGAAACAAACATTATTATAAGCACGAAAAAAATAACCTTCCTTTCGCAGCATTCTTTTATTTTGTATATTCTATTAATTTTACATTGTCACTATAAAATGAATACAATTATACCCATATCACTCTTCATTAGAACAAAAGATCCACAACAATAGTCACTTCTCACTGTATTACACAACAGCATGTAATAGTTTTTGTAGACAATCTACCATTCAGTACTATTACTTTTTTACTTTTGTTCAGAGTGGAAGTAGATTATAGAGATTTGGCCAGAAAATTGTTACATTTCGTCGTCTTGCTGTCTTAGTGGTAGTTAATAATGCTATTGAACTCTCGAATGATTTTCGAGATTTATTTTTCGAGATTTTAAAGTTCCTCATTTTTGAGACTCTTTATTTTTTTATTTCTAGATTTAATTTTCCGTGGATTTTCTTTTTGCGTCCTCGGCTGTGATAAATTGGAGCTCAGGGTTCGCTCATATAAATAAACCTACTTATATATTTATATTAAAGGGCAATGATCTGCGGGGCATTTTCTATTTATATGTAAGTACGTTTTTAGGGTTCCGTAGTAAACTAGGAACCCTTATAGTTTCGCCATGTCTGTCCGTCTGTCTGTCTGTCTGTCCGTCCGCGGTTTTATTCAGAGACTATAAGTACTAGAAAGCTGTAATTTGGTATGGGTATGTATATTAATCATGGCAAAAAAACGGGTAGAAAAAAATCTTGAAAAAAAAGTTTTTTTGTGTAGCTCCCATACAAGTAAAGTGGGGAAGTATTTTTTTTCCTCTACTTACCCATCGTGTGGGGTATTTCGTGGGGGGAGGTTGAGAACACCATTTTTCGATTTAGAGATCAGTTTCCGAAATATTAGGTTTTAAAGTGCAAATTTTTGTTAGAGGTACGTGTCCGCCGTCCGTGACGTTTACTAGTTTTGTAGGACACTATATTTTATTATAAAACTCAGTGCCAAATGAAATATGTAGATCGTTTTCCATCATGACCTGGCTGGCGAGTTGAACCCGAGCCCCTGTTGCCATGCCATGCCATGTTCACTCTGATGCCATTAATCAAGACCACAATAGAAAGAAAAGCAACGTAGGACTTTAGCATGGTGGTTTCATCATCGACGAGTCCATGAAGTTTCATAACAACCTGCCATCTGGTGGTGATTTTTTGAAACTTAGCTTGTTTCCAAAATAAACTATTTTTAAAATAATTAGTCCGTGTAGTAGATTATTAATATTAATAAATATTGGACAAGTATTTTTTCTTTTGTCAATCTAACAAAAAATAATAAAGATAAAGCCCGTGAAAGTGACGTCACTGACCGATACACTTTTTACCGGCCAGTTGTGTCATCCCCCCTTATCTTTGGTTTGATTGAAAAAAGAAAAAAAAACTGGCCAAGTGCGTGTCGGGCCACGCGCAGTGTAGGGTTCCGTAGTTGCGAATAACAACTTTGAGTTCACACTGTTTACACTCACACCTCACAGTCTAACGACCAAAAACATCTAACAATGAAGATTGTATGAAATTTTACATTTTCCAGTACATTTTATAAGTTGGTTGCCTATAACTTTTTAGTTTGCACTTAGTACCCAGCTCTGATAGTTTTCCTTTCAACTTCAGTATATATACTATTGCTGTAATTTTTTTCACGTATCCATATATAACCGTTTAGCAGATAGAGGAGGGGGACACGTACCTCTAACAAAATTTTGCACTTTAAAACCAAATATTTCGGAAACGGATCCCTAAATCGAAAAATGGTGTTCTCAACCTCACAATATTTTTGAAAGACCTTTTTAACGATACCCCACACGATGGGTAAATAGAGAAAAAAAAATTACTCCCCCACTTTACTTGTATGGGAGCTACCCAAAAAAAAAATTTTTTTCAAGGTTTTTTTCTACGACTTTTTTGCCATAATTAATATACACACTCATACCAAATTACAGCTTTCTAGTACTTATAGTCTCTGAGTAAAACCGCGGACGGACAGACAGACAGACATGGCGAAACTATAAGGGTTCCTAGTTTACTACGGAACCCTAAAAACATATCCAATATTTTTCGATAATCTGTAAGACGAAACTAATTATTCTAAAAAGTTATTTTAGGAACATGCCTATTGTAATATCAATAATAGTGGTTGGTAAAGCACATAATTAAGCAATTATTACTTTCTAGACAAATGTCAACTTAGTCTACCTGAGACCACGAACACTGTAAAATGTTCGAAACGTTAGCTGTAAAAATAATGTAATAAACGCGATAAAAACCGCATTAACTTAATTTCATTTAAAAGTTCTTAGTCCTTAAAGAAATTAGGGGAAAATATACCTACTTGAAATAATTAATCTTTGTAGCTTATTATCTTATAATCGATATATAATCATTATACTCGTCAGAGACAGGCGCGGTTCAAGTTTCAGATGAAAGAGAAAAATGGCGCTCACGACATTTGAGACTGGGGAAAATGTGGTGTCGGGTATCGGGGGAAAATCGCCTTTAACACATTTTCTAGCGGTTTGTAATTAGTATAATCATGTTAGGGCTCTGGTTCTCATGTCTGTCTAGCTGGAAACGGGTCCTGTCCGCCCTGATTGTTAAGAGATTAAGGGATAGTAATTGGTGAAGGTTGCCGCTAGATAAACGCACTTTTTCAAAGTTTTCGTCGCGTTTTGTAAATACTACCTAAAACAGCATTTTTGTATTATATGTACAAAAAAAAAACTTTTAAAGTTTTTGATTGTTTGATTTGTTTAGGTTTCTGAAATATCATAATTGATTTTCAAAATTAGTGATTATAACGGGATTTAGTAGTTAATCTCTACATCACTTCATATCATCATATTATAAAACAAAGTCCTCCGCCGCGTCTGTCTGTTAACGATAAACCCAAAAACTAATGCGCCGATTTTCATGTTGTTTTCACTAATAGATAGAGTGAATCATGAGGAAGGTTTATAGGTATAAATTATAATACATGCGGGCGCACCCGGGGAGGGCTCCAGAGTATGATATAAAAACTTTTCGTTTAAAGATGCACGGTAAATTATCTATTTGGATATAAATAAGGCACAATGTAATTTTCGCTCTCTATAGCTCACAGAGCCATACTAATTGTTCCGTGTTATACTTACTTAGGTGCTTAAACCTAATCTATTAAGTATTCTAATACCCGTGTTCATTCACCAAATAAGCCTTATCGATCGATAAAGTCCGATAAACACATTGGAATGCAACTTGAGTAGGGTTGCAGACAATAAAAAGATAAACTTTGAAAATATATCATTCTTCGAATAAGCAAAAAGTAAACTAAGATATATATATTTGTTGCTTTTTAGGGTTCCGTAGTAAACAAGGAACCCTTGTAGTTTTGCCATGTCTGTCTGTCTGTCTCAAAGACTATATAAGTACTAGAAAGCTGTAATTTGATATTGGTTTCAAAGTGCAAATTGTTGTTATAGGTAAATGATCACCGCTGCCCATAGACAACTGCAACTCTGGGGGTGTTACAAAAGCGTTGTTGGCATGATGGAATCTGAAGAGCATATAGTCAAAGGCATTAAGTACTTTAACAGAGCTATTTAATTATTCATTTTTAGTAAGGTTGGCAACCCTATACGTGGTAATGTAATGAGTAATGACAGCCAAACATGCGACGCCGCGGTCGGAAGCTAGAGCTAAGGTTCCTAGTGTGCGTTATGAAAGTTGGGTAATACTGACAAATTATAGAGGGAATTTACGATAAATGATGTTTTAATGTGGTTATTTTTCGTGTAAGTAGTATGTCTGTGGCCAAAAACGATAAGCGAGCGGCTAGCTTACTTCCATGCTGGCCTGGGAGAAAAACGTAGAATGTACCAGCTGCTCCGCCGCAGATCGTAAAAACCGATGGAGGGAATAGGCGTCATAATAAATATAAAGTAATAAATATATACGGACAAATCACACAGATTGAGCTAGCCCCAAAGAAAGTTCTGTGTTATGGGATACTAACTCAATGATACTATATTTTATAACAAATACATATATAGATAAACATCCAAGACCCAGGTCAATCTGAAAAAGATCATTTTCCATCTTGACCTGACCGGGAATCGAACCCGGGACCATCCGAACAGGCCGGCGTGTTGACCGCTGCGCCACGGAGCTCGTATAGGCGATGCGGCTAGGAACTCATCATATTTTGATTCCATAGATATCAGAATATTTACTAGGTTTTGATTCCTTTCTCACCTACAAGTTCAACATGTTCCAAACGTTTAGCATGTTGGTGGGCTTGTAGAAACGTGGCCCTAAGGTTTTACATGGGCTTTGACTACCCTGCAAGGAAAAAAACGTGATAGAATATGTGTATGTGTGAGCGGCTAGCAACCCATTTAGTGTTCTTTTGTTCTGTATACACCAACTTAACGCCCAGTAACACACTTTTTACATGTGTCACGTTTGGTCGCACCTCACAGTTTAACGACCAAAAACATCTAACAATGAAAATTGTATGAAATTTTACATTTTCGAGTACTATTTTTAAGTTGGTTGCCTATAAATCGAAAAATGGTTTTCTCAACCTCACAATAATTTTTCAAGACCTATTTAACGATACCCCAGACGATGGGTAAATAGAAAAAAAAACCGGCCAAGTGTGAGTCAAACTCACGCAATGAGGGTTCCGTACAATATGCTTCGTGAACACACACACAATTATGTGCAAAAAATGTTTTATTCAATTGACTAGCGCCATCTAGTGGTGTTTTAGTGAACTATTTCCCTAGATGAACTTATTATTGTGAGTTTACCACTTAATTTTCAAGTGATAGAATTCTTATTATTTTTCCTGTAATCTTCAAGGAATGAACTACATTTTGTAATTTTTTCAAAATTTTCGGCCCAGTAGTTTCGGAGATCAGGGGGGGGGAATGGTCAATTTTTGCCTTCTTTCGTAAATAAAATCAAAAGTATTGATTTTACCCGAACAAAAAAAAATATTTTTGAGATCCTCATAACACGCCCTTTCATTTGATATATAACACAGTAAGGTTTGCAAAACTTTCTTTTAAAATTTTGTAATTGGGCCCCTCAAAATGACCCTTATTTCAAAAAAATCTTTATTTACTTTGCACATCCGTGTTTGGGTCATAGGATTACACTATCTTACCAAATTTCATCTAATTTGGTTCAGTAGATTCGGAGAAAATCGGCTGTGACAGACGGACGGACGGACAGACAGACGCTCGAGTGATCCTATAAGGGTTCCGTTTTTCAACTTTTGTACGGAACCCTAAAAAGTTACTCCCCCACTTTACTTGTATGGGAGCTACACAAAAAAAAATTCAAGTTCAAACAAAGTTTGCTTTGTACGAAGTTGTACAAACACCTAAAGAAAAGCAAGCAACTATATTTCTTTTAATAAAAGTAATTACAGCCGATAATTTACACTTAACATTAATTGTGTTTGTTTTTTTTTTTTTACATTTGCGTGGTTCTCAATAATTAGTCCTAAATGCAATAAACCTGTCATTTAAAGAACGATAAATATTAATGAAATGATAGACCGTGACTAACTAAATAACAGAGTCTGAGCGTAGTTTCAAATTAAAAAATACAGATTTTCTTTGTACAGACCACACAAATTAAGCTAGCCCCACAGTAAGTTGTGAATTTCTGTCGTAGAGTCGTAGGATACTTACTCAACGATACTATCCTAATCCTAACTTCCTAACTAATATTATAAATGCGAAAGTGAGTTTGTTTGTTTGTTACGCTTCACGCCCTATCTACTGAACCGATCATCATGAAATTTTGCATACACATAGATTGGGGTACCGAGAAGGACATAGGCTATAATTAACGCGGGTGAAGCCGCGGGTAACAGCTAGTATTTTATAATAGACACTTATAAAGATACACATCCAAGACCCCGCACAATCTGAACAAGATCATTTTTCAGCGGGGATCGAACCCGGGAACCCCTCATGTCGCAGAAGTTTCGACGAACATTTCGGATCCGGCACAAAATCAGCCAAAACTTTGATGTCGCTGGTTTAAATTTTTTGTTTCCATCTCTTTCCAACTAAAGTATTAGCCAATGCTATTTGAAGTTTTCTTCAAATCTTACATTAGAAAATGGTGTCATTTTTAATTTTAGTTACTTAAAAGTAATCTTAAATGTTCCAGGCAGAGTAGAATAGGTAGGTAGAATAGGTTTTAAATATTCATGTGTTCTATGGTGTGTATAAAATTAAACTAAATATAAGTATCTTCAAACAAATCTGTTACGAAGGGGCGGGGTATGTATATTATAAGGGGCGGGGTACACAAGTATTCTTTTACTTAAAAGGTGACCCTTGCCATTTGTTATGGAAATGTAAACAAAGATACTGAATAAATATTTTTTCATTTTCATTTTTCATAGGACCACTCCACAAGTCTTCCCGTGGATGTCGTAGAAGGGGACTTAGGAAACACAAGCTGAATGAAGCTTATTAACATCAAAGAGACCTTTCCAACCCGACTCATCAGCGTGATTAATGTAAGCTAATTGCTCAGCCTGCTGTGGCTAATATATGGTTCTGGTAGTACAGAGAGGGTCGTGCTCCTGCAGTGGAGACCAAAAATACCTGATGATAATGATAATGAGTCTTAAATTTGAATCATGGGTATAGTGTATACTTTAAAAGATGCCAATGAAATCTAAAACACTTTGTAGATCTAATGGGTAATTAAAAAACGTACCCATTCCTAGTGACGGTAAGTGTGATGACTGTCCTGTCTCCAGTCATTCACCTAATCAAGATAAAAAAATACAAATAAAATAATGACATTACACCATCGCATCTAAACGCTGCTGGAAATAAACACTACAATTACATAAACATTCCTACTTGGACTGCAAAGTGTAATTTTACTTACACGGTATTAGTAACTGTCAGCTAAGTTCATAGACTTTTCCACAAGACATAGCTTTTGGGAGTTTTTGGTGGGAAGTCAAGGGGTGCAGTTGTCGTTTGCCTTATACAATTTTGCAAATTGATTTAAGTGGACTTTATAATATGAAATTGGTGTACTTTGGTGTTATAAACGCTCGTGCTCGAGAACAATTTGTGAAATAGTTAAAGTAGACTGTTAAATGGACTCGTATAGATTTGTCACGGAAGCTCCCACGAGGCTGCCAAAAAACATACGCCATCTTTGATGCCCCATATCGTACAACACCGATACTTAGTATCTCATTATACTGGATATTGGCAGAATCACTGAAATCTCGGTGGAAGCCGCAATTTAAAAGAAGAATATAAAGATATATATATATATATATATATATATATATATTTCTACTATAAATAAGCCTTTATAGGCATAGGCAAGTAAATTGCCTTGTTTGTATGCACATAAACTTACGAACTTAAACACATCGTGTTTGGTGTTATTTGATTTTTAGGCAAGCAGTTATAATGTGAATCGCGCATTATAAAAACTTGAACCAGAATTAAATTTACGAAAAAGCTTCAATTAAGGTTTCATTACCTGACCGACCTGCTCCGTCAAAACAGAGAACATGTATTGAATTCTTTCAAGCCACGACGACTAAAAAACGAATCTGAAGTTTCTTAATTTGTCAACCAACAAGTAGTAATTTGAAAAATTAACTTTAATTTTTCCTAATGACTGAAACGCCCTTAAATCTCCATCTCAGAAACTACTGAAGTCTCTTAAAAATTTAATTTAAAATTATAAATTTTCTATCGGTATTTGAGACCAAAATGAAAAAAATGTGTTTGTACAAAAATACCTATCGGGTACCTATTCGGGTAAATTTGACGGCAAAAGTATTCCGTTTTAATTTAGTTGCTAAACCCGTGTAAACTGGCCTTTAGACAACAGGTTTATCGCTGCACTCTCGTTTTCATCTCGCAGGTGCATTGCAATGCAACTGCAATCATACGAGATACAGCCACAGTGCAGTAAACACGTAGCTAAATGAAACTGAAGCATTGTGTAATCATTATTCGATCTTTTTAGTCTCCACTGCAGGAGCATGACCCTCTCTGTACTACCAGAGCCATAGAGTGCCGGAGCAGTCAGAGGACTTGGCCTAATTTGAGAGGTCTTTTTGATGTTTATAAGCTTTGTTTAGCTTGTGTTTCCTAAGTCGCTCCAACAGAACAACGTAAGATTTACGCCATGCCAAAATCTCACAGTCTCAAATGTCAATGTTGTGAAATTATGTCGAATGCCGATTAAAATATTTGTCCGTATATATTAAGATTTAGAAAATATTAATAACATACAACACATTTTATTTCAATTCATGGTTTTGTGAGTATTGGTAGGTATTTAAAAATAAAAACCCATTAATACTTATGTATGTATGCTTTGCAAGGACTAATATTATTTGTAAATATTTTAAAAGTAAGTAGTTTTAATTATTATTTTTAAATAATAGTTATTTTAGTTAATTACCCCAATAAAGTGTGAAATATTTTTTTTACGGATTCTGCATCACTGCAAATTGCCACAATAACAAACAATGACATTTTCAATGTTACATATAGATTTCTTTCAGCTTCTATGAAAAATATGGTAAATGATGAGTGTGTTTAAAATAAAAAGAAAAAGAAAATGTTTGTGGAAATGAGTCAATATTATTTGTTCCATTAGTAAAAAAATAATAAAAGTAAAAAGTAACATAACCATAAATAAACTATTTCAAAGTCGGACTACACTAATGTCAACACACTATAATTGTCGGTTTAGTACGTGTGTTCACACAAACAGACAAAATTCCGTACACAACAGGCCGATGTTGAGTGTTTGGCAAACATGCGACAATTTATATCATAGCTTGCATTTTAACCGATTCCAGCGATTTATGTAGGTGTTATGTTTTTGAGGTACAGTAGTATGTCGAATGTCGATTGATAGGTATATGTATGTGTCAGTAATTTTTCTTTTGTTTATATTTAAAGATTTTTTAAACCCTGACGCTAAAAAGAGGGGTGATATAAGTTTGACCACTCTGTGTATTTTATTTAATACCCGCTGTTATCCTCGGCTTCACCCGCGTGCTTTATAGCCTATGTCCTTTCCAGTACCCTAACATATGTGTATGCAAAATTTCATGATGATCGGTTCAGTCGATTATACGGCGTGAAAGCGTAACAAACAAACTCACTAGCAGCCCTCCCCGTCTGCGCCCGGGTATGAATTATGCCTATAAACCTTCCTCATGAATCACTCTATCTATTGGTGAAAACTACATGAAAAATTGTGCAGTAGTTTTAAGTTTATCGCGAACAAAAGCGGCAGAGGACTTTGTTTTATATTATATTTATTATACATAGAGTTTATATATTAATAGAGTGTTATAATATGTAGTGATAGTGATGTTTTTTGGACCAAACACACAGATTGATCTAGTCCCAAAGTAAGTTGTGAACTTGTGTCGTTGGATACGAACTCAACGCCATATTTTATAATAGATATATATATATATAAAAATCCAAGACCCAGGTCCATCTTAAAACTGTATGAGGTAACTTACTAAAGGTCAAATATAATATATAGCTTACTTTCTATTGGTTATGTAAAAGGCTAACTAGTCTAAAAGCAAGTACTAATCAGTGGTTTCAAAAGTGGACCAAGCTTTAAAGTAGTTTTTATACATACAAACATACTATCACGTCTTTCTCCCTTGCGGGATAGACAGAGCCCAGGAGTGTAAAACCATAAGGCTACGTTTAGCATGTTAATGGGCTTGTAAGTTTGAACGGAATCCAAATAGTGATGGGTTGCTAGCTGCATTGACAATTTAAATGATTCCTGATGCTCATTCCCTCGATAGGTTTTTACGATTTGCGCGGGCAGAGAACAGCATGGAAGCTGTCTATGACACTATAAAATAATAATTTGGGGTCTATAAGACACCATTTAGAATTAATTTTGGGTGATATGTTTTTTTTAATGGACCGTGTAGCTAGTGTACTCCAAGTGGGCTTTAGCTACTTCACCGGACTTTAAGGTGAGGGTAGAGTGCCCTCAAACTGTGAGGCGAACACCCCCAACAAATGCCCCCAGGTGGAACGGACCTCGGATTTGAGCGTTGCTTGTGTACGCAAGGCTTGGAGAGACAGCAAACTTTCAATACCAGATGGGCCGCGATTTGCATGCATATCCTGAAGGACCTAGCTGAGAAACAATTACAAAACCTTTGGAGAGTAGAAATTCTCATGTTTTGATGTATGGGCTGAAGCTATGGCTCTAGTTTCTTTGAAATGGTTAAGTTTACTACGAATCGATTTGTACCCTCTCTCGTTGTCAAAGCGTCAGACGTAGATACACAGACCCTAGATGTGGTGGGACAACTCAAAATCACGTCATTTTTAGGGTTCCGTAGTAAACTAGGAACCCTTATAGTTTCGCCATGTCTGTCTGTCTGTCTGTCTGTCTGTCCGTCCGCGGTTTTACTCAGAGACTATAAGTACTAGAAAGCTGTAATTTGGTATGAGTGTGTATATTAATCATGGCAAAAAAGTCGTAGAAAAAAACCTTGAAAAAATATTTTTTTTTGGGTAGCTCCCATACAAGTAAAGTGGGGGAGTAATTTTTTTTCTCTATTTACCCATCGTGTGGGGTATCGTTAAAAAGGTCTTTCAAAAATATTGTGAGGTTAAGAAAACCATTTTTCGATTTAGGGATCCGTTTCCGAAATATTTGGTTTTAAAGTGCAAAATTTTGTTAGAGGTACGTGTCCCCCCCCCCCTCTATCTGCTAAACGGTTATATATGGATACGTGAAAAAAATTACAACAATAGTATATATACTGAAGTTGAAAGGAAAACTATCAGAGCTGGGTACTAAGTGTAACGTGTGTAAACTAAAAAGTTATAGGCAACCAACTTATAAAATGTACTGGAAAATGTAAAATTTCATACAATCTTCATTGTTAGATTTTTTTGGTCGTTAGACTGTGAGGTGTGAGTGTAAACAGTGTGAACTCAAAGTTGTCATTCGCAACTACGGAACCCTACACTGCGCGTGGTCCGACACGCACTTGGCCGGTTTTTTTATGACAGTTACACATAGATGGCACTACTAGTAGTGTCACAACTTTCTTTCTACGAAATTATGAAAAGCATTAATTCAAAAAATATATCTTATTCAAAATGAAAACCATATTTTTGACATAATATTTATAAATTACTGGCAATATTCCCGCGACTCGATCTGCGTAAAACTTAACCCCTTAGAGGTTTAATTTCTAAAAACCTGTCTGTACCTCTGTTCTAGGTAAGTACAATAGATTTGCCTGTGCTTTGACTTTGACTAACCTGATTGACTCACTGAGGTTTTGAGGAGCCCGATGGTCCAGTGGGTGTGAGCTCTATGAGCGCTTACGTATGTTAAGCAACCCCTGGTGCAGTCCCTACTTGGGTGGGTGACCGCAAGTGGCATAAAAATATCTCGAGCTCCTCCGTGCTTCGGAAGGCACGTTAAGCCGTTGGTCCCGGCTGTCATCGTTGATGGCAGTCGTTAAACTATGTCAGATGCCTTAAGGCAGCTTGAAAAATCTGACATTAGTGTTGGCCACTTACACATACGAAAAACAAAACACTGAGGTTTGCCTTTATGATTATAAAGATATTTAAATTTTAGCAAGTTCAGGCTAACGCGGATAAACGGCATCTAGTGACGAGTGGATTACAACTCTGCAGCGCTGTCGTATACCTAACTATGCGGTCTACCTTGTAGCTTTGACGAGCTCCGTGGCGCAGTGGTAACCACGCCAGCCTGCGACGCGGGGGTCCCGGGTTCGATCCCCGGTCAGGTCATGATGGAAAACGATCTTTTTCAGAGTGACCTGGGTCTTGGATATTTATCTATATAAGTATATATTATAAAATATAGTATCGTTGAGTTAGCATCCTGCGACACAAGTTCACAACTTACTGTGGGGCTAGCTCAATTTGTGTGATATGTCCTATATATTTATTTATTTATTTATTTATGGGTAGTAAAGTTTAGGAACCACTGCTGTAAGCCCTGTAGAAAGCACAAAAAGCGCCGAAGGCAGTAATAACAACGGTAGTTTAAGCTTATGGAAAGCTTAACAACACGGATTGTTTTACATTACAACATTAGTATGTACAATTGTACATGCATTGAGATATAATACTAGAGGAGCTACCTTATATTTTAATTTAAAATTTTAGCGTTGCAGCGCTAAAACAAAAACGAAGCGTCCAATCATACATAACTCAATACCTCAGCGCTATATTTCCTACTCTCACGCGTTTTCATAGCAACATGTCAACATAATGCAAAATGGTGGGAGGTAATTGACTTTTTTTGTAAAAAATAATGTACTTACTTGCTGATGAAAATTTGTTCTTTTGCACTGTGCAGTGTTCGATAAGTTAATACTGCAATAACTCAATACACACCAAGGCATTTTTTATGATTTTTACCAAGTATTTGTTTATTAATCGTGGGATGTACTAAAAGCGAAAGAGCTAACAAACGACTGAGTAAGTTGTGGCGCGATAGCCACAGTTGAACGGGACAAAGTAAGGATTTGCTGTGTCTTCTCTAGTAGTTATATCTCAATGACAGCATGTAAATAACAACTTTTTTAAACGAGAAGGTTGGGAATTCGAAAAAAAATCGTCAGACTTTATGGGTATCTAGAATTTTTTGTTTTGAGTTTTCATATTTGGTCCTTTAGTTTAGGACAAGTTGTTAATATCGATGGGCTGATTTTCAAGGGAATTTCAAGGATCAATTTACAATCTGTAGAGGAACTTTAGTACTGAAACAGTAATGCAGCTGAAGAAAGCTTAATGCTTGTTTGATTTTCGTATTGTGTAAGTGGCCAACACTGGTGTCAGATTTTCAACCTGCCTAAAGGCATCTGACCTAGTTATCGACTGTATTAACTATGACAGCCGAGACCAACGGCTTAATGTGCCCTCCGAAGCACGGAGGTGCCCTAGGAGGAGGTGCCTATTTGTGTGCCACTTGTTGTCACCCATCACAATAGGGACCTCGCTCGGGGTTGCTTAACATACTTACTAACTTAACGTGCGTAACCGGTATAATCCTCAGATTAATATTGAATAATGAGTTCGATGGCTCAGTGGACGTGAGCTTTATCGCACACGCAGGCTAAGTAACCTTACCCACTTAAATGGATGCCTACAAATGACATAAAATTTTCTCGAGCTCCTCCATGCACAGCCAGCACGGCACGTTAAGCCGTTGGTCCCAGCTGTCATCATTGATGGCTGTCGTTAATCTGTCAGATGCTTTTAAGCAGCTTGGAAAATTAAACACCAATATTGGCCACTTACAAACACATAAAAAAGCAAACGTATCACATGTTTTTCGAGCAACACGTTTTGAGAGCGCGTTGATGTCTTTTGTACGAGATCTATATTATTTAAGAGTCGCCTGGACGCGCATGTCTCCATACAAACGGAAAAAGGGAATTGTGGCAATTTTTGATAACTTTGGAGTAAAATTAAGCATCCAATCAATTAATCTCATTATAATCTACGTACGTTCCTTTACAGTTTGGTTAAATTATCAATAGTTTGAGAATTATACGCCTCTCAAGATTTCCATACAAATTTGAAAAGGCTTGTTATTCTTAAACCATTGGTATTTTAACCAAGCTGTATAGGAACGTACGTTGATTATAATGAAATTAATTATTTAATCAATTAATCTCATCTTCACTCAACTCACTTTCGCATTTATAATATTAGTTGGGATTGGGATGGGATAGTTGGGATTGGGATTGGGATAAAGAGCTTCAAAAACTACTTAACTGATTTTAAAAATTATTTCGTCTGTAGAAAACTCCGTTAATAGCTACTATAGTCTAAGTTAATTTCAAGTATAGCAATTAATTATAAAACAGTAGTACATACTTAATTCCTGAATTATAATTTACGTGGCAGAAGTCGCGGGAAAATAGCTTGTCTGTTTATAAATTACTGTTTGTTGCACATTATTATCACTTATACTTATTTATTTGTGAATAAATAAGTCTAATTACTGGAAGCTCAGAATAAACATGCGACTGATAACTGAAAGTTAAACATAAAATAAAACTTACTCAAAGCAAAATATCTTGAAATTCACAAACACATTCACACATACACTTTTAAACTATCGTAAGAGTCACATGCGCGTGCGCACACGCGTTCGCATCGGTCGCTCGCTTCAGTGGAACTGCGACGCTTCCTTTCCAATCGGTAGGACGGTGGTTAAAGGAAGTATACGATAGACTGTTTAATGTATTGCTTGTTTATGTCGTTTGTTAAGTGATATATTACAAACGTAGTTTGTCATGTATGCACTGTAAGGAATTTGGGCAAACATAACAGGGCATAGTCTTGATTGATGTTATAAAATGAAATGAAATTGTTTATTTCAGACTGCATAGTTAAAAACAATACAAGTCCATATTTTGTTAGTAAAAAACCTATAAAACTATATTAGTAAAATTTAAAATGTGGGTTTTTCTTTTATTTTATAAATAAATAAATATATACGGACAAATCACACAGATTGAGCTAGCCCCAAAGTAAGTTCGAGACTTGTGTTATGGGATACTAACTCAACGATACTATATTTTATAACAAATACATGTATAGATAACAATCCAAGACCCAGGTCAATCTGAAAAATATCATTTTCCATCTTGACCTGACCGGGGATCGAACCCGGGACCATCCGTGTCGCAGGCAGGCATGTTGACCGCTGCGCCACGGAGCTCGTCATTGCTCAGGTTGTGTTTCTGGACATGCAAGTTTGACTAATGTCTCAGAATTGGGCTGTCCACTCTTCCTGACACCACCTTCAAAAGTGTGTTGCTGCTGCCCCTTACCCTTAACCACAAGGATTTTCGAAGCACTGGCTGGAAGCGGTCTGTGCCGTGCTCCGCATTCCTGAGGCACTACAGCGCCAGTGCAGCCCCAACAAACTCCTGAAGCTGTTGTTGTACTGAACTCGCAGAGCATTGAGTGCTTTTTGGGTATATTTGCTCCACAGATTGCACGTGTATATTGTTTGGCAATAGTTATAAAATACAATAATGTTTTTCGCGACTTCGTGCGCATAAATTCTAGTCTGTCACTGACAGATAAAGTAGCTGTCTGCAGGTGAAAGAATTTTGTAATTCGGTTTAGTAGTTTTAGAACTTATTCAATGCAAACAAACAATCCAATATTTCATCTTTGATCATGCGTATCGGTATATAGTAGTAGATAATTATAAAGTAGAGAAATTATAGATTACTAGCTTTTACCCGCGGCTCCGCCCGCGTGGTATATAGCCTATGTCCTTCTCAGTGCCCTAACCTATGTGAATGCAAAATTTCATGATGATCGGTTCAGTAGATACGGCGTGAAAGCGTAACAAACAAACAAACTCACTTTCGCATTTATAATATTAGTTGGGATATAGAATTATAGATAATGTAGAATAAATAATAATAAATAATACGGACAAATCACACAGATTGAGCTAGCCCCACAGTAAGTTCGAGACTTGTGTTATGGGATACTAACTCAACGATACTATATTTTACAATAAATACATATAGATAAGGGCTAAGGGCTGGTGAGCATTTTGGCCAAAGATTGAGTTTGACCATTCAGCGTGGAAATGCCGCCAGCTTTCTTGGCACCCTGCCCACTGATCACAGCGATCTGAGCTCGATTTTTTTAATAATTTAGTAGTTATTTTTTTTATTAATTAATATCTTCTATTTTCTTGGTTACTATAGTTTAAATTTAGTTTATAGTCTTTATTATAATGTATATTTTTTGTTTTGTGAAGTGTTAATTATAATATATAGATAAACATCCAAGACCCAGGTCAATCTGAAAAAGATCATTTTCCATCTTGACCTGACCGGGGATCGAACCCGGGACCATCCGTGTCGCAGGCAGGCATGTTGACCGCTGCGCCACGGAGCTCGTCGTTTTATAAAATAAAGTCCTCCGCCGGGTCTGTCTGTTCGCGATAAACTCAAAAATTACTGCACGGATTTTCATGTGGTTTCCACCAGTAGATAGAGTGATTCATGAAGAAGGTTTATAGGTTTAATTCATGCCCGGGCGCAGCCGGGGAGGGCTGTAAGTTGTGTATAATGCAGTTATCTCTCACACTCACATTATTTTCTCATAATATCGTACAGACTAAAGGTTGACCACATAGCCCATCATACTAAGTTTATGTATTTCTTTCACAATTTATTGAAGAGACAGGTGTGGTCCGTGCAATCATATAAACTATTACTTGTTATATGTCAGGTACATTTCAAAAGCAATTCCTCATCTTACAACATTGGTTGCTGGCTATGTTAATATCACCTTTGACTCTTACGTACATGCAAATGTATTGCAATCAAATCAAACAACATTTAAAAGTGAATGTTACAATAATTCACATCGACGGCTAAATCTATGCCGAGTATTTATCGTGCATACATACACATATTCTATTTTCATCTCAGCCACAAAAAGTCATAGCCCTCTCCCAAGGATTTGTAGCATTTGCCATACTCACCACGCTTGACAAACGGGTTGGTGAGGGAACGGGATTGCTTTGGGATTCTATTTGCTCAAATGGATTGGGGATGAGAAAATCATCATCATCATTTCGTGTAGGTGACACGGTCAGTCGACCATGCACACCCTGTGATCAGAGTTCTTCGGAACCGCCTCTTGGGCCTCTGACGTGGTTTCTTTAACGACTACCAGATGACAGCCGGGACCCGGTGGTCCCGGGCTTAACGTGCCTTCCGAAGCACGGAATCACCTTTCTTATCAGACAATCAGGTGATTCATGCCTGCAATGTCCTAACCAAACTGGAAACAACTTAGCAAAGTATGCCCGTGGGAATCGAACCCACGACCGCCGGGTCAACAAGGCAAACGCCTTAGCCACTGGACCGCGGAGGCAGGGATGAGAAAATAGCAGCTCGGAAGGCAGAAGGCTCGGCAAGAAAACAATTTGTCCGGACGTAAACTGTCGAAAAAAAGCAGTCGAAAAAAAGCAGAATTTTTTTTTCGGCAGACCAGTTTTTTTTACTTGTTTCTTAAAACACCGACAAATTAGAAACGTAAGAGGCTCGCGGAAGTGCAGGTTATATGCAAAACATCCTCCTTATGTAATAAATGGATGATCGCGATTATTTATGGCTGATTTCTGTCCGCTTGATGAGAATATAATGTTGCGGTAAATTAGTTTGGAGATACGTAAGTCTTTGATTATTTTAAGTAGAATATGTTAATGGTTATGTTTTTAAGTAGGTAGTTTGGATTAGTGCTTATTACTTAGATTTAAATTTAATTATGTTATTAAAATAAAAAATTTAATTTTTTTTGGCTTTATACCTATAGTGTTTTATCTTTTGATTGACGATATGAAAGATTAACGAGGAAAGGTCACCAAATTTTGCTGTACCAAGACTACCTTATACAAAAATATTGGGCCAAATTAAGGTAGGCCTAATAGTAAAGCGACGGCGCTGCAGGGTATTCCTCTCGCCACTATATAAACTTACTAAAACTAATATAATTTAACAAATAGGTAAGTATATGCCAAAAATATTTTTTAGTCTTTATTTGATAATATATTTTGTGAACAATGCTTTTATTTTCTCATAATATGGTACAGTTGTACAGGATATGGAGAAAAAGAAGGTGACGAAGGAGATGGCTCGTGATAGAGCGAAATGGAAAAAGCTGTCCCGACCCCACATAAGCGGGATAGGGTGAGGAAGAAGAAGAATATGGTACAGTTGTGACGCTACCAGTGTACTGGTAGGTTACCTATCATAAACAAGAATAGGTTTTGTACGAATTTTAAAACACCGAAAACGTTTCGTCAATTTTTTATTTTCTATCATTTCATTTTACCGAAAATACAATTGCTATATTGTTGAATTTCCGATTATTGACAGTTATTTTTTTGAAAGCTATATGCTTTGTATTGCTACCCAACGTTTATCCGCAAACACTATTGTTATATGTTTTGTTCAACAAAATATTTATTTCCATATTATTAAAAGACAACATTACAAATGATAAATATTTATTTATCATTTGAAATTTTAATAAGCACTATGGCATCACCACATTAATCAAATAACAGATAAAAAATCCTCCGGATTTTATCACCTTATAAAAGAGCCAATAATAAAGGAATCAGAGATAGAAAAGTGGTTGGTTTGTTTACAAAAAACTTGAGAATAACGCGGCAATTTCGTTTCATGCTTGGTTCATGTAGAACCTAACGCTCGTCGCTTCGCTCCTCGCAACCTACCCCTAGTTTTCGTTCACCAGTTCCTTTCTAACACCATATTCCTAACCTTTAGAGACGAGTTTTCGTAAACCACGAGTCACGGAGCAAAATTGAAAACAACAAAAGTGGCTTATTTCTAGAACGTATAACCATTACGACAGTAAAAAAATAGGCCTTAGGCCAAAAGCAGACTTCAAAACTTCACGTTGAAAATTTTTTAATTCCCAAAAGCCGAATTTACTTCACTACTAATCACGATTTGTCGTCTGTAAGTAGTAATTGAAAATCGGTGTAAATAATAATAGGTATGGAAAAAATACTTCTATCTTTAATACTTCTAGAATATGAAATTATTCTTACCAAAACATTTATCAAAATAAAATTACGTGATTCGATTTTCGGTCGACAGTTTGTCTAAAAGACGAAAAATATGTTTATCAAGGTTATAGAAAGAGAAAATATTCTGTACCGTTTTCGAGCAACTAAAATTCTAACAGAAAAAATTCTTGTTTGTGATAGGTTACCCTACTGGTAGCATCACATGCCGTAAAAATCTATGTGCAACTGCAGAAAAAATCTAACGAATTAAGTAGAGGTTATTATTTTATTAGTGGATTGAGGTATTTATTTATATGAGGTATGTTATAGTTTATTTTCTTCATTCTTTCATATTATATATGGTTTCCATCAAAGTTTTAGTGATTCTGCCAATGTCCAGTTTAATGAGATACGAAGTATCGGTGTTGTACGGTAAGTTTTAAACAAGTAGCATCAACGATGGCGTATGTTCTTTGATAGCCTCGTGGCAAATCTATACGAGTCTATATAACAGTCTACTTTAACTATTTCACAAATTGTTCATGAGCACGAGCATTTATAACACCAAACTACACCAATTTCATATTATAAAGTCCACTAAAATCAATTTGCAAAATCCCAAACACCCCTTGACTTCCCACCACAAACTCATTGAGTATATTATGTACTGGTGAAATATATCACTTGTCAGTCTGTTAAGTAACATACATATAACTTGATTTCAACTAAACAAATCCGACAAGTGAGCTTACCGAAGCTCCGTGGCGCCACTCGCTTTCAAACGGGTTTAATTAATAATAACAAAATGAGCGGAAACATTCATATCAAGTAATCTTTCCCAGCCCTATAAACAAAGCGTACAGTCCGAAAAATAACACAATGTATTCAGAATGTTTTTTAATTAATTTATTAGTACTAGTTTAGGGTTAAAATACAGGAACAATTAAAAAAGCAATATATTCTAAGAAACTTATATGAAGTAAACATTAGAAAAGAGTAAGTATGGTAAAAGAGTAAGTCGGGGGCAGACAAAACTGAACCCAAATCTGTTTATAGGGGGCCTTTTATCTTCGACTTACTCCTTTACCATACATACGAGGGTAAAGAATCCCGATTGAGGGGTAAAATTTTAAATAAATATGTGTCTGATGGGATACTTAGTGCACGATACTATATTCATCTATGCATACCTAATTTAATAAAGAGGAAATTTTTATTTGTTTCTTTTAATTGAATTTGACAGTTTACGTCCGCCATATTGATTTTTTGCTGACGTTACAAAGCCTGGGACACTCGAAGGAAAATAGGAATCTAATGACACCTCACACTTCAAAATCGGTCAAGCCGTTTAGGCTACAGGAGGTAAAAAATTTTGGGTTTTTGGTGGGAAGTCAAGGGGTTCAGTTGTCGTTTGCCTTATACAATTTTGCAAATTGATTTAAGTGGACTTTGTTATATGAAATTGGTGTAGTTTGGTGTTATAAATGCTCGTGCTCGAGAACAATTTGTGAAATAGTTAAAGTAGATTGTTAAATGGACTCGTATAGATTTGTCGCCAAAATCTCCCACGAGGCTGCCAAAGACCATACGCCATCTTTGATGCCACATACCGTACAACACCGATACTTAGTATCTCATTATACTGGACATTGGCAGAATCACTGAAATCTCATTGGAAGCCATAATTAAAAAGAAGAAGAAAGAAGAGGTCAAAATTTAACAGACATAGCTACATACATATTTGCATGTACACATATACATGCGCGAAAAACATTACACTCTTTCTAGGTGGGTCATTTGGGTAAAAATAACTTTAATTACTTATTATGTAGCTAACTGTACGTGGGTAGAACTCTCTAATCTAATTTAGTTTGTCTGTACATGTGTACACCATCTCTTTAACCTTAGGGTATGGAGCATATTACATCATAGATTTTGACCAGCTCCGTGCTGTCAACACGCCGGCCTGCGACACGTATGGTCTCGGGTTCGATTCCTGGTCAGGTCAAGATGAAAAATCATCTTTTTCAGAATGACCTGGGTCTTGAATATTTATAATAAAATATAGTGTCGTTGAGTTTGTATCCCATAACACAAATCGCGAACTTACTTTGGGGCTAGCTCAATCTGAGTAATTTGTCCGTATTTATTTATTTATTATTAGTTCTAGCGGTTGAGCTTGATGGCCCAGTTGGCGTTAGCAATATTAGCGCTAACGCATGTTAAGCAACCCCGGCCGTAGTCTCCACTGGGATGGGTGATCTCAAGTGGCACTAAATTTTCTCGTGAAGGCACGTTATGCCATTGGTCCAAGCTGTCATTGATGACGGCAGTCGTCAAGCTATGTCAGGTGCCTTTGGACAGCTTAAAAGATCTGACACCAGTCATCATCATCATCATCATCAGGTCCTCCCAGTCTCCCCTGCAGGAGCACGACCCTCTCCGTACTACCAGAGACACATACTAGCCTGAGTAGTCAGAGGATTTGGCCTACACTCTCCACGCTGGCCAGACGGGTTGGAGAGGTCTGACACCAGTATTGACCACTTACACATATGAAAAACAAACAAGTTCTAGTGTGGCCAAGTAGTGTCAACTTGCGACTGGAAGGCACCAGTTCGAATCTTACGCGCCCTCTACCATCACATGTCAATTAAATTAGATTTTAAACAGCAATACACATATTACACATTGCTCGGTATGAAGAGTGTAGGCCAAATCCTCTGACAGCTCTGGCTGATATATGGCTCTGGTAGTATAGAGGGTCGTGCTTCTGCAATGAAGACCTGATGAAGATGATGATAAAGTCATCCGGAAATCTTGTATCCGCCTCTCAATCCTCAAACAAATAGACTGATTGAGTGATTAAATCAATTATTTCTACTCTATAAACCCTCTATAGCGTTTCTCTCTCGGAAGTAGTGAGTGCTATTGTAGTGCACTTGATTAATTTATGTATTTATGACGGTTGTGTAACTAGTGGTAGTGAAACGGAACGGCTATACATGGCGAAATTTTGGTCGTTCTGGACCCTTAAAGGGGTGATTCAGCCCGTCGATATGAACCATTTTTCCTATCGGCCCAATGCTGGAAACTCAAATTTTATTTCGACATTTTCATACAAAAGTGTTCAGCTGCCCGGGCAATTTGTATAGGAATGTCGAATTTTTTTTCGAGTTTACAGCATTTGTCCCATAGGAAAAGTTGTTTATATTGACAGGCTGAATAACCCCTTTAATGGTCCCTCAAGCGGCGCAAATATGCCTACCTTGTGGCTACATATTTGAGCCGTTCGGGGTGGAAACGTTGGGGCCGTGGGGGCCTTCAGCTTACAACCACTTCAAGTTTGTGAGCCAAAGGCTGGTAGAGGTGTCCAATGACCAGATAGGGCTGGCAATTTCTTTGCACAAAGAATAAGCATTGCCATACAACGTGGCAATGCTGCCAGCCTTCTGGGCACACTTCCGCAGGGCAGTGATTGGAGGGACATTTTTTATTTACAGGTTTTTTTTGTTAATAGAGATTATTGTTATTTTTAGCTTTAATTATTACTTTTGTATAATTTTAGTGAGTTTTAATTTAATTTTATCTGTATCTATATTTAAAGTAGTAATACGTAAGTAATTTTGGTATTTCCATTAATTTTCGTTTCATAGTGTGTTATTTTGCTTAGTAATCATCATCATCATCACGTCTTTTTGAGTCCACTGCAGGAGCTCTCTGTACTACAAGCTATATATTAGCCAGAGCAGTCAGAGGATTTGACCTACACTATCCACGCTCGCTAGACGGGTTAGAGAGGTCTCTTTAATGTTTATAAGAGTTAGGAAACACAAGGTTAAAATACCTAGATTTTAAGCTTGTGTTCCCTAAGTCACCTTCTACGACATCCACGGGAAGACTTGGAGTGGTCCTATTCTACTCTGCCGGGATCCACACGGCAAGAAATTTATGATATAAATAAATCTTGATTCAACTAATTTAAGTTTGGTTGTGTGTTATCGTTTGCTTAGTCTGCTATTCGAAAAACATAATTATGTAAATCGTAAAATAAATTTTGTGATTTGTCCCCAATTAATAAACTTATATAATATAAATCTATTTTAAAATTTATCATTATTTTTGTTTTTATTTTCTGTTCGTTACCGCTAAGCGCTATTTAGTAATCAATTAACTTAATCCAACACCAATCCATGATAATCAAATAGAATTTTAACTAGGTACGCAGAAAGTGAAAGTCATTGCGAACCGCTAAGAAATGGAATTTTGGGATTTGCAAGGCAAAAGTGAATAGGCATAATATGAGTTTGCGTGTAGACCCTATACCTTATCGTGGCTTCTCATCTGGCAAGATTTGGGGTCAATCGCACTTAATTTATTGATATTAAAAAATCGGCCAAGGGCGAGTCGAACTATGATGCCTTTCGACCCAAAAAGTCCACTTTCCCAAAACTTCCACTTCCCAGAACGCCCACTTCCCAAAAGAGCAATTCTCAAAATTAAAACTCCCAAAACGACAACTCCCGAAACGCCCACTATGATGATCTTCCGATTGTTTGTTTGTTTTTTCGTATGTGTAAGTGGCCAACACTGGTGTCAGATTTTTCAAGCTGCCTTAAGGCATCTGACATAGCTTAACGACTGCCATCAACGATGACAGCCGGGACCAACGGCTTAACGTGCCTTCCGAAGCACGGAGGAGCTCGAGATATTTTTATGCCACTTGCGGTCACCCATCCAAGTAGTTGTCACATCATCTTCCGATGATCTGACAACATTAGACTACCATGACCAAGTTCGTTGAAGACCACAGCGACGACAATATAATAATTTATTGGACAAACCACCATCTTATTTCTATATATACAAAAACAATGTTTATAATATGTGTATATATAACAAGCTTCCAAATTCAAAGAGAACTAAGCGGAAAGAACTTTGACAATGTTTTTACTGCATGGCTTTTAGAAAATAATTTTTATGACATTAATAAATAAGGCGTTTGCCTTGTTAACCCAGGCAAACGCCTTAACCACTGGCAAGCATACTTTGTTAAGTTTTTTAGGGTTCCGTAGTAAACTAGGAACCCTTATAGTTTCGCCATGTCTGTCTGTCTGTCTGTCTGTCTGTCCGTCCGCGGTTTTACTCAGAGACTATAAGTACTAGAAATCTGTTATTTGGTATGAGTGTGTATATTAATCATGGCAAAAAAGTCGTAGAAAAAAACCTTGAAAAAAAATTTTTTTTTTTGGTAGCTCCCATACAAGTAAAGTGGGGGAGTATTTTTTTTTCTCTATTTACCCATCGTGTGGGGTATCGTTAAAAAGGTCTTTCAAAAATATTGTGAGGTTAAGAACACCATTTTTCGATTTAGGGATCCGTTTCCGAAATATTTGGTTTTAAAGTGCAAAATTTTGTTAGAGGTACGTGTCCCCCCCCCCTCTATCTGCTAAACGGTTATATATGGATACGTGAAAAAAATTACAGCAATAGTATATATACTGAAGTTGAAAGGAAAACTATCAGAGCTGGGTACTAAGTGCAAACTAAAAAGTTATAGGCAACCAACTTATAAAATGTACTGGAAAATGTAAAATTTCATACAATCTTCATTGTTAGATGTTTTTGGTCGTTAGACTGTGAGGTGTGAGTGTAAACAGTGTGAACTCAAAGTTGTCATTCGCAACTACGGAACCCTACACTGCGCGTGGCCCGACACGCACTTGGCCAGTTTTTCAAGTTTGGTTAGGCTTAGGACATTGCAGGCATGAATCACCTGATTGTCTGAAAAGAAAGATGATTCCGTGCTTCGGAAGGCACGTTAAGCCGTCGGTCCCGGCTGCCATCTGGTAGTCGTTAAAGGAACCACATCAGAGGCCGGGAGGCGGTTCCGAAGAACTCTGACACCAGGGTGTGCATGGTCGACTGACCGTGTCACCTACACGAAATGATGATGATGAGTAGATCGAATTTGAGATCCTGAATAGTTCAAAGCATATGCAACCTTCTAGGACAGACTAAAAACATTACCAAACGGTTGCCCCATTACTAAAATACTTTTATTACGTAAAGCTCTGAAAGAAACGCGACATTCTCGACATACTAGCTCAATATCCCGGATGTTACTACACGCGGTAAGTAATTATAGTGTAGATCAGTTGTTCTCAAACTATTTGACGCAACAAACACTTCACTTGGTTTTTAGATGGGTATTTTTCAGAGTGTGACCTTCTACACACCCTAAAAGGGGTGACTCAGCCAGTAAATATGAACAACTTTTCCTATGGGATCAATGCTGGGAAGTCATTTTTTTACACAAGTGTTCAGCAAAATGTATAGGAAAATCAAAAATTTTTTTCGTGTATCCAGCATTTATCCCATAGCAAAAGTTGTTCATATTGTCGGGCTAAGTCACCCCTTTTAAGGGTGTGTTGAGGGTCATGTTATACTCTGTATATAAAAGGCCGGCAGCGCTCTGATAACAACTCTATATTTTTATTTGTTGCAGATATGCTATGAGCGACGACGAAACTTGCCATCAAGTGTTTCGTTTGCTCAACTACCCGCAAAAATGTAAAATAATAAATAAAACGAATGTCAGTTTTGGAAAAAAATACGAGTACTTATGCCTAATAATATTTTTCACTTTAAGACATTCTTATGATTTTCAATGAACAACCACAATTTAGTGAAAGTAAAAGTCTTTCAACCAAAAATATTGGAAAATGGATGGAGTAAAAAAGTAAAAATATAACAAATTAATAAATAAAGTCATAAAAATACCACAAGCGTTCCTCACAGTGTTTTCTTTCCTACCCGGCTATTTTTTCCAGTAGTGTTTCCGTGCACTTGTCTTAACAGACGAAGGCCCTCTTTGTCTAAATACAAAACAGTTTGGGAACCATTGCTTAGATGCTTACGATTCTTTAATGGTGACATATAATGGTCGACTAAATAGTTGCGGTTTTATTGCCCAAATTGTAATATTTTTATGGCATTTAAATTTCAATATTCCGTCCGGTTGCTTAGGAAATAGTTTTAGTGGTTTAATGGTTTAATTTAATATCTCGAAATCAACGGATTAAGAAAAAGTCAAATCGATTCAATTTTGAAAGTCCATATCATAAGGATAAAAACGTAAAAGTGTAGACCCTATTGTCAATTGTGATGTCCGTCTGTCCGTCTTTTTTACGCAACTAAGAAGGCAAACAGGCATACGGCCCACCTGATAGAAAACGGGTTCCAAACCATCTATTAGATAGATACCATGCTATATCCCATGAACCGTGATAGCTACACTATTAAAATTTTCACAGACGATGTATTTCTGTTGCCACTTTAAAAAAAATACTAAAAACATAATAAAATAAATATTTAAGGCGGGCTACCATACAATAAACGTGTTGTTTTTTTGTGTTTTTTGGTCGATATTAATAACGGCAATCGGTAGATTCTTGAAATATTCACGGGATATTTAATTATGTATTCACTTTAAAAATAAATATTTAAGGTCCACACATGATATGATGACATGATTTTACTCTAAATTTATTTAAGTAAAACATTACCGGATGTTTTAAAAGCTAAATTGGTAGACAATTCCATACTCTTAAATAAGCCATTAAACTAATAGGTCTAAAAGCTGCAACCATTATACTTTTACTGAAGATAAAAGTAATTGTTTACTTTAAATAATTGCTGTGTTTGAGCCGGATTAGCGCGAACTAAATAGTAATGGGCGCAATCTATCTATTGCTATAATACGCCTAATGACGCAAGCGTACCCGCGGGCCACAGCAAGTGGAGCAATTTATTTTGTTTATTATTTTCGAATAGGTTCGCTGTATGTGTAGAGCTGTGAATGTTTAGAAGCGTCAAAAGTTCGATTGCTAAAATACTACGCCTGCCCGCGGGGAGAGCAAGTGGAGTAATTTATTTTGTTTATTATTTTCGAATATGTTCGCTCTATGTGTAGAGTTGGGAATGTTTAGAAGCGTCAGAACTACTCGTGCTGTTGCTATAATAGCTCCCCAACGCGATTTTCTTATGTACAAGAAAGTGTTTGGAGACTTTTTTACATGGACAGGAACTTCATTAGTGAACATTCAATTTCTTACACTCCGAGGAGGCGTATAAAAATATGGCATTTTGAAAATTATTATAAAATATACGCCTCGCATCCCGAGTACTATTATTAATTCTGTGGTACGAGCCCCATTTTATTTATTTGATTCACTGTTTCATTACCGATAAGCTGTAAATTTTTTGAGATGAATTATTATTGTATTCTAATCGAACAAGTCGAAAAAATAATTTAGCCCCAATTTGACTTGGTCTTTCATCTGACCATGGACTGACTAAATATTCCATTTACTATGTTATATTTTTTTCTCCTTGAACTTTAGACTTGAAAACCTGCCTCGCATGGTCAAATATATTTTAATAGTTAGTATGTGCTGAACATTGTTGCTATTTCTCGCAATGAATATTTGATTTTAAAAATGTTTGTCCCATTATTTCAACCTTTCCTACCTAAGTCTATGATGCTGTCGATTGAGCTCGAACGTCGCACAAGACAATCTATCTATACCTTAGAGCAACACGGCTTCCGTACCGGAAATCTATACTAATATTATAAAGAAGAATGTATTGTTTGCATTGAATAGGCCGAAACTACTGCGGACCGGAGTTTTCAAAATTCTTTTACTTATAGAAAGCTTATTTATGTGCCAAATAGGCTATAATTTACGCGGACCAAGTCGCGGGAAATCGCTAGTCTGAAATAAATAAAAACAAAAAAAAACGGAACTCCCATTATGGCACTACTGTTTTTTTTTTTGCAGTGCCTATGTCTATAAAATTCCTAAGTCTACATGCCTGTAGATAATTAACAAGTCGGCCGCCCGGCGTCGCTCGAGATTATCGGTTGCGTAACGAGAAAGTCGACCGGTTGTTGCGGCGATGCGCTAAACCAAACCATTAAACTGTTTTAACTAGGTAATGTGCTTTACATTATATGAATAGCTTAAAGTTTTTATGTGTATCATTATCAAGTCTATTTTAGTCTCTACTGCAGGAGCACGACCCTCTCTGTACTACTAGAGCCATGTATTAACCAGAGCGGTTAGAGGATTTGGCCTACACTCTCCACGCTGACCGTCTGGCCAGCGTGCTGCCTCAGACCTCTCCAACCCGTCTAGACCTCAGTCCTCTCCAACCCAGACGGGTTGGAGAGGACTGAGGTCTAGTCATTATCATTTCGAGTAGGTGACACTGTCAATCGACCTTGCACACCCTGGTGGTCAGAGTTCTTCGGAACCGCCTCTCGGCCTCTGACGTGGTTCCTTTAACGACTTCCAGATGGCAGCCGGGACCACCGGCTTAACGTGCCTTCCGAAACACGGAATCATCTTTCTTATCAGACAATCAGGTGATTCATGCCTGCAATGTCCTAACCAAACTGGAAACAACTTAACAAAGTATGCTTCCCGTGGGAATCGAACCCACGACCTCCGGGTCATCAAAGCAAACGTCTTAATCACTGGACCATGGAGGAAGGTCTAGTAACACAAACGCACACGCACACGCCTCTGACTGCTCTGGCAGTACAGAGAGGGTCATGCACCTGCAGTGGAGACTAATAAAGACCTGATGATGATGATGAAATATATGATCTTATTTCAGTTTTCACTTCTGCCGGCACTCCCAGAGTGCAACCCGTTGTTTTTAGGGTTCCGTAGTAAACAAGGAACCCTTATAGTTTCGCCATGTCTGTCTTTCTGTCTGTCTGTCCGTCCGCGGTTTTTCTCAGAGACTATAAGTACTAAAAAGCTGTAATTTGGTACAGGTATGTATTTTTATCACGGCAAGAAAGACGTATAAAATAATCTTGAAAAAAAAATTTTTTTGGGATAGCTCCCATACAAGTAAAGTGTGGGAGTAATTTTTTTTTATCTACTTACCCATCGTGTGAGGTATCGTTAAATAGGTCTTTAAAAAATATTGTGAGGTTGGGAACACCACTTTTCGATTTAGGGATTCGTTTTCGAAATATTTGGTTTTAAGGTGCAAATTTACGGTACATATGTACGGATACGTGAAAAAAATTACAGCAATATTATATATACTGAAGTTGAAAGGAAAACTATCAGAGCTGAGTATTAAGTCACATTAAGTGCAAACTAAATAGTTATAGGCAACCAACTTATAAAATGTACTGGAAAATGTAAAATTTCATTTAATTTTCATTGTTAGATGTTTTTGGTCGTTAAACTGTGAGGTGCGAGTGTGAACAGTGTGAACTCAAAGTTGTCATTCGCAACTACGGAACCCTACACTGCGCGTGGCCCGACACGCACTTGGCCGGTTTTTTTTTAATACGAATGATAATTAACATCTTACTTCAGAATTTATTACAGTGGCCACTGATCGGGGTACGGCATTCTCACTTTCATTACATGTTTATTTCATACGCGGCCGTTAATACTGATTAATGGACCATTTGTAAGAGTTATTGCGAGGTATTGTTTCGTTTTATAAGGGCCTTCGCGCCGTGCGCCCGCTTAACGCAGCGAACGCCCTAAGTTGTTTAAACTTGAGTTGGGAAGTAAAGTCTCTTCCAAACTGACTGCGCCTGACTTTACGACTGCCAAAAAGAAATTTATTGTCATCGTTAGACGACCTCCGTGGCGCAACGGTTAACACGCGAGCCTGCAACAGAAGTAGTCCCGGGTTCATTCCCGGTCAGGTCGTGATAGAAAACGATCTTTTTGTGATTGACCTGGGTCTTGGATGTTTATATTATATAAATTATAAAATATAATACCCATGAGTTAGTATCGTACGAGTCGTACGACACAAGTTCACAACTTACTGTGAGGCTAGCTCAAGAACAGAACCCGGAACCTCTCGTGTCGCAAGCTGGCGTGTTAACCACTGCTCTACGAGAACACTCGAAATAAGAGCCAAGCGAAAAAAACGCAAGCGATTTTATCAATCCGTTTGACTCAGCTATTTGTGAGACGCTTTACTACTAAGTACAATAGTAACAAAACACATCATCTGTTTACTAATTAACAGATGTTACTGTGTAATTAATACGTGATCTGCAAATGTATGCTTTGACTGTTTAATTAAAGTCTATTTAAATTAAAGAAAATTGACTATTTTGTCATTCTGTGAGCATCATGCTTAATGCTTAAATACGACAGGAAAATCTACATACACATCTTTAGGTATACTTTCAAATAGTATGCAATTTAAATAAAATTATTTTAATACGGTTTTTATCGCGTTTATTTCAATAGAGAAGATGGTTGGCAGTTACCACCAGCTTGGTATCCAGTCATCAATTTAATCAAATCTCAAGCTAAGCAGAAGACTGCGAGTCCTTCAGACACCGTGAGCCAATACTGCGTACATTCGGAACGTTATCAATAAATATTTTAGGCGGTAGATTTTGCAGTTCTTATAAAATACTAGACAAATGTGTGATTTGTCCGTATATATTTATTTATTATTTATTATATTTATTTATTATGTCAACTCAGTCGGCTGCGACCACGAACACTGTAAAGTGCTCGAAACGTTAGGTGTATAAATAATGTAACAATCGCGAAAACATAAGGAAATAGTATGCACTTCGAGCAACACGGCCTCCGTACAGTATGCAAGGTAAAAAAAGGTAAGTACCTCAGCCCAGTGAAGGATTTGCCAGTAAGTTGAGTCGGCTGAAGCCGTAGACACAGAATAATCTAAGGCTGGAGCTAGTACATACCAATATCTCCATGGGCTGGAGCTTAGGACGGAAAATTTAGAGAGGCGACAGAATAATATTTTGTCATACATAACATATGGTTGATGGAGGCGGAAATAATTAAATAGCCTTTCTGGTGCCCCGCTTGATGTGTTGCTCTTCTAATTTGCTTTAAGGCTAAGCTAGCCTTTCATTTGATTTATATCCGCACCGCATAGCCAATTTCAAATAGCAAGCAGTTTCAAAGTTCGAATATACTGTTCAAATTAAATTCTTTTGCCGATCTTTTTCAAAATAGATAAAAGCTAACGTCAAAGTCAAAACTACGCCATTGACTTTGACAGCATGGACTGACATTTTCACGGAAGACGATTCAAGAAGACGAAAACAAAGGGATTTCATTCAACAAATGAAAATACAATAAGTAAACAGCCAGAAAAATGGATTTAACAGCAAAATTTGAGAAACCCAAAGCCCCAGAATGCGCAGTGGGCGCCGTTTTAGTGCCGAGTCAGGAGCTACCAGCAGAAACGCCCATAGTCGCAGGATACGACTGGGAAAATGGCACGGACTACAACAAAATACTCGATAGCTACGCAAGATCTGGATTCCAGGCTACCAGCTTCGGAAAGGCAGTGACAGAGATCAATAAGATGCTGAAATGTCGCTCAGTAGCCTTGACTGAGGAAACCAGTGACCCATACGAAGACGATTCTTTTATAAAGAAGAAAACCAACTGTACAATTTTCTTAGGTTATACTTCGAACATGATTTCTTCAGGTTTGAGAGATACAATTAGATTTCTAGTCAAAAATAGACTTGTCGATTGTATAGTGACTACTGCTGGCGGTGTAGAAGAAGATTTTATAAAATGCCTCGCCCCAACTTATGTAGGTGACTTCAATTTGAGCGGAAAGGTGCTGAGAACCAGGGGTATTAACAGAATTGGCAACTTATTAGTACCAAATGATAATTACTGCCGTTTTGAAGAATGGGTGACTCCAATATTAGATGAAATGCTTGAAGAACAGATTAAAGATGGTACTGTTTGGTCTCCATCGCGGATTATTGCAAAACTGGGTGAGAAAATCAACGATGAGAGCTCGGTCTGCTACTGGGCATGGAAAAACAACATCCCGATATTCAGTCCAGCTTTGACCGATGGATCTTTAGGTGATATGATGTACTTCCACTCATTTAAACGTCCAGGTCTCATAATTGACATTTTAAGCGATCTTAGAAGACTAAATACTATGGCTGTCAAAGCAAATAATACTGGGATGATTATATTAGGGGGAGGAGTAATCAAACATCATATAAATAATGCAAATTTAATGAGGAATGGTGCTGATTATGCGGTATATGTTAATACCGCGAGTGAATTTGATGGGAGCGATTCTGGGGCAAGGCCGGATGAAGCGGTCTCTTGGGGTAAAATCAGGATGAACGCGACACCTGTCAAGTTGTATGCAGATGCAACATTGGTGTTTCCCTTGCTGGTAGCGCAGACGTTTGCTAAATATCACTTCAGCAATAAAAAGAATGTTTAAATCAATATGAGTTTTATTTTTTTCTTTTGTACAGTAGTAGCAGTTTACCCGCGACTTCGTCCGATAAGACCCCATGGGAAAGACAGACCCTGGCAATATGTTAGTTCGCGTGACGGTTGGAAACTGAATCAAAATAGGGGTGGTTTGCTAGCCGCATATTTTTCCCCACATTCTGATATCTATGTTTTTCCCAGATCAGCTGGGAAGAAATCAAAGATAGAAGTAAGAATATAGAGTCGCCATCTGTCGTCGAGTAGCAGCAAAATAATATCATCATGACATCTATTGACGAATAGCCGAACGAAAAAAAAGTATAGCGCCATCTATTGAGTAATTTTAGAAACAAAAGTCAAATAGTTGCAAAAACTATTTCTGTAACAAATAAATAGGAATTATGCCAGTAATGTAGTGCATTATTCGCAAATAATTTATTTATTGCATTTTGATAAGTTCAAATATTATTTTAAATGGGAAAAACATTAAATAGAATCTATTGCATTTCCTTGCCTCTGCGGTGAATGAACTGTCAAATATGGAATGAAGTTAGCCGCTGTCTGGATGAAACTGTGTGCTTTTTTCGAACATTTGTTTGTGTGCGGTCGAAAGGACGCGGTCGGTCGCGTAGAAATACCTGCCGGTCGATGTTTACAAGAATTTACATAAAAAATCATGTGATTTAAATGCAATTATTCGTGTTTATGACTAAAAATGTGCACTGAAAGCTAGTTTTGACAACAATTTACAGTGTTTAAGTGAGAAAAGTGCAAAAATGCGTGCGTTCCATGCTTCGCTGATATGCCTCCTTTTGTCCGGTAAGTTAGTACTATTTTTAGCTACCCATTGGACTCAGATATTAGTGGTATTTAGACATTTACACAGCATTTCCAGTTATCCTTTGATCTCCGAGAACGGAGCCACTTTGAAGTCGGTTGACTGGGTTATGTATTTTGATGTGGATTTTGAGAGGAAGTCTTCGTTTCCGTTCTTTTATTGCTTTTCGTTGTAATTGTCTTGTTCATTTATCATAGAGTATGAATAGATAGTTAAACCTTATTGAATAGCACGTTAAGCCGGCGGTCTTGGCTATGACACGTTATGATCACGAGATCTACAAGCTAACGCTAAGAATCCGTCACCTATGCTGGCCACTTTTATATAATACGTAAAGAAAAAACAAACAAGAAACTCGTATGAACTCCAGTACCACAAGTCAAGTTTTCACAAGTTTGGTACAACAAGTAATATATCTAATATGGACAAATCACACAGATTGAGCTAGCCACACAGTAAGTTTTTCAACTTGTGTGTGTACTAACTAAGTAATACTACAAATAAGTATGTAATATATTTGAAGAACTAATATTATAAATGCAAAAGTGACTTCACGCTTTATCTACTGAACCAATCTTCTTGAAATTTGGCATACACATTGATAATGCTACGGAGAAGGACATAGGCTATATCATGCAGGCAAAGCCGCGGGCAAGGGCTAGTTTTACGATAGTTAAATACTTATGTTTACCTGAGATAAACATCCCCAAGAATCTGACGAATCCAAAAAATATTTTTTTCCATCATGACCTGGCTGGGATTGAACCCGGGACCCTGTGATACAAACGCTTGAGGTACTGCTGAGCCAAAGAGGTCAATATGAGATTTCAATAAGAAAAAAATTGTGACCATAGAGAACACACTTCAGACAGGATTCGAAGTCACAACCCCTTAGGATACGTATTGTTAGCAATTTTTTTAGGCTATAAAAAAATAATTTGATTGCGTAGAAGGTTTCTGTGCATTAATGAACATACTATTCATCTGATATAAAAGAAGTACTTAGTCCAATGTACCACACTTCTTCTTCTTCTTCATCAGGTCTTTTATAGTCTCCACTGCAGGAGCACGACCCTCTCTGTACTATCAGAGCTATTTATAAGTATAAGCCTGAGCAGTCAGAGGATTTGGCCTACACTCTCCACGCTGGCCAGACGGGTTGGAGAGGTACCACACTACTAAGTAGTAATGAAGAAGCAGGTACGCATGATTAAAATGCATCGTATATCACTATGTGATAAGAGAATTTGATGCAGTGATTCAAAGTTGCTGTGGTGTAGTTGCTAGCACACTCAGGGTGTCTTGTCTAAGGGTTGTGGGTTTGAATCGTACCAGAGGCAAGTTCTTTTCCAATTTAATATTTTCTATTTTAATAATATACTAAGCAATGTAATGCTTTAAAAAAAACAATGAGATAAAGATAAAAGATAATTTCACTCTTTTAAATTGTTACAAAATAATATGCAAATTCCATATAAATATAAATAAATAAATATATACGGACAAATCACACAGATTGAGCTAGCCCCAAAGTAAGTTCGAGTCTTGTGTTACGGAATACTAACTCAACGATACTATATTTTAAAATAGATACTTATATAGATAATCATCCAAAACCCAGGTCAATCTGAAAAAGATCATTTTCCATCTTGACCTGACTGGGGATCGAACCTGGGACCATCCGTGTCGCAGGCAGGCGTGTTGACCGCTGCGCCACGGAGCTCGTCCAGTGACCATATCTGAAAAGTATATCATATTCATAACAAACAACCTTTTTAGCTCCACATTTGGTAAGATGTATAATGAGTAAAGATGACCAAGTTTTTTAGATAGATTTTGATGGATCTCTTATAGAACTGTTGTACGGAACCCTCTACTCGTGAGTTCAACCCGTGCTTGGCCAGTTTTTATTTTTACCATCTCTTGTACCATATTTTACGCGATTAAATACATACTACCACGTCTTTTTCCCTTGCGGAGTAGACAGAGCCCAGGTCTATCCGCGTTTAGCATGTTGGTGGGCTTGTAATTAAGTGGAAAATGAGATCAAAATAGTGATGGGTTGCTAGCCGTATCGCCTATTGACATGAGTCCTCCGATATTCGCCCATTCATTTGATCGGCTTTTACGATCTGCGCGGAAAGAGGAGCAGCTGGTACATTCTACGTTTTCCATCCCAGACCAGTGTGGAAGAAAGAAAGTGGCGTTTAAAGACGCAAGTTCAAATCCTAATCCAATAAGAAAATAACTATAAACTATTTAGTAGTCAAATTCCTTAGCAAGAAAATGAGCGTGGTATGCAAACAAGACCCTCCAACTTCGCAGTCGGCTAAGATACAATAACAAAGCATCGCTTGCATTTCGCGAATTGGTGCAGTGTCAAATGTCAATGAGTCATCGATACATCGATCGTCTTCAAAGACTTCACAGAAGCATTGTTACTGTGTCGTTATATGACGTTATTGAGCTGATATTGTTGCATTCATAACAGCCAATTTAATAGCGAAGAGCCCGATGGCCTAGTGGGCCAGAGCATTATTAACGCTTCCGCATGTTAAACAACCCCGGGCGCAGTCCCCACTTGGATGGGTGACCACAAGTGGTATAAAATATCTCGAGATCCTCCGTCGGAAAGCGCGTTAAGCCGTTGGTCCCGGCTGTCATCATTGATGGCGGTCGTTAAGCTATGTCAGATGCTTTGAGGCGGCTTGAAAAATGCACCAGTGTTGGCCACTTACACACATGAAAAACAGACAATTAAATAGTCACAGTGACAGCCATAGGTAGATACATTATCTCTTCCTTTACAAAACAGTCAGTAAAACTCCTCTCGATAAAATCAAAATGATCTGCTTTAAAAGTGCTTTAAAGTCTACCTTCATCGAAGCTACAACCGTTGCGTGGGCGAACTTTACATTACACCAAAATAATATTGAAGAAATGGGTGGTAATTATACAGACGAAACCGCACGGCTCATTAAAATTCTCCGTTTTGCAAAACTCATTAGTTTTTGCTGACCCTATGGCCAGGTAGAACATTTGGGCACAAAACAAAAGCAGTGCAGAAGAAACCCATACTTAGAAGCCTTGAAATTTACTGGTCACGGTGATATGTATTAGATATATAGCTATAGATAGCGTCGCTGTTTAATTTGTTTGTACAGACCGCTAGTATATCAATTCATAACATATAGTTACCATAGCAGTAAGTTATGAACGGTATAAACACTGTTCGGTGCAAGAGTTTAATAGAAGTTTATTGCTGGCTAAATAGAATAACTACTTGCTTAGTCTTAAGTTATTCTTATTAACCGGCAATGTATTTTTACTAAATACTTGCCGTAAACAATGATATACGGGTCATATGACGTAGTTAGACAGTTGAAATGTTGACTGACTATTTCCTTTTGCAGCTTTTGCAAGAAACCCTATCCCTAGTAACTATTGATTTTATTAAGGGGGCACACTAGGCAAAGTAGCGACGCCAATCATTTTATTCCTAATACTTTACAAATAGAAAGAAATTCAAGAATGTAAATCATATAAGCACTAGTAAAGAACCTGAAGTATTCTTGGAATCATGTTTTAATATTATGAACTTATGAACCGAGGCTGACCAGACCTGGTTAAACTCGACAGGACTGAAAGGTAGCCTATGTCCTTCGCCTTAAACCAGAAAACGTGTTCGAAAATTTGTATGATGATTAGTTAGTATTATGTTAACGCTAAAAAAAAAACAAACCAACTCCCTTTCGCATGGATAAAAGTACGAAACTACCTCCGTGGTCCTGTGGTTAAGGCGTTAGCCTTGCTGACCCGGGGGTCGTGGGTTCGATAATTCGATTACCACTGGAAGCATACTTTGTGAAGTTGTTTCCAGTTTAGTTAGGACATTGCAGGCATGAATCACATTATTGTATGATAAGAAAGATAGTTCCGTGCTTCGGAAGGCACGTGAAGCCGTTTGTCCAGGCTGCCATCTGGTATGTCGTTAAAGGAATCAAGTCAGAGGCCGAGAGGCGGTTCCGAAGAACTCTGACACCAGGGTGTGCATGGTCGACTGACCGTGTCACCTACAAGAAATGATGATGATGAAAGTACGGAAGGATTTTATACATGATATATTAGTACCTAATTACAATTATTCACACATACTTCGGATCCGCCCCAAAGGAGGATTAGTCATCATCATCATCATCATCAGGTCTTTCTAGTCTCCACTGCAGGAGGACGACCCTCTCTGTACTACCAGAGCCATATACTAGCCTGAGCAGTCGGAGGATTAGGCGTACACTCTCCACGCTGGCCAGACGGGTTGGAGAGGTATCTTTGATGTAAATAAGCTTTGTTTAGCTTGTGTTTCCTTAGTCGCCTTTTACGACATCCACGGGATGACTTGGAGTGGTCCTATTCTACTCTGCAGGGAACTACACGGCTAGGAGGGTTAGTATTAGGTTTCTATTTCGGCTGAATCACCTGTTTCGTCGGTTACCTGAAATATCCACGCAAATAGAATGCTAGAGCGAATATTGCATGAAGCGATACTTCTCTACTGTTAATATTTTGTGATTCGGACTTTCGGTACCGCCCCGTTCCACTCAGCGGGATAATGATTTCGACTCTAAAACCGTTAATTTATTAAGGGCAGGCTGGTATAATTATGGTATTTTTTTTCGTTAATTCGCGTGTTTGAAAGTTTTTGAGAAGTTTGTACTTAATTAAATGCAATATAAAACTGATAAAGTCAAGGAGATTTGCGTACATATTGCATATCGTTTTTCTTTGATATGTCTGTCGGTCTGTTTTCTTAAAAGAGTCTTATAGTTTGTGAATATAACAAACGAGTTTTTCGAGTATGTATTACATATAAAAGATGTCACAAAATTAACGCAAGATTTTAAGTAGTAGTAGTAATAGTACTGAAAATCTTGCGTTAATTTTGGGACAGCCATTATTTCTTCAGTGTCAGCGGTATAGTTTAAAAAAATATACAAATGCGCAAAATCAGTCAGGAAATAAAACTGTGCAATATTTTAGCAAATTTCATGCGGTATTTTACTTAAGAGTCGCCTGGACGCGCATGTCTCCATACAAACAAAAAAAGGGAATTGTGGCAATATTTGATATTAATTTTAGGGCAAAATTAAGCATCCAATCAATTAATCTCGTTATAATCTACGTACGTTCCTATACAGTTTGGTTAAATTATCAAATGTTTGAGAATTATACGCCTCTAAAAATTTCCATACAAATTTGAAAAGGCTTGTAATTCTCAAACCATTGGCATTTTGACCAAGCTGTATAGGAAGGTACGTAGATTATAATGAGATTATTTGATGAAATGCTTAATTTTACTCCAAAATTATCAAATATTGCCACAATTCCCTTTTTCCGTTTGTATGTAGACTTGCGCTTCCAGGCGACTCTTAATATTCAGTATAAAATATAACATTCCCTTGTTTCTTCGTTTAATTTCCTTTAGCCACGTAAAAATGGCGATTCCGCAACCTAATTCATACAATTAAATTGAAACATCGCTACGTCAGCCGCATTGTCTGCGGGATAAGCAATCAAAAAATCAGAAGGAGCCACCGTCGGCCACCCCTGCTAGGGCGCGCAACTATAAAACCAGACATATTTACGAGCTAAAGCGCTCCCCCTGGCTTTGGCTGTGGTACAAGTCATTGGCAGAAGTCGGGGGCCAAACCATAAGCGAAGCGGATACCGGATATACAAAAACATTTTTAGGGAATGTTGGCTACCCCTGCTAGTGCGCGCAACTATAAAACCAGACATATTTACGAGCTAAAGCGCTCCCCCTGGCTTTGGCTGTGGTACAAGTCATCGGCAGAAGGCAGAACAAATCATAAGCGAAGCGGATAAACAAAAAACTTTTTTTTATTAGTCGCCGTTGGCCACACCTGCCATAAAATTCGATATATTTAAAAGCTAAAGCGTTTCCCCTGGCTTTGGCTGAGGTACAAGTCATTGGCAGAGTGAAGTCATAAGCGAAGCAGTTAACGAATAAACAATTTTTTTTTTGTGAGTCACAAGTGGCCACCCCTGCTAGGGCGCACTGCCATAAAACCCGACATATTTAAGAGCTAAACCGCTCCCCCTGGCTTTGGCTGTGGTACAAGTAATATGCAGAAGGCGGAAGGTAAACCATAACCAATTTTTTTTTTGTTCGCTGTTGGCATCCCCTGCTAGAGCCACTATAAAAGCATGAGTTACAGTGCTCCCCCTGGCTTTGGCTTAAGTTACAGTTGATAGCGGCTAAATGCATCTAACCGACGGATAGTTAAAAAATGCTGACACTGTCTAAGTAACGAGAGCATTGTATTTGGATGATAAACCCTTCTCAAGAAATAATTCTGGATAAAATCGTAAAAATCGATAAACGTTTTATACGGAGAGTTACTAAAGCTTTGGAGTCAAACGAACTGTATTAATCGCCAAAAATATGTTGCGCAATAATAGTTGCACTTGTCCTGTCAAAACCAATGACCAAAGTTTCTTTTCAATTAAAATTAAATAACTGATTATGCGGGACGAATCCGGCCGGATAAAACTCTCAAGTTCTTAACGCATTGCCTTTTCATTATTTCTAACACTACTTCTATCTATCACTTGTACCATACACAAAAACTGACAGTTAAATCCACCCAACGATAATCTAAATTGAACGTTATGCCACATCGTTAAAGTTCATATTTCAATTACGAAAAATACAGGTTTTACTCAAACCCGAATGAATATTTTTGAATTTGTTATTCGCTACTCCACCTTCTATCAAATTATATTTTTCTTTTTTCTGACGTTGGAAATCGACGGTAACTAGATAATATTATAATAAATTATTTAAAGTCTTCCGCTACGTTGAATTTGACGGAAATCTAAAGCTAGAGATGCCGTGTGGTTCCCGGCAGAGTAGAATAGGACCACTCTTAGTCTTCCCGTGAATGTCGTAGAAGGCGACTTAGGAAACACAAGCTAAACAAAGCTTATAACCATCAAAGAGACCTCTCCAACCCGTCTGGCTAGCGTGGAGAGTGTAGGCTAAATCCTCTGACTGATTTGACTGATGTATGGCTCTAGTAGTACAGAGAGGGTCGTGCTCCTGCAGTGGAGACTAAAAGGACCTGATGATGATAAAGCTAGTGATGTATCCGATAACAATATATCGGCGATACTTTAATGGCCTTTCATCATCATCAACAGCCTTCTGTATCCCACTGCTGGGTAAGCATGCCATCCATTTCGGTCTTGTGCCTTACGAAACCAGTTTCAACCTGCGAATTTCCTAATATCATCGACCCACCTCGCTCTCGGACGACCTACGCTTCGCTTGCCATCTATTGGCCGCCATTCTGTCAAAACTCTACTCCTACCTATCATCACCTCGCCTTGCCAGTTGTCCTGCCCCACTCCACTTCAGTTCCATAATACGTTGACCATCTTTAACTTTTGTTCTTTATCGGAGCACTATGTTAGGAACTCGATGTTGAACGTTGATGCCGAGCATGGCTCGCTCCATGGCTCTTTGTGCAACTCTTATTCAGTACACCACCTCCTGGGTAAGCGTCCTATGGCCTATACGACGTCACCTATAAATTTCGTGCTTTTAAAATTTAATGTAAACGAGCGTGTTGCCTCGTCTATTTATTAGAAACAAGGCGATGCACAAACTAACTGTGAATCCCGCGCTTTCGTCAGTGTAGTTAGTTATGGTAGAGCCACGCTACCAGTAAAATCACTTTTGCTAGTAACATGAATGGACCGACTCGTCCGGGGAAGTACCACACTCTCACAGAAAATTGACTTATGTATGAGTAGTAGCTTTACCGCTGCTATGCTTCTTTCGGTGAGAGAGCCAGCCAACTAACGAACTCAGTAAACTAGAGGTAGTAGTTATTGTTATTGCGCGTTAATTTGTGGCCGTATTACCGTCAATTAAACTCAAAATGTTTGAGATGTGAAACATTTATATTTTTGCATAAATCGCGCACCGAGTGAAATATACTGCTTTACTTTCAGCAATAACCTAGTAGTTCACGACAAACATGGACCATGCGAACATTAAATTAGTCATAAATAACTTAACCGATTTTGATGCACAACGAATTTATATAAAAATAATACTAATATTCACTGATGATGGGATTGTATGTACAGTCGCCTGCAGAGAAATCTGACCCCCTTATAATTTGAAATCTGTGCGTGGGTCAGATTTATCTGCAGGCGACTGTACAATGTAGATATAATTCCATCCCATCGACTGTGCCAAATTGCGGCCTAACCAATCTGGGCTTGTTTATAAAATTAATTATTTTTAAAATAATGCGTCCGTCTGGTAGAGTATTGAAAAATATTGGACACGTATTTATTCTTTTGTGAATCAAACTAAAATTGATAAAGATATAGCCCGTTAAAGTTGCACGTGACGTCACTGACCGATACACTTTTTACCGGCCTGTTGTGCCATGCATGCCATGAGTTCATGACCACTTCATGACTCATGCATGAGCGCCACTCCTGCACTTTAATGCGCTTCATCTTTATGATGTTTTGTTCGGTTAAAAATATGAAAACACATGTTCTTTCTAGTATTTTTTTGTGATAATCTATAAGACGGACTAATTATTCTAAAAAGATATTTGGCTAGTAGAGATTTTACTCCACTATTTTAGAGTAAGCATATTCTTTTACTTCCTTTTCATTTCTGAGCGAATTTAAATTAAACAATGTTTTTTATTGTTTCAGGTTTGGACTTCTCCAGTGGATCGGAAGGTATGTAAAGTTCATTCAGGCTTTAGTCCTTATACTGAAGATTTTCACGTGAAGGGCGAAGGTCACCGCCGGTCAAGACCACTGATGCGGTCTATATGTGTAACACTTAATAATGCAGTGCTCTTCTGTCTGTCTGTAGTCTGTACTAAAGTCTAGGTTGAAGTTCAACGGCCGCTCTGTCGCGGCGACAGGCGTCAGGAGTCGCGCGGAATAGTCGCTTGATTGGCTTATGAGAATAGACCCTGCCGTGTGGTTACCGACAGAGTAGAATAGGACCACTCCAAGTCTTCCCGTGGATTTCGTAGAAGGCGACTTAGGAAACAAGCTAAACAAAGCTTATAAACATCATCGTTGATGGCAGTCGTTAAGCTATGTCAGATGCCTTAAGGCAGCTTGAATAATCTGACACCAGTGTTGGCCACTTACACATACGAAAAACAAAACAAACATTTCAAAATAATATCCCAACTCTTTTTGCACCGTCGCGTCGGTTCGCTTTCCCATCCATCTGCTTACCAAAACGGAGCAGCTACCAATAGATGCAAGGCGTCTGCGCGAATTATTTGGGTCGCTACGTGACCAGACTACCCGCGCTCCCCTCGATATTAGAAAAATAGAAATTCACCGTGCAAGATGGCTCACAAAGACATTTCAATTTCGGTTTCTGTGGTGGAATGTACAGTCAGGACATATCTGTCCAGTCACCAGACCTATACATGGTGAGATTTTTAATGTTTAGGAACCTGAAAGGGGTCGTTCAGCCCGTTAATATGAAAAACTTTTTCTAAGGGATCAAAGATGAAAACTCAAAAAAAATTACATTCCCGTCTTAATTGGCCGAGCAGCTCAATATTTTTGTATAGAAAAAATATTCACTTGGAAACTTGGAAATGTATATTAAGAAAGACATCATTAAAACTAAAAGTATAATTTAACATGTTACTATACCTATAAGTTTCATGTTAAATTATAATTTTAATTTAAGAGTAAATTAAAGATATCTACTCGTAAGTAGAGGCCGGGTCAGGCAGGTATCTCGTGTACAGTAATTGTGTAATAGTGCCATGATTATGGAATGATAGATGCTAGATCATAGATATCAGAATAATACATCTCTGTGTGCTTGATAGATGAAATATGAAAACTCTTTGTTATAGCTTAAAAAAAGCACGATAAACAAGTTCGTTATTCGAACGAACGTTATCAAATAACAGACATTCCACCAAAAAACGCCGCACAAAAATTCCTTTTCAAACCAGGTACGACGAAAATCTAACTCCGAAAATCTATGAAAACGAAAGCTAGACAAACTCAAGCGCAAACATGCAAAACAATAGAATTCGAAAAAATATTTAATCCACGAATCGGCGTTGACGAAAAAAAGAACGCGACCAAAGAGGACTTATCAATTATTCCGCGCCGGAATTTCGCGTATGGCAACACAATGGACCATCAATTCGGGCGGGAACAAAAAAATTGCAACACTACCATTCCCGCCGAACAAAGAGCGGGTAAAAAGCGCGAATGCGCCCGCCATCTTGGATTCGGGATTTTTTTTAAGTATCTCGTCGATGGCTGTAAACTTAGGAAGGCAATTTTGTTGTTGAGCTATAAAAAAATCTCCCAATAATAGTAATAATTCTTTCTTTTTATTTTCCCGGTATGCTTCTTCCGAGTTAACATAGTTTTGCTGCTTTTCTTCCCGCCCCGATCGAAAAAATGGGCGTGAGGCTAGCAACCCATCACGGTTTTGATTCCGTTCTCCACCTGCAAGCCCACCAACATACTAAACGTTGCCTTTAGGTTTTATAGTCCTTGGCTCTGTCTAGCCCGCAAGGAAAAAAAACGTGATAGTATGACTGTATTGAATAATTTGTCCTTCAAGTAATTTCCAAATATCCTCAAGTTTTTCCTATATGTATATCAAATAATTTCCCCAGACGCCCCCGAACGAATTTCCCGGCTACTTAGCGAATATGACACTTGCAATTAGCCGATAGGTATACGCATATCGGCGTCTCATTCAAGCACGTGCATAAAGGCTCTGGCACATGGGGAGTGTGCACTAGCATGGCACTAGCTACTACTACTCTACATAAATTCTGATAAGTCTGTCAAAACGTACTATGCCGCGCAAGGCACAGTAAGGCAGTACGAAGTAGAATGGTATAGAAGAAATTAGGTAGTAGATCAATAAATAAATATAGAGGGGCAAATCCACAGATTGAGTTAGCCCCAAATTGAGTTTATTGTAATAAAAATCACATACAGGATTGTGTACTTGTGTTATGTTATGGGGTTCTACTGAACGGTACTATATTGTATAATAGATAGTCCACAAAGTCCACATCCCACCCAAGTCTCTAAAAGATCGTTTTCCATTTTGATCTGGCCGGCCGGATAAACCCTGAGACCGACAAGATTGCACTTGCACGACTACTGCACCTCAGCCACACAGGTCTCAAAACAATAAGAAAACTATTATACAGTTTTCCTCTATTTTACTTACTGAAAGCCAAAAAGTTTACATGATTCAGATTAAAACGGCCTCACACAGCCGAAATTCATACTTCTAGCGAGAGGAACGCCGCAATACGTTACACACGCATGTCGATATCTCGATTCTTGTGTAACATACTGCAACGTCCCTCTCGTCAGTCAGTTTATGAATTCAGAGTTGTGTAAGGCGGGCCTTATAGTAGGTACTACCTGAGACCTACTAGTCGGGAAGCTCAGGGCTCGAAACTAGGACATTTCCTTATTCATGGGTTCCGCTCCTACTCTACTGGACCACTTCTGAGCTGGTTCTCTATTGTACCGCTTACTATACCCGTGTACCACATCCTTTAGAGATGGTGGACAAAAGAGCGCTCGCGTATTCATGGGCGAGGCGACGGAGCGTAAGCACTAGACTTGTCGATGATGATGACGTAGGGTGGTGCGAAGCTTTCATTATAGACATCGATATCGACAAAAGAATTTTTCTCGTTCAATCGTGTTTGGGGCGTCAGTAGATAGCGCGGCCGACACCAAGCTCACGCAGCTATTCGTCATCTCTTAAAATACATAATTGATCAAACCATACGAATTTGCTTAGGACATATTTTATGCGATTTAAATGAGCATTTAAATTTATGTGGATGTGATAAGATCTAAAATGGAACAAAATTGCGTTTATATTTTTTCTTATGACTTTACGCTCCCGACTATTAATTAGTTGATTCAGCGAAACATCAACTGATTTATTTGATGTTGCAGTCCCAATTTAAATTGCCGTTTCATTGGATACTTGGAGACGGTCATTGTCCTCAGTGGGTATGATGTGGCACTGGTTAGAAACTATAAAATGATCAGCTTCAGGGTACAATTAATTTGCACAATATTATGCCGTTATGCGTAAGGGTAGATAGAGTCTAGTCCAGAGATACGATTCTCAGTTAATGACAAAATATTGAAATCAATTTCCGTAGGTATGTAAAATACGTTACAGGTATTGTGTATCGTAATAGAGCGCTTATTAATGAAGGTTGGCTGTAAAAAAATTCCAAATAGTAAAAAGTATACTTCATCATCATCATTCAGGTCTTTTTTAGTCTCCACTGCAGGAGCACGATCCTCTTTGTACTACCAGAGCCATATATTAGCCAGAGCAATCGGATGGTTTGGTCTATACTCTCCACGTTGGCCATAAGCTTTGTTTAGCTTACCGAGTTATCCATGTTGCCCTCTAAGACATCCACAGGAAGACTTGGAGTGGTCCTATTCCCTGCCGGGAACCACACGGCAAGTAAAAAGTATACTTTATATACAAAACTGCTATTCTAAACTCTGTTTATCTAAACGCTGCAAGTTTTAAGTAACGTTATATTATTTTATCGACATCGATAATCAGTGACTTCACTACATGGAAATAGACACTGCCACTTGATGACTGCACGTTCTCATTGAGACTGAAACCGAGACGCACATCGCAGCACCCTGTATAGTTTCATATCGATAAGCGAATATTGAGATTGCTTTCAGACCAAAAAGATGAAGAAATATTGGAATTTGAGGTGAAGAACTCTCTTAGAGAGTTAAGAGTCGCCTGAAAGCGCATGTCTCCATACAAACGGAAAAAGGGAATTGTGGCAATATTTGATAATTTTAGGGCAAAATTAAGCATCCAATCAATTTATCTCATTATAATCTACGTACGTTCCTATACAGTTTGGTTAAATTATCAAATGTTTGAGAATTATACGCCTCTCAAGATTTCCATACAAATTTGAAAAGGCTTGTAATTCTCAAACCATTGGTATTTTAACCAAGCTGTATAGGAACGTACGAAGATTATAATGAGATTAATTGATTAAATGATTAATTTTACTAGTCTCCACTGTTGGAGCAAAACCTCTTCTCTGTACTACCAGGGCCATATGTTAGCCAGAGCAGTCAGAGGATTTGGCCTACACTCTCCACGCTGGCCAGACGGGTTGGAGCGGTCTCTTTGATGTTTATAAGTTTTGTTTAGCTATGTTTGCTAAATCGCCCTCTAAGACATCCACGGGAAGACTTGGATAGGTCCTATTCTCTGCCGGGAACCACACGGCACGGAATTGATAATATCACAATAATTTTCTACATATTCAACTTTTTCGCAGGAAAAGTGTTTTGCCCATATAAGTCTCATTCTCAACATATGGCCATAAGATAAAAGGGCTCTGACTGCTGCCTTTATCCTTTTTCTCGGGCTGCATGTAGAAGTTAATGCAATTTGGTCGTGAGATGTGTTGCGAGCTCTCGGGATAATTCGATACATCTGTGCGCGAGCGTACAATCGACGAGAGAAGTGGATTTGGTTTAAATTATCTATATAATATTATATAATAATGTATATAATAATAATACCGGAACAATAACCAAAAGCTTACACAGATACTGCAGCTTACTTGACTCAAAAATAAATATACAAATATTACAGAAACAGGCAGCTATACATACTTCCATCATTGTATCAAAAGTTTTGGGGAACACCATTTTTGTAGAGAGGAATCCTGATTCTCCTTCTCCTTGAGGGTCTCAAGGCGGGAGATCGGGCGTTAAAAATACCGACTTTGAAAGTCGAGATGAAAGAAATTTCAACAATATTATAAAGATGAAAGATTTGATTGTTGGTTTGATTGCACTGAATAGGCTCTGAAACCAATTTTCAAAATTCCTTTACCATTTCAATTTTCAGATACTTGTATGATAAAAGCTATGGGCTAAAAATCATATACAGTTAAAACTGCCAAATCATTTTACACCGTATATACACACACAGGAAGGACCTCGGGTTCCTATTTACAACAGATGATGATGCAAAAGAACAATCACGTATGGTAAAGTCCTCACTACTAAAAGAACTACATAACTCAATCGAACTTAATTAAAAATTATACAAATCGAAATTGCCCTTGCTATAAACAGAAAAAGATTATTTGTCTGCGCATTAGTGAACAATAAATATAAACTCCATGCTAAGAAACAATTAAAGAAGCAGTATTTCAGCACTAAGTTAGTATAATCTAGTTTTACGGGCAGATAATCTGGCTGAGTCGGGTCGGCGACTCTTAAATCGAATTATGGAGAATTTATTGCCACGAGCTAATGCAAGGTGCATTTAGATGGAAAATGAATCGTTTCTTGATGGCACGATATGTCTACCGAGTCTGTATTTTTTAACTTTCAGAAAGGTTGTTTGAAACGAATATAAATAAATAAATATATACGGACAAATCACACAGATTGAGCTAGCCCCAAAGTAAGTTCGAGACTTGTGTTATGGTATACTAACTCAACGATAGAATATTTTATAACAAATACACATATAGATAAACATCCAAGACCCAGGCCAATCTGAAAAAGATCGTTTTTCATTTTGACCTGACCGGGGATCGAACCCGGGACCATCCGTGTCGCAGTCTGGCGTGTTGACCGCTGCGCCACGGAGCTCGTCTTCGTCTTATATAAGAAATATTAAACTTTGTGCCACTACCATTCTGGTGCAAGTGGGAGAAAAGCAAAACATTCAATATACCAGCTGCTTTTCTTCCCGCGCAAACAGTACCAGCCGATCCGGGGATTGGGCGAAAATCTAAGGAATCGCATCAATAGCGATGCGGTTAGCAACCCATCACTATTTTGATTTCGCTTTACACCTTTACGCCCACTAACACTCTCATCGTGGCCTATATGTTTCTCGACCTTCGGCTCTGTTTACCGCGCGAAAGACAACGACGTGATTTTAGTTATGTATGTTAAAGTTTGTTTCTCCTTTACGCAAAAACTACTGATGCGTATGTATATGTAATAATAAACGTTAAGGCATGTGCGCTCACTTGTACCGCTATTAGTTCCGCCGTTTTATTTCCAAATCGCTCGCAACCCGTTCTTGGCGCCGCCATTTTCTGGAAGATCTGGTGTTTCTAAACGGGATAATACAATTTTTAATTTGAAAAATAAAATAGTTATACCAATTTTTACCAGGGTGTTTGTGCATGGTCGACTGACCGTGTCACCTACACGAGATGATGATGATGACAAATTTTTACGATATGATATGGATGGAAGAGAGCCATTTTACTAGAAAGGTACTGGATATGAAAGTTACTGGAAACCAGAATAGAGTAAAGCCAAAGAAAAGATGGATGGAGTGTGTGAAGGAGGATATGGAGAAAAGAAGGTGATGAAGGAGATGGCTCGAGATAGAGCGAAATGGAAATAGCTTACATGCTGTCCCGACCCCACATAAACTGGTATAAGGTGAGGATAAGGAGGAGATATGAGGAAATACCAAATAAAAATGACAATAAAAAATAGACATAAATATTATTTGCATATTGACCATCTTAATTAACTGATTATAAAATAAAATAAGACATAAAATTAATGAATAAATGACAACAATAAAAATTGACGCAGGATAAAAACTAATTTATACGCAACATTGTAGAAACGCAGCATGATAATTTTTTCTATTATTTTAATATTTAACAAACTTATAGAACCCTTCACCGTTCCAACTTAATTTTTGCGGGTTCATATTGTACCTATACTATAATTACAGTGCAATGTATATTAAGAACTGATGTAATTATTACGATATGTAATGTAATAAACAAATGAGGAAGAAGATTTTTACGATCTGGAAAAACAGTTGGTATATTCTACCGATTCCTCTTTCAGACTGTCGAACGAAGTTTTTTCCCTAGTACCTCTATAGCAGGATTGTATAATAGGCTCTTCGAGGTTTTCCTGCGTGCTATGACTTGGGGTCCTTCAAAAGGCGTGTTTACAGGTATCTTAAGGAGTCAGCATCGCATCAACACGTCCACCTCATCTGGTGTTGCAGATGTCCATGGGCGACTGTGGCCACTTTCCATCAGGTGGCTCGTCTGCTCGTTTGCCGTCAAACAATCATAAAAAATAAAACTTGGTTAAAACTAACGTGAGATGTTAACATTATTAATATGTAAAATACGAGTCACTCACGTATGAAGTCGGCTACAGGCCGACATGTTTCAACCTCATCCGGAGGTCTTCCTCAAGGCGAATGTAAACCGAGACGCGCGCACGAAATCGTCCCAGACCGGACTGGATGAGGTTGAAACATGTCGGCCTGTAGCTGACTTCATACGTGAGTGACCCGTATTTTACATATTAATAATAAAACTTGGGAGGAAAAATAAAACTTGCTTTGGGATAGAGTCATTATTTTCAATAATAATGCCACCGAAACTCGCGGCCATTTCGTGTTCCAACGCATTGTATTCTTCCACGTACATAATATCGTTTCGTCTCTCTGCTACCAATTATTTTGAACGAAAAACTACGAATTGGCGTGTATGCACGTGTGCTATTTGTGTGATGTATAAATATTGAGGGAAAAATCACACGAATTGAGCAGCCCACAGGAAGTATACATAAATATACATACTAATACTATCACGTCTTTTTCCCTTGCGGGGTAGACAGAGCCCAGGTGTATGAAACATGTTGCATTTAGCATGTTGGTGGCTTGTAGGTGGAGAACGGAATCGAAATAGTGATGGGTTGCTAGACGCATCGCCTATTGATTTGATTCCTAGCGCCCATTCCCTCGATCGGCTTTTACGATCTGCGCAGGAAGAGAAGCAGCCGGTACATTCTAAGTTTTTTCTTTTCTCCCAGACCAGCGTGGAAGAGTTATATAGATATCTATTCTAATATCTACATCTACAAGACAGATACATATGGCAGCGCCGGCAGCCGCAGCTGCTGGTCGTGCCGCGCGGGAGAACCAACCTGGTCAACGAGGCGCCTCTGAGTCCTCTGACGCGAGCGCTGCGCACGATAAATCTAATGGCTAACGATTTGGATCTATTCTGTTGCTCTTATAATGAATGTAATAAGGTGGCACTCTTTGTGATTTCCTATAGACTACAATAGGCTTATTCTATCGCATTAGGTTATTTGACCTGTAATGATAGATGTAAGAAATGTTAATAAATAAATAAAAAAATCTAGAAGCTACTTGTACATTCTACCAATTTCTTTTCCAGACAAGTTTGGAAGGTCTGTATTAGGGATTTAAAGAGTCATTATTTTCAATACTAATAATGCCACCGTAACTCGCAGCTGTTTCGTGTTCTAACGCATTATATTCTTCCCACGTACACAATATCGTTTCGTCTGTCTGCTACCAATTATTATTGCCGTTCTGTCGGGAATTGATGCCTCTTGTATTCAAGACTAGCCGATGCCCGCGAGACGGGGTGTATGAAAAAAAAATGAATTTTTTTTATTTCTTTAACATTTGTTCTTAACATATTAGTGGCAGGAGCCTCCTTTTAGACTTAACATAGTCTGTGTTAGGAGACACCGCTCTTCCTTAACTATGGTACATACAATGCCTTAAAAGATGTAAGAAAAGAAGTCACAAATTCTCAAAAAGTATATAAAGTGCCAGGGAAATTACATTAATAATTACAGGATGAATAAATTTTTGAAAAATAAATACTATATGATAAAAATATGTCTCTAATGTGTTTGTGTGTGTGTGTGTGTGTGTGTGTGTGTGTGTGTATGCCTGTAACATTTGTCTGATGTCAGTATTTCAGCCGCAAGAAGTCCACTGCTGGACGTAGGCCTGCGACCTTGATCAGGTTGTCCGACCACCTGGTCCGAGGGTGTTATAAGTTTTGTAGCCCGTCCAAAAATAGAGGAGTTATAAGTTTCAGGTTTACGTTTTAATAAACAAACAAAAACATTTAAACAAGTACTGTAAAAGAACAATTTGAAAAAATTAAACCGTTTTCAAAACTAAATCAAAAACTAACGACCGATTTTGACGAAACTTGTTGGACAGAACCTAGTCAAAGTAAAAGGTATTTTTTGCAATCGCACAAGTTTTTGGAGTGTGTATTAACTGTCTATGATATACGTATTTTTTTATAAGATATGCGCCGCCAAACATACAAATAAACAATAATATACATAAATACCCTTATGAATAGTTTACACACAGGTTTAAAAGCTAGAATAAACTAACACATAACTGGGAAATTCTAAAATCAAAATTCAAATCAAAACGTTTATTCAGAAAATAGGCCTTTGCAGGCACTTTTTCACGTCATATCATATTTAAAATTATCTTATTAGATAATATGTATTTATTAATTGTTCAAAAGCTACAGACTACTAGCGTTTCGGAACCGACCACTGCAGAGAAGAAACGCCGAAAGAAACTCTTATCAACAGTTTTGGTCGCCTACTCGCCTGAAGGGCTTCATATGATTACGAATATTTATTCCTTATTGTCTTTTTCTGTCTTTTCTTTTTTTTTTTCTAACAAATTTTATAACATACAAGTCGCATTAATAACCTCCTTTTTTTGAAGTCAGTCAAAAATGCCATTGCATCGGCAATAAAAACGCCAAGCCTCAAAACTTAATTAGACAGTGGCACTTACTGCAATAATTAAACTTACCCCCCACCATAAACTACCCCAAGTCGTAAAGTGTCACGAGTTGATGGAATTCTGACCCCCACTACCCCCTTAAGTTAACGTTTACTGTGGGCTGCTTTCGTTTAATGCTGTCGTAATTTTTTTATGACCAACGACGAGTGAAAATTGTTGGCGGTAGGGTGAAAGAGTGTGTTTTTACCCCCCACGCAAAGAGTATTGTTTGTCCCAAAAGCAGTTCCAAATACTGTTTTGGGTTTGGTGTGTGAAAATAATAATAACGTCAACGTCTAATTTGTTAATTAATAAACTACGGAGATTCTACATTTTTTTATTAAAACTAACGTGAGATTATTAATATGTAAAATACGGGCCCCTCACGTGTATGAAGTTAGCTTCTGGCCGACATGTTTCGACCTCATCGAGAGATCATCGATATTAATAATGAGATTCTACATCTCCTTATAAGGAGTATTTATGGTCCTTGTTCTACATTCAGAGATGGAGAGACTTCGTTTTCCCCTGATTATCTTACCTCTTTCTAGTTTTTACAAGCGTTTTCATTTTTAGGAATTTATTTGCTTTCTGTAGCATTGCAACTATCGCATTGCGTAATAGGACGGTTAGTGCATGCCATCATACAAGTAAATAATGGCGTTTTAGAGTCGTGGTCACTTATGTATGAAAAGAATTAGCTTATACTTATCTAACCGACTTAAATTGCTGAATGGAATAAGATTAAGAATTTAACTCATTGGTCCATTATCGGTGTGATGAACTACGGGTGCATTCACCCTATTGTTGTTATTTACCAAATAACCTCGAAATCTCGCGTCAGTTCAATTCAGATCAAAATATTTGGTTGCGATAAAGGGAATTGCCATAATCCAGGCTAAAGCAGCGCTTGAAGCGGGGGTGCCGACGCCATAAAATTTTACGAGCCGTCACCATGGCAACCGGCCGTTAGCGTTTAGTTCCAGATTGTGCCGCCGCGGCGCTGCTGTATCGATATTAAATGAGTCGATTATAGGATGTAGAGATTGCAGAAAGAATAGAATTCTACATACCTATAACAGAACAATCTAACGTTGCGGTCCAAAACTGGACGATATTTGCTGGCCGTATATTGGTATTAATAGCTCTTTGAACTTTTAATAAGTCTGATGCCTTTATCCAGTAACACCAGATTTTTGAGTTTCGGCAGGAATGGGAAGGCACGAGAAATAATCTAGAATTTTTAAAGTGTGTATTATTGTGTAAGTGCTTTTTTAATCAAATTTCTTTCTACAGAAAGCTCTGGCTAGGACCTTCCTCTCCGGGAGATATCACCGCGGCCATAGATAAAGATTTCATTATTTTGTAGTTGCTAAATTCAGAGAACTACTTATTTTCTTCTCTTAAGAGACTAACATCAGCGAAACTAGCGACATCCGCTATTTAATTCTTGTACTCCGAAATAAGAACAAATTTAAAAAATCTACGTACTTATGTATTCCCTCAGTAAATTACTTGTAGTATTTTTTGTAGAACTTTTCATCAATACTATCATTTCCGATTGAGAGAATTACTCATTACCGCCAAAAGTAGCCGTTTTTGGCGTTAATGAGTAGTTCTCTTACTGTACCAAATGTAAAATAACGAAAAGCAATACAAAAAATCCTACAAGTCATTTACTAGTTAAGTACTTACGTAGATTTTTCAATTTGATCTTATTTAGTAGTAAAAGAAATAAAACCAGGGGTGGCGCTAGTTGGCTGGTGTAAGCGCCTTAATTCGAAATGATATTGATCAAAAGTATATACTTAACAAGTAATTTACCACCGTGGTACTGAATTCTATTTTCTTTTCAATTTAAGGTCATTAGGTAAGTAGTAAAATAAATAAAAAAGGTGGGCGCTGGTTGGCTGATCCAAGCCCCTTAAGAGTCGCCTGGAAGCTCATGTCCCCATACAAACGGAAAAAGGGAAATGTGGCAATATTTGATAATTTTAGGGCAAAATTAAGCATCCAATCAATTTATCTCATTATAATCTACGTACGTTTCTATACAGTTTGGTTAAATTATCAAATGTTTGAGAATTATACGCCTCTCAAGATTTCCATACAAATTTGAAAAGGCTTGTAATTCTCAAACCATTGATATTTTAACCAAGCTGTATAGGAACGTACGTAAATTCGGTATTTGCCTACTGTTAAGATTATATAAAATTCGTTTCCAATGATATTCATTTCTATCTAAAAACACTATAAAAAACACTTTTAATTTGATATCGATTCGTTAAGTGTTCTTAAAGCATCTTTAAAGTTGGGTGAATAGGACCATTTTTAAAAGTATGAAAATCTTAAATTACACTTATACTGTATTGTAGTCCGCAAAATTTGTAGCAACTTTTGTTATGAAACCATTACCATAAACGTAATATTTCGTATAGCTACCAAACAAAGTTCTCACGCCGCCCATACAAAATACAAAGTTGTGACGTCACAAATATGTAGGCATTTCAGCAGCGCGTTTTCACGTCTAAAAATTAACGTCTAAAAATATGTGTCTTTAAAACTTCTATATCTGAAAAAGTTTTTTGTTTAGAAATGTATTTCGGTCACTATTGTGTTTATTTTTGTCAGGTCTTTACATAGCGACACGAAAATTTTTTTAGTCAAGTAGCCAATTATAATGAGATTAATTGATTAATTTTACTCCAAAATTGTCAAATATTGCCAAAATTCCCTTTTTCCGTTTGTATGGAGACATGCGTTTCCAGGCGACTCTTAATTGTACTTCTCAATACTAAAGCGGGACCTAAATATTTGACGAAACTATATCAAGACAGTCTATGTTTATAGACATGTTAAATATCCATTGTCATCATATATTATTCAACAGACTTCTAATGTTCCCATAACTGTTTTAAAAATATAAATGCGTCGACTGAACTCATCAAAGAATGTAAGGAATTGCTTCCTGACACCTAAATGAGCCGTGTGGTTCCAAGTAGAATAGGACCACTCCAAGTCCTCCCGTGAATGTTGTAGAAGGCGACTTAGGAAACGCAAGCTAAACAAAGCTTATACACACAACGAGACCTGTCCAACCCGTCTGACTAGCGTGGAGAGCGTAGGCACAGAAATAATAATAGTACTAGCGTAGGCCTAATCCTCTGACTACTCTGACTAATATATGGCTCTGACATAGAGGTGTTACTGATATATCAGAACCGATACCGCGAACATAATATGAACGCTGCAGAACATAATACAAATATATTAGGTTATGTGATATCCGAAGAACGCGTTCCCGAAGAACCGTCAAGAACAGGTTAATATCCAAAGTATCGTATCGGTGAACCGGCTGCGTTACTGCGTTCCGCGCCCGTTCGCGTTCCGCATCCGTTCGCGTCCTAACTACGACGATACGAAACGTTATATATTGATAGGTAGATGTAAAATTCCTCAAAAAATAATATTGCCTGCAAAATCCCAGCCTGTTCTTCACCGTTCTTGGAGAACGTTTAACGGAACATAATATCGGTAAACTAATATATTCGATAACATGGTTCTTGATATCTGACCCTAATATAACACCTCTACCTGACATCGGGCGCGAGTCTCACTCAATTCACATTCGCCCTGAGGAAGATCTCCGGATGAGGTCGAAACATGTCGGCCATTAGCTGACTATCTACGTGAGTAACCCGTTGTTACGTATTTAAATTAATCAAAAAATGGCTCTGGAAGTTCAGAGAGGGTCCTGCCGTGGAGACTAAAAAGAACTTGATGATGATTTTTTATGACATAGGACGGCAAACGAGCAAGCGGGTCACCTGATGGTAAGTGATCACCACTGCCCATGGACAACAACTGCAACACTAGGGGTGTGACAATAGCGTTGCCTGCCGGCCTATTATTTTTTTAGGAGAGAGAGGATGGGCCTCCGGCTCTCTCACTCACTGAATGAAGCATAGAAGCGGTAAAGCTACTACTCAAACGACGATTTTCTGTGAGCCATAGCATGAATGCTTCTAGCAAAAGTGAATTTCGTTCGCCGGTAGCGTGGCTCTACCACAACTAAAATATGTATAAGAACTATCTATAAGAACTATCGATATGACGCTCCCTACTGACGTCCAACCGGGAGTCGAACCCGGGAACAGCGGCCATGAACCCGAAAGACTAATATTTACCCACTTTCCCGTAACGGGCAGGTGATAATTGATCGGCCATCGCGCTTCGACTGATACGTTGCAGGCCCGTACACCTATTTACACTATGTAGGGTGACCGCACGGTTAGTGGTTTACGGATATTTTGAGTGTTAAAAAAGTGGCCAAGTGCGAGTCGGGCTCGCTGATGATGGGTTCATTTAAATAATATTTGTATTAATGACAAAGTTATATTTGCAGTTTATGAAAATGTGCTATATCTTAAAAACTACTCACTATATCTCGTCAAACAAATTTTTGTATATGTGGGAGATCTAAAGCAATTCTTTTTTAGATTTATCACTATTTAAATAAACATATACTACTCCCGTTGTTTATCCCAGTTTTCGCCCAACACGTGGTAAGCCTACAGGATAAAAGCGTAGTGCGCCGCGTTTGATGCGCCCGCGCGGCGTCGTAAACCAAAGTTTACATTACTAGATTCCAGCCCCGGATCTAGGGGCAAACCAGGTGCTATGCCCCGGGCGGCGAGTTCAGAGGGCGGCCAAATTCACACTTTACGGAAGAATGTACAAGGCCGGCCATAAGCCGGTGGACTCAGCATGCACAAAACCGCAATTTGTGACGATCTATGAGGCCTATGTAACTCATAATTTACTTAACTTTGACCACAAAATAAATAACAGTACAAGTACTTATAGAAATTACACTTAGCATTGCTGAGCCAGCAAGCTGACTCATCATCATCTTTAGGTCTTTTTTAGTCTCCACTACAGGAGCACGACCCTCTCTGTACTACCATAAAAATATATTAACCTGAGCAGTCAGACGATTTAGCCTACACTCTCCACGCTGGCAAGACGGGTTGAAATGGTCTATTTAATGTTTATAAGCGTTGTTAAGCTTGTGTTTCCTAAGTCGCCTTCTACGACATCTACGGCTCTGGTAGAGAGGGTCGTACTCCTGCAATGGAGATTAAAGAAGACCTGACGATAATATTATTCAGATAAATACTAGGTATTCTCGCAGCGCGACAGTAAAGTCTAACTAAAGGGCCTGATGCATTATTTCCGGAAGGCCTATGCCCGAATGTCAATCAATTAGTGGATATCTGATAGCTGAAATTATAAGAGGATAATGAACTTAACTGACTTAATAGACAACTGTCTCCGTGGTCCAGTGTTTAAGGCCTTTGCCTTGTTGACCCGGGGGTCGTGGGTTCGATTCCCACGGGAAGCGTACTTTGTTAAGATGTTTCCAGTTTGGTTAGGACATTGCAGGCATGAATCACCTGATTGTCTGATAAGAAAGATGATTCCGTGCTTCGGAAGGCACGTTAAGCAGTTGGTCCCGGCTGCCATCTGGTAGTCGTTGAAGGAACCACGTCAGAGGCCGAGAGGCGGTTCCGAAGAACTCTGACACCAGGGTGTGCATGGTCGACTGACCGTGTCACCTACACGAAATGATGATGGACTTTATGGTGCGAACTCAAAGGGTGCAGTTAGGGTTTGCTTTAGATGATTTAGCAAATTGATTTTAGTGAACTTTATTCTATGAAATTAGTGTAGTTTGGTGTTCATAAATGCTCGTGCTCATGAACAATTTGTTAAATAGATAAAGTAGACTGTTAAATGGACTCGTATAGATTTGTCATCAGAAGCTCCCATGAGGCTATCAAAGAACATACGCCATCATTGATGCTACTTGTTAAAACTATACCGTACAACACCGATACATAGTAAAAAGATAAAGATATACTTTATTTGGGAGAATAAAAAAAATATAGTTAAGTACAGAATACATGGGAAAAAAATATAATTAAACTAAAAAGAAAAAAAAACTTAAATAATTATAGTCTCTCAAAATGGTCCCAACTCAGCATTTACTGAGTGTTTTTAAAGAAAAACCACCAGCACTGATCTTCCGTTGGGGCTAGTATCTCATTAAACTGGACATGGACACTGGAAATCTCGGTGGAAGCCATAATATAAAGTAGAATAGAGAAGAAAAAAGATAATTAAGGTGAACATAACTATGAGTAAGCGCCGCCAAATGTGGAGGAGCGAATATTTATACTCTAAGGGAGGAGCGGCAGTTTTAAGTGTTTGCCCCGCCTAACAAAATTGAAGGTCCGGAGCTGGTAGATTCTACATGGCTTTTGCTGCTGTTACAACTTTGAAGGAACTTCGGGGAATAGATATTTATTTCTGAGTAAGGACTCGCCCTTGCTTCGCAGAGTAACCGGATGTACACGACACATATGTTGTTTATTCTATCATCATAATTATTGTCTAAGATACTCCAATCAAACGAAAATTATTCTTAAAATAGGCCTTTACAGAGGAGGATCGCTAATGGAACTGGAAAATGAAAACTAATGGACCGCTTTACGGTGTGGTTCCCGGCAGAGTAGAATAGGGCCACTCCAAGTCTCCGTGGATGTCGTAGAAGGCGACTTAGGAAACAAGCCCATCCGAGGGGCTGCCACCGGGTAATAACCTCTCGTGGTCCATAAGGAGGAGCCTTAATCGCCTCCGGACTGAAGTGGGCCGATGCCTTAGAGCATTCGATGCAGGCATAATTTGGCTCGGTGGGGCTATATTGACCAGGCGGAAGTGCGATGCCAGTGTGGTCATGATGACCAAACAATGTCACACCTCCTTTCGTGCCCTTCTTGTCCAACTATCTGCACGAAGGAAGATCTTTTTACCGCCTCAGAAAGTGGAATTAGAGTTGCCACATACTGGTGGATGCCGTGTGGTTCCCGGCAGAGTAGAATAGGATCACTCCAAGTCATCCCGTGGATGTCGTAAAAGGCGACCAAGGAAACACAAGCTAAACAAAGCTTATTAACATCAAAGAGACCTCTCCAAACCATCTGGCCAGCGTGGAGAGTGTAGGCCAAATCCTCTGACTACTCAGGCTAGTATATGGCTCTGGTAGTACAGAGAGGGTCGTGCTCCTGCAGTGGAGACTAGAAAGACCTGATGATGATACTGGAGGGACAAAATCTAATTGCCTTAAGCCATCGACACGAAAAGAAGAAGCTAAACAAAGCTTATTAACATCAAAGAGACGTCTCCAGCCCGTCTGGCCAGCGTGGAGATTGTAGACTAAATCCTCAGACTGCTCTGGCTGATCTGATATTATGGCACTGGTAGTACAGAGAGGGTCAAGCTCCTGCAGTGGAGACTAAAAAAGACCTGATGATGATGTGATACTATCTTTGCCCAAATTCACACATCTATATTTGTTTACCTTGAAAATAGCCCTGTTTTATACCAGGAAGTAATCCCTTAAGTTTCTTTGATCGCCTCACTCCTTTTTACGTGTTTATATCAGTTACTGAATAATTTATGGTGTAACATAGTTATTTGTAGTGTTGGCGCCAACGTCTGATGTTCGGTTTTATATTCTATGCATATTTCAATGCGGGAGGGGCGAAACTGTTTTTTCTTCTCGAATATTTAGGTCATATAACCAGATTTAAAAAGAAGAGTGTGGGCTGTTTGGCTGACAGCCTTTGTATGTGTTGAGCATTCAAAGTCAAAGTCAATCATTTTATTCATCGTAAGATATTTCAATATCATTTAGTGAACGTCATTTTTTTTTCATAATTACAATTAGTTTACAAAAATATTTTATTGTTGACGTCAATAATTTACTTACGGCTAAGTTTACACCGCTTCCAAGGCAGAGTGCAGAAGAAGCGGCAACAAACTGCACAGCGAATTTTCTCCAAATGACGTCAACTTACAATCTACGACATACCTACTCGTATTTAAAATCACTTAAGTGAACTAGAGCTTACATTGTCATGTCATAAATTAAAATTGAATTAGTAATATTAGTGTTTGTTTCGGACCTCCGATCATTAGTTTTGATTGAACTTGGTATAATCGAATTAAAGGAATAGTGCAAGTTTTATTGATATCGGTATAGTCGTTTTGGAGATAGAGTTATTAATTATTTATTTATTAACTTCATTACATAGTACATGTAATTGGCGGACTTAAAGCCTAAGGCCTTATCTACCAGTCAACCAACAGGTGATGCCGAGAAAGAAATTATAAGAAGTAAGTGCAAATTTAATGTAAAAGCTTGCGTAGATAACAAAACAAACTTGTGTCCAAATTAATTACTAAATTCTGTATACATATACTTACATACCAAATTACATAAATATAAATATAACATAATGATACATACATAAATAGACTACATAAATATATTATACTCTTTAAATTTGTTGAGAAAAATGTGCGCGTGCTGCATTCTTAAATGCCAGATTAGTTAAGTCGCAGTGGTATGCGAAACTTGCGCTACTCAGCAATTGATTCTTTTATCCTAAATCATATCCAATTCAAAAATTTAATAGTGTGATGCACTAGTAAATTACTTGTAGTATTTAGGTACTAGTTTGAATTAATGTTCGTTTGATAATTAAGAGAAACACCGGCTAACCCAAACCGGCACCCAAAGTGGCTAATTTTGACTAGTTTTTTTATGAAATAGGACGGCCAACGAGCAAGCGGGTCACCTGATGGTAAGTGATCACCGCTTACGACATTACGGGTCATGCAACACTAGGCGTCCGTCTTACAAGAGCATTGCCGGCCTTTATTTTTCACTCCCCAGAGGGGAAGGGGGGATGAGCCTCCGGCTTTCTCACTCACTGAACGAAGCATAGAAGCGGTAAAGCTACTACTCAAACCTCGATTTACTCTGAGAGTGTGGTACTTCCCCGGACGAGCCGGCCCATTCATGCAACAGTCAAAAGTGATGTTTTTCCCGGTAGCGTGGCTCTACCACACAACTTACTTTCTTGACTAGTAAATTTTAGGAGCCCGATGGCCTAGTGGGCACGAGCATTATTAGCGCTTGCGCATGTTAAGCAACCCCGGGCGCAGTCCCCACTTGGATGGGTGACCGCAAGTGGCATAAAACTAGCTCAAGCTCCTCCGTGCTTCGGAAGGCACGTTAAGCCGTTGGTCCCGGCTGTCATCATTGATGGCAGTCGTTAAGCTATGTCAGATGCCTTTAGGCAGCTTGAAAAATCTGACACCAGTGTTGGCCACTTACACACACGAAAAACAAACAACTAGTAAATAACTTGTACTTATACCAAAATCCCATCCCATCCCAACTAATATTATAAATGTGAAAGTGAGTTTGTTTGTTTGTTACGCTGTCACGCCGTATCTACTGAACCGATCATCATGAAATTTTGCATATACATAGGTTAGGGTACCGAGAAGGACATAGGCTATATTACGCGGGCGAAGCCGCGGGTAACAGCTAGTCCTTAATAATTTTCATCCTCTTTTGTTACAGAAGCTGGACATCACTTGGCGCACAGAGTTCGTTCACACAAGGGAGGCAGACGGCATCGAGCTGCTAATGGTAATGAACTTTTTGAACCTGCTCCCAATAAGAGCGATGTTAACAAACAGGCTTACATCTACCGCCACCCAGGGCCGTGCAGTAGCCGTGTGGTTCCCGGCAGAGTAGAATAGGACCACTCCAAGTCTTCCCGTGTCACAATCAATACTTTAATATTATACATGCGAAACTGTCTTTCTATCTCGTTTTCACGCCAAAACTAATGAACCGATTAGAATGAAATTTAGTATACAGATGGTCTAGCTAGAGCCTGAGAAATGACAAAATCTACTTTTTAATAACTCACTATTCTATGCAGACGAAGTTGCGGGCACAGCATTAGTGTATGTGTGTGATTGGCCTCAAGGTTTGACTGGCAGAGAATGGCTAACGGCATTAAATTAAGTCCACCTATACGTACTTTTTAGGGTTCCGTACAAAAAATGAAAAACGGAACCCTTATAGGATCACTCGTGCGTCTGTCTGTCCGTCCGTCCGTCCGTCTGTCACAGTCGATTTTCTCGTGAATCCACCGAACCAAATTAAATGAAATTTGGTAAGATGGTGTAAACCTATGACCCAAACACGGATGTGCAAAGTAAATATATATTTTTTTTTAATAAGGGTCAGTTTAGGGGGTCCAAATAGAAAATGTAAAAAAAAAAGTTTTGCAAACCGTGTTATATCAAATGAAAGGGCTTGTTATGAGGATCACAAAAATATTTTTTTTTTTTGTTCGAGATAAATCAATACTTTTTATTTTATTCACGAAAGAAAGCAAAATTTGACCATTCCCCCTGATCTCTGAAACTACTGGACCTAAAATTTCGAAAAAATTACAATATAGAGTTCATTGCTTGAAGATTACAGGAAAAATAATAAGAATTCTATCAGTTGAAAATAAAGTGGTAAACTCACTATAATAAGTTCACCTAGGGAAATAGTTCACTAAAACACCACTAGATTTCATTAGCCGCCTATCGCAACACATTTATCTATTTATCCCGAAGGTTGAGTGGTAGAGAATGCTTTAGCATTAAGTCCGCCCTTTGTACCATAGTGGTCAATAAAGATTTTTAAATAAATAAAAAAAAATTGATAGCGCTAGTCAATTGAATAAAACATTTTTGCACATTGTGTGTGTATTCACGAAGCATATTGTACGGAACCCTCATTGCGCGAGTTTGAGTCACACTTGGCCGGTTTTATTTGTGTGCAATTAAGTGTAACTAAATAAATAAAAATAAACGCTTTTTTCGGTGTCATGGTTTGGAAAGAGACATACACACTAACTGTTTTTGACAGAAATTAAAATTAGTTTTGAAGTGGTTTTCCATTGTTTTTGACAAAAATGATGCAGTGGTGTCCCATTGCATTTTCAATACCTATTCCTTACAACTAAAGCAACGGGAATGTACCTGCCGTCCCGATTTGCGCTAAACCTCCCGAGTCCGAGTGCAATGCCCTTGCACAGTTATTATTCCAGTGTACGTACAGAGTACAAACATGAATGAACCTTACTTATACACTTTATTGCACTATTACATATAACAATTATTAAAATAAAAGAAACAAAAGGCTAAAAACATATAAATAATGGGTATAAAGGCGGACTTATTGCAATATGCAATTTCTTCCAGCCAAGCTCATACCTTAGGGTAGGAGAAAGAACAAAAACAATGACATGGGTCAGCGGGAGGGTTTTAAATGTATGAGATAGATAAATATAGTCAAAATAATCTTATAAGAATACTAACAGCGTTCCCCGGCTGCGCCCGGGAATGTATTAAACTTATAAACCTTCCCCATTAATCACTCTATCCATTGCTAAATAGATCAAAGCGAACAGACAGCGAAAATGACTTCATTTTATACTATGTAAGAAAAAGAATTATAATCTCGCATTGAGAATCCCTAATGGAAAACAGAATTGCAAGAAAAAAGGATTTAGGAAATTCGCATGATGACTTGGGTGGGTCAACTCAAATTGTTTTTTTCGTTTTATATCTGTTTTTCTTGCAATTCTGTATTCCATGGGTTTTTCATTCCGAAATGTCAGTATAGCTCTCAAAGGTTCAAAACCACGCTGTATACAGCAAATTTTCTGCAGTGAAACTCTTAGATAAATAATGTTTCTTTAACAGTAATTGTTTTTTTCTTAAATTATTTATTTTATTTTAAATTTTCATTTGAAAATATTTTGATTGTGTAGATAAGGAGGTACAATCTTGGGTGGTTAAATAGATTCGAGTGACTTTTTAATTTGATATCTTATGCACAGTTCGACACATCTAGCTATAAAATAATACTTTGCTTTGCATTTGTTCCGAATAACTAAATCATTTTTGTTTGAAAAGTATCCAATTGCAATTTAAAAATGAAGCCTCGTTGACCGGGTACAGTGAAAACTGCATCGGCTATCAAATAAAATAATGTAGAATGTGCAGAATCCATGCTGAAGTTAGCAACGAAATGTAAATTATACAGCGCACTCGTAACGCCATCTAGTGTCAAGTAGCGGTGTTAAATAATCTCATCTGTCGTGTTGTCACGGTGTTTTGGAACCTGGAGTAATTGTTATTTAGTAAAATAGAAAAACCGGCCAAGTGCGTGTCGGGCCACGCGCAGTAAAGGGTTCCGTAGTTGCGAATGACAACTTTGAGTTCACACTGTTTACACTCGCACCTCACAGTTTAACGACCAAAAACATCTAACAATAAAGATTGTATAAAATTTTACATTTTCCAGTACATTTTATAAGTTGGTGTCCTATAACTTTTTAGTTTGCACTTAGTACCCAGCTCTGATAGTTTTCCTTTCAACTTCAGTATATATACTACTGCTGTAATTTTTTTCACGTATCCATATATAACCGTTTAGCAGATAGAGGGGCGGGACACGTACCTCTAACAAAAATTTTCACTTTAAAACCAAATATTTCGGAAACGGATCCCTAAATCGAAAAATGGTGTTCTCAACCTCACAATATTTTTCAAAGACCTATTTAACGATACCCCACACGATGGGTAAGTAGAGAAAAAAAAATTACTCCCCCACTTTACTTGTATGGGAGCTACCCAAAAAAAAATTGTTTTCAAGATTTTTTTCTACGACTTTTTTGCCATGATTAATATACATACTCATACAAAATTACAGCTTTCTAGTACTTATAGTCTCTGAGTAAAACCGCGGACGGACAGACAGACAGACAGACAGACAGACATGGCGAAACTATAAGGGTTCCTAGTTTACTACGGAACCCTAAAAATGGTGCTATCTGACAACGAAGCGGATGAAGTCGCTGGCAATAAAAGATAACACATCTGACATGAATTGAAATTACCATGTTGAGGGATATAATACATGAGTTCATGTTAAAAATTAATCATTTGAAAGAAAACGGAGAAATCATTGTCATTTTGTTCTGCGAGGCCCTAGATAACCCTTCAAACCACTTTATGGACTATTGTTCACAATAAATAATCGGAGATATTGAAGCTTTTCTAAGCGTTTTTGACAAATCTGCCACTTTGGCGAAAACGCTAACTAGGTACATAAAGTTTTAGGAACAGTAAGTCATAAAATACCCACTTTGGAGGGTTATCAAGGACTTTAATAGAACATAATTTTAAATGACCTTTCGTTTTGTTTCAAATGATTTATTTCAAATGAGCATTGGACCACGTAAAATTCCTTTTGTTTGGTGCTAAAATGCAATAGTGCTACAATGGCTTTATGTATCATATCAATATATCACATATTTCATTTTATTAGAAGATTCATATCAGTATCACTTAGGTATTTTAATATTAGCTTGTATTGAGTAAGATTTCTGTACTGTATTCTGGCAAATAAATGAACTTAACATAAAGTTTCCGCCCCTCGCCGACAGATGGCAAGCTGCGCTTCGAGCCGGAGCCCTACAGCAAGAAGTTGGAGCTCAACAGCACCGGGAAGATACACTGCAAGGTGGCAGGAGGGGTGGCGCCTACGGTGCAGTGGTATCTAGTGAGTATTATTATCATAACATTATGCTAGTTACTAAATTCAAAAGTAGAATAAATGGGTATCTCTTGGATAGGCATGTAAAATCCTCGTCTTCATCGTCACTTACCATCAGGTGAGATGGGAGACAAATGCCTAATTCAAAAATTAATTTGACAAAATATATAATAATAGCGAGCAGCCCTCCCCGGCTGCGCCCGGGCATGAATTATACCTATAAACCTTCCTCATGAATCACTCTATCTATCGGTAAAAACCGCATGAAAATCCGTTCAGTACTTTTAGAGTTTATTGCGAACAGACAGACGTGTCAGAGGACTTTATTTTGTAATTGTAATTCTTCTTCTTCCTTATCAGGACTTTTTAGTCTCCACTGCAAGAGCACGACCCTCTCTGACCACCAAAGACATATATTAGCCAGAGCAGTCGGAGGATTTGGCCTACAGTCTCCACGCTGGCCAAACGGGTTGGAGAGGTTTCTTTGATGTTTAAAGCTTTGTTTAGCTTGTGTGCCCTAAGTCGCCGGAAACCACATTTTATAATATGTAGTGATAAATAAAAAAGTATACATGGTGAATTTACATCGTTCTGGAACCCTTAGTGCGTGTTCACCACCAAACGTATAGTCAGCCGCCGATAGTGAGCAGGTACAATTGGCCCATGAAATAGTAATAGCGTATTGTTCTATTTTTGGTGTGAACGAAAAAGCGAATATCTATGGAATTACAATACACTGCGTAACGATCGCTCACTGTCGGCGGCTGACAGTCAGTTTGGTCTGAACACGGCCTTATAGGTGTGATTTAGCCCGTCGATATGAACAACTTTTCTGATGGAATCAATGCTGTTCACTCAAAAAAGAAATTCGACATTTTCATACTAAAATGATCAGCCGCCGGGGAGTCCAGAACGATAAAAAGTTTACCGTGTATACATACAAATCACACGTGAATCACACAGATTAAGCTAGCCCAGAAGTTCGATACTTGTGTTCATGGAATACTTACTCAATGTTACGTCGCTGTGAACAACTTTTCTTTTGGAACTAAGCAGAAAATTCGAAAAAAATCAACATTTTCCTAATTGTCCGGCTGGTTAAACACTCTTGTGAACATATGGGAATTTAAGTTTTTTTCGAAATCCCCACATTAGTCCCATAAGAAAAGTTGTTCATAATGACAGGCTGAGTCGCGTCTTTAAAAAAAAAGCATAAAAAAATATAACCGAAGACCCAGATCAATCTGAAAAAGAGCATTCTAATACATCTCTGTGGAAGCGGTTTGAATTCGGCGTCTTCCTGTGACCCTGAATGCAGACCGCTTCCAACCGGTGAAACTCAGTGGATGCTAATAAATTAAAATGTTTTTAGCAGAAAACAAAAACCGACATCAACCCTATCAACTAAGAACAAAATCGAAATAAGTGTAAACCGAACGGCATTCGTGTATACATTTTTTTTTGTTTTTGTGTAATTTTTCAAAAAGCGCTCAACACATTTTGATAAAAATTTAATGGGACCACCTGTAAAGTATGACCTATCGAATAAAAAAAGAATTTCTTAAATAGGTCCAGGCGTCCTCGAGAAATCGGGAACATACATAAAAAAAAAACAGATTCCGACGAATTGAGGACCTCCTACTTTTTTGAAGTCGGTTAAAAAGACCTGATGAAGATGAATACAATTTTATCCACAGAACGATGAAGACGCACTACCAGAAGGCCTGACCTCCACGAATGGGACCCTCCTCGTGGCGGAGGCGTCGCGTGACCACGCCGGAAGGTACACCTGCCGAGCAACTGACGGGAACCACACTATCAGTGCAGAAATCAATCTGGATATAGTTGGTGAGTATAGAAGTTATATGTATGTTATGATTACGATATCGAACAATGCAAAGTTGTACGGAATTTTATAAATAACAAGGTTTCATACAAAAATATTCTTAGTCCGTTACTAAAATTATCAAAAAACATTTAATACGTATTTTTTCTTTTGACAATCAAACAAAAAATGGCTGATAAATAGCCCGCTATAATTCAATGCCTATCCAGTACATTTTTTGGCAAACTAACGAAAGAAAATTACGTATCCAATATTTCTTGATTTAACTGACTGACTAATTGTATATTACTATTTAGACAGGTTCTTTAAATTTATCAAGAAAGTTTTATTTAAGGCGTACGTGAATTTTATGGGGTCCAGTGCTTTCCCAATAAAACAGTTGAAAGAAAATGACAAATATTTAAAATTTTGTTTTGCGAGGCCCTCCCTTCAAACTATTTTATGTCAACTACTGTTTATATAATATTTTAAAGTGAGAACGTGAATGTTTCATATGTGATATCTCCGTTTTCTGTCAAATGTTTTTACTTCTAGTGGTACGGCAAGAACTGGACCCCGTACAATTCATGTGTAAAAAAACTTTTCTAATTTTCAGTATCGCCTCGTATTTTGGAGCCAGCTCCCAACGAGCAAATGTTGGCCATAGTGGGACGAAGCGTGATACTGAACTGCCGAGCTACCGGGGAGCCTCAACCGACGACCCAGTGGGACCGGAATAGGACCCAGTTGACCCAGCAACGTGAGTTACTAAAGTAGCACTTTAGCTAACTTTTCACCACATCTAAAGTAAAACTGGTAGACAAAGTATTAGCTTTTGTACAAATTATAATGATTGTATGTGCAATAAAATAAATAAATAGCAGACTGCATGCTTATTTGTGGTTGCCGAATATCCTTACTGTAGCTGAAAAAACCTTCTGGTTCCCGGCAGAGTAGAATAGGACCACTCCAACTCTTCCCGTGGATGTCGTTGAAGGCGACTTAGGAAACACAAGCTAAACAAAGCTTACAAACATCAAAGAGACCTCTCTAAAGCTCTGCTAGAACAGAGAGGGTCGTGCTCCGGCAGTGCAGACTAAAACGAACAATCTGATAATGATGATGCCTATCAGTCAAGGTATTTTTCAGCTGTAGTTAGAGAGAGAAAATGGTAAGCATAAATCATGGTGATGCGATGACATCATGATTTTAATAAATTTATTTGTAGGACACTTCAATCCAAAATCTTTTTGCCTGCCGAAACCTCGAACCTTTCGAAGTTTTGAATACCTCATCAACAACTTAAGGTTACGATATAAACTATTTTGAGAAATAATGTCCCAGTTCATGTTCATAAAGTTTCATGTTCCTATTAAAATACGTAACAACTCACGTAAATAGTCAGCTACTGGCCGATGAGGTTGAAACATGTCGGCCAGTTGCTGACTATTTACGTGAGTAACCCGTTGTTACGTATTTTAATACGGTCTTTATCTCATGTTAGTTTTAATCAAAAAATTAATGTTCCTAAATTAAGGTTTTTTCGTTTTCTATTTTATTATCATTTTCAATGATGTCTAGTATACTCGCGATTCTTTTAATATTGTTCTGACTTTTAAGTTACAAATTCTCTTTCCAGCTGGTGTAGACGTCGAAGGCAGCGTCAACGCATCTTCTGCAAGGTAAATATTATAATTATTTGCTCTCTTTTCAACGCACAGCCAAAATTATCAAACCAAGATAGCTGGTATTTGATATATTTTCTTTTTCATAACGTAACCTGTCGACTGAAATCGATTTTTGGAAACTAAATTTGCTCTCTCGGAATGTCCGAGTAAAGTGGTGACTCAGACCGTCAATATGAACAACTTTTCAATCTAATTAATTATAATTTAATAATAATATAATTTTATTTTATTTATTATTTTTGTAGGTATTTAATTTAATTTAATTTTGTGTATTATTTATTTTTGTATTTGTATTTTTTTTTCTTTTTTGTGCTTATATGGGTCTTGTTACCTGAATTAAACGTATTTTATTTTATTTTATTATTTATTTATATGGAACATATTGCGAACTCAATTTTTTTTCGATATCTCCGTTACCACTACTGTCTACCCTTTGGGTATGTCGAAGGGCAATTTACATGCTGTATACACAGCTGGCATCAGAATACTCCAGGAGAATTCACAGTAAAAGGTATTTTTCAAAGTTTTTATACATACACACTATCACGTTTTTATCCCTTGCGGAGTAGACAGAGCCCAGGTTTAAAACCTTAAGGCCACGTTTAGCATGTTGGTGGGCTCGTTGATGGAGAACGGAATCTAAATAGGTTGCTAGTCGCATCGCCTATTAACATGATTCTTTAGATTTGCACCCTTCCTTTTCCTTAGCTTTTTATTTTAAATATATATATATATATATATACATACATACATTCTATCACGTCTTTCTCCTTTGCGGGGTAGACAGAGCCCAGGTCTTTAAAACCTAAAGGCCACGTTTAGCGTGTTGGTGGGCTCGTAGGTGGAGGACGGAATCTAAATAGTGATGGGTTGCTAGCCGCATCGCCTATTGATGTGGTTCCTCAGATTTTCTCCCAATCCCTTGACAGGCTTTTACGGTCTGTGCGGGAAGAGAAGCAGCTGGTACGTTCTACGTTTTTTCTTTTCTTCCAGACCGGCTAATGATAATAATTAATGCGTTTTAAAAATTGGAGAACTTTAATTATATCAAAACCCAATTATTTTCCACTACTGGACTAAGCGTGGAAGAGATCTAGTCTTCAAGATATATTTTTTCTTTCAGGCTGCTAATACTCAACAATGGATCTCTGATAATTCACAACGTGTCGATGGAAGACTCCGATAGATATGGATGCCTCGCTGGCAGTGCAGCGGGCTTGGCGAGGAATGAGCTTATATTGACTGTCCATGAAGGTAAACTATACCATGTGGTCTCAACGCCTTAATCGTACGATTTGTTCTCAGAGACTCGCATAGATGGCGCCACTCGAAACTACACAACATTGTATCTCCGTATTTGAGAATATAAAAACATGATTCACAAAATATATCTTATTAAAAACCAAAACAATATTTTAGGCATAATATTTTAAAATGACACCGTATACTTAGTAAGTTAAAGGCTAACGCAGATTACCGCCATCTAGTATCGAGTAGCTAGCGACTCTCCTGCGCCATACATTCGCCTGCTTTTCGCAACCTTAATTTGGTCCAATATTTTTGTATGAGGTGGGCAGTCTATTACGTTAGTATTATATTGTCTTTGACTATATTCAATATCCGGTATATGACTGTATGATGTAGGTAAACTATATGCTGTGCGGTTTTTGATTGCTTATAATGGTCAATAGTTTCTAAGTTTAATTTTATATAGATAATTAAGACTGTTTGTTTTCCAAATAAAATAAATAAATAAAATTATCCGGTTTTTGACGGTCCATAAAGGTAAACTTTAGTGAATATCCAAGTTTATCTTCCAGAAGGAGACGCGCCTCCCGCAGAATCGACAGGCGTGGGCGGCAAGGCGGTGGTCGTGTCGATATCGGTGGCGTGCGCCTATATGCTGCTCGTGCTAGCGCTCATGTTCTACTGCCGGCGGAGGAGGCTTAGGAGGAGGCAGAGAGGTATGTTGCCGTCACGGCAGAAAATATATAAGGATACTTAAATGGCTTTAGTGCCGTGTGGTTCCCTGCAGAGTAGAATAGGACCACTCCAAGTCATCCCGTGGATGTCGTAAAAGGCGACTAAGGAAACACAAGCTAAACAAAGCTTATTTACATCAAAGATACCTCTCCAACCCGTCTGGCCAGCGTGGAGAGTGTAGGCCAAATCCTCGGACTACTCAGGCTAGTATATAGCTCTGGTAGTACAGAGAGGGTCGTGCTCCTGCAGTGGAGACTAGAAAGACCTGATGATGAAATGACTTTAAATAGCATTACATTGCTTGATATATTATTTAAACAAAAAATATGTAATGGCAAAGAATTCGCCAAAGGTAGCATTGGCGAATCATCCACGACTTTTAGGTATACGGCATTTGTGTGAAACCAACCACACCACCTTGACGCACTGTGAAACCGTGATCACACTTAAGGCGAGTCGTGGGACGAATTCCTTATCATCACATATTTTCAGTTTTAATTAGGAAGAAATTTAACAAATTAAGCTAGCCCACAGTAAGTCGCGAACATGTGATATACTAATTCATCGATGATATATTTATTAAATAAAGAAAATAAGAAATGGTGAAAAAATTCTACGCGGGCAGGACTTGAACCTGCGTCTAGATCTCAGTACGATCTATGCGTTGCCAATTACGCCGGGGCTTGAAGCGCGGTGGCGTGATTGGCAACGCATAGATCGTACTGAGATCTAGACGCAAGTTCAAGCTGCCCGCGTAGAATTTTTACACCATTTCTTATTTTCTTTATTTAATAAATAAGGTAAAATAGCATTGTGAATGCAAAATAAAATTCCATATAAAGTGTCATCGATACTATTTTACAAAAGATAGTTATAATATATTATTATATTTGAAATTGAAACTTAGTAAAAAATACAATCATAGATGTCGCTAGATTCGCTCTTAAACAGTATAAATATTGTATTTTTAATTTTAAATTAATTTTCAGGCGAAAAAATGGAGCTAGAAATGGCGGAAGGCAGAGAGAAGTTGGTAGAAGACGGCGAAGAGGAGAAAGAGAAGAAGATCGGCAACGGGGCCCCGCAGAATGGCCGGCTGCTTCACACCGACAGAGATAGTGGTAAAGAATTTATTTCTGTGATTGAAAGTATTATTTAATATTGTTATTAATACAGATAATTAAAATTATTACACTATTTAACTATTTACATAAAAAAAAGAAACCGAAAATTTGACGAGCTCCGTGGCGCAGCGGTCAACATGCCTGCCTGCGACACGGATGGTCCCGGGTTCGATCCCCGGTCAGGTCAACATGGAAAATGATCTTTTTCAGATTGACCTGGGTCTTGGATGTTTATCTATATAAGTATCTATTATAAAATATAGTATCGTTGAATTAGTATCCCATAACACAAGTCTCGAACTTACTTTGGGGCTAGCTCAATCTGTGTGTTGTCCGTATATTTATTTATTTAATACAATAAATTTAGAATAATTCCTGCCCGTTTGGCAAGGTGGTGTGATTGATGCAAAAAAAAATTTTTTTGATGTGTAATTTTTTTTGGGAGCGTTGGGCATTTTTGATATGGGGAAAACCAATGAACTCGCGACACCGTTACCAAAAAACCGACCCCTCTTCATTCTATTAAAGAATGACGTTTTTTTATGTTTTCGCGATTGTTACACATTTAAATGAAATTATTTTAATACGGTTTTTATTGCATTTATTACATTATTTATACACCTAACGTTTCGAGCTAGAGTTGACATTTGTCTAGTATTTTATAAGAACTGCAAAATCTACCACCTAAAATATTTATTGATAACGTTCCGGATGTACGCAGTATTGGCTCACGGTTTTTCATATTTTAGGCGGTAGATTTTGCAGTTCTTATAAAATACTAGACAAATGTCAACTTAGTCTACCTGCGACCACGAACACTGTAAAGTGCTCGAAACGTTAGGTGTATAAATAATGTAATAAACGCGATAAAAACTGTATTAAAATAATTTTATTTAAATGACGTTTTTATTAAAAATGTCCTGTTTATTTTTTATTTTATCTTTGCAAATGGCGATAAGACTTTATTATTATTTATACAGATAATTAAAATGATTACACTATTTAACTATTTATTTATTTCTTGTTTATTAAACAATGCTCTTATTTAAAAAAAAATGCATATTTGATTTTAAAAAATGCTTTTTTACAGATGCAGTGAACTCTGAAGTGTCAGCTGTATCGCGGGCGTCCAAAAAATCTGGGCAATACGACCACCTGACCGTGCCAAGGACCTTGCTTACGGAACAGATTACGTTGGGTGAGATTTTCATTTGGTTTTTTGCGCCTGGGGTTGCTTACCTTGCGGATGCGATTATAACGCTCACGCCCACTAGGCCATTGGGATCCTCAAAAGGGTGACTCAGCCCATCAATATGAAAAACTTTTGCTATGGGATTAATGCTGGGAACCCGAAAAATTATGTATGCACTGATATTTGGGGGTCGTTAGAATCCAATCAAAAAATAAATGATTATGATTATAATATTATAAAGAGGTGAGGTTTGATTGTTTGTTTGTTTGCATTAAATAGTCTCCGAAACAAGTGCACTGATATTCAAAAGTCTTTCACCTGTTGTTTTTAATTTTAACTTTTTAATTAATTAATTAAATATATACCGACAAATCACACAGATTGAGCTAGCCCCAGTTTTTAAGTAAAACTTGTGTTATTTCACTCTTTTCACTGGTAAACTGCCTGACAGCTTTTGTGGTTCAAACATAATACTACTTTTCAAAAAAAGAGATAAATCCGATATAAATAACTGCCGACCCATTAGTTTAACATCCCACATTTATAAGCTATTATAAAAACTATCCAAAATCGCATTGTATCACTCTTTCACAATACAAACAACTCTTACAAAAAGATAATTTATCTGCAGATGACATAGGCTATAATTTACGCAGACGAATTCTAGGGAAAATTTCTAGAATATAAATTGGCAGGCATTTTTTTTTTTAATTGACGTTACTACGTGTCTCATATTAAATAAAATATTTTTATTTTTAATTTCTGCTCCTAGGTCGCGGTGAATTTGGAGAAGTACTCCTGGCCAAAATCGACATATGTCAAGTAAAGAAGCTCAAGAGCAAAGACCAAGCTGACACCGAGCCTGACATGAAGCATGTTTTGGTGAAATCTCTGACTACTAAAGATGAGGTTTGTTTTAGTTATATTTATAAGAAAATTACATACAGTCATGTGGTCTCAACGCCTTAATCGTACGATTTGTTCTCAGAGATTCGCATAGATGGCGCCACTCGAAACTACACAACATTATATCTACCGTATTATGAGTATATAAAAACATGATTCACAAAATATATCTTAATAAAAATCAAAACAATATTTTAGGCATAATATTTTAAAATGACACCGTATATTTAGTAAGTTAAAGGCTAACGCAGATTACCGCCATCTAGTATCGAGTAGCAAGCAACTCTCCTGCGCCATACATTCGCCTGCTTTTCGCAACCTTGATTTGGTCTAATATTTTTGTATGAGGTGGGCAGTCATTTACGTTAGTTAATGTTTTCTTATGTTTTCGCGATTGTTACACATTTAAATAAAATTATTTTAATACGGTTTTTATCGCGTTTATTACATTATTTATACACCTAACGTTTCGAGCACTTTACAGTGTTTATGGTCGCAGGTAGACTAAGTTGACATTTGTCTAGTATTTTATAAGAACTGCAAATCTACCGCCTAAAATATTTATTGATAACGTTCCGGATGTACGCAGTATTGTAAGATGGCAGGAAAAACCCACCACCTCAAGGAGGAGCTTCAACGAGTAAAATCGGTTTTAAGAAGCAACAACCTCAACCTCCCAAAAACACATCACAGAAGCCGCCCAAAGCCTCACACAGTTGATCGCTTTCCTGCCATCTTACCATATGTAAAGGGAGTCACGGACAAAATTGGTAATATACTTAAGCGTGCTTCAATCAAGACCTATTACTAGCCGCACAAGAAAATAAACCAACTTTTAAGACCTGTCAAATCTAATATCCCGTTACAAGATGCTGGAGTTTTTAAAATTGACTGTGAGTGTGGTTTATCATACATTGGGCAAACAAAGAGAAGCATCGGTACCCGTATAAAAGAACATATTGCTGACATGAAGCATAGGCGCTCAACGAAGTCTGCAGTCTGTGAACATGCCCTAGACAAACCCAACCATTATATGCGTTTTGATAATCCTCAAGTCCTTGCAAAAGAAAACAGATACATTCCAAGAATGCTTCGTGAGGCTATTGAAATTAAAAAACATCCTAATTTCAATAGAGAGGATGGTTGGCAGTTACCACCAGCTTGGGATCCAGTCATCAATGTAATCAAATCTCAAGCTAAGCAGAAGACTGCAAGACCTTCAGACACTGTGAGCCAATACTGCGTACATCCGGAACGTTATCAATAAATATTTTAGGCGGTAGATTTTGCAGTTCTTATAAAATACTAGACAAATGTCAACTTAGTCTACCTGCGACCACGAACACTGTAAAGTGCTCGAAACGTTAGGTGTATAAATAATGTAATAAACGCGATAAAGACCGTATTAAAATAATTTTATTTAAACATTTACGTTAGTATTATATTGTCTTTGACACATTAAAATATCGATCGTTTTGCCGTCAATGGGCGATTCAGCCCGTAACCCGTACGTAACCATATACATACACAATAAGCGTTTAGCTAAAATTTCTTGTTCCCTAATGTCAAAATTATAAGCATTATGAAATGTAAAATCTGAATTCGGCAAATATAACTTAAAGAAAAACATTTTTTCTACATTATTGAAATACGTAACAACGGGTTACTCACGTAAATAGTCAGCTACTGGCCGACATGTTTCAACCTCATCCGGAGGTCTTCCTCAGGGCGAATGTGAATTGAGACGCGCGCACGGTGTCGTCCCAATCCGCACAGTCAGAGGGGATGAGGTTGAAACATGTCGGCCAGTAGCTGACTATTTACGTGAGTAACCCGTTGTTACGTATTTTAATAATGTCTTTATCTCACGTTAGTTTAAATCAAAAAATTATTCCTACAATTCAAGTTTTGTGTGTTTAGTAGGTATTTTATACAAGCTCGTTAATATAATTTATTTATTTTTAAAATATATTTTTTTTACTGATTGCGCGACATTGCAAGTTTCAACACTGACATTTCGATGTAACATTGACTTTTTTAATGTTGGAAAAAAAAAACTTGTTGCTCTACACAGTTAAAAACAAAAAAAAATGTGTGGTTTATAAAGGGGCCGTCTATTAATTCCCCCTCTCTCCCTTTGCGATATTTCGTGAATTTTCGTGGTTGTAGTAAGATATCACGTGTATGTTTTTTAAATGCTACACCCGATTAATGGACGGCTCCAAAGTAATATTTTATGCATTTCATCCTACAGTGTCAGTTAGCGGAGTTCCGTCGTCAGCTGGACATGTTTGGGCGAGTGAGACACGACAACATTGTGAAACTGATCGGGCTGTGCAACGAAATGGATCCGCATTACATGTTGTTGGAACACACTGACTGGGTAAGCATTTTTTTTTTTATATAATAAAAATCTTCATTTCTCACCACTAAACAAAAACTTGGTAAGAGTGTAGGTAAAAAATAAAAATTAAATAAATTTATATGGACAAATCACATACAGGGTGTAACATGACCCTCGACATATCCTTAAAGGGGTGAGTGACACCGTCAATATGAACAACTTTTGCTATGTGATCAATGCTGGGAACTCAAAAAAAAATCGTCAATTATTTTTTTCGAGCTCCAAGCCTTGACGCCATAGGAAAAGTTGTTCATATTGACGGTGTCACTCACCCCTTTAAGGATATGTCGAGGGTCATGTTACACCTTGTATATTTATTTATTTCCCAAAGGTTGACGGGGATTGAATGCTTTAAGCATTTAGTCCACCTATTGTAGCTTCTAAGGCACAATTTAAATAAATAAACAGGTATTTTAAATAAATAGATATATTGACACCAACTCAACTATATTTTATTAAAAATACATATAACATTTTTGCACAGTATTATGCGCTCTATTATAAGACAAATAAGGGTATATATCGTATGTAAAATAAGTGAAATAATTCTATCAGGGTACTAAGGACAATATTTTTATTATATATACCTATGCTTTTTTCTACTCCTGTACTTTTATCTGTCATTTGTATGATCAGGAATACAAACATAAGAACATCCATAATAAGTCTATATTCTCCATAACAGTATGGCACAGCCGTACTATAATGTCGCTATTACGATACAGCTAGCAGCCACAGACTACAAAATCTAGATTTCGTGATTGCAAAAGAAGTTTTTTTTTAAAGAGTCAGACGCACAGTAATTAAAGAAACCATACCATACACTCAAAATTTTGTCATATTTACATTTCTCGCGAGTTAGTTGTCAAACACAAAATTTATGTTTTACTAGTTTTGCATTTTTTAGAAAGTCGTAGAAAAAATATTGTATGCAACGGTTTATAATTAAGTCTTAAAAGGCTCGTGGCGCACAAAATACTATAATGATAGGTTAATAACCTAAGGTTTATTTTCAGGGTGACCTGAAAAACTTCCTAACTGCCACTCGCTCCCCGGAAGAGAATGCGGAGTACTTATCCCGAGCGGGCCCCGCCCACCCCCCGCCGGCCCCCCTCAAGCCCGCCATCCCGCTGTCGGCCCAGCATCGGGTGGTCATCTCCACTCAGCTGGCGGCCGCTGCGGGCAGGCTGGCCAGCAAGCGGGTGACACACAGGTGAGTAACATTATAATAATAATAATAAATATATACGGACAAATCACACAGATTGAGCTAGCCCCAAAGTAAGTTCTTAAGTAAGACTTGTGTTATGGGTTACTAACTCAACGATACTATGTTTTATCACAAATACATATATAGATAAACATCCAAGACCCAGGTGAATCTGAAAAAGATCGTTTTCCATCTTGACCTGACCGGGGATCGAACCCGGGACCCCCGTGTCGCAGGCTGGCGTGGTAACCGCCACGCCACGTAGCTTACCATCATCATCATCAGGTCTTTTAAGTCTTCCCTGCAGGAGGACGGCCCTCTTTGTACTACCAGAGCCTTTAGCCAGAGCAATCAGAGGATTTGGCCTACACTCTCCCAAAGACTGTCTCCACTGCAGGAGCATGACACTCTCTGTACTACCAGAGCCATATGATAGCCAGAGCAGTCAGAGGATTTGGGCTACACTCTCCCAAAGACTTCTCAATAAACCCAGGTAGACTGGCCGGCAAGAGCGTCACGCACAGGTGACTAACATCATCATCATCATCAGGTCTTTTTAGTCTCCACTGCAGGAGCACAACTCTCTGTGTACTACCAGAGCCTTTAGCCAGAGCAATCAGAGGATTTGGCCTACACTCTCCCAAATACTTCTATATAAACCCAGGTAGACTGACCAGCAAGCGCGTCATGCACAGGTGACTAACATCATCACCATCAGGTCTTTTTTAGTCGCCACTGCAGGAGCACGACTCTCTGTGTACTACCGGAGCCATTAGCCAGAGCAGTCAGAGGATTTGGGCTACACTCTCCCAAAGACTTTTATATAAACCCAGGTAGACTGACCAGCAAGCGCGTCATGCACAGGTGACTAACATCATCACCATCAGGTCTTTTTTAGTCGCCACTGCAGGAGCATGACCCTCTCTTTACTACCAGAGCCATTAGTTAGAGCAGTCTGAGAATTTAGCCTACAATCTCCACGCTGGCCAGACGGGTTGGAGAGGTCTCTTTGATGTTTATCAGCTTTGTTTAGTTAGTGTTTCCTTAGTCGCCTTTTACGACATCCACGGGAAGACTTGAGAATGGTTCTATTCTACTCCGGGAAGCACACAGGTCCTACCATTTAATACTTAACCGCAGTCAATTTGTGTGGGAATATTAATCGAGCTGCCTAAAGGCATCTGTCATAGCCTAACGACTGCTTTCAATGATAACAGCCCACTGCTTGCCAAGCCTTCTGAAGCACGAAGGAGCTCAAGATATTTTTATGCCACTTATGCGGTCACCCATCCAAGTGGGGACTGCGCCCGGGGTTGCTTAACATGCGTAAGCGCTGATAATGCTCACGTCCACTGGGCCATCGGTCTCCTCGTTAAATTAAATAATTAATAAAAATACGTTTTTATTAAATATTACTTATGTCTAACTTTATATTGTTACAGAGACATTGCGGCCCGCAACTGCGTCATCACATCGTCACTCCAGCTTAAACTGTCGTTCCCAGCCCTCACAAGAGGACCTAATTCCCACGAGTACTACAAACATCACGACCAAGTATGTACATAATACGGTAGTTGCCTAATTATATAAAATTTGTTTCTAATGAGACTAATTTCTATCTAAAAATACTATAAAGAACACTTTTAATTTGATATCGATTCGTTAAGTGATCTTAAAGCTTCTTTGAAGTTGGGTGAATAGGATCATTTTTTAAAGTATGAAAATCTTTAATTACAATTAGTCTGCAACATTTATAGCAACTTTTATTATGAAACCATTACCATAAACGAAATATTTCGTATAGCTACCAAACAAAGTTCTCACGCCACCCATACAAAATACAAGCTTGTGACGTCACAAATATGTAGGCATTTCAGCGGCGCGTTTTCACGTCTAAAAACATGTGTCTTTAAAACTTTTATAACTGAAAGAGTTTTTTGTTTAGAAATGTATTTTTGTCACTATTGTGTTTATTTTTGGCAGGTCTTTACATAGCAATATGAAAAAAAAATTAGTCAACATGCCCATTATATCATGGTGTTATCATCCTCATTTCGTGTAAATGACACAATCAGTCGACCATGCACACCCTGGTGTCAGAGTTCTTCGGAACCGCCTCTCGGCCTCTGACGTGGTTCCTTTAACGACTACCAGATGGCAGTCGGGACCAAAGGTTTAACATGCCTTCCGAAGCACGGAATCATCTTTATTATCAGATAATCAGGTGATTCATGCCCGCAATGTCCTAACCAAACGGGAAACAACTTAACAATGTATGCTTTCCGTGGGAATCGAACGGCGGCGTTTGCCGTGTGGACCCGGGGGTCGTGGACCCCCGGGCGTAACCACTGGACAAACGAGGCTGTTATATCACGGTGTTATTATCTTAAACTATGACGTTTCTGCGATTTTTCAAACTAGAGTTGCTTTGCAACTTTATAGAGAGGGCGGTTCGTGATTCATTTAACAGATATTCATACTACGACCAGCTGTACCATTTGTAAATCACTGAATAAATATTTTTCTATTCTATTCTACAAAAAAACATTTACTATTATTACATTTATTTAAATTTCATTTATATATAAATAAATGCGTTTTATATATGTTTACGTATTACGCAGTGAACCTACTGCCATCTAGCGACGTTTTTTGGAACTAAGCTTTCCATAGCGTTTGCAAGAGTGCGTGCCACCGGAAGAAATATCTATTCCGCTTGTATCTTCTATTGGTACACCATAGACTATACTATTCTATACTAATATCATCATCACGTCTTTTTTAGTCTCCACTGCAGGAGCACGACTCTCTCTGAACTACCAGAGCCGTATACTAGCCTGAGTAGTCAGAGGATTTGGCATACACTCTCCACGCTGGCCAGACGGGTTGGAGAGGTCTCTTTGATGTTAATAAGCTTTAATTAGCTTGTGTTTTAGTCGCCTTTTACGACATCCACGGGAAGACTTGGAGTGGTCCTATTCTACTCTGCCGGGAACCACACGGCAATACTACTATAGCTATACTAATATAGTCTAATGTATAGACATTACTAATATTATAAAGAATTGGATAGCCTCCTAAAGTTCTACATCTTATTTATCTGCGGGTGATATAAGCTAAAATTTACGCAGACGAAGTTGTGGGAAAATTACTAGTATTTAATATTTATAGTTTAACTCCTTTCATGGAAGTATTTTATTTACTATATAATTTTTTTTTTTTATGTAGGTGATTCCGCTTCGCTGGTTGCCGTCAGAAGCCGTGTTGGAAGGGGACTACTCCACGAAATCTGATGTTTACATGTTCGCAGCTACTGTTTGGGAGGTAAGTAATTGTGTATTGGACCTGTACTTGCTTTCCCATGGCATGTGGTCTCAACGCCTTAATCGTACGATTTGTTCTCAGAGACTCGCATAGATGGCGCCACTCGAAACTACACAACATTGTAGCTACCGTATTATGAGAATATAAAGACATGATTCACAAAATATATCTTATTAAAATCAAAACAATATTTAAGGCATATTTTAAAATGACACCGTATACTTAGTAAGTTAAAGGCTAACGCAGATTACCGCTATCTAGTATCGAGTATCAGCAACTCTCCCGCGCCATACATTCGCCTGCTTTTCGCAACCTTAATTTGGTCCAATATTTTTGTATGAGGTTGGCAGTCTATTACGTTAGTATTACATTGTCTTTGCCTATGGTCAAAAAGATTGAATCTATACACACGCACACACCATTAATTGTCTATAATACTTTCAGAAAGTGACCATAAATAATCATCAATCATGTTTATGACAAAATTCATTTTGTCCCTGACCTCCTGATTTTGATCCTTCAAAGTATTTTATGAAATACCCACTGTTTACATTTTAGTCCCTTTGAAATACAACAATCGATCCAAGTTTCAATGTTATAATAACCATACCTAACAGCAAATGTATTGAATACTTTATTCTTTTGAGAGAAAGAAAGAAAAAATATTTATTTGATATTGCACAAACATGGTACCTATACAGTGATTACAACTTGTCAGCAAATATCTGTGCCTATACCAAAATGGCCTCCTCTCAGCATAAGTTGTGCCCTTCTGACCACAACGCTGGTCTTCCGAGGATACCAGTTAAACAAAATAAAATTGTAAATCTAATATAAACGTCACATACAAAAAAATTAAACAAGGCATCTAGGGTGGCTCTGTTTGTGAGAAAACAAATTCACATGCAAGTAAAATAATAATACTAATACAAATTGAATATATAAGTGCTAAATAGATATTAAAATAAAAATAACAGGTTATTAAAACTGCTGCAATTTTACAATTTTTGAACACTTAAAACATATTCTTTGACTTTTGTTTAACAATAAACTGTAAAGTTACTATAACTGTTGCAATACAGAATTCTTATAGTTTAAACTCTTTCAGATTTACACAAAAGCCGAGCTGCCCTTCACCAAACTCAACGACAATTCCGTTTTGGAACGACTCAAGAACGGTTCCCTGGAATGGACCATACCAGAAAGTATGCCAGAGACACTCGCTACTTTACTTGTAAGTATTATTTATTGCACAATATAATATGCTCATCATCAGGTCTTAGTCTCCACTGCAGAAGCATGACCCTCTCTTTACTACCAGAATAGGTGACATTAAAGATAGAATACGGAATCAAAAGGAGTTCTTGGCGGGAATTTTAGCGGACTACACGGTGTCTGTTTTGGATTGTTTCGCAAATTGATTCTAGTGGACTTTATAATGTGAAATTGGTGTTATTTTGTGTTATAAATGCCCATATTTATGAACAATGTGTAGAATAACTAAAATAGACTGTCATTGTGCGGCTGTATTGAGATTTACATAGCGGGCTGGTGGTTGTCCGCCTTGCTGCGTCGTCAATGATGAAACCAGTGGATTCGCGAAGAGTTGTCGCCAGGGGCTCCGTAAAACAACGAAATGAATTACACCATCATTTCGTTGACAACCAAGAAGAATAACTCGCCAACTGGCGAAATAAATGAAGAAAGGCTCTAAAGGACTTGTATCCAGGGCCGTAAAACAATACTTAAAAAAAAACATATATACATACATACATACTATCACGTCTTTATCCCTTGCGGGGTAGACAGAGCCCAAGGTCATAAAACCTACAGGCCACGTTTAGCATCGTAGTGGGCGTAAAGGTGGAAAGCGGAATCAAAATAGTGATGGGTTGCTAGCCGCATCGCCTATCAATGTGAATCCTTAGATTTTCGCCCAATCCCTTGACCGGCTCTTACGGTCTGCACGGGAAGAAAAGCAGCTGGTATATTCTATGTTTTTTCTTTTCTCCCAAACCAGCAAGGAAAATAAAAACGGAATCAAAATAGTGTTGCTAGCCGCACCGCCTATTTACATGATTAGTAAGATTTGCGCCCATAAAAAAATAAAGGGCCTTGAACGCGCATGTCTCCATACAAGCGGACGAAGGGAGTTATGGCAATGTTTAATAATGTTTGTTTAAAATTAACCATTAAATCTCATTATAATCTACGCACGTTCGTATCATCACCGTCAAGTCTTTTTTTAGTCTCCACTGCAGGAGCACGACTCTCTCTGTACTACCAGAGACATATATTAGCCAGAGCAGTCAGAGGATTTGGTACGTTCGTATATAGCTGGACATAGTCCTCCCCAATTGCACGCCATCGAGATATATCTTCGGCTGCTCGCATCCAGCTCCTACCAGCCATCCTGCGCAAATCGTCACTCCACCGCAGCAGTGTCCAGCAGTGGACGAGTATAGGCTGATGATGATGATGATGATGTATATAGCTTGGTAAAATTATCAATGGTTTGAGGATTCAACATTTTTATACAAATTTCTAAAAGCTTATAATTCTCGAACCATTGATATTTTTACTAAACTGTATAGAAACGTACGTAGATTATAATGAGATTAATTCATTGCTTAATTTTACTCAAAAATTATCAAATATTGCCACAATTCTTGTCATCCCTTTCTATGGAGACATACATATTCAAAACCTACTTAAATTATCTTGTTTTTGTTGTAGAAACGCTGCTGGAGCAAGTCCCCCGCCGACCGGCCTCAATTCGCGGAGATATGCGAGGAGATGGTCACCATTCTCCAGGAGATCACATCTGAGAACGTGTCGCAACAGTCACAGGACGTTGACAAAGCTTAGAACGTGAAGGTCTGAATTGGAATGTGACAAAAAAAGACGTATTTTAGTCTTGAGGTCAGTGTAACTCTTAAAATTAACTTTAACTACGAAAACTCACTTCGTTAACTGAGTTATTAGTGTATGCTGTACAGCGGGCCACAAAGAAAAATATACCACCAATTAATACTCGTTTAATAGTACCAATAGTATGGGGACAGTATACTCTTCTATGTGGCCCATTGTACATGAAGTACGGTAAGTTCGATATCATAGTCGAGGTGTTAGTCTGTCTGGGCAAATGATTTGCAGTACAGCCACAAGTGACGCTGAAACAACGTGTACTGCGTCTGTACGGCGCGTGCCGAGTCTTTGAAGATGCCGACAGCGCCTTTGGCGGGCGCTCACCCTTCTTTTGTCCGCTGCCGGCGTCGCCTTGTCAAAACACGCAAACCATTTGAATGAACGGACTATATAAACGTGAGAAACCGAGTTATAAGTACTCAGTTTCTCAAGTTTATAATAAACCGATGATAAATACTTACTGATCAGCTTACTGAGTACGAGCATCATATGACGTTTTTCAATACTTTGCGATTACCATGAAATAAATTGAGTAATAGAAATTGGTGTAAACAGTCATCACGGAGTTCGTTCCACAACTTAAGCTTTCGTGGAAGACAGTTAAGTCAAATAAATGAAAATTATCAAATATGAATTTCTAATTATAGTTTAATGTAACTTGTATTATTTTCTAAATATTTGTATCGTAGTAGTAATTTTGAAGCGTTTACAATATTTAAGTTTAGGATAATGTATAGACGGGAGATATGTAAATATTATTCTAGAGTGACGCCATGAAGCAGCAAAAATTAGATTAGTTACTTAGATAAAAACAAAGTATTTAGTGTAAGTTTTGTATTTTTTTATTATATTTACATTACAAATATAATTTTAAAAGGTTAATTCACACAAACCCGGATTTGATTGGCGTATTAAAGAACATTAAAGGTAGAAATACACGTCCGATTTGCTTCCAAGCCGATTGCAGTGCAACATTGCACGCCTATAAAAATAAAAAAAAACGCCTTACACCTACATGAAAAAAACTTCTTGATATTCTTTTATCACTTTAATTATTAAAACCTAACAACATAATAAAGAAATAAGAATGGAACTAATTCCACCTGCCCTGAAAAAATGTTGTGTAAAATAAAACAAAGAAACGCTTTGTTAATCTTCTCCGGTCTGTGTGAATGAATCCCTAACAATATCTTCTCTAATTTAGGCAATAATGTTTCAGTCTCAACTTTGATCTCAAAACATTTATAAACTTCTTTTATACATTTAATATTACTCCAATTAGATTTTGCAAATATTTAGATACCTTTGCTCTCAGTTTTAAATTAGACAATATCTACTGTCGTCATTACTCAGCTTTATACAAGAATTGTCAAAATGTGCGATTGTTTAAATAAATATAAATTATTATTGATATTGCTGTGATCTTATGATTGACGAGTGAGAGAGTCCGCGTGATTCTGAATATTTTGAGAAGCGCACTATTTGAAAATTCAAAACAGTCAAAAGGAGTAGGTACAATCGGGGTAGAAAAAATCCTTTAGAATTTAAAACAGTTTGTAGGGGGTTCAGTTTCATCTTATCCTTGACTGTATACCTGGCTGAAGGAGGGTTTTCAGAATTGATTTTTTCCCCCAGGTGGCGGCACTGTGCCGAGAGGTATTTTTGACACGAGCTGTCAAAATCCACCAATAATAAAATTTGTAATTAAGGCGCTCTTATAGTAACACTAGCGCCACCCAGTAATTAAATTCCTTAAATCATAAATTGTATCGAATTTAAAAAATCTAACAAGTACAATACTACTAAATTACATATAGTATTTTTTGTATATTACAAGTAATTTACTAGTGCCATAATTAAAGAGAAAAACAGGTTAACCTTTTTTTCTCTTATTTTATCAAATGAATATTAGTGAAAATGAATATTAGTGAATATGAAATACTACAAGTATTTTACTAGTTATGTACTTGTTAGATTTTTAAAATTCGGTATAATTTAGGAATAAAAGAATTTATTGCTGGGTGGCGCTAGTGTTACTATAGGAGCGCCTTAAACATGAAATACCTCTCAACACAGTGTCGCCACCTAGGGGAAAAATCAATTTTGAAAACCCTCATTTCTTTGTCAGAATGCAATCCATTTCAGTTGCGAGATAAAGTAGCTACCATTTAAACTATGTACTCAAATATTGACTCAAATATCGCTTTTTTACTTTATTAAAGTTTTTTTTTTGTATAGTCTAGAAAGTAACAACAGCTATTTTTGTGCTATAGGTTAAGTGTAGCTTAATAAAACTATAAATATCACAGATTTGCCAGATCTGTGATAGATATAGTCAATGACGAAAGCTAAATGATACTGCCATATGTAAATAGATTAGTATAAGACTGATTATAATATTCGTAGTAAGTTAAGAATTTTTCATACGCTCTGTTCCGAATCATTAAAAAAAACTCATTCTGATTTTCTTTCTATAAAATTTATGGGTAAAATTCAGTTAAATCCTTTTAAAACAACGTACAGTATTTACTACCAATGCTAAATCGGGTTCGGGAAGTTTTGAATGGGTTTTTTTTATTGGAACAATTATTACTGTATTCTTCGGAACGCGGAACATTGAAAAATCAAAGATCTGAAAGGCAATAGCTAAAATTCTATTTTTTTCTGTTAGTTTAAAAGCTGGTTACTTATTAAAGTGACTGTCGGCACTTAGCGGCAGTTGATTGTATAAAACAGTTAATTAGGTAGAGTTTCCCAAATGTCTCCAAATGTGGGGCTTTAAGCGTTTTAATAAAAGTTTAGAACAAGGTCTTTTGCTGAACTCGTCCAAATTTTCACGTAATTTTCGCGTCCGGATCGAATCGAAATTCTAGGTTAAGTATAGTTTGCTGATAGGTATTTTTATTGATTAAATCTTAGTGTAGCTTTTGTAATATGTACATTCTTATGGTTTATACACTTTGTGGTCTGAATTTTGGATAATAGATTTTTGTAAAATTTTAAAACATTAATAATATGTTTGTTTTCGTTATTTTAAGATAAACAAAGATGGTTGATTGACGGTACTGGGTAAATTTTCGCATACGGAAAAAAGGTAAAACTAAAATAAAAGTTCTCCCATACGCAGTAACCGGTCTGCTGCTGGCGAATATTTATAGGAAGAGTTTTTTTTATCGTTTTTTTTTTTACCTTTTTTCTTCGAATTCTATGTTCAGTGGGTTTGCTTCCGTCATTTACACCTTGTATACCCCCCTTATTTTTAATTCAATACACAAACTTTAAGAGGTAACTCAGCCCATTAACTCACAACTTTTGTTATGGGACCAATGCTGAAAATTCAATATTATTTTACGTTTTCCATACATTTGGTCCGATCAGCTGGACACTTTTGTATGGGTATGTAATTTTTTTTGAGTTCCCAGCATTGGTCCCATATCAAAAGTTGTTCATGTTGATGGGCTGAGTCACCCCTTAAAGTTTGTGTACTGATTTCAAAATAAGGGTGTATAACTTGAAATACAGACCACATTGAAGTGCAAAATTATTTTACTCCATTACAATATTTACTCCAAAACACTATAACTATATACTGATAGCACTATAAATTATTATTGAATTATTTGTCTCAGATTGACATTTGTAACCATCCCTGTTATCAAAAATTGGGCAAAAAATGTACATTATGGATACCAGACGATGCATTTATAGGTTTAATTATAGTTAAGCTATCTTTAAGTGTATTTAGGACTCTATTTATAAAGACTGCTTTGTATGTAGACGTAAGGCCTAAGTCCGTAAGACTATTTTAGCATTATTAGCTTTTTGTAAATATTTAACTTAACGCTGGACGTTTTTTATTCTGATTTTTTTTATTTTAAAATACAAAAAGCATTGTTTTTTTTTTATTTTTCATGAAAAACCGGGTTTTTTATATTTTATTTATTTGAAAAAAAAAAAACTTCTTTTTAAAGCTTCGGATTATAAAATTTTTTTTTTTCATTAGTTAAGTAGTTGTTAAGAGATTATGAATCGGTTTAAAACTGATTTTCTAGTTAAAATAGTGCCAGATATTCGTAGTAGTTTGTAATTTTTAATATCTATTGCTGTGCTAGTTTACGCGGCAAGCGGTAGCGGAATCCGGTTTGTAACTCACCGTGTGATATAGTCTAAACTAGCAGCCCTCCCCAGTTGCGCCCGGGCATGTATCATACCTATAAATCTTCCTTATGAATCACTATCTATTGGTGAAAACCGCATAAAAGTCGGTGCAGTAGTTTTTTAGTTTATCGCAAACATCGACAGACAGACGTTGCGGAGGACTTAATTTTATAATATGTAGTGGTATTTTTTGATAGTGACACGCAAGTAGAGATTCTATAATTTCAAAAAGCAAAGTGATACACTAGTTGGGCAACAAATCTGGCCATTCGGTATATAGCTATAGATTAATCAATCTCTATTAAATGCCTAAATCGCTTGCCGCTACCGCTTGTCGCGCAAACTCATAGCCTAATAATCGTTAGTTTGTCAATTTCATCAAATATGTAAGATGCAATGAATTTTATATATTAACGTACAAATATGATTTGTTTTTCTCTGAAATAGATTGAAAAATAACACGAAATTCGTATGACCGAATGGTCCAGCGATTTTAAGGTAGATAACTAATACAGCGCGAATCAAACTTTATGCTCGGAACATCGCGCGAGTTGATGCGCGGTACACAACGTATATGGTTCTGGTAGTACAGAGAGGGTCGTGCTCCTGCAGTGGAGACTAGAAAGACCTGACGATGACGATGATGATGACACAACGTTAGGTCGGCGCGGGACGCGCGCAGGGAGGTGGGGTGCGTTCATAAAGTTTAATTCGGACTGTAACACTTAAAAACGAAATCTCTTCCGATAGCCATCTTCCGTATGTAAAATAAGATTTTGTATTTTAGACTATCTTGTATTTAAATGAATTTGTCGATGTGCTATTTATTTGTGTCATTATTCATATTGGAATTAGTTTTTATTAGCAATTTAACTATTAGATGGGGTAACTTTGAGATATGGACGATTTATAACTTGCAGTCGATTTAACTGTCTTAGGGCGCAAGTACACATTAACGGTTTTCGCCGTGCTAACGTGGTAAACACCTCCTTAGAGCTTCATACATTACTTATCAACCGGACACCGGTCCGGCGCGCCGTCCCGGCGTCAACCGGATTTATAAATACGCGCCCTTATGCGTTCTAACTAAGAATGGAATAGACGTTGGGACAGTTTGTCTTCAATTTTCCATCTTCAAAGAAAACTATTGTAAATGGGCTCAAAAATAGCCTAAAAGCATTGGTGTCTCAAAAATAATCGCGGTAAGTCCTGTAGTCATAATAATAGTGATTGTGACCGCGAAAGCTTAAAACGCACATTAGTAAGAATATTTCTATTACCAGTAGAAAGTTATGTCGATAGAAGAAAAAAAAAATGTCTAAAGGTGGTCGATATTCCCATTCTTATTTAAACGCATAAAGAGAGTAACTTTATCCCGGCTATATTGTTCTTGATGCCATATTATGTAAATTTTTAGTTTAATAGTAATTCTTATATTATTAATTTAGGCATTTTTTTAATATTGAGGTTAAGAAATAAATATAGAATGCGCCAGTTCGCGAGTCAATAGCGTGCATTGACCTATATATGTCCCTGTCACTCAAAACGATATTGTGTAGAAATCTCGCTTACATAAATGTGTCTTTCTGAAGCGATCCTTGGCTATAAAAGTAAGTTATAAGATCACACAGGTACCTAGGGTCATCACGATTTTCACTCGCTTACTGGCGCATGCTATAATTATTTTTTCATTACAAAAACGAAACTACAGTCATTTTCTTTTAGAGGTAATTACTCGTAGATTTTTTTTACAATATTTATGCATATGTGATATTGACTGACTTTTTTACTTTTTTATATCTTTTTATAAATAAATGTAGCTAATAGGACATGTAATCGAAACGTGCAAGCATTTGCGATTTTTTAATAAAAGTAATGATTGATTATTACTTTTGATTTTTAATATATCCCTTACCTAATATTGTTTATTTATTTATTCGAAAAATACATATGAACATATTAACATATGTAAGATCGAACATAGCCCTATAGTTTTTACCACTAACTAACGTTTAAAGACGTTGTAGGACAAGTGTTGCAAATACTAAAATATACCTAATTAACAAAAAGTTTTTGAAGCCAGTTATGTTATGAAGATTTCATAGGCAGCGATTGTCTAAAGTAGAAATGAACACTAATGGGATGATTTTTCATAATTATTTGCTAAAGTAAATTTTACTTTTACTGAACATGATAAATACCATAGTCCATAGCAATATTTTTTAAACTAATGAAATCACTAATTTAAGAGATGATTTACAAAAAACGAATTACAAAAGTTATTATTTATTTTATAAACGCTTGAAGAATTAAGTTCGTAGAAAAATTGTAAAGAAAAAATAGTCTATAAATTACACAAAAAATAAAATAACGTCTATAGACCTTATACATACTAAGCAATGGATTTGATACCGCCTTTTTTATAGAACTGTCGAAAATCAATAAAACTCAACATAAACCAAGAAATATTTATTCACTCACTCATTCCATATTACAGGAGTATCATACAGATTCATACATTGAATTACATACAAATTAATACCTTTTGAAATAATTCATATAATTATTGGAAAATTGTCTATTTACTCCTATGTTTATTGATTTATTAAAGTACATATTCAAATTTAAACAATCAACTTATAAATAGAAAGAAATATATAAAATGCCATAATATTTAGTCTTTTTATGTCATTATTCACTAAGAGAAGAATTAAGTATATTTTCGTGTTTACTTAGTACCTTAGCTGGCCCTTGGACCTAATTTCCTTAGGCAGGACAGACCCTGGAACAAAAAAACAGAAGGTTGAAAATCCAAGAAAGAAACTCATGGAATTTTCTTTTAAATGTAAAATAGGGGTATTTGGAAAGAAATGGAAAGCCCAGAAATGGGGCAATTTAGGACACTGACTGGTCGTCCAACACATGGAATATTCAATACGTAAAGCAATCAGTAAATGCCGTGTTGTTCCCGGCAGAGAAGAATAGGATCACTCCAAATCTTCCCGAGGATGTCGTAAAAGGCGACTTAAGAAACTCAAGCTAAACAAAGCTTATAAACATCAAAGAGACCTCTCCAATCCGTCTGGCCAGCGTGGAGAGTGTAGGCCAAATCCTCTTACTGCTCTGGCAGTACAGAGAGGGTCGTGCTCCTGCAGTGGAGACTAAAAAAGAACCTGATGATGATGATGATGAAAGCAATCAGTATCCAGGTTCGTCGCTAGGGTCGTACTGTACAGTCTCATCATCATCATCATCATCAGGTCTTTCCAGTCTCCACTGCAGGAGCACGACCCTCTCTGTACTACCAGAGCCATATACTAGCCTGAGTGGTCAGAGGATTTGGCCTACACTCTCCACGCTGGCCAGACGGGTTGGAGAGGTATCTTTGATGTTTATAAGCTTTGTTTAGCTTGTGTTTCCTTAGTCGCCTTTTACGACATCCACGGGATGACTTGGAGTGGTCCTATTCTACTCTGCCGGGAACTACACGGCACTGTACAGTCTGTACGTTCGTATTATATTGTATTTGAAGCTGGGTAGAGCCTTACCTGTTCTTGGTACTCTTTCTTGGACAGCCAGAAATTGTCCCTGTTCTTGCAGACCTCAGCAAGAACTGCTCCACCGATGAACACCATGTCCTTCCGCCGGGGAGGGTCCTCTATGCGGATCTTGAATTTCTGTTGCATGGATGTAAGTATAATCATCATCATCATTTCGTGGAGGTGACACGGTCAGTCGACCATGCACACCCTGGTGTCAGAGTTCTTCGGAACCGCCTCTTGGCCTCTGACGTAGTTCCTTTAACGAATACCAGATGGCAGCCGGGACCAACGGCTTAACGTGCCTTCCGAAGCACGGAATCATCTTTCTTATCAGACAATCAGGTGATTCATGCCTGCAATGTCCTAACCAAACTGGATATATATAAATAGCTAAGAAGCAAGAATAAATAACATAAAATACTTAAATAAATAAATGTATAGGGACAAATCGCACAAATTGAGCTAGCCCCACAGTAAGTTTTGAACTTTTGTATGATACTAACTCAACGATACTATCTTTAAGGCGCTCTTATAGTAACACTAGCGCCACCCAGCAATTAAAATCCTTAAATCATAAATTGTATCCAATTTTAAAAATCTAACAAGTACAAAGCTACTAAATTACTCATAGAATTTTTGGTATATTACAAGTAATTTACTGGTGCCATATTTAAAGAGGAAAATCGATTAACGCCAAAAGTGGCCACTTTTGGCGTTAACCTGTTTTTCTCTTATTTTATCAAACGAATATTAGTAAAAATGAATACAAAAATACCACAAGTAATTTACTAGTTATGTACTTGTTAGATTTTTAAAATTCGATATAATTTAGGATTAAAAGAATTAATTGCTGGGTGGCGCTAGTGTTACTATAAGAGCGCCTTAACAATAGATACTACTTTACACGCAAATACGTGCCGTTGGCACCTCTGAGCCTGGTCCAGTGGGTGTGAGCTCTATGAGCGCTTACGTATTTTAAGCAACCCCTGGTGCAGTCCCTACTTGGATGGGTGACTGCAAGTGGCATAAAAATATCTCAAGCTCCTCCGTGCTTCGGAAGGCACGAAAGCCGTTGGTCCCGGCTGTCATCGTTGATGGCAGTCGTTGAACTATGTCAGATGCCTTAAGGCAGCTTGAAAAATCTGACACCAGTGTTGGCCACTTACACATACGAAAAACAAACAAAACTTCTCGAAACGCAAATACGTGGCGTTGGCACCTCTAGAAACGCCGTAGTCGGCGGCAGTAAATGCGTTATCGAAAAGATTTCTTACCGTAAGTTTATCACATTCGTTCCGAAATACTCGTTCCTAAAGCTCTTAGATCTCCGTCCCGAGTCGTAATGGGATACAGCCCTGTGACAGACGGACGGACATCGGAAGCTTTGGGTAAGGAACCCTAAAAACTGAATGGTTTCTCACCGCGAGTTTATCACAATCGTTCCGGAGTACTCGTTCCAGGTAGAGTTGCTTAATCTCCCTTTCCAGTCGTGATGGTAGACCCGGGTACATGGTAGACCCTCCAGATAAGACGATGTGTTTGTATAGCTCGTTGCGCATGTCTATATCGGCCGCCTGTAGACAAAATACATGTTAAAATAGGCTTGTTTCCTAAATAAATTCTTTTTAAAATAATTAGTCCGTTTGGTAGATTGTTGAAAAATATTGGATACGTATTATTTCCCTTATCAAATGAAAATTGGTGAGGATATACCCCGTTACAGTTCCGCGTGACGTCACTGGCCAATACACTTTTCACTGGCCTTGTTGTGTAATAGTAATGAGCCCCACTCCTGCATTTTGATGAACTTTATCTTAAAGATCTTTTGTTTGATAGAAAAAAGAAAAAATATGTATCTTATATTTTTCGATAATCTATAAGACGGAATAATTATAGGAAACATACTTATAATTGTTAAATAAACTTTATTAACACAAAATATTCTTCTAAAACTGTCGAACTGCTATGAGCATTCTATCCTAGTCAACCATAAGAAAAAAAGAAAGTAGTGCAGTGCGAAAAGTAACCTGATTAATATTCTACGTATTCTATCTTTAATAACGAGATACATATATATAAAAATATATAACTGTAGGCTGGGAGGCGAAGTGAAACCACGGAGTGCAAATACTTCGTTTATTTCAGGTATCACGCACGGCACAATACAATATTTTTACTATCTTAGCGGACACACTCTTTCACTAGCAGTCGTCGGTAGCCATCTTGTCCCAATCCATTCATCTCGCTCACACTTACATCCTTCTCCCTTACTTCCTCTTTCGCTCAGTGTTACCATTCTACATAACATTAATAATTAATGGTGAGATTCGGAGATGGGAGACACTATTTCCCAGCAGTGGAGTGTAGGTCAAGCTTTGATTAGTCGGTTAAAAAATGAATAGTGACCTGAATAGTATTGAACACCAGCTCAGCGATCCCTTGGCCTTCCACGTTGATCAGATGCGGCTGGAACAGAGCCTCGGGCGCTTCGAACCTTTCACCGCCCACTTTGATCACTCTACCATCAGGGAGCTGTGTACAAAGAAACGTTAAAATTTTTAACTATGTACTCTTTAGATTGAGCTTGTTGCTTTTTGGTAGATGTAAGTAAAAAGAAATATTGTTAAAATTAACTTAAGTTGTTTTTCTGTTCAAAGAGGAAAAAGAACAATAACTTTATTCTCGGTCAACACGTCTGCCTGCGACACGGATGGTCCCGGGTTCGATCCCCGGTCAGGTCAAGATGGAAAATGATCTTTTTCAGATTGACCTGGGTCTTAGATGTTTATCTATATAAGTATCTATTATAAAATATAGAATCGTTGAGTTAGTATCCCATAACACAGGTCTCGAACTTACTTTGGGGCTAGCTCAATCTGTGTGATTGGTCCGTATATATTTATTTATTTATTCTGACGAATAAGAAATCTGGCGAATGTGACGGAAATCTTCTTAATTATATACAACGTGTATATAGACCCTCGACATACCCTTAGAGGGGTGTCTGACAGGCGTGAGTACTAATAAGTGCTTACCGAAATCGCATAGGCAAATAAAGGGAAACTGTACTAAAAAATAATTTAAATTATTGAAATAAGGTGTAAAAGCAAAAATATTTGGCACCACGTAAAATGACAGTTCTTGAAAAAAAGTTTTTTTTTTTACTATTTATATACTAGCAGTTCGCCCCGGTTTCCCCCGTGGTACATATATTTTTTCTCTCCGTAAGAACCATCCTCGATTGCAAGGAATATTCTAAAAAAGAATTAGCGAAAGCGTTTCAGCCTATCTCAAGATATGCGCTAAGCATTCAGCGATTCATTCTTATTAATAACTAGCAGCCCTACCCGGCTGCGCCCGGGCATGTATTATATCTTAAAACCTTCCTCGTGAATCACTCTATCTGTTGGTGAAAACCGCATGAAAATCCGTGCAGTAGTTTTTGAGTTTATCGCGAACAGACAGACAGACGCGGCGGAGGACTTTGTTTTATAATATGTTAGTGATTTACCCGAACTGACTTTTGACATATTGTTGACTGATATTACCATTGACAATACAACAGCAAAAGCGTTTCCAAAAACCGTCAAGTCAAGAAATTATAACGATTATGTTCAATCGAAAATAACCCGTATCACTTACCACATAAGGTGGAATATATTATAACGGTTCTTCTTCTTCCTTTACCTTATCCCACTCACACTGTCATCCACCATAGCCTTTGTCACTCCCTTCCTGTTCATATTCCCATGAATAAATTATAACGGTCCTGTTCAATCGAAAATAACCCGTATCACTTACCACATAAGGTTCAACCAGGACGGTGGTCTCCCAAGCCAGTTTCTGCTCCTGCTCGATGTTGTATCCGATGTAGCAAAGCTTCTCCTTCATCATGCGGACCGTTTCGAAGTCAGCTGAGTGGTTGAAAGCATACCCGCGGAGGAGTAACAACTGTTGAAGAAATAATAAGTATTAAATAATGCTGTGTGGTTCCCGGCAGCGTAGAATAGGACCACTCCAAGTCATCCCGTGGATGTCGTAAAAGGCGACTAAGAAAACACAAGCTAAACAAGCTTTTTAACATCAAAGAGACCTCTCCAACTCGTCTGGCCAGCGTGGAGAGTGTAGGCCAAATCCTCTGACTACTCAGGCTAGTATATGGCTCTGGTAGTACAGAGAGGGTCGTGCTCCTGCAGTGGAGACTAGAAAGCCCTGATGATTAAGTCTTCCCCAAATCATTAATATTGTATGGGAGTCCCCCTTAAATATTTAATTTATTTTGATTTAATTATTTATCTTTAAAGTGAACATACAACAGGATATTTTGTGAATATTTCATGCATCTACCCGTTGCCATTGTTAATAAATCGAGCAAAAAACGGCAATAAAATCACGTTGGTTATATTGAAGCCCCCTTAAATATTTATTTTATTCTGTTTTTAATATTTGCTATTACAGCGGCAACAAAAATACATGATCTGCGAAAGTTTCAACTGTCTAGCTATCACCGTTTATGAGATACGAACAGGCAGCGAATTCTCGTGAATAGGGTCCCGTTTTTACCCTTTCGGTACGGAACCCTAAAACTGTGTCACAAGCTCCAGTCAGTGTGACACAATAACAGCTTACCGGACCCGACGCCTCACTGGTGCCCCCACTTATTTCAATAACCGTCGTTATTCTTACCTTTCGCCGTGTTGTTTGGATGTGGATGACCGTGGATGAAGTAGAATATGACCACTCCAAGTCTTCCCGTGGATGTCGTTAAAGGCGACTTAGGAAACACAAGCTAAACAAAGCTTATAAATATCAAAGAGACCTCTCAACCCGTTTGGACAACGTGGAGAGGCTAAATCCTCTAACTGCTTTGGCTAATATATGGCTCTGGTAGTACAGAGAGGGTCGTGCCAAAGAGACCTCTCCAACCCCTTTGGCCAACGTGGAGAGGCTAAATCATCTAACTGCTTTGGCTAATATATGGCTCTGGTAGTACAGAGAGGGTCGTGCCAAAGAGACCTCTCAACTCGTTTGGCCTACGTGGAGAGGCTAAATCCTCTAACTGCTTTGACTAATATATGGCTCTGGTAGTACAGAGAGGGTCGTGCCAAAGAGACCTCTCCAACCCCTTTGGCCAACGTGGAGAGGCTAAATCCTCTAACTGCTTTGGCTAATATATGGCTCTGGTAGTACAGAGAGGGTCGTGCCAAAGAGACCTCTCAACCCGTTTGGCCAACTTGGAGAGGCTAAATCCTCTAACTGCTTTGGCTAATATATGGCTCTGGTAGTAAAGAGAGGGTCGTGCCAAAGAGACCTCTCCAACCCGTTTGGCCAACGTGGAGAGGCTAAATCCTCTAACTGCTTTGGCTAATATATGGCTCTGGTAGTACAAAGAGGGTCGTGCCAAAGAGACCTATCAACCCCTTTGGCCAACGTGGAGAGGCTAAATCCTCTAACTACTTTGACTAATATATGGCTCTGGTAGTACAGAGAGGGTCGTGCCAAAGAGACCTCTCAACCCGTTTGGCCAACGTGGAGAGGCTAAATCTTCTAACTGCTTTGGCTAATATATGGCTCTGGTAGTACAGAGAGGGTCGTGCCAAAGAGACCTCTCCAACCCGTTTGGCCAATGTGGAGAGGCTAAATCCTCTGACTGCTTTGGCTAATATATGGCTCTGGTAGTACAAAGAGGGTCGTGCCAAAGAGACCTATCAACCCCTTTGGCCAACGTGGAGAGGCTAAATCCTCTAACTACTTTGACTAATATATGGCTCTGGTAGTACAGAGAGGGTCGTGCCAAAGAGACCTCTCCAACCCGTTTGGCCAACGTGGAGAGGCTAAATCCTCTAACTGCTTTGACTAATATATGGCTCTGGTAGTACAAAGAGGGTCGTGCCAAAGAGACCTATCAACCCGTTTGGCCAACGTGGAGAGGCTAAATCCTCTAATTACTTTGACTAATATATGGCTCTGGTAGTACAGAGAGGGTCGTGCCAAAGAGACCTATCAACCCGTTTGGCCAACGTGGAGAGGCTAAATCCTCTAACTACTTTGACTAATATATGGCTCTGGTAGTACAGAGAGGGTCGTGCCAAAGAGACCTCTCCAACCCGTTTGGCCAACGTGGAGAGGCTAAATCCTCTAACTGCTTTGACTAATATATGGCTCTGGTAGTACAAAGAGGGTCGTGCCAAAGAGACCTATCAACCCGTTTGGCCAACGTGGAGAGGCTAAATCCTCTAATTACTTTGACTAATATATGGCTCTGGTAGTACAAAGAGGGTCGTGCCAAAGAGACCTATCAACCCGTTTGGCCAACGTGGAGAGGCTAAATCCTCTAATTACTTTGACTAATATATGGCTCTGGTAGTACAGAGAGGGTCGTGCCAAAGAGACCTATCAACCCGTTTGGCCAACGTGGAGAGGCTAAATCCTCTAACTGCTTTGGCTAATATATGGCTCTCTCTGGTAGTAGGAAGGTCGTGCTCTTGCGGTGGAGAGTAAAAAGACCTGATGATGATAATAATTCTTACCTTAATGAGATACCTGGTGATATCTCTGCCAGCGATGTCCAATCGTCTTGTAAGATGGGGGAGTGCGAACTCTTCATATACTGGGCAGATGTGGGTTACTCCATCACCTGTAACAATATAGCATTGATCACTAACAACTACGAATCAATACTACCAACAGGCCATAAACTTCTGTCTTATTATAAACCAGACTAACTTTAGTACGCTTTAAACCATTACCCGACCAAAGTAAGTCAACACTTATCACTTTGACGTTTTCTCAGCTGCCATTGTCAATTGGTTTTGGTCGGATGATGGTTTAAGCCAGGTACTAAGTTAGTCCTATTTGTATTAAAAAAACCGGCCAAGTGCGTGTCAGGCCACGCGCAGTATAGGGTTAAGTAGTTGCGAATGACAACTTTGAGTTCACACTGTTTACACTCGCACCTCGCAGTTTAACGACCAAAAACACACTACGACTTTTTTGCTATGATTAATATACATACTCATACCAAATTACAGCTTTCTAGTACTTATAGTCTCTGAGTAAAACCGCGGACGGACAGACAGACAGACAGACATGGCGAAACTATAAGGGTTCCTAGTTTAGTACGGAACCCTAAAAACGCAGAATGTTTAAGCACATTGTACATGCTGAAACAGGCCATAAACTTCTGTCTTATTATAAACCAGACTAACTTTAGTACCTGGTTTAAACCATTGTCCGACCAAAGTAAGTCAACACTTATCACTTTGACGTTTTCTCAGCTGCCATTGTCAATTTGGTTTTGGTCGGATAATTGTTTAAGCCAGGTACTAAGTTAGTCCTCTTTGTATAAAAAAAAACCGGCCAAGTGCGTGTCGGGCCACGTGCAGTGTAGTGTTCCGTAGTTGCGAATGACAACTTGAGTTTACACTGTTCACACTCGCACCTCACAGTTTAACGACCAAAAACATCTAACAATGAAAATTGTATGAAATTTTACATTTTCGAGTACATTTTATAAGTTGGTTGCCTTTATTTTTTAGTTTGTACTTAGTACTCAGCTCTGATAGTTTTCCTTTCAACTTCAGTATATATACTACTTTTGTATTTTTTTTTTCACGTTACTATATATAACCACGGGGGGGACACTTACCTCTAACAAAAATTCGCACTTTAAAACCAAATATTTCGGAAACGGATCCCTAAATCGAAAATTGCTGTTCTCAACCTCACAATTTTTTAAAGACCATTTAACGATACCCCACACGATGGGTAAATAGGGAAAAAAATTACTCCCCCACTTTACTTGTATGGGAGCTACCCTAAAAAAATTTTTTTTCAAGATTATTTCTACCACTTTTTTGGCATGATTAATATACATACCCATACCAAATTACAGCTATCTAGTACTTATAGTCTCTGCGTAAAACCGCGGACGGACAGACAGACAGACAGATAGACTGACATGGCGAAACTATAAGGGTTCTTTGTTTACTACGGAACCCCTAAAAGACGGTTAAAATTCGTAAATTACCTGAATCTACCACAACTCCTGATATCAGCCCTTGAGCGTAGAGGGTCAACACCGCTTGGATAGCGATGTAGGCGCTGTCAAACCCGTATTTCTCGAACATCACCTGTTGACAAAATAAACTATAATAGGATTCCTAAATATTTATTAATTTTAAAAATTAAGAAAATAATATTATGAATTTTATATTTTGACAGTTTTTAAACGTTTTTGGATTTAAGGTTCCATTCTGATAAATTAAGCCTAAAAGTACAAATTAAAAATTTTTGTTGGAGTCTAGTTAATTTATTGTCAAAGGTCAAAGGCCACGGCCAAGGGTCAAAGGATAAAGGTTAATCGATTGTCAAAGGAGCACGTTCAATGGTCAAAGGATGAAGGGTAATAGACTGTCAAAGGACAAAGGTCACGGCTATGTGTCAAAAGATAAAGGTTAATCGATTGTCAAAAGACGAAGGTCACTGCCAAGGTTCAAAGGATAAAGGTAAATTGATTGTCAAAGGACAAAGGTTAGGGCCAAGGGTTAGAGGGTAGAGGTTACTTTAGACTCACCTCGATCATCTTCTCTCTATTCTTGGTAGGGTTCATTGGAGGCTCCGTGAGCAGGATCTTGGTCTCCTTGGGGTCCACGTTCATCTTGCTGGGCCCGAACGTGTAGTCCCACACGTGGCACATGTCCTCCCAGTTTCGTACCACCTTTAACGACACAAAAGTTAATTGAGTAAATAGTGTAAACGTTTGAATCACAAATTTATTTTCAGAGCCAACATTTTTAAAAAATTACTTGCTGTTGCCCGCAACTTCGTCGTGTCTCCGTAGCATTATCAAAGTGTGTGCCAACTTTCAAGAAGATTGGTTCAGTAGATAAAGTGTGAAGTGAAGAGGTAACAAACGAATAAAACTCACTTTCGCATTTATAATATCAGTTAGGATTAAGATTTTTATCCTGGAGAATAATTTATACTCTCATGTTTTAAGCACAAGACAATTCCCTTAATTTCATGTTGTAGAATGCTAACTCAACGATACTATATTTTATAAAACCGATCTCCCCTAGGAAGGGAAAAATAAAAGGCCGGCAACGCTCTTGTAACACCCCTGGTGTTGCAGTTGTCCATGGGCAGCGGTGATCACTTACCATCAGGTGGCCCGCTTGCTCGTTTGCCGTCACATGGCCGTCACATGACAATTATATAATTAAATATATAAACATCCAAGGTGTAGGACAATCTCAAAAAGAACATTTTCCGTCATGACCTGGCCGGGGATCGAACCCCTCGTGGCGCAGGCTAGCATGTTAACCACTGCGCCACAGAGGCTGTCATAGAAATGTTATACTTACTCCATTCTCCATGGGATAGCTGACTTCAAGCATAGATCTGAGCTGGGATGCTTCATCTCCCACCATCAAGTCCTGAAAAATAGGTTATATAATAGATAGTTAAACATCCATTATTGTTAGATAATTAATTGCATCAAAAAACTGCGGTCAAAGCACAGTGTGAGAGCGTTTTCAGAACCATTCAGTGTCTATAATTCAAACTCATTGCTTAAAGTATAATAAAGTTTAGATAGACTCTGTGGCGGGCGGACTGTTTATAGATGAAAACTAGTAAATGAGGCGAAAACGAATTTTAAGCACGTTTCCTTGTAATCCTTGTATTCCTTCATTCAGCAAAATATATTTATAAAAAGGAAAATATATACAAACTAAGTCATAATCGACTTATTAGACCAGAGTCGATCCCTGAATGAACACTTTCATATGGGAATGTGTATTTCTTTTCGAATTTTCTGCATTAGTTCCAAAAGTTCATCGTTCATTCATACAATCAAATTAACCAGTTGAGTCGCCCCTTTAAGCATCGAAGAGGTTTTATTACAATATTGTATATCTGTTGAATCATAGCCACTATAAGGATGGACGAGTTCGAACCGAATTAGTTTTTCAATGTTTGTAATAAGATTTTGCAGTCAAGGACTTAAATATTACTAGATTTGCTTTTTACTACATATATACTCTCCAGAGAGAGGCCTATACCCAGCAGTGGGATGCAGAAGGCTGTTGATGATGATGATGATACTCTCCAGACACCATCATGCCTGCATTTCAAAAAAACTGGACAATTTTCCAATGCTTGTGCGTGACAGCTTTGTGTTATCACTCGCGTCCTGTCAATTCGATATTTGCCTAATGTTAAGATTATATAAAATTTGTTTCCAATGATACTAATTTCTATCTAAAAACACTATAAAAAACACTTTTAATTTGAAATCGATTCATTAAATGTTCTTAAAGCTTCTTTAAAGTTGGGTAAATGGAACCATTTTTAAAAGTATGAAAATCTTAAATTACAATTATACTGTACTGTAGTCCGCTAAATTTATAGCAACTTTTATTATAAAACCATTATCACAAACGTAATATTTCGTATAGCTACCAAACAAAGTTCTCACGCCGCCCATACAAAATACAAAGTTGTGACGTCACAAATATGAAGGCATTTCAGCGGTGCGTTTTCACGTCTAAAAATTAACGTCTAAAAATATGAGTCTTTAAAACTTTTATATCTGAAAGAGTTTTTTGTTTAGAAATGTATTTTGGTCACTATTGTGTTTATTTTTGGCAGGTAAAACACACGAAAAATATAGAGTTTATCTAGGCTTTATATAATCTAAGTAGATTTACAATTAAAGTAATTAAATACACACATAGATGATTCTGAATGGTTCCGAAATATAGTCTAAGTATTAACGAAAACACACAGATGCATATAAACCTGTTTTATTAGTACAAAAAACATCATTAATAAACGGCATTCAACCATATAATTTTACAGCATATTATCAAGAAACTAAGTTAATTTACGCCTAATAAATGCTACAAGACTTCTTCACAAAAAATATACAAATATAGGAAAACGTAGTATAAGTACAAATATTTAATAGATTTCTACTCATTTTGAAATAAATAAAGCTACTGTAACAAAGTTTGTATTGTGCTACCTAAAATATTTTTGTATATTATACCATTGAGATATAACTACTAGAGAAGACACCGCAAATCCTTACTTTGTCCCGTTCAACTGTGGCCATCGCGCCACAACTCACTCAGTCGGTTGTTAGCTCTTTCGTTTGTGGTACTTCCCACGATTAATAAACAAAATCTTGGTAAAAATCATAAAAAATGCCTTGGTATGTATTGAGTTATTGCAGTAATAACTTATTGAACACTGCACGGTGCAAAGGAACAAATTTTCATCAGCAAGTACATTATTTTTTACAAAAAAAAAGTCAATATAATTACCTCCCGCCAATTTGCATTAAGTTGACATGTTGCTATGGAAAAGCGTGAGAGTAGCAAATATAGCGCTGAGGGATTGAGTTATGTATGATTGGACGCTTCGTTATTGTTTCAGCGCTGCAGCGCTTAAATTTTAAATTTCGAGGAATGGAACAATGCTAATGTATAAGGTAGCTCCTCTAGTATTATATCTCAATGTATTATACTAAACAAGCAAAGTGATAGTGATAGTGTTTTATGTGCCCTAGTAAAGATTCTAATAATTCCATTATGCTAAGTGTATTTTGAGGTATAATATTAAATATAAGAAAGCATTAAACATTTTTTTATTATTATATGCGTTTATTCTAATCATAACTACCTAAATACAATTAAGGCGTTGTGGTATGAGACTCTAGCGTAATCCAGCAATTAATACTATTAATCCTAAATCATATCAAATTTAAAAAATCTGATAGCTGAATGCCCTAGTAAATTACTTGTAGTATTTTTGATATTAGTTTTCATAGATATTATAATTTACGTTTAAGAGAATAACTTGTTACCGTTAAAAGTGGCCACTTTTGGCGGTAATAATAGTTCTCTTAATTCATCAAATTTAAAATAGTGAAAACTTGTACTAAGAATACTACAATTAATTTACTAGGGCATTCCTATATTAGATTTTTCTTAATTTGATATGATTTAGGATTAAAAGAATGAATTGCTGGGTGGCGCTAGTGTATCGTACCGCAGCGCCTTAAAACAAAGCCTGTAATCAGCAGAGACTCCTAGTGCATTTAACATAACCAGTTACCAATTAATTTGTCAATAGCGAATAATGATTTTATGTTTTTTTTTTTGCAACTTGGTACATTTATAGTTCTGTACAGTCCGAATCAAACTCTATGGCGGCCGGAACATCGCGCGAGTCTTAGCGCAGTACAGCGGGCTGGTTACTAACTCGGATGACAGGTGTCGATGCCTATCAATCTAGAATTTACAATTACAATGCGGGTTTTGCTTGCTCTAACTTTTTATTTGAAATACAAAAACCGCATTGTAAGAGCAAATCCTAGATTGAAAGGCATCGACACCTGTCATCCGAGTTAGTAAATAGGGGGCAGGTCGCGAGGCCTAAGCTGAGCTTTGCATTTGTGTGAGTGCACATACATAAGTAGATAGTGTAGGTGTGACACCGGCTAAAAGCGCGGCGCATCTCTGCCGCGCACCTGTCACACTTCACCCTTGTACTGATAGCAGCGAGACGCGTATTTAATTGTAAATATTTTGTTCTTGTGTTCGATTTATTAGTGAAATGGCTCCAAACACAAGCAAATGAAGAATACGAAAACCTTTCAATAGCCACGTAAAACGAATTATGTAATTTAATCAGTTATTTTGAACACATGAACGATACATAATAACATTTATTTTTAAAAGTTTTTCTTTGACTCTACCATAGTACTATTATTAATTCTGTGGCTCTACTTTTGGTGATTACTCACACTAATGCAAAGCTCAGCTTACGCCTTCCGCACTCTACACAATATCAAAGACAATATAATACTAACGTAAACAATATTAAGTTCAGCGGGGCGCGCGCGGGGAAGCAGAGCACGTACAGTCCGGAAGGCGTAAGCTGAGCTCTGCATTTGTGTGAGTAATCACCAAAAGTAGAGTCAGACCAAAAACTCTTAAAAATAAATTTGACACTTGACACGTCTTTATCGTTCATGTTTTTAAAATAACTGTTTAAATTACAAAATATTTCTATTACATGGCTATTTAAAGGGTTTCGTATTCTTCGTTTACTTTTGTTTGCAGCCATTTCACTAATAAATCGGACACAAGAACAAAATATCAAGAATTAAATACGTCACACTGCTACCAGTACAAGGGTGAAGTGTGACAGGTGATAAGCCGATGTCACACCTACACTATCTATGTGCACTCACACAAATGCAAAGCTCAGCTTAGGCCTCACTGCCAGGCCAACTGTACTGCGCAAATCGCAGCTAATATCCGAGCGACCATAAAGTTTGATTCGGACTGTACCAACCTCAAAGAATAGGATACACTATAAATGTATGTGATCAAGAAATTCACATAGAATGGCCAATGTTCAAAGTCAAAGATTTTCATTCAAAATTGGATAATTGTATCTCCTTTTGAATGTCATATTTTTATTTCTTATTAATTTTAATTTTCTTGATGTTTGCTCTTGACATTCTAAATGGCAACTATAAACCTTGTGCTTAACTGAGTCAGTGGCTGAGGTATGTTAGGATTGTTAGGGGTACCGGATGGGTGACATCATCATCAGGTCTTTTTTAGCCTCCACTGCAAGAGCATGACTCCCTCTGTACTACCAGAGCCATATATTAGACAGAGCAGTTAGAGAATTTGGCCTACACTCTCCATGCCGGCCAGGGGGATTAATGGAATGGGTTTGAGAGGTCTCTTTGATTATAAGCTTTGTTTAGCTTGTGTTTCCTAAGTTGCCTTCTATGAATTTAAGAAGACTTAGAGTGGTCCTACTCTACCCTGCAGGGAACTACAAAAACACCACCCATGACACTCCCATACCTCAGGAACTTACTCAGTTAAGCGCTAGGCCTTTAGTAAGTGCTTGTGCTTGATATCAGCATCAGTTTACCTGCACACACTCTTCTTCACATGTCTGGCGAGCATGAAATATTACAATTACTTCTACTATCCTTCATAAAAACTTTCTGATATAAAGTTTATTTTTATAATTGAGATATTAAAATGAGAGAAACCTTAACATATAGTATAATCATTTTAATTGATGTTACATCAACTTGAATAAATATCACTCACTCTAGTTTGTATGAAATTTCATAGACTTGACATGTATGGTTGTAGTAACAAAAGAGATGTCTAGAAATGTTTTGTTGTTCTATCTCTCAAACGTTAGTAGTCATCAATTGTCAATCACATGAATCATTGTTATGATATGCTCACTTACACAAACATTCAACATAATTAAAACAGCAAACAACAAAATATTAATGATATTCGGCTAGATAGTTTAAAACTTGTGAAATAGATTAAAAAAAAATTAAAATTATTTATTTTTAAATCACATAGGAAACTTTTAGTAAATAAGTTTTTTACATGCCTAAATTTTACCAAAGACTTACTCCAATACAAATATCCTGGAAAATATAATATAAAAAGTTTTACCATTTCCACTAATTACTAAAAACTTTTTTTAAAATGTTATAGGTTTACACTTGACCATCATTTAGCCTGGAGGCAAAGATATGGCCTATGATGGAGGGAGCTTACCCAGAAGAAGCCGTTTTCTGGATATTATGAATTATTCTCATCTAGTAATTGTTTATCTCTGTACACTAGTGTCTCAAAGAATAAAGAATGTAATGAACATGGTTTGAATAATTTATTTACGAGAGTGTTAACAAAATTCTACTCTAATTTTGTAAGGAAAATACTTAGTTTTTCCCCATAATAGGATGATTTGGCAGTACACTATTGTTTTCCCCATAGTAAACTAAAATGAAAGACCATAGAGTCAAATCAAAAGAAAATCACTGAATAAAGATTTTTCTATTCTATTCTAAAATAAAAATAAATAAAATAAAAAAATAAATCCCTGTCAAAATATTTTTCATCTTACTTCCCATCTATTTACTAACTCGGATGAAAGGTGTTGATGGCTATCAATCTAGGATTTACTGTTACAATGCGGGTTTTGCTTGCTTTTTTTATGATATAGGATGGCAAATGAGCAAGTGTGTCACCCGATGGTAAGTGATCTCCACTGTGCATGGACAACTGCAACACCAGGGGTGTAACAAGAGCGTTGCCGGCCTTTTAAGAGAATATTGACTTGTTTTTTTAAGGTTCCAATGTCGTATCAATCTGAACTTATTATTTAAAATACAACACAATATAACAGTAAATCCTAGATTGATAGTTATCAACACCTGTCATTCGAGTTAGTAAATAAGCAGGCATATCATATCAGGACTCGAACCTGGAACTTGGTAGTCTGGTCGCAAGAACCAAAAAGAAAACTTTACTATGATTGTTTACTTAAAATAAACAAAGCTGTCCCCATTTAAATATAACTATGCATTGGTAATGTATAATGTGCCTTTGACCGAGTTAATAAGTTCATTCTTGCCTTTATTAGCACTGCAACATCCTTTACCCGAGTAATTAAAGCAAATAAGTGAAACAGGACATAGTGTTGTTTTGACACTAAGTTCTCCCACTATGAGTCACAGCCTTATCATGACCAACATACCTTAACGTCGATATCTCCAATTTTATTCTCGGCCCGGATGATTGGCCGCCCAACCATCGATGGGAATATGAAGGCAGGGAAGTTGCTGCCAGCATAGCCACATTTCACGAACTGCAAACAGCACAAAACACTTAAAATCGGAAGCTAAAGATAAGATATGAACCAACTATATTTTAGCGAACGTACGCCAGTGCCGTTGTCGCAGACGATCACTTTTCTTCCTTGATCGTCCATTGTACCGGTTAAGCTTTTATTGAATTAAATTTATTGATAAAACCGGCGATTTTCAATACAAAAAATATTTTTTCAGTTTCAATTGACACGCCCGACTGACATGACAAATTGATTTGACAGTTGTGACAGCTGAGATGATACCAAACCATCGACAGCGATAGATGGGCATGATCCGATGTTCGAAACCCTAGAAATACCTTCGTTTCCGATTCAATCGAAAATTTTCAGAATCACAGTCAGTGTGTAGCCTTTTTTGCCTTTCTTTACTTAAATCTTTTTGCCAATAGAAGAGAAATAAAAAAAGTAGCAATTGACGTCTTGCTTGTGTCTTGCTTGTCAAATTTTATTGACATTGACAAAAAACCTGCATGCTTGGTGTTTTCACGTGTTTTTATTTTAAGCTATAAATCATAAATGTAAACAATTAAGAGCATAAAACTACCACAATGAAGCATAAAAGGTTCGAAGAAAATATTCTGGTCGATGAAGCTTACACCAACTATGGTAAAGTCGACAAAAATGCCGACAACAAGAAAGGTTCAGGAATTGCGAAACATTTCGCAGAAACCCTCGAATATGAGGAAAAGAAGAAGTGGTATCATCAGGCAAGGATATCCTACAACATAATATATAGTATCTTTGCTTTTTAAAGTTCAGTTTTGTGTACTTTAGGGTTTATACATGTATTGGTAAGGTTATGTTTACCTCACTATAATTACAGCCTTAGGCGCAACGCAGATGCAGGATGGTGGCGAATAAAAAGTCTTTAGATAGGAATAAGTCTTTAGATAATGTTTTCTTAGGTTAATTTAGTTCATAGCTAATTCATTATAATATATATGTTTAATAGGTGATATAAATGATTGTATATTTTCTACATTTGTACATATGTATTTTAGCTACCAGAAGAGCCAAGCACAATATCAAAGACTCTTACACCGGAGCAAGTGGAGGAGATGAGGAAGGAAGCCAACAGTGCCCTGCACGGGGACACACTGGCTTATGAAACAAGTAAGCTATTGGGCATTCATTTGAAATATCAATGTTTTAAATCATACTACAAACTGGAAAATCTAGGAGGGAGAAAGGCCTTTGCCTAACATTGAGACAGCTATGACTATTATATAATAATAAATCATACTGTAATTAATAGTGCTGATGGTGCTGAAGCTGATATTGTGTAATTTCAACTGTCAAGAACAGAAATTCATCATCATCATCATCAGGCCTTTCTAGTCTCCACTGCAGGAGCAAGTACTACCAGAGCCTCCCTCTCTGTACTACCAGAGCCATATAATTAGCTTGAGTAGTCAGAGGATTTGGCCTACACTCTCCATGCTGGCCAGACAGGTTGGAGACGTCTCTTTGATGTTTATAAGCTTTGTTTAGCTTGTGTTTCCCTAGTCGCCTTTGACGACATACACGGGATGACATGAAGTGGTCCTATTCTACTCTGCCGGGAACCACACGGCAGAACAGAAATTGCACTGCTACTACTAGAGAATCGCCACTCTCGCTATTGGAAATGAAGATAAATGAACAAGTATTCCATAACAAATAAATAAGAGTCACGATAATATTATACAATGTAATGAATGATGAAAGAAATTTGACTGCGTTTATTCTTACAGAAACAAACAGAAGTGGTTCATCAGACCATCAGTGGGCGAAAACACTTTTAAACAAAGGTGCCATAGGAGACAGAGTTGCAGCAGCTACCATATTGATACAGGTAACTACAGTAAATTCACAAGTTATACATTTTCAGTTAAAAAAAATTTTTATTTTATTTTTCTCAAATTGATTAGAGACGGGCTCATTATTATTAGTCATACATGGTGTCACTTAATTCTTCTTCTGTTTTATAAAATGGCTTCCACCGAGATTTCAGTGATTCTGCCAATGTCCAGTAAATTGAGATACTAAGTATCGGTGTTGTACGGTAAAGTTGTAACAAGTAGCATCAAAGATGGCGTATGTTCTTTGATGCCTCGTGGTCGGGAGGTTATGGTGACAAGTCTATACAAGTCCATATAACAGTCCACTTTAACTATTTCACAAATTGTTCCATGAGCATAGCATTTATAAATTGGTGTACCAATTTCATATTATAATGCCATCTTACTTAATGCTTCTGTAAGCTATATTCCACACTTAGGCTGTGAAGCTGCAGCAGCAGAGCTAATATCTCCCTAACTGTCCTAAAACGTAGGAAACTTTGAATAAAACAAATGGAATATTTCCATAGGTATAATACTGGTGAGTAAAAAACATTAATCTATGGGACACCGCCCGGTGCCTAGCTGCTCGATTCGCAAGTGAGGCGATCGCCGGTGACCCGGCGCACCGCAGCCCCCGCGCCCCTCGCCTTCTTCGTCACTCGTCTCGACAGGCTGCCTATTGTGGCCCATTATGTGTGAATAAATGGTGTCCATTTTTTGGTCTTCTGTTGGTCTTCTTCTTAGTTGTACACTCTTGACTGAGTGATCGTGATTATGGATAGGGTTGTTGGTCCATGGCCGCTACCTCTTGCGATTTTTCTCCACATGTCTCTATCTGCAGCCTTCCTGGTGCATTCCGTTGCTGGGCACTTTGTTACAGCTTTGAAAAGATCTAGCCACCTCGTTGGAGACCAACCAAGTGAAAGTTTGCCCTCAATACGACCCTGAATCAATAAACGCTCCATAGAGTTTTCTTTGCGGGTGACATGGCCGAAGAATTTAAGGATTCGTAACTGCACAATCGACGAGAGTTCTGTTGGTAGGAGATTCTAAATCTTTATGTAATACCTATCGCCATTTACTGGTAACTTTTTGAAACTTAGCTTGACAGTGCACATACTTCCAGATGAGATATCTATTCTAGTAGAATTATAATATCTATGCTTTTACATATTTTTTCAGGACAATCCCGTGTATAACTTGACAGCATTGAGGAACTTGATCAACAGTGTGAAACCGGCCAAGAAAAAGGATGGAATCATTGTTATCGGTGGGTAAACAACTAATAATTCCATAGTTCAAATAATTTCGTTCGGTTAGATGGTGGTTAGGAACTATTTGCATTTGGATAGTTACACAGATTAGGAATTTATTATTAAATTAAAAGTTAGCAGCATCATCATCATTAGGTCTTTGTTAGTCTCTATTGCAAGAGCACGACCCTCTCTGTACTACTAGAGTCATATATTAGTCAGAGCAGTCAGAGGATTTGGCCTACATATACTCCTGCAGTGGAAATGGAACTGGGCTGGGCATGTTTGCCGCATGCACACAGATAGATGGGCCCGAAAAGTGACCATGTGGGTTCCTGATGGACCTAGGCGTAGGGGTAGACCGAAGACAAGATGGCGAGATGAAATCGATAGGTACTTGGGAGGTTGACAGCAAGCTGCATTGGATAGGGATCAGTGGGGAAAAGAAGGGGAGGCCTTTGCCCAGCAGTGGGACACAAAAGCAGGCTAAATAAAAAAAATACTCCTGCAGTGAAGACTAAAAGGGACCTGATGATGATGATACTCTTCTTAAATTAAGAAATAAGATATGGGGAAAAAATACATGCGGGCAGGATTCGAAACTGCTTCTTATTCTTTGTACGACCAATGCCCTACTAACTAAGCCATAAAAACCGCAGCGGCTTTGTTGGTAAGGTATTGGTAAGCAGGTTCAAATCCTACCTGTGTGGAATCATCTAACTGCTTTGGCTAACATATGGCTCTGACATTACAGAGAGGTTCGTGATCCTGCAGTGGAGACTAATAAGACCTGATGATGATGGTGATATCTCTCTAATCTTTCCAGATGCCCTGTCCGAGCTCCTCATATCAGACTTACTGATCCCAGACGTAAAACTCCGCACTTTCGATCAACATCCACTGGGTCATGTTGACGAAATGACTTCCGGGAACAAACAGCAGCGAAGGAATATACTGAAACTCTGGTATTATGAAGACCAGCTCAAAGAGTTATATGGCAGTAAGTCACTCTCTTATCTATACTTATCCTAACTTTATTTATTTTATAAGTATGGATTATATTATACTAGCTGTTACCCACGGCTTCGCCCACTTAATATATAGCCTATGTCCTTCTCAGTACCCTAAACTATGTGTATGCAAAATTTCATGATGATCCGTTCAGTAGATTTGGTGTGAAAGCGTAACAAACAAACTCATTTCGCATTAATAATATTAGTTGGGATTAGAAAATACTAGCTGTTACCCGCGGCTTCGCCCACGTAATATATAGCCTATGTCCTTCTCGGTGCCCTAACCTATGTGTATGCAAAATTTCATGATGATCGGTTAAGAGCGTATACTAGCAGTATTTTTTGAATATGGTTACCATACAAATGTATTTCTCTATTTTCTCACTGAAAACTGCTTCTAGAGCCACAATCCTTTTTTCATAAAATCTAGTACTAAAATAGGAATGCCCCTATTTTTTATATTTTCCAAAAAACCTGTTTTTGTACATTTCTTTTTTCTTTTAAACAGTGTTTTCGAAAAAAATAAAACATAGGGACATACCTATTTTAGTAATAGATTGTATGTAAATAGAATTGTGCCTCTAGAAGCAGTTATCAGCGAGAAAATAGAGAAATACATTTGTATGGAAAACGCACTGCTAGTATACCCTCTTAAATAGATAGGGCGTGAAAGCGTAACAAACAAACAAATAAACAAACAAACTCACTTTCACATTTATAATATTAGTTAGGATAGGATTAGGATGTCCTTCTCGGTACCCTAACTTATGTGTATGCAAAATTTCGTGATGATCGGTTCAGTAGATACGGCGTGAAAGCGTAACAAACAAACAAACAAACTTATTTCGCTTTAATATTATTAGTTGGGACTGCGACACAAGTTCACAACTTACTGTGGGGCTAGCTCAATTTGTGTGATATGTTCGTATATATTTATTATTATTATTTTCTCTATCCTTCAAAGAAGATGCCTATATCATATATTGTTACAGCATACGTGGAGGCTCTCAACAACTTCGCCCACGATTCAGTGGACGCTAACAAGGAGAAAGCCGTCAGTGCTATGTCATACTTGCTGATGCATCATCCTGAACGGGAAAAGGTATTTATTTCATTTTGGATTAAGAGTCGCCTGGAAGCGCATGTCTCCATACAAACGGAAAAAGGGAATTGTGACAATATTTGATAATTTTAGGGCAAAATTAAGCATCCAATCAATTAATCTCATTACTCTGCGTACGTTCCTATACAGTTTGGTTAAATTATCAATAGTTTGAGAATTATACGCCTCTCAAGGTTTCCATATAAATTTGAAAAGGCTTGTTATTCTCAAACCATTGGTATTTTAACCAAGCTGTATAGGAACGTACGTAGATTATAATGAGATTAATTGATTAAATGCTTAATTTTACTCCAAAACTATCAAATATTGTAGTCTATTTTTCGTCGCGCAGTTAGCCTTATTTTTCATGGAATACTAGCATGAAAAAAATATTGAGTACAGTTGAAATTAAAGGATCAAAATAAATGGTTACATTAAAATATTTTCAAAACAGTATTTTTAACCTAGGAAAATTAAATAATAAAAAGCTATATCCAGAAAAGGTTTCGTCGCGAATTACTCGATATTTTCAGCGACAACTACCAACTTTTTAGGGTTCCGTAGTAAACTAGGAACCCTTATAGTTTCGCCATGTCTGTCTGTCTGTCTGTCTGTCCGTCCGCGGTTTTACTCAGAGACTATAAGTACTAGAAAGCTGTAATTTGGTATGGGTATGTATATTAATCATGGCAAAAACGTCGTAGAAAAAATTTTTGAAAAAAAATTTTTTTTTTTTGGGTAGCTCCCATTCACGTAAAGTGGGGGAGTAATTTTTTTTCTCTATTAACCCATCGTTAAAAAGGTCTTTGAAAAATATTGTGAGGTTGAGAACACCATTTTTCGATTTAGGGATCCGTTTCTGAAATATTTGGTTTTAAAGTGCAAAATTTTGTTAGAGGTACGTGTCCCCCCCCTCTTTCTGCTAAACGGTTATATATGGATACGTGAAAAATATTACAGCAGTAGTATATATACTGAAGTTGAAAGGAAAACTATCAGAGCTGGGTACTAAGTACAAACTAAAAAGTTATAGGCAACCAACTTATAAAATGTACTGGAAAATGTAAAATTTCATACAATCTTCATTGTTAGATGTTTTTGGTCGTTAAACTGTGAGGTGGGAGTGTAAACAGTGTGAACTCAAAGTTGTCATTCGCAACTACGGAACCCTACACTGCGCGTGGCCCGACACGCACTTGGCCGCTTTTTTACATTTATAAAAAGTATAACTTATTGAGCCAAAGGGATGCCTAAAAATATTACAATATTTGGTTATAATTACTGAATTATTAAACTAAAACTGAATATAAACTACCGCAATGACAAACACAGGTTTGATTTGAGATCGTCTACCGGTATTGCCACTTTCAATCTTATTTCATTAGTAGTACGTACTATTATCGCGCGATTATCAGTACGTACTATTATTATTAGGTGTTAAAGCGCCTTAAATTAGCTTATCAGTAGCTTTTTCATGTGTTACATTTAATTTTTAGGGTTCTGTACAAAAATTGAAAAACGGAACCCTTATAGGATCACTCGTGCGTCTGTCTGTCCGTCCGTCCGTCTGTCACAGCCGATTTTGTCCGAATCTACTGAACCAAATTAGGTGAAATTTGGTAAGATGGTGTAATCCTATGACCCAAACACGGATGTGCAAGGTAAATAATTTTTTTTTAAATAAGTGTCATTTTCAGGGTCCCAATTACAAAATTTTAAAAGAAAGTTTTGCAAACCTTACTGTGTCATATATCAAATAAAAGGGCACATTATGAGGATATCAAAAATATTTTTTTTGTTCGGGTAAAGTCAATACTTTTGATTTTATTCACGAAATAAGGCAAAAATTGACCATTCCCCCCCCCCCCTGATCTCCGAAACTACTGGGCCGAAAATTTTGAAAAAATTACAAAATATAGTTCATTCCTTGAAGATTATAGGAAAAATAATAAGAATTCTATCAATTGAAAATAAAGTGGTAAACTCACTATAATAAGTTCACCTAGGGAAATGGTTCACTAAAACACCACTAGATAGCGCTAGTCAATTGAATAAAACATCTTTGCACATTGTGTAGTTCACGAAGCATATTGTACGGAACCCTCATTGCCCGAGTTTGACTCACACTTGGCCGGTTTTTTTATACTTTACTAGCTGTTACCCGCGGCTTTGCCCACGTAATATATAGCCTATGTCCTTTTCAATACCCTAACCTATGTGTATGCAAAATTTCATGATGATCGGTTCAGTAGATACGGCGTGAAAGCGTAAAAAACAAACAATCAAACTCACTTTCGCATTTATAATATTAGTTGGGATGAGACCACGCTGGTCTGGGAGAAAAGAAAAAAAACGTAGAATGTACCAGCTGCTTCTCTTCCCGCGCAGATCGTAAAAGCCGATCGAGGGAATGGGCGCTAGGAATCATGTCAATGCGACAGTGAGTTTGTTTGTTACGCTTTCAAGCCCTATCTACTGAACCGATCATCATGAAATTTTGCATACACATAGGTTAGGGTATTGAAAAGGACATAGGCTATATATCACCCGAGCGAAGCCGCTAGTTTTTCATAAATTCTCTGTCTTTGGCAGATGCTGTTAACAAATATCATAAACAAGTTGGGCGACCCGTCTCAAGCAGTGTCGTCGAAGGTCATATATCATTTATGTCAGCTGCTGTACAACCATCCCAATATGAAGACGGTAGTACTGGCTGAGATAGAGAAAATGTTGTTCAGGTAAGGTAAAAAATGGATTGCTTGATCAGCAGAATTTGAAAAATCAGTCTGACCTCGAATCTATCTGAAAAATACTTTAAGCACAATTTTAATTTGATGATACCTAAAACTTGTCACGTGTCGACGATGTCCGACAATCTGGAAAAGCAGATACTAGTAGGTCACGTGGCAGAAGTAAGACGTAGAGGCAAACCACCAACACGCTGGACTGATCCACTCCTGAATGCCTTGAAGTGCAACACCCAGGCTGCCATTCGCCTAGCCCAAAACAGATCGGCCTGGAAACAACTTGTGGCCGGGGCTAATTCGCTATTTGACAATTTTCTGAAATATATTTTATAATATCTGTAGACTTATTTTAAACCCCCCTACAATTATATTTTTTTCAAAAAAGCTTTATTTGATAAGAAAACATGATTTTTTTATCTTTTGGTTCGAAATTCGCGCTAAAACACTGTGTCACGTGACATTTCCATGTTATGACGTCACAACTCAATAAACAAAGCACGGCTAATACGGCGCTTTAACTGTTTTGTGGTGTAAATTAAACAAATTTAACTGGAATTGTGAAAATGACAAGTTACAAAACGTGTGCGGTGCCTATGCTTAGAAGTACGAGAATGAAATGTCCCAACAAATTGTTTATACACGTTTCTAAAAGTCCAGTCCGCCACGCCGAGCCGAGACCCACAGTTTCCATCTGATAAGTCTGTGTTATTCTTTTGTGCGGATCACTTTGATGTAAGTATTTAGAAGTTATCAATATGTTCGATTTTACAAAAATAAATTACACATAACCTAACTTCTTAAAATCATCACTATCACTAATAAATAGTATAAAACAAAGTCGCATCCTGCAGTCTGTATGTATGTTTGCTTAATTTTTTTTGCGATCATAAACGAATCGACTCTGGGCTGCACTATCCGCTTTACTGTAGCCTGACTCCATTTCGTGAAACTCTTTTTATAGTATAAATCGAAATATTTGAGCGATTTTTCTCCACTTTTTCTCAGCAAAATATAGAACCAATGAGGCTCAAAACATTGTATAGAACAAATATGGAGACATATGTATGAGAACAAACGACTTGACGTTGATCACGTTGACTTTCACGTTTTGTTTATTGAGTTATGACGTCATACGAAGATTAATCATGGCCGCCACTTGTAGACCACAGATAAAAAAAACTGAGATTAATATTCTAAAAATAAAATATTAATAAATTGTTTTAATGCAAAAAACATACTGGATGATAATTGTTTAGTTATAAGCTACCATAAAAAATATATTTCATATTTTATTGCTACAACTGTCTAATAGCGAATTATGGTGGTCACGACCCTCAGTCATGAGGAAAACGACGAAGAAGAAGAAAACTTGTCAGGGATGTCCTCAACAACTGCCTGTCCTAAAGTTGCAGTTAATTCATCAGGCACGCGCGGTTGGCCTCCCGAGCTGCTACAAACTCATCCCCAATCCATCCGAGCAAGTAGCATCCCAAATACCGTTATCCCATCCACAGTCTAAAAAGTCCACTATAATGACAAATAAATTATGACAAAATTTAACCACGAGTAGGTATAGTATAGGAGGATGTGGTACGATTTATCTCGCATATTCATGACATAGGGACATACACGTTCTATATCTCAAAGACTTCTGTATAAACTGAGGTAGACGAGCCGTACGTACCTTTTTTTTTATTAATTATAGAATTAGGCATTTGTCTCCCATCTCACCTGATGGTAAGTGACGATGACGACGAGGATGTTACATGCCTATCCAAGAGATACCCATTTATTCTACTTTTGAATGTCCCGGGATTGTACTTGTCTGGGAATATAGACGCAGGCAGTTCATTCCTCTCCTTAGCAACTCGAACCAAAAAGGAACTGTCGAAGCGTTTAGTACGACTCTTTGGAATTTCTACGAGAAAAGGGTGAAATTTCTCTCTGCGTCTCGTAGTCGTATGGAGGAATGGTGAGGGCTCTACTAGCTCAAAGAGCGCCTTCGCACATTCGCCAAAATGGATCCTATAAAATATTCTGAAGCGTTCAAAGGGAGCTAATTAACACCAAGCGCTTAGCTCGCACCTCAACTCTGTACCGTGAAGACACCGTCCACGTCACGTGACACGATTGCTTTTGAATGTGTGTTTTTTGGAGTAGGGCACGTCTACCTCAGTTTACATAGACTCTTATTTTAAATTCAATACACAAACTTTAAGAGGTGACTCAGCCCATGAACAACTTTTGTTATGGGACCAATGCTGAAAATTCAATATTATTTTTACCTTTTCCATACATTTGGTCCGATCAGCTGGATTCTTTTGTATGGGTATGTAAATTTTTGAGTTCCCAGCATTGGTCCCATTTCAAAAGTTGTTCACGTTGATGGGCTGAGTCACCCCTTAAAGTTTGTGTATTGAATTAAAAATAAGGGTGTATTGTATATAGGTATAAGTCTTTGCTATATCTATACTTTTTTTCAGGTCAAATATATCTCCTCGCGCTCAATATTACGGAGTGTGTTTTCTGAATCAGTTCTTCTTAGGAAAAGATGACTCTAGGGTGGCGGAGAATCTAATACGAATATATTTCTCGTTCTTCAAAGCTTCTATTAAAAAGGTAAGCATTAATTATATAACTAATTATATGTTATACTTACTCGGAGTTTTTCTACGAGATCGAATCAAAAACGAGGAGATCCGTAAAAGAACTAAAGTCACCGACATAGCTCAGCTGTTAGCTCTTTGAAGTGGCAGTGGGCGGGGTACATAGCGCGAATAATCGATGGCTGATGGGGCAGAAAGATTTTGAATGGCGACCAAGTACCGGCAAGCGCATAGACGGATACCCACCGACCATGTGGTCGGACGACCTGACCAAGGTCGCAGGGAAACGCTGAATAATAGTCGCTTTCAACCGGTCATTTTGGAGATTCCTAGAAGAGGCCTATGTCCAGCAGTGGACTTCTAGCGGCTGAAATGAAGATGACGGTCATTTATAACGCCAAACTACACCAATAAGAGTTTTCAGAAATCCAGGTGGCGGCACTGTGTCGTGAGGTATTTTTGACTGCCGCTGTCAAAATCTACCAATCAAGTATAATCTTCGAGCAACACGGCCTCCGTACCGGACGGAGGGAGTGGGCAAAGCGACAATTTACTATGACAATTTTTCTGGCGTTTTTTGCGGGGGGAAATGTGCACACAAGTTTAGTTCCGCACACCTACATACAAAACTTACACTGTCACTTGATAGTAATTATGACATTGTCACAAAAAATGACATAAAAAAGAAAAAATAATTTGTGTACAGATGAGTCACACAACTAACACATAGACATGCATATGCCTAATTTTGGCTTGTACCTTGACAGAGGGGAATGCAGCGTATGGCTACTCCCTTCCGTGTTGCTCGAAGAGTATAATTAACAATTTTATTTTTCAACAATTTTAGGAGTTTGTGATGGGAAGTCAAGGGGTACAGTGGAAGTTTGCCTTAGACAATTTTGCAAATAGATTTTAGTGGACTTTATAATATGAAATTGGTGTAGTTTGGTGTTATATATGCTCGTGCTCATGAACAATTTGTGAAATAGTTAAAGTGGACTGATAAATGGACTCGTATAGATTTGCCACTAGAAGCTCCCACGAGGCATCAAAGAACATACGCCATCTTTGATGCTACTTGGAAAAACTTTAGCGTACAACACCGATAGTATCTCATTAAACTGGACATTGGCAGAACACGAAAATTTCGGTGGAAGCCATAATATAAAACAGAAGAAGAAAAACAATTTTATGATTGGTGGATTCAGCTCGACCTCTCGGCACAGAGCCGCCACCTGGTGGAAAAATCAATGCTGAAAACCCTCTTTTCACATTATAAAGTCCACTAAAATCAATTTTGCAAAATCGTCTAAGGCAAACCCCAACTGTACCCCTTGACTTCCTACCACAAAGTCCTAAAATAATTTTTTTTATTTAAAGGGTGAAATCGACTCCCGGCTTATGTCAGCGATCCTTACGGGGGTGAAACGCGCCTACCCGTTTGCAGACAAAGATCGTCTAGCTGAAACTCCTACCCACATAGACGCTATACACAAATTAGTGCATCTGTCTAGTACCAATATAGCTATACATGCTTTAGCATTGTTGTTTCATATCAGTGATGCTTCTAAAGGCACTTCTGACCGGTGAGTACTTTAATATTTACAATTAGAAAGCTAAACTACAATCCTTTTCTCAATTTTGTAAATGTATTGAAAAACGTCGTATGATGTTCGTACTCAGTAAGCTGTTTATTATAGTCATCGGTTTATTAAAAGCACTCGGCTTCTTCTCGTGCCTATAACCATCGCGACTATACTATCTTATACCTCGAAGTAGCTTACTGCACTTACATCATAATGTACTATTTTTTTATCATAATTATCATCATCATCAGGTCTTTTTTAGTCTCCACTGCAGGAGTACGACCCTTACTGAAATACCAGAGCCATATATTAGCCAGAGCAGTCAGAGGATTTGGTCTACACTCTCGACGCTGGCCAGACGAGTAGGAGAGGTCTCTATGATGTTTATAAGCGTTGTTTAGCTTGTGTTTCCTAAGTCGCCTTCTATGACATCCATGGGAAGACTTTGAGTGGTCCTATTCTACTCTGCCGGGAACCACACGGCATTTAAAGTTCATATTTTATATAATATAATCTACCATATCTTTCCAGCTACTACACCGCCCTCTACCGCAAGCTAACGAACCCCGACATCTTCAACACATCCCACTCAGCCCTACTCTTCTCGCTCATCTACAAGTCGTTAAAGCAGGACAAAAACACAAATAGAGTGTGTGCATTCGTCAAGAGAATATTAGCTCTATGTTGTTACTGCCTGCCCGCTCAGGCTAGCGGGGCGCTGTTTTTGGTGTCGCAAGTGTTGAAGGATGGTGATAAGAAAGATGCTGTGAGGCTGGTGTGGACTAAACAGGAGATTAAAGAGGTATGTTTTAATCATTTACAATGCTATTTTTTCTTAAAGAGTACATCAAAAAGGTTTTCGGCAGAGTAGAATAGGACCACTACAAGTCTTTTGCATGTCGTAGAAGCCGACTTAGGAAACACAAGCTAAACAAAGCTTATAAATTTCAAAGATACCTCTTCAATTCGTCTGACCAGCGAGGAGATGGAAAGAAATCCTCTGACTGCTCTGGCTAATATATGGCTCTGCCAGTACAGAGAGGGTCGTGCTCCTGCAGTGGAGACTTAAAGAGCTGATGATGATGGGTGGCTCAGGCTAGCGGGGCGCTGTTCTTAGTGTCGCAAGTGTTGAAGGATGGTGATTAGAAAGATGCTGTAAGGCTGGTATGGACTAAACAGGAGATCAAAGAGGTATGTTGGACTCACTTTACTTTATCTTTATATCTACAGGTTACATATTAAAAGAGGGCACTCAGCACACGATTCTCGTTCCAGATATATAAAAAAAACACGTGAACACTCACCTCGCGCCATTAAAAGTACGTATCAATGTTCGTGCGTTGCGTGTCGGCCGCGGGCCGTGTAGCTGGATTCGCGTAATCAAGGAGTTACGAGTATGTTGGCATCACTGTGTGGTTCTCTACAGAGTAGAATAAGATCACTCCAAGTCTTCCCGTGGATGTCGTAGAAGGCGACTTAGGAAACACAAGCTAACAAAGCTTATAAACATCAAAGAGACCTGGACACGTCTGGCCAGCGTGGAGAGTGTAGGCCAAATCTTCTGCTCTGGCTAATATATGGCTCTGGTAGTACAGAGAGGGTCGTGCTCCTGCAGTGGAGATTTGAAGACCTGATGATGTTGAGTATGCTTAGTCTCGCAAGTTTGAAGGATGGTGACCAGGCTACCGGCGAAAATCACTTTTGCTGGTAGCATGAATGGGCCGGCTCGTCCGGGGAAGTACCACACTCGCACAGAAAATCGACGTTTGAGTAGTAGCTTTACAGCTTCTATGCTTCGTTCGGTGAGTGAGAGCGCCGGATGCCCATCCCCCCTCCCCTTTGGGGAGGGAAAAATAAAAGGCCGGCAACGCTTTTGTCATACCCCTGGTGTTACATTAGTCCATGGGCAGCGGTGATCACTTACCATCAGGTGACCCGCTTGCTCGTTTGCCGTCCTATGACATAAAAAAAAGAAAAAAAAAAAGAAAGATGCTGTTAGGCTGGTGTGGACTAAACAGGAAATCAAACAGGTATGTTGGGCCATCGGCAAAGTAAGGACCAGTCCAAGTCTTCCCGTGGATGTCGTTGAAAGCGACTTAGGAAACACAAGCTAAACAAATCCAACCCGTCTGGCCAGCGTGGAGAGTGTAGGCCAAATCCTCTGACTGCTCTGGGTAATATATGGCTCTGCCAGTACAGAGAGGGTCGTGCTCCTGCAGTGGAGACTTAAAGAACTGATGATGAATGGCTCAGGCTAGCGGGGCGCTGTTCTTAGTGTTGCAAGTGTTGAAGGATGGTGATAAGAAAGATGCGGTGAGGCTGGTGTGGACTAAACAGGAGATCGGTACGCTTTTTTTCAAAAGTGTATTTAATATAGGTTTCTTTGAACACTTATTACTTGTCATGACGAGCTCCGTGGCGCAGCGGTCATCACGCCTGCCTGCGACACGGATGGTCCCGGGTTCGATCCCTGGTCAAGTCAAGATGGAAAACGATCTTTTTCAGATTGACCTGGGTCTTGGATGTTTATCTATATATGTATTTGTTATAAAATATTGTATCGTTGAGTTAGTATCCTATAACACAAGTCTTTCATAAGAACTTACTTTGGGGCTAGCTCAATCTGTGTGATTTATCCGTATATTTTTTTTTTTGTCATATTTGATTTCACAAGAACAAAAAATAATTGTCGTTAATAATTTACTTATGGGTAAGTTTAGTGCCTTGTGATTCCCGGCAAAGTAGAATAGGACCACTTCAAGTCTTTTGGATGTCGTAGAAGCCGACGTAGGAAACACAAGCTAAACAAAGCTTATAAACATCAAAGAGTTGGTTCAACCCGTCTGGCCAGCGTGGAGAGTGTAGGCCAAATCTTCTGACTGCTCTGGCTAATGTATGGCTCTGGTAGTACAGAGAGGGTCCTGCTCCTGCAGTGGAGACTAAAAGACGTGATGATAATGCAATTATATATATACCCCCAAATCGTGAAATTACAACGATTACATAATTTTGGGAATTTAAAATAAAATTTCTTTTTATGCAGGAAATAAAAGAAGAACCGGAAACATCAGAAACACACGACACAGAAGGCATAGAGAAAGAAGAAGCAGAGACAGCGGATGAGACCATAAAGGAAGTGAACGAAACCATAGACTCGGCGGTGGAGAAGATAGAACAGAAGAGAGTAGATCTACTGCACGGAGATAAGAAGGATTTGTTGATGGGTATGCTTTTGTATGGCTTTCACGTTTTTAGCCATTCATCATCGACGAGTTGGCCAGCGATTAACACGCCTGTCTGCGATACGGATGGTCCTGGGTTCGATCCCCGGTTAGGTCAAGATGGAAAATGATCTTTTCCCGATTGACCTGGCTCTGGATGTTTATCTATATAAGTATCTATTATAAAATATAGTATCGTTGAGTAAGTATCCCATAACACAAGTCTCAAACTTACTTTGGGGCTAGCTCAATCTGTGTGATTTGTCCGTATATATTTATTTTATTTATTATTATCTTCGGGGTGAGTTTAAACCCTGTCCCTGGCTATGGGCGTAATTAGGGGGAGGGATTTAATTAAGGGGTTCAAACTCTCGCTCGCTCGCCGAGGTTGATGATGGTTGATGACGGTCGATGGTTCAGGTTCAAAAATTACTCTTTTTAACAGATGACGATGAAGAAGAATCGTACGTGGACCTGAAAATCGATGAGCATGGCAACGTCAAGCCCAAGAAGAGGAAGAACAAAGGCGTAGCGGGGTGGTTCCACGCCAAAGTGAAGGCGGAGAGTGAGGTTGTTCTAGAAGATAAGGAAGAGAAAGAGAAGGATAAGAAGATACAGCTGAAGAAGACTGTAAATATGGACAGGGTAAGTAGATATACGAGTATATACTCTTATTCCCTTAACTGCCTTCCACGCTGGTCTGGGAGAGAAGAAAAAACATAGATTGTACCAGCTGCTTCCCTTTCCCGCGCAGATCGTAAAAGCTGATAGAGGGAATGGGCGTAACGAATTATGTCAATTGGCGATGCGGCTAGCAACCCATTACTATTTTAATTCCTTTCTTAACCTACAAGCCCACCAACATGCTAAACGTGGCTTTAAGGTTTCATAGACCTGGGCTATGTCTACCTCGCAAGGGAAAAGAGGTAAAAGTATGTATGTATGTATGTCTTCCCATGGATGTCGTAGAAGACGACTTCGGAAACAAATTAAACAACGCTTACAAACATCAAAGTGACATCTCCAACCCGCATGACCAGCGTGGACAGTGTAGGCCAAATCCTCTGACTGCTCTGGCCAATATATAGCACTAATAGTTCAGAGAGGGTCGTGCTCCTGGTAATACATACATACATAAGTAGGGACATATCACACAAATTAAGCTAGCCCCACAGTAAGTTTTATAATATATACTTATATAGATAAACATCCAAGACCCAGGTCAATATGAAAAAGATCTTTTTCCATCTTGACCTGACCGGGGGATCGAACCCGGGACCCCCGTGTCGCAGGCTAGCGTGTTGACCGCTGCGCCACGGAGCTCGACAAACGTAATGGAAACTAAAAAAAGGCCTGAGAATGAAAAAAAACCTAACCTTCTCTTCTTTACAGCTGATAACAGAATACAACCCGCACGCTCGCAACCCAGCGTTCGCGGGGGCACATTGCACTGCCTACCTCGAGCTGGTCGGCCTCGCCAGGCATTTCCACCCGACGGTCAAGCTGTTCGCTGAGAAACTGTTGAACGGTGAGTTTATCATTTCTTTTTCTAAATTGAGCTAAAGTAAATTCCGTTTTAAAATCCCACGGAGTGCACTGACATTTGGAGTGTTGCCCGATTTTACATTAAAAAAATAGGGATGTGCCGTGACCGGGCATTACCGTAAGATTTATCGTTTTATTTTTTGTGTAAAGGTCAAAGATTATTTACTATTTAAAACAGATCTCTGTTTTAAATAGTAAATAATCTTTGACCTTTACAAATTTCGATAGCTTCAAATTGGAATAATTAGCACTTAGTCCTTCTTTCCAAAATCATGTTACATCCACAAATCAGATTAATTTCATGCTACGCGGGGATATAACACACTCAGCAATTCTCGTTTTATTTATTACACACATACACATATTATACACTCCTTAAGGTATAAAAGTGATCACATAATAGTATTTTATGCAACGGTTTTATAATAGGGGTCTTAAAAGGTGAGTGGCGCGGGTAGCGATATGAGCGAGCGAATATCGCTAGTAGAGGCGCCACGAGCCTTTTAAGACTTAATTATAAACCGTTGCATACAATATTTTTTCTACACTTTCAAAAAAATGCAAAATTAGTGAAACACATATCAATTTTGAGTTTGACAACTAACTCGCGGATAAAGTAAACATGACAAAATTTAGTGTCTATGGGTTACCTTTTGTTTTTAAATTAATGTTCGCTAGACTCTTAAAAAAACTATGAAATAAGTTTTTCTTAAGTTGGCTGCAATGAATTTAGTTCAAAAAACTTCTTTTGCAATCACGAAATCCAGGTTTAATAGTCTGTGGCTGCTAGCCGTATCGTTATAGCTACATTATAGTACAGCTGCGCCGTACTGTTATGAAGAATAGAGTATAGATAGACTTATTATGGATGTTCTTATGTTTGTGTTCTTGACCATATAAATGACAGATTACTGTACAGGAGTAGAAAAAAAAATACCTTTTTTACTCGTGGAAAACATTAACCTCTTTATGTAGTTGGATAGCAAAGTTTGGCTCCCAAACAACAAAAGTTATTTTTTTATTGGTTTTTTGTTGGATAATCTAATGTTTTATATGTGGTACTCTTCGTGCTTAAGTCCGACTTGCACTTGGCCGATTTATTTTCTTAATATTAAAGATAAAATTTCTCAAAATTTATTGATTTTTGTTTAACATACTTAAAAAAAAGGAGGAGGTTCTCAATTCGTCGGAATCTTTTTTTTTATGTATGTTCTTCGATTTCTCGAAGACGCCTGGACCGATTTAAGAAATTATTTTTTTGTTCGATAGGTAATACTTTACAGACGGTCCCATTAAATTTTTATCGAAATGTGTTAAGCGCTTTTTGAAAAAATACACAATAACCAAAAAAATTTTTACACAAATGCCGTTCGGTTTACACTTATTTCCATTTTATTCTTAGGCTTATTAAAACAAATTGATAGGGATGAAGTCGGGCTTTTGTTTTTTGTTAAAAATATTTTTAATTATTACTTCAATTGCCACATTGCATTCTTATAGCTCAAAGGTACCACTTAATCGGATTTTCTATTTCTACAATTGTCACCATTTCCAGAACAAATAATCCAGTACAGCGGAGACCCACTAAAAGACTTCTCCGGCATTCGCTTCCTCGACCGCTTCGTGTTCAAGAACCCGAAGAAGCGAGTGGACAATAACGAGGAAGGCGACGTGAAGAAGGTGAAGGGGTCGCATCCCAAGTTCGCCGTGAGGAAGAATTATACAGCTAAAGGTAACATAACCCTATCTAGTTTGTTAATGTGTTTGTAATGTACTAGCACTCCGCCCCGGCTTCACCCGTGGTACATATATAGCCTATATCACTCAGGGATAAAGGGTGAAATATTTTTTTTAAATTGGTCCAGTTGTTTCGGAGCCTATTCAATGCAAACAAACAAACAATCAAATCTTTCCTCTTTATTAGCGTGGACAATAATGAGGAAGGCGACCTGAAGAAGGTGAAGGGGTCGCATCCCAAGTTCGCCGTGAGGAAGAATTATACTGCTAAAGGTAACTTAACTCTAACTTTTTTGAAGTAGAAACTTCCACGCTGGTCTGGTCAGCTGCTTTTCTTCTCGCGCAGATCGTAAAGGCCGATCGAGGGAATGGGCGACAGGAATCATGTCAATAGGTGATGCGGCTAGCTACCTATCATTATTTTGATTCCGTTCTCACCTACAACCCCACCAACACGTACCCCGCAAGGGCGAAAGACGTGAAGGTATGTATGAAAACTTCTTTAGCGGCGCTGTGCACTTTTTGTGATGGGGAAACGATGTTAAACTCGCGACAGGTCACGTGACCGTCAGATTGAAAATTCGTAAGACGGCGCAGGGCAAAAGTGCGTGTGGGTTTGTGTTACAGCGTGCTGCACACATCTCTGGATGGTGGACTGCTGTTAGGAAAGGTCTCTAGTTATAAACTTCGTGACAGCTTCCGTGGTCCAGTGGTTAAGGGGTTTGCCTTGTTGACCCGAGGGTTGTGGGTTCGATTCCCACGGGAAGCATACTTTGTTAAGTTGTTTCCAGTTTGGTTAGGATATTGCAGGCATGAATCACCTGGTTGTCTGATAAGAAAGATGATTCCGTGCTTCGGAAGGCATTTTAAGCCGTTGGTCTGGCTGCCATCTGGTAGTCGTTAAAGGAACCACGTCAGAGGCCGAGAGGCGGTTCCTAAGAATTCTGACACCAGGGTGTGCATGGTCGACTGACCGTGTCGCCTACACGAGAAGAAGTTTACACTTCTGCAGGCACTCCCTGAATGCAACCAGTTGTTTTTTTTATGGCATAGGACGGCAAACGTGCAAGCAGGTCACCTGCTGGTAAGTAATCAAAATCACCGCTGCCCATGGACTAATGCAAAACCAGGGGTGAGTATTGGCAAAGACAATATAATACTAACGTAATAGACTGCCCACCTCATACAAAAATATTTTGCAGGAGGAGGAGAGTTGCTTGCTACTCGATACTAGATGGCGGTAATCTGCGTTACCCTTTAACTTACTAAATATACGGTGTTATTTTAAAATATTTTGCCTAAAATTTTGTTTTGATTTTTAATCCTAACTAATATTGTAAATGCGAAAGTGAGTTTGTTTGTTTGTTTGTTACGCTTTCACGCCGTATATACTGAACCGATCATCATGAAATTTTATATACATATAGGTTAGGGTACCGAGAAGGATATAGGCTATAAATTACGCGGGCGAAGCCGCGGGTAACAGCTAGTAAGATATATTTTGTGAATCATGTTTTTATATTCTCATAATACGGTAGATACAGTGTTGTGTAGTTTCAAGGGGCGCCATCTATGCGAGTCTCTGAGAACAAATCGTACGATTAAGGCGTTGAGACCACATGGTATTGGTGAGGTTCCCGGCAAAGTAGAATGTGGATGTTGTAGAAGGCGACTTAGGAAACACAAGCTAAACAAAGCTTATAAAAATCAAACAGACTTTTCCAACCCGTCTGGCCAGCGTGGAGAGTGTAGGCCAAATATTCTGACCGCTCTGGCTAATATATTGCTGTGGTAGTACAGAGAGGGTCGTGCTCCTGCAGAGGAGACTAAAAAAGACCTGCCCCCCTATTTACTAACTCGGATGAAAGGTTTCGATGCCTATTAATCTAGAATTTTTGATTACAATGCGGCGGAACTACAAAAACCGCATTGTAACAGCAAATCCTAGATTGATAGGCATCGACGCCTGTCATCCGAGTAAATAGGCCGGCTGATGAAGGTAATAGTTGTAGTGTTGTAGTATAGGGTTTAATTTACGCGGATTACAATCTTACTGGTTTTTTACTTTTGTTACAGGTCTAAGAAGTATACCGGTCAACTCTTCGACATACCTGAATGAAGATGCCAAGAAAATACCAGTAGACGAGAAATTCTTATATGAGTAAGATGTTCATTATTTTATACTAGCAACGGCCCCGGGTTTGCCCGTGGTACACATACTAAAATACACTCAGGGATAACGTACATATCCAACGGTAAAATAATTTTTGAAATCGGTCCTATAGTTCCTCAGATAAGTGCGTTCAAGTAAACAAACTCTTCAGATTTATATATTAGAATAGGTATAGATGTGACGATGTCATTTCGCTGAACCACATGTAGTGAAAATGGTTTATTTTGCTCTTGGACAATCTATACTGACATATTGTCTCTCCTCTTGGGGTGGAGCTTGCAAGACAATAATGATAAAAGTCGAACGAGCTCAAAGAGCTCTTCTCAAGGTGTGTACATTTAAACCCGTTCTTGTTCCCACAAACGAACTATACCACTATTATTAAAATACGTAACAACGGGTTACTCACGTAAATAGTCAGCTACTGGCCGACATGTTGCCCCTACCAACCTCCGCACCGACTCAGCGAGCGCAGCGCCGCCCACGCAACCGATCGCTAACATCAGTGCGGATTGGGACGACACCGTGCGCGCGTCTCAATTCACATTCGCCCTGAGGAAGACCTCCGGATGAGGTTGAAACATGTCGGCCAGTAGCTGACTATTTACGTGAGTAACCCGTTGTTACGTATTTTAATAATGTCTTTATCTCACGTTAGCTTTAATCAAAAAATATACCACTATTGTGAAGTGCTCTCGGTTCGTAAGTTATACATATTAAACACCATCCTGCAACAACGCAAAATTACCCTTCCTCCACTCACTTAGACGCAACGGAATTGTCGCGATCTCCTCCCCTTTCAAAACTCAATTTTCGCATCGCTTTTTTTGTTTCACTGGCCCATTTTTAGGGTTCCGTACAAAAATTGAAAAACGGAACCCTTATAGGATCACTCGTGCGTCTGTCTGTCCGTCCCGTCCGTCCGTCTGTCACAGTCGATTTTCTCCGAATCTACTGAACCAAATTAGGAGAAATTTGGTAAGATGGAGTAATCCTATGACCCAAACACGGATGTGCAAAGTAAATAAGGGTCATTTTCAGTGGCCCAATTCCAAAATTTTAAAAAAAAAGAAAATTTTGAAAAAATTACAAAATGTAGTTCATTCCTTGAAGATTACAGGAAAAATAATAAGAATTCTATCACTTGAAAATTAAGTGGTAAACTCACAATAATAAGTTCATCTAGGGAAATAGTTCACTAAAACACCACTAGATAGCGCTAGTCAATTGAATAAAACATTTTTGCACATTGTGTGTGTGTACACGAAGCATATTGTACGGAACCCTCATTGCGCGAGTTTGACTCACACTTGGCCGGTTTTTATATAATAAACTCCACGCCACTCTGAATATATTACCTCATTCAAATTTCTCTTGTAAACTTCTTGTCTTCAAACATCTCTTAACGCTGAACTATGATGACACTGAAAACTTACTACTTACTCTTCAATAGACTTCTCCTTTATTAAACCTTTAAAATTTATCGTATTTAGCTTACTTATCTACTGTGCTTAATAAACTACGTATGTATTATACAATATTTGTTCATCTGCCTTAGGCGGGAGCACTGGAGAACTGTAACGCAGGCCTAGCCTTCATCAGATCAAATTGTACCTATGTACCCCTTTTTTGTATTTCGTCTGTACGATTGTTGGAGAAAATAAATGATTTTTAACTTTTTTTTTAAATTTTAATCTTGGTGGTACAGGCCGCGCCAAACTTTATTGCGAGTCTGAACATCGCACACTCGCGCGATGTTCAGACTCACAGGCGAGTGTGCAATACACAAGTACAGCAGTACAAAATATTAGGTCTGCGCGGGGCGCGCGGGGAGGCGGGGCGCGTACTAGCAGTGAGCCAGCAGCTAATATCCGACTTGCAATATAGTTTGGCGCGAACTTTATCGTCTTTATCGTTTTCACGACGTTTCATACAAACTACAGCTGGCTGCAAATATACAAAACTATGCAAAAGAAAAAACTGTATAATGTGCCATGTGCCAGCTGCTCCTCTTCCCGCGCATATTGTAGAACCCGATCGAGGGAATAGACGTGACGAATCTTGCCGATAGGCGATGCGGCTGGCAACCCAACACTATTTTGATTCCGTTTTCCACCTACAAGCCCACTAACATGCTAAACGTGGCCTTTAGGTTTTATAGTACTGGGCTCTGTCTGCCCCGCAAGAGGAAAAGACGTGATAGTATGAAAAATTAAAAAATCTTTGTTTATGAACATGAATTTGATTACACATCAATTATAAATTAATTATATTTATTTTAAGGAAATATTTGTATACTGTTTTCAACAGTTAGATAGGCAGAATTTTTTGTAATATTCCACCTGTATCATACCCTATTTTATACAAACAAATGATTGATTGATTGAAAAAAAAAAAAAAAAAAACGATGACATACGTTAATAAACTGTGTCGCAGATGTCAACGCCCACCTCCAGCATAGAGTACAATTTGTCCCTAGTAGGTATATTAAATAGAAAGCATAATTATAAGTTAAAAAAAAAATCAAAATTAAATTTAAATTCTACAAAATATATAATTATAACTGACAACTTTCTTCGTATGTATGTAATGGCTAAACAATTGGAATTTATTTACTATTTTATTTACATAACTAATATTCATTGTTTGATTTTCTGATAATTACAGTTTCCTGAAGAAACGTCGAGAGGTACAAGGCTCTGATGATGACGATAGCGACAATGATTCCGTCACCAGTGAAGATTTCGAGCAGTACTTAGATAGTATGACCGGGAAAGCACACTGTAAGTTTGTTTTTAACACTTTCATCAACAAATAGACACTACAGAATGAATGACTGGCCAAATGCGAGCCGGATTCGCCCACGAAGGGCACCACCATGCATATTCCACCATCATCATCATCACCATCATCAGGTCCTCCAGTCTCCACTGCAGGAGCACGACCCTCTCTGTACTACCAGAGCCATACACTAGCCAGAGCAGTCAGAGGATTTGGCCTACACTCTCCACGCTGGCCAGACGGGTTGGAGAGGTCTCTTTGATGTTGAAAAGCTTTGTTCAGCTTGTGTATCCTGAGTCGCCTTTTACGACATCCACGGGAAGACTTGGAGTGGTCCTATTCTACTCTGCCGGGAACCAGACGGCATATTCCATGCCTTCAATTAAAGCATTTTTAAATAGTCTATAGAGCAAATTGCCTAACTAGTGAAATGATTCCTTTTCAGAATTCTGTTATTATATCATTGAAACTAACGTGAGATAAATACATTATATTTAAAAACAAAACGTTTATTCAGAAAATAGGCCTTTGCAGGCACTTTTTCACGTCATATCATATTTAAAATTATCTTATTAGATAATATGTATTTATTAATTGTTCAAAAGCTACAGACTACTAGCGTTTCGGAACCGACCACTGAGAAGAAACGCCGAAAGAAACTCTTATCAACAGTTTTGGTCGCCTACTCGCCTGAAGGGCTTTATATGATTACGAATATTTATTCCTTATTGTCTTTTTCTTTCTTTTCTTTTTTCTGTTTTCATGTTACAATTTCAATATACATAGATTTATTATTTTTGGAACATGTTTATGTTAACGATCGAGTGTGCAAAGATAATAAACAACATTTGATACTTAAAGTAGTCTCAAAGAGGTCATAATTATATAACAGAATTATATTTAAAAACGGGTCACTCACGTGCTACTTTGTCGGGATGCGCGACGTCGAAGTATCCCGTGCCCTTATTCGGGCACGGGATACTTCGGCGTCGCGCATCCCGAACTCGCCTTGAAAATGGACTCCTGATGAGTCCGAAACTACAGTCGGCAATCCCGACAAAGTAGCACGTGAGTGACCCGTTTTTAAATATAATTCTGTTATTGTCAAAAGTCTTCTAGAAATCGATTTTCGCACAAGTCATCTCGGATATGGGTATATTTGGTATGTATGATGTCCTGATTATAAATATATGAGATGACAAGCGCGAAAATGGTGGGGGTAGTTGCTGTGACGTCATCAATTCGGCGGTATAAAGAATTTTTTTTTTGTACACATATCGTGTGTGGTATCAAATAAAAGGGCATTGTGAGTATATAACAAATAAATATGATAGTTAGACAATTAAAATTTTCACAGATAATGTATTTCTGTTGCCGTTGTAACAATAAATACTAAAAACAGAATTACATCCTAATCCTATCCTAATCTTAACTTCCTAACTAATATTATAAATGCGAAAGTGAGTTTGTTTGTTTGTTACGCTTTCACACCGTATCTAATGAACCGATCATCACGAAATTTGGCACACACATAGGTTATGGTACTGAGAAGGACATAGGCTATATATCACGCGGGCGAAGCCGCGGGTAACAGCTAGTTATTGATAAACTTAGATTTTCGCGATTATGTTTCCCTTAATAAATTATCAGGCAGCGTTTGGGAAGCTCCGCAACGTCTACTCGTCCAAAATACCTCAGTGCCTAAAGTCGAAAGTCTTCGACCAATGTGTGTTACCAGTGATGACTTACGGGTCCGAAACGTGGTCCCTTACTATGGGCCTCATAAGAAAGCTCAAGGTCGCTCAAAGAGCTATGGAGAGGGCTATGCTCGGTGTTTCTCTGCGAGATCGAATCAGAAACGAGGAGATCCGTAGAAGAACCAAGGTCACCGACATAGCCCAGCGGATTAGCTCTTTGAAGTGGCAGTGGGCGGGGCACATAGCGCGAAGAACCGATGGCCGATGGGGCAGAAAGGTTCTTGAATGGCGACCACGTACCGGCAAGCGCAGCGTTGGACACCCACCGACCAGGTGGTCGGACGACCTAATAAAGGTCGCAGGAAGACGCTGGATGCAGGCCGCTTCCAACCGGTCATATTGGAAATCCTTGGGGGAGGCCTATGTCCAGCAGTGGACTTCTTGCGGCTGAAATGATGATGAATGAAATGATGAATAAATTATCCTTTTTCCAGTGGAGTCGGACGAAGAATTGGATTACTTGGCGGAATTAGAAGCAACGAAGAGCAAACGCGGCTCGAAGAAGGCTGATGATGATGCAGAGGCTAGTGATGGTGATGATGATGATGAAGAAGATGATGATGAAGTAGAGGAAGGAGGCGATGGAGGTATGTACTGCTTTTTGACGAAGAAGGGAGCTTTCATAAATAGGTTATATCATAATAATTTAAGATACCTTTTTTTAACAAACAACAAAAACCTACTTCAATCATATCAATTTGTTTGAATAAGCATAAAAGTAAAATGGAACTAAGTGTAAACCGAAAGGCATACAAGTAAACATTTTTTTGAATTTTGTGTATTTTTCAAAAAGCGCTCGAGACGTGTCTATAAATTTTTTATGGGACCATCTCTAAACCTATCGAATAAAAAAGAATTTCTTAAATCGGTCCAGGCGTCTTCGAGAAATCGGGGAACATACATAAAAAAAGATTCTGACAAATTGAGAATCTCCTCTTTTTGAAGTCGGTTACAAATTTATAAATAGGATATCGCAGAGGACGCAATATCATAAAAAAAATTAGTCCATCGTATAGATATCGCCATACCTTTCTGTCCCTCGCTATCGCGAGCCAATGAGGATTTTAGAATTTTGTTGTTCCCCCAGGTGGCGACACTGTGTCGGGAGGTGGTTTTGACAGCTGCTGTCAAAATCAAACCAATCATGTTTAATCATCAATTTTATGATTGGTGGATTATGACACGTAGGGACCTTCAGGCACGTAGGGACCAAGTCTGGATGGATTTCTTTCGGCGTATTCTTCTCACCAGTGGTCATTACAAAACGCTAGTAGTTTTTCGATTTTGCATATTAAAAATTAAAAATAATAAGAAAGTAAAAAATATGACGTTCAAAAAGAGATACAATTATCCAATTTTGAATAAAAATCTTTGACTTTGACAGCTCGACCTCTCGACACAGTGCCGCCACCTGGGGAAAACCAATTCTGAAACCCTCATTCTTCCCAGTAATGGTCTTAATATCGTTGACTCACCTAGCCACCGGATGTCCCACATTTCGTTTGACATTTCTAGGATTCCACTGAGAGTGTAGGCTAAATCTAGGCTAAGGCTAAACTTTTGAATTTACTATCAGGCATATCAGTCCTTGATATGCCTGATAGTAAATTCAAAAGTTATGTGAAACGATTATTATGTAAAAAGGCATATTACAGGACTGAAGATTACCTTACTGATAGCAATATTTGGCTTGAGCTTGGCGCAGACGCCTCGTAATTCTGTATGCACAGAAATATTACGTTTGGTACATAATATTTTATAATATGACATTTTTATTTAATATTCAATAATTTGACATTTTGCTATTTAAATTTTACCTATTTAACATTTCAATGATGACATAATTTTTTTCCAATTCAATTTTTATCAAGACATTTAATTAAAACAATGCACACTCAGTCCACATATATATAAGTAGTTTATAAGGTCTAACTAGAATTGTGAGTTGACGTCGTTTGGAGAAAATGCGCTGTGCAGTTTGTTGCCGCTTCTTCTGCACTCCGCTTTGGAAGCGGCCTAAACTTAGCCATAAGTAATTATTGACGTCAACAAAATTTTTTTGTTGTAAAAATTGTAAACACAAATATGACAATTAATAAGTGTTCAAAGAAACCTATATTAAATAAACGATTGAATCTTGAATCTTGAATCCTCTGACTGCTCTAGCTAATATATGGCTCTGGTAGTACAGAGTGAGTCGTGCTCCTCCGTGCAGTGGAGACTACAAAGAATTGATGACGATGACTTAAATATCGAAATGAGGATACACCTTCCTAGAATTAAATACTCAAAAGCCAACTTTAGGCTCTGTCTGGCCCGTTTGTTGTTTTCGTGTGTGTAAGTGGCCAACATTGGTGTCAGATTTTTCAAGCTGCCTAAAGGCATCTGACATAGCTTATCACCTTTCATCATTGATGACAGCCGGGACCAACGGCTCTGGTAGTACAGAGAGAGTCGTGCTCCTGCTGTGGAGACTAAAAGAGACCTGATGAAGCTAGTTGTTACAATCTTACTGCTTACTGAGCATGACCGTCTCTGGTCATGCTCCTGCAGTTGAGACTAAAAAGACTTGATGATGAACTATGTTGTTGACAGGAAGCGATGGTGAACTGAACATGTCGGGTGATGAAGATGAACCGGCCTTGTCTGGTGAAGAGGATGGTAAGTGATGAAACAGAAGTATTATAATAATGAGGTTGATGCTTCATTCTTGCTGGTGTACTGGGATACAAGCTCTGATTAGTTCAGGCACCAGTCTCACACAATCTATATGAATAAAATAATATTTAAAATTTGTACAAAATTGGTAAACTGTGATAACTATTGCTGTATCATTTGTAAATTACTGAATAAAGATTTTTCTATTCTATTCTATACAAGGCAAACCTAAGTCACTGACTTATAAAAGTTATAAATCAACGCACAGCCGAAAGTACTGTACCTAGAAACTTGAAAGTTGGTACAGGGGTTCTTTTCATCGCCCGGTGTAGGTGGCCGCTCCGATCCCTCTGCTGTCACTAAACTCCCCGCCACGAGAAGTTAAGTACATCAATAAACTTCTACTGAGTTGGAGTTACCTAGCGACAATATTATGAGTTAACCAAATACAATTGACATAAATTACTATACGGGTAATACAAAACTAAAGACCAATTCTAATTAATCGGGTTATATTTTAACGATACAAAACGCTGTCGCTCAAACTTCCTCCATTCTTTATGGAAAAATAATTCTAACCATCTTTTCTTTGGTTTATTTTTTTACACAAAAAACAAAAATATTATTTTTTATTTCATCCAAATGTAGCAAACCCCTGAACATTTGTTTACATAATTTATAGCTTCTTATGATGGGGACTTTAGAAACTAGAAAGTTGGTACAGGGGTTGCTTTTATCGCCCGGTGTAGGTGGCCGCTCCGATCCCTCTGCTGCCACTATGTGACAGAGAGGGAGTCGTGAGCGTGCCTTGGAGGGGTCGCTAAGCGCGACCGCCGCGCCGGGGCTGTGGAGCGAGAGTAGCACACGCCCCCGGCACATAGCGGCTCAGTAGTGACACCGTGGAGTTTAGTGGCCACACCACATAACCGCGCGTGGCTTCCCGTAGCCCGCGCGGTATACGAAGGGATTCTCCACGTTAAAAAAAAGGGGTTGCTTTCATAATGTAAGTGAGCAATAAGAAAGTATTTTTAGAAATTCAACCCCAAAGGGGGTGAAATAGGGGAAGGGTGAAGTTTTAGGCGGATGAAGTAGCGAGAAATTTGCTCTTCTTAACATAATATTTCTCTGTCATGTATGCTTAATTTAAAATTTTAATAGATTTTCTATTACCATCCTTATGACGTATTTTACGAACTAGGCTCTTTTCTTTCTTACACCAATTGCAATAGCTCAATTTATTATAATGAAATCGCAAATGTATTCAGAAACGTCATATGATGCTCACACTCATTAAGGTGGCTATTATTGACGGTTTATTATTAGCACTCGTCTTCGCCTCCTATAAACACCTCGACTGTAATATCCAGCTTACTATAATTGCATCATAATGCCGTGCGGTTCCCGGCAGAATAGAATAGGACTCCTAAGTCTTCTTGTGGATGTCGTAGAAGGCGAAGGACGAAACACAAGCTAAACTAAGCTTATGAACATCAAAGAAACCATCCCGTCTGGCTAGCGTGGACAGAGCAGGCCAAATCCTCTGACTGCTCTGGCTAATATATGGCTCTGGTAGTACAGAGAGGGCCGTGCTCCTGCAGTGGAGACAAAAAAAGACCTGTAACGCGGCAAAACAAATGAGCGCGCAATTCATAATTTGAAAAGTTGGCTAGCTCTATGGAGCCGCGCGGCCGACCAATCAGAGCGCGCCTCAGCTCGCGCGATCCCCCGCTCTCGCCCGCCGCGAGCGACGGCCGCCATACTTTTTCCCATGTTAAGAACTATTATGAACTGTGTGACGTTAAAAAAATGTAAATCTGCGTGTTGTAAAGTGCAAAACTTATGTTTTCCAATAAATGTTATTTTATTACAACGCGAGTGTTTATAGACCTGATTATGATGATGAACTATTATTTCAGAGTTAATGCTTGAAGGCAGTGAAGACGAGGAAGATCATATCGACGTGCCGCGGAAGAAGGGGAAGGGCAAGATGAAGCTAAAACTAAAAGGTATGTCATCCTTTTTTCAACCATCAATTAAAATACATGCCGTCAAAAACAATTTTTGTAAAAAAAAACTAGTCTCGCTACGCAGTTCTACCGTCAAAAGTTGTAAGATCCATGTAGTACCAAGACGATTAATGTTTTAAATAAATAGAATGACTTGGTCATCGCATGAAAACACGATGTATCTCACAAGTGATTCATATTATATTAATGGTTACTGCCAAGTCGATCAAGAAATAAGTATCTAATACATTTTGATGATCTAACTGCCGGATTCATTTTATTTTTATTCGAAAATTTTACGTTGTAACGTTTATCTCATGTGTTTTTGGACTATCTAGATACGCACATGCGGGTGTTTTGCCACTATAACTGAGGTTTGTTTCTCAAAAATTGTAATTTTTTCTTACAGGTGGTGACGATCTGGGCTCCCTATTCGCGTCAGCGGAAGAATTCTCAACTCTACTGGAAGAGACAGCTACAAACAAAAAACAAGGCTCTAGCCACGCCGTAGCCAACACAGACAACGCCAGCACCAAACAGCTAGCTTGGGAAGACAAGAGAGACCGGTGGATCAAAGGCTACAACAAAAAAATCCTAGGGAACAAAGGAAAGCCTAAGAAATTCAGAAAACAAAATGGCGGTCAAGATAGGAAAGGAGGAAAGCAAGGTTTCAAGATGGCGGACAGGAAAGGCGCGAAACGAAAGGGCGGGAAGCCAGACGGGGCTGGCGGGAAGAGAAAGAAGTTTTGATTTGACGGAATAAATTGTTGTTATATTCTTGTGTTTTATTGACTACGTGAACATTTAAAGTCATGACAAACAAAGACATCTGTATAAATTGAGGTAGACGAGCCGCACGCACCAAATTTATTTATAAATTTTAATATGTTATTGTACTGAAATTATAATGAAATGTCAAATCACGATTCAGTACATGGTGCTGCAAGCTTTTAGTAAATCAAGCCACCAACAATCCGCTATGCCATTGTCGTGGCCCTGTTGTGGTGGGAAAAATCCAAACACTTTCCATTTCAAGGCAGTACCAAAGACAATATAATACTAACGTAATAGACTGCCCACCTCATACAAAAATATTGGACTAAATTAAGGTTGCGAGAAGCAGGCGAATGTATGGCGCAGGAGAGTTGCTTGCTACTCGATACTAGATGGCGGTAATCTGCGTTAGCCTTTAACTTACTAAATATACGGTGTCATTTTAAAATATTATGCCTAAAATATTGTTTTTATTTTTAATAAAATATATTTTGTGTATCATGTTTTTATATTCTCATAATATGGTAGATACAATGTTGTGTAGTTTCGAGTGGCGCCATCTATGCGAGTCTCTGAGAACAAATCGTACGATTAGGGCGTTGAGACCACATGGCAGTACCCCCATCCCGGCACCCACAGGCGATTTAAGATGCCCCATTTAGCACCACTCACTCAGTGTTTTAATTTTCCCGCCTAGAAAGACCGATTGACGAGCCTCATCCAAGGCCAGCCGGCCTATTTACTAACTCGGATGACAGGTGTCGATGCCTATCAATCTAGGATTTGCTGTTACAATGCGGTTTTTGTATTCCAAACAAAAATTTCAAGCAAGCAAAACCCGCATTGTAACTGTAAATTTTAGATTGATAGGCATCGACACCTGTCATCCGAGTTAGTAAATAAGGGGGCAGCTCATCAATAACTTATTACTTTATATGGGATTTTATTTTGCATTCACAATGCTATTTTACCTTATTTATTTAATAAAGAAAATAAGAAATGGTGAAAAAATTCCACGCGGGCAGGACTTGAACCTGCGTCTAGATCTCAGTACGTGAAGCGCGGTGGCGTAATTGGCAATTACGCCACCGCGCTTCATTAATCGCGCTTAATTGGCAACGCATAGATCGTACCAAAGACAATATAAATCGTACTGAGATCTAGACGCAGGTTCAAGTCCTGCCCGCGTGGAATTTTTTCACCATTTCTTATTTTCTTTATTTAATAAATAATAACTTATTATCCATGCCATCGTCATGATCATTTCAACCGCAAGAATTTTACTGCTGGACAAAGGCCTCTTCGAAGGATTTCCAAAATGACTGGATGGAAGCGGCCTCCAGCCAATAATAATAAATACAAATATATCAAAAATAAATAAATAAACTTTTTCCCTAGGTATAACTGGTAAAGGGGTTACCGGTATCCAATAGTCGCAAACAAAACTACACATCTAAAAATATATTTTATATGTAAAAGAATAATTATATTCAGTTCAGTAGTTTTTCTGTATACAGATTTTGTTTGTTATTATTTTTTTGTTTTTCTATATATTATGTTTTTTTTTTTATAAGTGTTCAAAGAAATCTATAGCTATTAAATAAACGATTGAATCTTGAATCTGAATTTATCCCTAGTCAAACATTTTAAAAAAATTTACAATAAAATATTTACATTTTATACATACACACTATCACGTTTTTTTTTCCCTTACGGGGTAGACAGAGCCAAGGTTTATAAAACCTAAAGGCCACGTTTAGCATGTTGGCTTGTAGGTGGAGAACGGAAACAAAATAGTGATGGGTTGCTAGCCGCATCGCCTATTATTTATGCTCGATCGGCTTTTACGATCTGCGCGGGAAGAGAAGCAGTTGCCTTTTTTTTTTGTGTGCGTGGAAGTTCCATTTTAGGTATAATTTTTAATTTATATCATCTCATACATCAGGAAACACAACTCTTTTTTTTCAGCTGTCGGGAGAGATTCTTAACAAAATCCAATAAGATTCGTACTGGATTATGTTTTCACGTTGGTTAAGTTTCACTTTCATAATGTTAGGATTTATAAATTTCATCAAAATAATCTATACATATATGAAATAAACATGAAAAACGGAATGTCTATCGTGTCTATCTTGCTGCCTTTGACAGCTGTATTTGCGCAACAGATAAATAATAACATGTCAAAATGAGTTAAGCGATTTTCGCCCTAATTGTATTGAGTCATATTGAAAAAACTATTGATTATTCTACTAAAATACCCTAATTTACAGTTTCATAAGCACAAACAATATGCTTGAAATATCAATAAAATAGTTCTCGAATTCGTCGTTCGCGCGCAGACAGCAAAGTGCGGAAATTCTTGTTTGTTGACATTACATCATGTAGTTGTGTGGAACGCCGCGCCATCACGGCGTATCTGAATGTTGTGCCGCGCAATTTACTAAAGTTCACGTGTTATTTACAAAAAACAACCATCGTGGGAGACAAATAATAAACTGTTAACAGTGTCATACTTGTCTAAGTTTGTTTAACGTGGAAAAGAGTGCAATAGACCGAGCGAAATCAGTGCAATGTAGATCTATTTATAGACGGACCTATGGCGGGACATCGCTGTTTTCCTATATACTTGCATGTTAATACGTGTTTCAGACATTCTTATTAGTATCTTATGCATAAATAATTTTTGTTTCATTTCTTTTTGTGTTAATTGCAATGAAATCCGAGTGGAATACGAAACCGCGAAACTAGTTTGACAGCTCATGACGCCTCATGAATGCATTTGCACACATACAAAAACTGTTTACCGCGCATGTGTGCGTGCAAGTGATGTGAAATTCTTGCGCTTATCGATTGGCAAGATAATTTCAAGGACATCGATCGAGTCTGTTTGATATAATACGATTTATATTATTTGAAATACGATATACCTATATGACTGTTTTGTTTACGTGAACAATTTATAAAAGATGGAGTCTCCGTTAGGAAATAAAGACACTGATAATGTTACACTGACTTCAGGGTCAAACTTATTTACTGATAGCATAGAATTACCGGATGAAACATTCCGTATGAGTTTGAGCAACTATTCTGATGTCGCCGAGAATATTACTATTGAACATAGAGATATGTCTCTCGAAGGCAATTTTAATTCAACTGATACACCTGTACTTCAAATAATAACGCCTTTTCCCACACCCGATGTTCAAACTCCTACTGAGGAGATGAAAGCAGAGAAATCTCCCCCTATAATAGAAACTCCTAAAACTTCAGAGGAGAAAACTGAAGAACGTAAACCACAGACCTTATTAAAATTATCGCTCACCAAAAAGAGCGATAATGATATTTTCGTAAAGCCTTCGCCTATTTTGGAGGTCATGTCGCCGGCAAAGATGTTGCAATTCGAAATAGACGCAGGTTCTAGCGCAACGCCCACTATGAAACGGGCCGCAATTGACTTTGATTTCTTCAATAAAAACAATTTTGAAGAGTATTTCGAAGACGTTCCGAAGACTAAAGCTGTTGAAGATAAATCAGAAAAAACTTACGAAGAAACTCCAGTTATCGTCAAAGCCAACACTGTGACACACGAAATAGCGTATGGTAAGTATCTTTGGTAAGTAGTTTAACCTTGATATTTTATTGCCGTTGTTATTCCTGATGTTATTTTCAATGACTGTAGAAGATAAAAAACTTGTTTTTGAAGTAGCTGTACATTGCATATAATTAAACGTGTTACTAGGCGACGGAAAGCTTTATACCGTTTCTTCTAAATCTATGATTTTATTAATTTAACCTTTGACATTCGTATGCTAAATTGCGCTACGGCGAAGTCCAATAATAAGGTTAATTAAATTTTAAATGGAAAACAAAAACATATATATTATAACGTCTGTATCCCGTAACGGATAGACAGGCTTAAGACCCAAAGGCCACGTTTAGCGTATTAGTAGGCGTATTGGCTATTGACATGATTCCTTAAATTTTCGTCCATTCCCTCGCGCGGCTTCTACGATCTGCGGGAAGAGAAGCAGCTGGTACATTATACGATTTTTTTATCTCCCAGACCAGCAATGGCAATGCAATGCCAGCATAAAAAAAACCTATCAAATTATATACGTAATACAGTTTGCAAATCATCAAGATAAAAACCACACTGTTTAAAACGCCCTTATTTTAGGGCGACAATGTATATGTTTTAACGTCAAAATATCACCTTTGATAATTAGACCACTGTACGACAGTTTTCAAATAGCCGCGGTTATCACTAGAGACGCGTGACGCAGATGTCTCATTAAAATGTTTATTTGAGTAGCACACGGCTTGTCAACAGACTAAATTAACTTTTAACAATCACACAGTGTTTAATTTTTACCACATTTACTACTAGCCTGCTCTGGGAAGTACCTACATTCATAATGTCTTTGTGGTTTTATATTTTGCAGGGAAAATCAATTTAAATGTAATTATTAATTATTGTAGAACGTTCAGTTTTAGATCTGAATATTTTAAAATATTAACGATGTTTAAGAAAGCTACATTCGCCATCTTTGGCTACTGATATTGATTATATGGGTCTTCATCGGATGGAAGCGGCCTGAATCCAGCATCTTCCAGCCCCCTTATTTACTAACTCGGATGACAGGTGTCGATGCCTATCAATCTAAAATTTACTGTTACAATGCGGGTTTTGTTTACTCGAACTTTTTATTTGGAATACAAAAACCGCATTGTAACAGCAAATCCTAGATTGATAGGCATCGACACCTGTCATCCGAGTTAGTAAATAGGGGGAGGTCATATGAGAACTCCTTATGTCTTGTCCAGCAGTGGAATTCTTGCGCCTGAGATGATGATGGTAAAAAATAAGATAGGACATCAAGTTGATTCTTTACTAGTGTGTGGAATGGGGATGGCAATGGCGAACTACAATATTATTCCTGCCTAAAAATGTTATTGTGTGCGTTTCTTTCCATACATCAACAAGAGTATGAGGAAACTCTTAAATATAGAATGGACGAAAGTCTCAAGTACAACCTTTATTTTAATTAGGTAGTTGTTTATGTATTGTTGGCCAACTAACCAAGACTCACTCATTTCGATCTTTTGCTACACCTTTATTTCAAGCGCTTATAAAAACCAGTTTACTCTATTTTGCTGCACTTTTTCTTGAACTTGGTAGATCTTAAAATAATAAAACAAACATTTTAATGATGGACATGATAACACGGTCTTTAAAAACTTAATTACAAATAACGAGAAATACTCATTATTCTAATTACCAAATACGCATGAAATTACTGTCAATAGGCACATGCAACTAATTGATTGATTACACTTGACGTTGTTGACAAACAAGTTTTTTTCAGAAACAAAAGTACCTAACTAACATTGAAATACCACGAAGATACTCCGTGAGTCTTCCACGCTGGTTTGGGAGACATGAAAAATGTAGAATGTACCAGCTGCTTCTCTTCCCGCACAGATCCTAAAATCCGATCGAGGAAAAGGGCGTGAAGTATAATATCAACTGGCGATGCGCCTAGCAGCCCATCACTATTTAGATTCCGTACTCCACCTACACGACCACCAACATGCTAAACGTGGCCTTTAGGTTATATAGACCTAGGCTCTGCCTACCCCGCAAGGGAAAAGGACGTGTTAGTATGTATGTGTGTACGTATACTCCGTTGGAAATACGCGTAAACTGTCTTACTTCTAACGCCCACGTACGTTAACGCCCTTTAGATGTCTGGCCATATCACTGGACAGGGTTGTTGTGGGTCTTAAGTTGAGCGATAATATCATTGATGAATTTAGTGCTTAATGTGATGTCGACATCTGTTCTGAAAGCAATAAAAACACTGTCATGGTTGTAACGGCAAGGTAGTTTATCCCACTTTATAACCAGTAATCGTTATTTGTTTTATAGACATGTGTCTCGGTTCTCCTGGTCCTCTTTTCTCTCTTCTTTCTTTCTTTCCATCAATGAAATTTGTCGTTATTTGTTCTCCGTTGTATGTGGTTCGTATCATCTTCCTCCTTACCTTTTCATACTTTTCAGGACTTCTACTTACTCTTTCTACCCATTTTATTTCCACTCGAAAATACCACACTTAAATTACCCCAAACCATTTCTTTTATTTCAAGTCCTATGTTTTAATGCATTTCATAATGCAATCAACACTTGGGCAATATGGTTTCCCCAAAAGCCTTCGTCGACGACATCTGTTTTTCGGCAAAGATCATAGCTTAATGTATTTACATTCCATTCGACTACAAATCTTGATTTTATAAAATCTTGTTCTATTTCACAAAGAGTACTAATTCACAACCCGCAAGTTCGTTAGCTAATCAAGTACTATTTACGACGTAAATGGCCTTTGGAATCTATAGATCGATAAGCTGTTTAGCCAGTAACAATCGTTTAAGTATTGTTCCATTTTTTGGGGTTAATTACAATACTATCGCTTCAGTGCACTAAAATCGTAATACCAATAAATTTACTTTATAGTTCCTTTCACAAAAAGCTATTTCTTTGTTTCTTACATAGTCTTTGTTATTACAAGTAGATTACAATATGGTAGAAAAAAAAGATTTAAAAAATATCTTAAAATATCCCTTAAAAGAGCAACTGCTCGATTAATTTATTAGAGGGAGGATAATTCTAAAACAATTTGTAGGGGATTCATAAAGGTTAATGACACATTACAAAAAATAATTTCTACCTTGCCTAGTGCTGTTAAAAAAACCGGCCAAGTGCGTGTCGGGCCACGCGCAGTGTAGGGTTCCGTAGTTGCCACACATGACAACTTTGAGTTCACACTGTTTACACTCGCACCTCACAGTTTAACGACCAAAAACATCTAACAATGAACATTGTATGAAATTTTACATTTTCCAGTACATTTTATAAGTTGGCCTATAACTTTTTAGTTTGCACTTAGTACCTAGCTCTGATAGTTTTCCTTTCAACTTCTGTATATATACTACTGCTGTAATTTTTTTCACGTATCCATATATAACCGTTTAGCAGATAGAAGGGGAGGACACGTACCTCTAACAAAATTTTGCACTTTAAAACCAAATATTTCGGAAACGGATCCCTAAATCGAAAAATGGTGTTCTCAACCTCACAATATTTTTCAAAGACCTTTTTAACAATACCCCACACGATGGGTAAATAGAGAAAAAAAAAATACTCCCCGTCATTAATTGTATGGGAGCTAGCCAAAAAAAAAATTTTTTTTCAAGATTTTATTCTACGACTTTTTTGCCATGATTAATATACACACTCATACCAAATTACAGCTTTCTAGTACTTATAGTCTCTGAGTAAAACCGCGGACGGACAGACAGACAGACATGGCGAAACTATAAGGGTTCCTAGTTTACTACGGAACCCTAAAAAGGAAAAATCTGGTGCTATTTTATCTTAATCATGAAAAAGCTTTAAACATAAAAATAGGTTATCAATAAGTTTTTTAGAATTAACCCCATAGGTATTATTAAAAAACGTAACAACGGGTTACTCACGTACGTAAATAATCAACTACTGGCCGACATGTTTCGACCTCATCGTCTACATCTCACGTTAGTTTTAATCAAAAAATAATACAACAGGTAGTCATTTTATATTAAATTCTTTCATTCATGAAAAAAAAAAACTGAAGATGTTAGAGTACTAGTCGTACCTTGATGTTCTTGCCTATTAAAAGTTCGCTTAGAATAATATTAGCATTTAATGGGGCCATTCCCATTGTCCTCATTTGTTAGGTTTATGTAAATGCGCAGCAGAAATCAAGTTGAATGGGGTCTTCGGCTTCCATAAAGCTTTGAATTCGTTACTAAACCTTTGTGATGGAGTTACAAAGACGTTACTCCTCCTTTAGTTCTAAGTAGGTACTTGTATGTCGTAGATTGTAAGTTGACGTCATTTGGAGAAAATGCGTTGTGCAGTTTGTTGCCGCTTCTTCTGCACTCCGCCTTGGAAGCGGTGTAAACTTAGCTTTAAGTAATTTATTGACGTTAACAATAACATAACATTGTAAACCAATTGTAAATGTAAAGTGACGTTCAACAAATGATATTTAAAATATCTTAAGATGAATAAAATTTTTGACTATTGACTATTTAAATCCCTGTGTTCTTGATGATGAGCTTCATCAGTATATGCTCTTCCTCTTATTAAGCATAGATATTATAATTCTACATGAATAGCTGTCTCATCTGGAGACACGTGCTTTGGCAAACGTTTTGGTAAACTTTGCTCCTAAAGTCATCGCTAAATGGTAGTAAACTCACTGCTAGTTAACTTAGGAACGTATTTATTTGAAAGATAAAAATGTCATCTAAATAAATGTAATAATATAATAGAAAATGCTTTTTATTGTTAGAAGTTGTATGAAAATCTATTGGTGCTACGTGCTACACGTAGCGCACTCTGTCTATTGTTGCAGCGCAACTCTGTATGAAAAACTTCGTGAACATATTTAAACGAGTCTATGTTTTCTTAAAAGGCAACGCTCTTGTCACACTCCTGGTGTTGCAGTTGTCCGAGGGCAGCGGTGATCACTTACCATCAGGTGAACCGCTTTTTCGTTTGCCGTCCCAAATCATAATTGCCTTTATCGGTTTATCTACCAAAATCACCTCGCTAGCCAGAGTTTAAAATACCTAGAGATCCTATGAAGGTTCCGGGTTGACAAAATATGTAGTAGATGCATGGAGAGAATACCTCTACAAGATAATCTAGGGCCTCGTCATGGTCAAAGTGGCTTGACCGTTTTCAGTATTATGAAAATGAATATCCCGATATCCTAGCTTTCGATTTATAATCAGGCAAAGCGCGAGCTAAAAGCTTTGTAGTCTGCGAGCCTTCATATTATTGATTTAACCTGTAGTGTTAGTGCTTCGGTATTATGGGCACAAAGTTTGTTATCATGAAAATCATATGATAGTTTTGTATTAATCATAATATTAATGTATTGACCGATATTAGGCGTATTAGGTAAATATTCCAATAAAATAAATACAGTACATTTTTTTACTCCCCAATTTTGCCCACAGTCTTTTTTGAGGATCACCGCTAGCTTATTTTGAGACTAGCTCATCTGTGCTCATCATTTTGTGCGACCAGAAGGCTCAATATGGGCATATTAATCTATTTTATACAAAAGAATATAAGTATATAGATGATCTTGTAAACATGTCATTTAGATTCATCAAATTCACAGTGATTTCTAATTAATTATCAGGGATGCTCGTAAAATTGCTTCAATTCTACGGCTTGGTAATTAGTGAGAACCATTGGATCACGAGAACACGGAAGGTTACACGGTACGGAAGCGTCGCCGACCTTCGTGCTAGCTGGAAAAGATTGACAGAACAGTTTCAGTAAACCGATTGTGAAGCATCAGTTCGTAGTTGAGAACGTTCTTTTGAGCCATGTTTGAATTAATAGCATGGCGTATTTACTCAGGAGTAAGTCTACTTGGGCAGTAAATTTTCTGAATTTATGGGTCCATGAGATATGGTTCTCTTCAAGTTGCTACTTATAGAGAAGTGAAAAAACTGGCGGAAGAAAGAGAGGAATGGAAGAAACTCCCCCGACAAGAGCCCAGGTCTTTAATTTGATGATGATGATAGGATATAACAAAAAAGAAGGAGTTAATACGGAAGGAGTACCATCATCAATTGATTAAGGTAACTGGGATGAAACGTAGAGAAAGCCAAAAATATGTGCATAGAGTTTAGGAAATAGCATAATGCTGAGTTATAATAAAAAACGCAAAAATGAAACCACCGTAATCAAAAAGTAAATCCCCTGTTTTTTCTGTACTAGGGATTGTATTATTTTTCCAATTTTATATGAGAGCAACTTTGGGGTATAACCTAAGAATTATCAAAAGCAGACTACTCAGTAGAAAGTTATGCGTATTCATAAAAAATATACGCGTCTACTTGATAACTTCCTCCGTTTTTACGTCGGATGAAAAATGAGCAATATCTTTATATCATAATCGCGTAATCATTACGAAAATATCAGTAAAATAACTAGTATATTCTCTTTCAGACCTTATTATTCCTTCATTCACTAACTTTATCCCTCAACAGTGGCCGGGCCTTCAAAACGTATTACAAAACGTATGATCAGAAATTCAAAATGTAATTCTACAAGTAAATACTGCACACATGCAAATGGAATAAAGGTATTTGGCATACTACTTGCTCGTATAGATTGGGGATGAGAAAGTAGCAGCTCGATAGGCCGGGATGCCATATCTGCAATTAATGGAAAGGCAGTTGAGGATGACACCGCTGACACCAATTTGTTAAAACATCGAAGAAAGGACTCAACGGTACAAAATCATTACACAAAGTTTATAAATAACATGTAGTAAATACTCTTGTTCATAACATAGTTGCTTATGCTGAAATTCCTTTAGTGCGTTGCCGTATCACGTGTCGCAAATTGATAAAGCATTTTGCTACTTGTCGTATACATGTTAGTAAATACTCTTATGTTCGAAGGAAACCTTATTATTGTACAAAGGTTGTGCGTTCATCATGTTTCTCAAGCTAAGTAGATTTGTTTCCTTGTAGCTCGTTATGTCATTATGAATCGAAAGGCTTTGTTTGCTCGTTTGATGTGAGATAATGTTAATTAATTTTTTGAAAGTGAGAATGGAACGTGGTTATTTATTGTGAGAGTTAGTTTGTGCGAGATTTGTCTTCGTTATTTCAATCTTTTTCAGCCTGTTATTTTTTGTGGGCGGGATATAATTTGATGGGTGGAAAGTGTCATCATATCCGATGGACATTTATGTCGTCGTAAAATAATGGAACGTAGCTGGCAAAACAAAGCTTTTTTAGGATATAATAATATCAAGTTGCGATAAAATAGCGAATATAAATAGCCTAAAACTATTTTACATATTTTACAATAAAATTATTACTCTGTCAATGCCAGTTTTAAATAAATTTTAGCGATGAATTTTATGCCAGAATTTGCGATGTTATTTGTCTATTATTAGGGTACTAACTTAGATTAGGTATTTGCATTTTTAAATAGTCCTAGATCAAAAAGTGGAACAAAAAATTAAAATTCAAAAATGAATATCACTATTATATTGCATTTAGGTACTAACTTACCTACCTAATTAAAATATTTTTAATCCCAATTTTAACTGTGCTAGTTTAGTCGGTGCGAAGAAAGAGATAGATACATGACTCGTTTTCATATAACTTCTATCTCGCTCTTTTAATATGGATAACCATAAGCGCTGTCTCGCTTTGTTTACGTCCGTGAAGCGGTGACTTTGTAGTACATGCGCGAAATGCAGATGAAACACCCTGTTGCGTTAGTTACAGTTGGCCGAACGCCAGGTGACGCTATTTTATATTTAATGTCAAATAATTACAAACCGTATACTCACAAATATTTTATAGGTCTCAATTGCCCATTTAAATCATGTAAGGATAGGATAGATTAGGATAGGATGGGATGGGATGGGATTGGATATGATAGGATCCACCCCGAATGGTTCCCGTCTAGTCGCGATTGGGTTAGTAGCCACGGTCTTTCCACCCGCGGTGAAGAGGAACCGGGTGGAAGGCGCTTGAGGAAGATCTGGGCCCGGGCCACCCACCTCGTAGAAAATATAACCTCAACTTATCTTTGTTCAAAAACTGAGACAACCTCTTTAAAAACTACCCGGATGGAGGTCACTCGCTTCGAGTGACCTATCTGTTGGTGAACTCTCCCTACACTTAAGAGTCGTTGTAGGGTCACGAGGTTAGAGGTGTGTCAGATGCTCTCCTTGTCCTCTGCGGCCGATTACTCGTGGGCCTCTGTTACCTTTTACGTGGGCCGTTTACGGCCAAACTGAGGGCCGATTGGGTGAAAGAAACGGGACCCGGGAATGGAACGGGATCACTCGACAAAGAGGCCCTCAGGGTGGAAGGCATGTTGGTGTCAAGATGCACCAACCCCAGCGGGTACATTTAAAAACCGATATGATTATTTAAATTTGCTTAACATTTATTTTAAGTTTAATGACAATAATAATAAAAAATATTGTTATTCAATATGTTTGTATTACTCTGCCCAAAAGGTGATTGACAATATGTATAATGTCCGGTCACTTCGACTATGTGAATAATTATTATCATATTGCACGCTCAAATTGTTTTTTTTTTTTTTCATAATGATCGGGAATTATGTATAATGTCCAATTTATCAGTGGTCCATAATATTTATAATTTTAACTAGGTATTGGTAAATTGCCTACAGATACAGAAATGCGGAGTGTAAGAATCCCTCCCTACATTACTAAATTTAACTAATTTATTGGCCTGTAATAACCAGAGCGAGTGAAATGAGCTTACGCTATCCAACAATCTAAGAATGCATTTATTTCGGTACAATTTACTGAGAAATTACACCTTAGAGCACACATTACACATGTGTAGTAATTTAAGTTCATGCCCAGATGTGGTATGTTTAATTGTCATAATATGAACCTTTATTAAGCACCGCTTCTAGTGTATTTTAGCTATTTATAAGCTGTATTCTGTATTACTAATTTGTTAAAAATAACTGAAATCGATAAACAAACATTAAACTTTACCGATTATCGATTCATCTGTATATTTTGCATGCACTATCTGGCCTCGTAAATCGTAAATGGTGGGGGAAGCGCCGCGGAGCGCCTCGCACGTCGCACCGTTCGTTTCTATTTTGCGTTTCTCGAATTCAGTTACTTTATTGCGTCGAGTGAGTCGGTGTCTCATTCACGCAGACATTTTATAAGTTATTTATATAGTGGAGACATTTTGTAAAAAGGACATTTGTATGTAGTGCTTAGTGGAAGGTTACAAATATTTATCGTGTTTGAAAGGATCATATTGTGCAGTGAATTTTTATAGTGTTGGGATTTCCGTGAAAGTGCAACGCCGATGCAACTGGACGACCAAGAGGCTGTGATTTGTTATGGAATGCAATGATAGATTATTCTAATAAATTTATTTGACGTTTCACAGCGTGAAAATAGACAATAGTAAAATTATTGGACGAAAACGCGGAGTCGTATTGACGGGGCAAAGTGCTCGGTGTCTGCGACTTTGCAATTTTGTCGAATTACAGCGCACAGTAGCGCCATCTGCGAAGAAAGTTCAGCGTGAAGTTCGCGCGGACTCGTGAGTACAACTCGCAAAAATGCTTTACGTGTCTGTACTTTCGACAAAGTTGGCGCATTAGTTAGCAATTAGTGTTATTTATACCGTTTTCCACGTAGACGTTCCATTTCGAGATCAGGAAAGAGTGATTTGGAGCAGGATTTCATGGGCAACAGTTGAGAGCTTGGTGAAGTCTACATGGTTTTGGTGTCGGGCTGAACCATGGCCACTGCCGAGATGAACGTTCCTGACAAGAAACCGGAGCACGAGTCAGGATATTACGAAGGCAGCGACCAGGAGGGTAGCATGGAGTGTGGGTGCCCCTCTCCTGTCAGTTCTAGGAATTCCTCTCATTCTACCAAGTTGAAGAGACGGCATAGCGCTCAGAAGAAGTCGAAGGTGCCAACGAAAAAGTTTAGGGTGGACCCTCCGGTGAACGGACATGGTGTGACGAGTGGACAGGTGGACACGGATAGGAGTGTTGAAATCATTGAGTGTTCAGGTGTGCCGTTAGTGAATGATGCTAAGAAGGTGGAGGAGTTGGCTCCTGTGCCAGGACCAAGCACTAAGAGAAGTAGCTCTGTGGAGCTGATTGGAGGCACAGTGCCTCCCCCAGCAAGGGATTCAGTGGATTGGAATCTTGTGGAGGCTAGTAAAATTAGGAAAAGATGGAAAGGTGAGTTTTAATTTTTATTTTTTTGTTATTTATGACTACAGCTGTTACTGTGCTAAATGTGGTCTGCCTTCCTGTGGGATCATACAACAATATGGAGGTTTGTGAAATCCCACACAAGCTTGTGAAAGAAAACTGTTAGAAAAGTAGTACCATATTTAAGGATTCCAGTAGGTATGTATAGTAGTATTTGTGTTCCCATGGGACCCCTCAGCGATTTAGATATGTGGAGTCCTCTTAAAAATGCTGTGTAGTATTGAAATTACTGCATTTCCATTTATTATCCTGCCTATTTCTAGTGCTTGGGCTAGTGGGAGCTAGTGCCAATATGGTTGGGCTTAGAATACTTTAGAGAGAGTTGACATTAGAGCTGACCCAAATAGAGAAGAGACGAGAAAGAAGAAGATCCCTCCTATTCCTAGTCATTCCCAGGATACCCAGTACACCTTCTTTAATTCTATATTCATATGGTACAGGCTATATTACAGGGAAGGGTCTAGTGTGATCAAAACCTTACCCTTATTTAATCCTGGTAACATTTTTTGTAATCTGTGCTTGGGTAGAAGTTCGTTACAAGACCTTTACACTTACACTTTTCACTTACATAATACTAATCACATATTATCTCGGGGCCAGGGTTTCGTAGGCCTTACTTTCTTGATCAATATGCTAGTAGATGAGCAGGGATGATTTATTTTTGCCAATAAAAGGGCTATTGATTGAGGTAGCTCTATATCTAAATATATATAACTCAAAGGTGACTGACTGACTGACATAGTGATCTATCAACGCACAGCCCAAACCACTGGACGGATCGGGCTGAAATTTGGCATGCAGGTAGATGTTATGATGTAGGCATCCGCTAAGAAAGGATTTTGATCAATTCTACTTCTTAACGCGAGCAAAGCCGCGGGCAAAAGCTAGTTTTAAAATAAAAGGCTATTAAAGCCATGTTTATCATGATCTTCATTATCAGCCAATTGTAGCCCATTTTTGAACAAGGCCCTCTCCCAGTCCCTTCCATCTCTTGTTCCATAATTTGCCAGCCACCTGTGAAAAGACATCCTCCCAGTGCATTCCTAGTTTAATATTACGATTCTTGGATACCAGACAGAAATTTGTTTAGTGACATTTGTGTTTCATTGGAAAAGGTATTGAGGTCTTCGAGCAACACGGCCTCCGTACCGGTTGAGGTATATATTTATTACTCAAAATGTCATTTTTGTAGTGAAAAGTGTTAGATTTTGAAGGAATAAAAATTTTCTGGCATTGATAACCTTCAGCCTTACATATAAATACATTTTGGCCAATACCATTCAGTGGAACAGGAAGCAACCTTTTGATCACAGTTCTCCCTTTCCTTAAAAATAGAATAGAATAGAAAAATCCTACACAAATGTTCGTCACTTAAACCTACCTACCAGACTCACTGTTCTTGAATTCCTTGACATATCAGTATTACATTCACACATTCATTATTTAGTGATTGTAACTGGAGAGTATTTTTATTAAGAGTCCTTCCCGTCCTTCCTGTTATATTAAAAGCAGTATAATTAAACAAATCCCATTTAAAAAGACTGAGGGTGATCAAGGCCTGTGAAATACTATTGTGTTTGGTATTAAACTAGCAATCATTTCAATTCAGTTTCTCAACATGAAAAAAAATAACAATTTTTGTTCTGTGACCAAGTGTTAAAGTGAGAAAAATTTATGAGCTTTTCCATAGTGTGTTGATTACCTCTAATGTTGAAGAGATCCCTTCTAGGCATAAGTCCGCCTTTGTACAAAGGTCCTTTTTCTTGGAAAACCATTTCAAAAGTTGTTTTTTGTGCAATAAAGAAATTACATACATACATACATACCTCTGACCCAAAATGTATAGAGCAGCTGATGTTTTCCTTGATTTTAGGCTTGTTCACAGAACAAACGATTTTCATTTTCATGTTGAGAATATGAATTTAAATCACTAGCTACATACATACTAATACACATTGTACACTCTGGTACATTGCAACAGGTTAGTTTGACATCAGAAAGTCCTCTCCACATCTGTCTCTTCCAACTATGAGGATAATGAAATGGATTATCATAATCAATACTAACAAATTATGACTTTCCTTGAGGATAATGATCCATAGGTTTTTTTTTCTTTATGTTGATTCAAGTTTTGGCTATTCCAAGAATTCAGCTTTCCATGATAGAGGTTTTGTGAATTGTTTTGTGCCTATTAGCTCTATGTAGCTTTAGGGAATCATCAATGTTTTCCTCAATGGGCTGATCCTCATGCTTCTAGTATCTAGGTAGTACCTACTTGGGTAAACCTGGTAGTACATATGATGGCTAAATTAAAAAATTAATGTATGGCTGTTGATGTACGTACATAGAGATAAAATGATTATTCAGCTTCTATTCTGTAGAATCCAATCCTGGGAGAAAAGAAAGATTCTTCTTCCCGCGCAGATCGTAAAAGCCGATCGAGGGCACGGGCGTGAGGGATCATGTCAATTGGCCAATCTGCTAGCAACCCATCACTACTTTGATTCCGTTCTCCACCTACAAGCCCACCAACATACTGAACATGCCCTTCAGTTTTAAAAACCTGGGCTCTGTTTACCCCGCTAGGGAAAAGACGTGATAGTATGTATGTGTGTATTCTATATTCAGCTACTACGAAGATCTCTGACACCAAACGTGAGTTTGTTTATTTGTTTGTTACGCTTTCACGCTGTATCTACTGAACCGATCATCATGAAATTTTGCATACACATAGGTTAGGGTACTGAAAAGAACATAGGCTATATATCACGCGGGCGAAGCCACGGGTAACAGCTAGTTGAATATATGTGATGAATATGAATTCGCCACAGGTAGGATTCGTAGATGGTAGTGCACTCTCGTAGGTAGCCCCTTCGAATCCTGCTTGTAGCGAATAGTTTTTCATCACAAATCCTCAATTCTAATAATATACCGAGCATTGTAATGCTATTTAAAAACCATTTAATGTTTGAAATTTGCATATTAACAAAACCATTTTGAGTTAAAATTTGTAAAAAAATATTTGTCATCCAATGTCAATAACAATCAACATACTTAATAATTTAATTATGCATAAATATAAACAATAGTTAAAAATACTAGGAACGATTTCATTTTAGTAATTAACTAAAATTATTTTTAGTCCTAGTATTTTTAACTTTACAAAATGTGGTATAAAATAGTGCCAACAGTTAACTCCTCCTTACCTGCTTTGATTGTACTATTTAACTAGACTGGCAGTTTTTTAAAATGAGAACACTTATTTTCACATGGTCAATCACTATGTTGTTTATCACTATAACACTGATAAGAACCACATTCCCACTAGTGGTTAGATTGATAAAGGAATAGGCACTCTACAAATATCCATGTATGAAATTATTTTCCTTACAGTGATAATAAACATTATTTTATTTAAGAAAAAGGAAATAATTATTATAACCAATCAAGGACTTAGGGATAATTTTTCCCCTTCCAAGGTCCATCCTGATAATATTTTATTTGAAGCAAAATATTATCAGGATGCATGATACAAAGTGCATTGTATTACAAAGCAAATCCATGGATTGCGAATTTAAGCATTAAGAGTCGCCTGGAAGCGCATGTCTCCATGCAAACGGAAAAAGGGAATTGTGACAATATTTGATAATTTTAGAATAAAATTAATAATTTAATCAATTAATCTCATTATAATCTACGTACGTTCCTTCCTATTTTTCAAGCTGCCTAAAGCAGCTTGAAAAATCTGATACCAGTTTTGGCCACTTACACACACGAAAAACAAACAAAAACTAACCGAAGCAGGTACTCCTGTCAGTCAATTACCACAAAGCATGCCAAGAGTGCATAAACACTGTACAGCATGCACTCTGCAATATCTGGTCCACATTGATGTTTAATTTACTCTGTAAACAATCGGTATTCGTATTTTATTTGGTTATTGGTTGTTTGTAAGTTATTTATTGATCGTGCGAGTGAGCTGGACGAGTTGTTCGCTACAAGTCTGATTTCTCAACCGATTCTCATGGAACTTTTTTTAAGGGTGTTCGATATGATATAAATAGTTTTTATTCAAATTTTGGATCTCATGTATCACTTTTTGAACGTCATTTATCTTTCTTGTTATTATTATTTTTTATATTTACAAAATCGAAAAACTACTAGCGTTTCGGAAAGACTACTGCTGAGAAGAATACGCCGAAAGAAACTCGGTTCAGTCAGTACAGTTCAAAAATTAGTTTATGGTTTTTTTTTAAAACAAGCACAGTCGAGTTTGGAATTATTTATTCAACTAGCCTGTTAAAGAGACCTCTCCAACGCGTCTGGTAAGCGTGGTGGTTGACCCACCCAAAGGGACATTATCCCCTTTTCGAGCAGATTTATGTATTATGTAAACAAGTATGTCTGTTCCACTTTTGCATCCTGTAGCAGATGGCTTGACCGATTTTGAAGTGTGAGTTGTCATTAGATTTGTATTCTTCCCCGGAGTGACATAGGATACGTAATGTCAGCAAAAAACAATATGGTGGTTGACGTAATGTGTGAAAAATGAAATTCAGTTTTATAAATAATGCAAGTTATTGAATTAAAGTATACTTGAATACATATTTAACTATACGATTCCGAACTGCTCTAATCGCACACGAAAGAATCGCCGGTTTTTTTTTAATACTGTATTAAGCATACTTATTGCCAAGTAGTCTAGTCGCCTACGTACGGCTGCGCACTCGTAGACCCCGGGTTCGATCCGAGTCGAGACGGTTGACCTACTAAAGCCTGGAGGTGGCATGGCTTTTGAACAAATTATTGTGTATAAGTGGAATAATGATATAGTTTAATACCCTTTAACACAGCTTATTACCTCTGTTGTAAATGCACGATTAAACTCTTTAGTTACAGAATACAGCTTATTATGATTGAATGAATGAATTATATATTTAGCCAGAGCAGTCGGAGGCTCTGGTAGTACTGAGAGGGTCGTGCTTCTGCAGTGGAGACTGAAAAAGGCCTGAAGAAGAATGAATTATATATCTTTAATTTTAATAGACGATTAGCCCATGGCATATCTCTTAATATTTTTCTCTTAGCGAATCCGCAGGCCATACTAGTTATTAACTCCATATCATCCAAATTTCCTATATTGTTGCACCTATACTGTTGAAAAGGGTTTCTTTCGGCATTTCTTCTCTGCAGTAGTCGGTTCCGAAATGCTAGTAGTCTGTAGCTTTTGAACAATAATTAGTAAATGTAGTAAATAAATAATACTTAATAAGATCATTTTAAATTGTTTTGACGTGAAAAAGTGCCTGCAAGGGCCTATTTTCTGAATTTAAACGTTTTGAATCTTTGAATTCATTTCAGAAGTTGGCAGATTTTATAACATAGGTACCAGTGGTCTGTCTGAAACGCTAGTACTTTTTCGATTTTGCGTACAATAACAATTGTGACTTTCAAAAAGCTTCAGTCTATTAAAAGGCAAACCTGACTTACTCTTCTTCTTCATCAGGTCTTTTTAGACTGATTCACTGACTTAATATCAACACAGCCGAAACTTCTGTACCTAGAAACTTGAAATTTGGTACAGGGGTTCCTTTCATTATGCAAGTGAGCACTAAGAAAAGATAAAGACAACCCCTAAGGGATTTTTATTTTTTATTTTATTTTATACAAAGGCACATAAAACAGATTATCATCGTATTTGTACAACAAATGACATGATTGAAATGTGGGTAAAGTTTTACGCGGATGAACTCGCGGGAAAATTGCTAGTAACTGTTATTCTGCTTACGTTAAGGTAAACTGTTCGTAATTAGTATTTTAAGGACTAATTACGAACAGTTGCTTACAATACTTTCAACAAACACTCAAACAATCTACAACTCAAAAACTACTGCATGGATTTTGATGTGGTTTCCACCAATAGATAGAGTGATTCATGAGAAAAAGAAAATAAAACACACTAAAGTGTCTATACCTAATGTTTCAAAAACTGTTCTAAAAACTTTTTCATACGTTCTTTATTCTTGACTTATCTGCCAACAAATTGTAGATTATGTTCGCTGCCGTGTAGAGAATTTTGGGTAGTGTACTGTACATAGCTGCTTCCTCATCATATTTTAGATTTACTATCATTCACTTTTTATTACAAATAAATCTACCTATTTCGCAATGGCGGCAACGGCTACAACAACGCAAATATTGCTAACTAAAATATTACAAAATTGAATCAAAACTTATATTTTCTTTAATAACATTTAAGAACTATAATCCCTACTCAAATATGAATATACAAACAAATGTCAAACGTAACTAATTATGAGTCGACCGGCAATGTCGGCGGTGTATTCACCCACTGCAGAAAAGGTCGTTCATAGTTCTTACACAACTGTGTAATCAGTAATCATATAACATACATGCATACATATTATCACGTCTTTATCCCTAGCGGGGTAGACCCTGTTACGTCTAGTCTTGGGGTGTTTACGAGGAGATGAAATAATAACAGTAAGGCTTTGCTTTGACAGCATCCGACCGACGACCGTCAGCCGGGACGTCTACCGGAGTAGTGTCCAGGTGGCGGGGTGTGCAACGTCACATTTAATTATAAATAATAGCTATACGTCACAGACCTCAAAGGCCACGTTTAGCGTGTTAGTGGGCGTCAAGGTGTAAAGGCCGGCAACGCTCTTGTAACACCCCTGGAGTTGCAGTTGTTCATGGGCAGCGGTGATCACTTACCATCAGGTGACAATCTTGCTCGTTTGCCGTCCTATGTCATAAAAAAAGCGGATTCGAAATAGTGATGGGTGGAAAGGAAAAATATAGAATATACTAGCTGTTTTTCTTCCCGCGCAGACCGTAAAAGCCAGTCAAAGGATTAGGCGAAAATCTAAAGAATCGCGTTATATGCGATGCGGCTAGCAACCCATCACTATTTTAATTCCGCTTTCCATCTTAACGCCCACTAACACGCTAAACGTGGCTTTTAGGGTCAACCCCACAAGGGATAAAGACGTGTTAATATGTATGTTATATGTCGAGCTCCGTGGTGCAGCGGTCATCACGCCTGCCTGCGACACGGATGGTCCCGGGTTCGATCCCCGGTCAGGTCAAGATGGAAAACGATCTTTTTCAGATTGACCTGGGTCTTGGATGTTTATCTATATGTATATGTATTCGTTATAAAATATTCTATCGTTGAGTTAGTATCTCATAATCATAACACAAGTCTTTCATAAGAACTTACTTTGGGGCTAGCTCAATCTGTGTGATGCGTCCGTAAAAAAAAAATGTATGTATGAGTTTACAATATCACTATCACTACCACAGAACTATAATATAGTTCTGTGATCACTACATATTATAAAACAAAGTCCTCCGCCGCGTAGGTCTGTCTGTCTGTTGGCGATAAACTGAAAAACTACTGCATGGAGTTTCATGTGGTTTCCACCAATAGCTAGGGTGATTCATGATAAAGGCTTATAGGCATAATACATGCCCGGGCGCAGCCGGGGAGGGCTGCTAGTTCAAAATAAAGTAAGATGGTCGTCAACTCTTTCTCCTAGACCGACCTACTTCAATCGAAACACGCCGACACTGAAACATTGTAATTCATGCGGTTATAAAATTAGCGGTGTCACTGACCCCAGCAATGTTTATCATTGTTTATCAACAGCAAGTAATTCGATAGCTATGTTTTTCAAGTATAAGAATGCTTACGTTGATTTTGATTGGTTGAATAGACTCTTTTGTGCTTTGTTTACTTTTATTTATTTTGTTCATTTGGTCTTTTGTTAAACTTTTTTCTTAAATCGGATGACTATAGACAAGGGCCGTCTAGCCTGCGTCCTCAGATCTTTCGCTGTAATGTTTACACAAACAATACATCTTTCTTCAATCCAAACTTATGGTATGGTAAGAATGTGTCGACATTATGATGAACTGAGGCATCGTAACTCTGATCTTGATAATTATCAGTCCAAAGATTTTTATCTGTTACATTGGATATCTGTCAATTTTGCAAATCTTGAATCGAGAAACATATTTCACTTATAGAAAGATAATTTATCTGCGGGTGACATAGGCTATGCTATAATTCCCGGGTTCGATCCCCGGTCAGGTCATGATGGAAAACGATATTTTTCAGAGTGACCTGGGTCTTGGATGTTTATCTATAATAAGTATATATTATAAAATATAGTATCGTTGAGTTAGTATCCTGCGACACAAGTTCACAACTTACTGTGGGGCTAGCTCAATTTGTGTGATATGTCCCTATATATTTATTATTTTATTATTATTATTATTATAATTGATGAAGTCGCGGGAAAATTGCTGGAATATCACTAATCGTTATTTGCTTTCCTACAATACTTGAATATATTACAGTTAATATGATTATTACATTAATTTTATCAATCTGTGTATACTGTAAGTAGTTAGTGGATTATTGACTAGTTATAATAAGTATTGTTAACTGCATCTATGATCTGTTAATAAGTTTGTGTGTGCCCTTTTCAATAAAATAAAAAAATAAATACAGTAAATTCGTATATAATCATGAATATATTCGATTAACATTCAAATATATCGAAAAAATATTCTTATTCACCGGCCAAAATGTGCTGTCGCATATGCTAGAAATATAACTGGCGTATGGATACATGCATTGCCGTAAAAACCGGCCAAGTGCGTGTCGGGCCACGCGCAGTGTAGGGTTCCGTAGTTGCGAATGACAACTTTGAGTTCACACTGTTCACACTCGCACTTCATAGTTTAACGACCAACTAACAATGAAAATTGTATAAAATTTTACATTTTCGAGTACATTTTATAAGTTGGTTGTCTATAACTTTTTAGTTCGTACTAAATACTCAGCTCTAATAGTTTTCCTTTCAATTTCAGTATATATACTACTGCTGTAATTTTTTTCACTTATCCATATATAGTTTAGCAGATAGAGGGGGGGCACTTACCTCTAACAAAAATTTGAATTTTAAACCAAATATTTCGTAAACGGATCCCTAAATTGAAAAATGGTGTTCTCGCCCTCACTATATTTTTCAAAGACCTATTTAACGATACCCAACACGATGGGTTTGTATATAAAAAAAAAATTACTCCCCCTTTACTTGTAATTTTTTTTCCAGATTTTTATCTACCACTTTTTTGGCATGATTAATATACAAACCCATACCAAATTACAGTTATGGTCTCTGAGTAAAACCGCGGACGGATAGACAGACATGGCGAAACTATAAGGGTTTCTAGGTTACTACGGAACCCTAAAAAGGTTATAAAGAAGAGACCAAGCAATGTTGTAGTATTTCGTTTTAATTCCCATGCCAACAATGGTCACATAAATATGTATCGGCCACACGAACAATGTGTACCGGGAAACAATTACAATATAGTCCTATTAGCTGAGTATAGCTGTAAATTGTAGAAGTTTTGTCGGCAACTACCAAAGCCTTGAAATCTTTGGCAACTAAGTACTATGACTAAGCGGGCTGTGTCAGTGCTGGAACTACAATAAGAGATCTAATACCCTTGGGCCATGTTAAGTAAACCTGGGGCAGGTTATCACCAGAATAGAGATATTCTCGTAATTTTTTTATTTGCGTAGTATAATCTCTAATATCCACAAAAAAGAATATGAAAGAACTTTTAAAATATCTTAATTAGCGACGAAGATGTGAAACTTTATAGTTTAAATAAGAAAAAGAAGTCCGCTATGGATTTGTGCCGTCATAGTCTATGTTATGCATACATTTGCCATATAAAATAGTCTTTTCGCGAGTGAGATAGACATATTTTCGTAAAATCATTTTATCTCGTTCGTTTTTCAACCAAATTTTATTCTGTTTTAACTTTCAGTACTTTACTGTTGAATATTTTTGGATAAACTGGTAAGATAATAGATATTTTTTTCATGCATATTCCATATTGGTGACGTCTGTAGCTCCTGGGCTTCGTTAGACTGTTGGTCATTTAAAAAAATGTGTATCCCTTATCGGTTAGAGACAGCTTAGAACAAAAGAAGTAATTTATACTAATATTTTAAACGAGAAAAATTAAATTGATGGTTTCTTTGTTTGCATTGAATAGGCTTCGAAACTCCTGCCCCCCTATTTACTAACTCGGATGACAGGTGTCGATGCCTATCAATCTAGGATTTGCTGTTACAATGCGGTTTTTGTATTCCAAATAAAAATTTCGAGCAAGCAAAACCCGCATTGTAACTGTAAATTCTAGACTAGAACTAGATTGATAGGCATCGACACCTGTCATTCGAGTTAGTAAATAAGGGAGCTGGACTTATTTTCAAATTTCCTTCACCTAATGAATACCTTCATTTGCGGTTGGCAAAGGCTATAATTTACGCAGACGAAGTAGCGGGAAAATTTCCAATTGACTATAAAATTAATATGTTTTTCTTCTCTTCCAGTTAACCTCAACGGCGCTTCAAAAGTGGACATATCACATTTTGACCTGTTCAAAGTGCTCGGCACTGGAGGTGAGTGTTTTAAAGAATTTCATTTAGATTTTTATGTTTTCAGTAACTAAATGATAGATGACCCTAGAAAATTTGTGAAAATGCAAAAAAAGAGGTGTGTGGTAAAAAAATTTATAGTTTTTTTTTTGATGAATCGATTTATTCAGTGTACTTTTGGTAATCATAAAGTTCAGTAATTTTTAGGAATCACGTCAATAGGCGATGCGGCTAGCAACCCATCACTATTTTGATTCCGCTTTCCACCTCTCACTACACGCTAAACGGTCTTATGACTCTTGATCTGATAAATGGGCTCTGTCTACCCCGCAAGGGAGAAAGATGTAAAGTATGTAGCATTTTTTTTTTACAAAGGACGGGGCTCCATACTCGTAGATCAAATCATTCTCCTTTCATAGATTACTTAATTCCGCATCACAAAGTGCAAAAAACATAGCCACTGCCACTGCCACTGACCAACAGACATGCATCGCGCGGTCGTTGACCCCAACAGCTGCTATCAAACGTGGGGCGTTGATTACTCATGATTTGAGAATTACCCGAGACTATTAGGATTGCTCTTCTTATCGAGTGTGATAATAAAAGAAAAAGTGTTTATTTGATACAATATAAATGAAAATTAAATATTTTCCACAAAAATATTATAAATGTACCAACAACGCCTTCGCCCAGCATAGTCGCAATGTGAACTACGACGCTGGTTTTCCGCATATGCCTTATATTTACACAAATCAAACATATGATACAAAAATATATGTATAAATCAAAAAGAAATCTAGCTAGGCTATCGTGGCCCGCGACACTTAGTCTTCATCATCATCAGGTATTTTTTAGTCTTCACTGGAGGGGCATGACCTGACCCTCTCTGTACTACCACAGCCATATATTAGACTGTGCAGTCCTAGGATTTGGCGTAAACTCTCCACGCTGGCCAGACCGGTCGGAAATGTCTCTTTGATGTTTATAAGCGTTTATAATTGTTTAGCTTGTGTTTCCTAAGTCAAGGCGACTTACTACGACGTCCACGGGAAGACTTGGAGTGATCCTCTTCTACTCTGCCGGGAACCACAGTGCGCGTTAGCCTTAACTTGCTAAAACTGAGACATAATTTTAGCAATCTAATATTTTTCTTCGTTTTCATTAATTTATTCAAGTTTTGTATTGTATTTGACCTGGGCATGCTTTTAACATCTCTATTAGTGTCGCATAAATCTTCATTATTCCATTTCCATTCATATTTTTGGTGTATAATTTGGTGCGTTCCTTGGGTGCTCACTGATCCGATGTGCATAAGGACGTGAAAGCGTTACAAACAAACTCACTTTATAATAGTTGGGATTAGGTTAGTCTCTCTCGCTTATTCCTTGCCTTCTCTCTATTGGGGTCGGCTCTGTATGTCAAAAAGTTTTCTGTTCCCAACCATCAGGCCTATTTGCTAGCTTTTGACAAATACGGTGTACATCATTTTCATGGTAACTTAAACATTCATTACGGCTTCGGTATGAATGACTATTTTTATTTAAGATATGAAAACCGTAATGGATGTTAAAGTGACAATCAAATCGTTGTACACTGAGTTAGCAAATCGGCCTGCATATCGGCACTAGCTCCCTGTTCTTTCATATCATTCCTTACACATTCCCTCCACTACTACGACTACTTTCTCGGCCTTCCCTTCCTCTATGTCCTGACACATTCTAGTGACAGTCTATACGTTAGTATTATCAAAGACAATATAATACTAACGGAATAGACTGCCCACCTCATACAAAAATATTGGACCAAATGGTTGCGAAAAGCAGGCGAATGTATGGCGCAGGAGAGTTGCTTGCTACTCGATACTAGATGGCGGTAATCTGCGTTAGCCTTTAACTTACTTAATATACGGGTCATTTTAAAATATTATGCCTAAAATATTGTTTTGATGTTAATAAGATATATTTTATGAATCATGTTTTTATATTCTCATAATACGGTAGATACAATATACTGTAGTTTCGAGTGGCGCGATCTATGCGAGTCTCTGAACAAATCGTACGATTAAGGCGTTGAGACCACATGGTATTATATTGTCTTTGGCTAGACCATTGCCCACATGTCGTTCCTAGGGTGCTCACTGATCCGATGTGCATAATAACGGTTGCCGTAATTGCATTATCGTATGCACCGTTGCGGAAGCGGCCGGTGGTCGGTACATATTGCTAATTTTCGCAAAAATATCAAAATTTATTATAATTTTGTTTTTATTAATTGTGAAATTTTTAAAATCGTTTATGAAACATGCTAATGTTGTTAAAGTAGGTATGTGTAATTTACATATTTTTACAATTTGACCCACCCAGTCAGAGAGTTATGTTTTTGCTGGCTTGACCGATTTTGAAGTACGAGGAGTATTTAGATTCGTTTTCATAACCTTAAAAATCTTCTTGAAATTTGGCATATACGTTTGCTACGGAGAAAGACATAGGCTATTATATCACCCGGGGGAAGCCGCGGGCAACAGCTAGTTTTACATAAGTATTAATAAAGAGATAATTATTATAGAGATATTGTTTGTCATTGAAAAAAATATAACAGATAACGAACTCCGGGAAGTTATTTGGTAAGCAAACAATTTCAATGTTATCTCAACATCAATGACAACATCTATCTGGCTAATGTTAAAAATAATCAATATTAATGAATATTCACACGCCCACTATCTTTCAAAACTTGCTCTGTAGTTCTAATGGTTGGCTCTGTCTTCCTTGTAAAGGAGAGAGATGTGATTGGTATATATTACGTACTAGCGGTCCACCCCGGCCGGCACTACCTAGTATGTATGGAGTATGTTTTGCCGACGCTGATAAGAACTCCAGGAAGTAATGTCGTACCGGCAAATCATTTTAATGTTATCTTTTAACATCAATGATAATTGATAACACCATCTGGCTAATGTTAAATATAATTAATATTAATGACTAGTCCTTACATGCCCACTATCCCTAAAAACGTGTTCTGTAGATGGTTCAGTCTTCCTCGTAACGGAGACAGACGGATGGGTATTTATTATGCATATTTAACGGACATAGATAAGAAATCATGGAAGTAATTTGGTACTTACCGGCAAAGCATTTCAATGCTATCTCTTTACATCAATGATAACATCATCTGGCTAAGTTTAGAAGGTCTCCACTGCAGGAGCACGGTCTCTGTACTACCAGAGCCATTACGAGGAATTCCGTTTTAGTCAGAAAAAAAACAGCCTATAATTTATTCTGACGAAAAAGGAATCTGGCGAATGTGTCGGAAACCTTATATTAGCTAGAGCAGTCAGAGGATTTACACTCTCCACGCTGGCCAGTCGGGTTGTAGAAGTCTCTTTGATGTTTATAAGCATTGTTAAACTTGTGTTTTCTGAGTCGCCTCCGACATTTTGGAAGACTTGGAGTAGTAATTAATTTAAATTATCTATGTGGAAGTTAGAACCACGCCAAATCATCCCGTGGATGTCGTAAAAGCGACTAAAGGAACAAAAGCTAAACAAAGCTTTTAAACATCATAGAGACCTCTCCAACCCGTCTGGCCAGCGTGGAGAGTGTAGGCCAAATCCTCTGACTGCTCTGGCTAAAATATGACTTTGGTGGTCAGAGAGGGTCGTGCTCCTGCAGACAGGAGACTAAAACAGACCTGATGAAGATGATGTGGAAGTTGGATGACATTTTGTAAAGAAAATAACAATTATTTAGCTGATAAAAATGGCATTTACTGTTGTTTTGCCACCTTATCTAAGACTATTGTGACTACGAGGTCGAATGCTTAGCGGACTTTGATATGTTACTATGTATGTATATTGTATATGTGACCAAAAAACCCGTCTGGCCAGCGTGGAGAGTGTAGGCCAAATCCTCTGCCTGCTCTGGCTAATATATGGCTCTGGTAGTACAGAGAAGGTTGTGCTCCTGCAGTGGAGACTAAACAGACCTGACGATGACCAGAAAATAACGAGAATCGTTTGTTGATAAATTTTCGAGTTAGTTTATCATATTTAGGAAAATAATAAACGGCAGTTGAAATGTTTAATTTAACGCAATAAATTTCAGCTAATTGATCAACTTACAGTGCCTGGCAGTAATTTTAATTATTAACTCGAAAATTTATCAACTTACGATTCTTGTTATTTTCCGGTGACATATACATACTTCATCCTGACTTTACCCCTTACGGGGCAGGCAAAGCCTTGAGCTTTTAAACAAAGTTTAGAAAGTTAGTGTATCTGTTTACAGCTATCTGCTATATAACTTCACCCGGTTTAAGAAACTCTAGTACAGCAGGCTTAAAAATCTTATTGTACAGTCTAGAAATTCTAGTACAGACAGGTTAACAGAGGAAATAGGAAAACTGTTAGAATTAATTACACATAAATGATTATATAATTCTTGTGTAAGGTAATCTTAGAATCAATCTCTTTATTCGTTTTACACAACTTAAGTTAAGGTTAAAGTAAAATAGAAGAAAATATTAAAAAAAATACTATACTTAGCACGCCGCTGGGGCTCAAGCTATTAAGTAATCTTCATTATTAATAAAAAAATGTGTTTTTATGATCAGTTTGTGCGTCAGTGTCAGTAGTGATTTATTGAGGAAATCATTATGCATTTTCCGCAACAGTAAAATATTTTGTTCGACTTGCGTCTTAGATATTGTGTCATAAAATTATGTCATGTAATATTTGATGTAAGTACGTTCATGTTAATTATTTTTGTTGAGGCTTATGTAGTTTAGCGTAAATAGTATAAATGTTATGCAAATTAAGCAGATAAATTGAGGTTTGCAGCACCTAAGACCAAACCGCAATCAATTCGGACTTTGGTCCAAGTAACCGTATTTTTCTTAATTGCAAAAATTTACATTACTGCATAGAATGCCATGCCATTGTGAGTTCGCTGTGATAAGACAAGTGAGGTCTACAGTATACAGGACCACTAGTTTATTTATTACATGAATCTGTACATTAATCAAAACTGGTCGCTTGAGATAAAATTGTGCATCACGTGTCGATAAGATCATAGGGCAACATAATGATGGTCGTGAACGTGCTAGTCTCATCATGAAAACCTTCCTTATGGTTGAACAGCTCCAAAATCATAAAGTTGTTACATCTCACTTACCTTACCAAGGGTACAGAAAAGTATAAAAGGTACTTTTTGACACAGGTAAAAGGGAGTAAATCGAAATTTCGATAAAATTTAAATAAACGTCAAACCTAATATGTAATTTGATTTTTATGTCTTCCGTTATGTCAACGACTAGATAAGTTGTGACGCGTTCAATGCTTCACTATGACGTTGGTACTGTTATTGCCGGCTTATCAGAGATGTTATGCATGAATATTGTTGTGTAAAAATTTATCTATGTCGAATATCGAGTTCAGAGTTGCATCATTACGGCATTCGTGAATTTTCCGGGTCCACACCTGTCCCATTTGAAAGAATACGGAGATATTATTTGAAATTTTGTTTTGAGTGGCCCCAACCTGGATAACCCTTTACTGTTTACAAATTTAAAGTGAGAACGTGATTTTTTTTAACGTTTTTGGCAAATACGCCCCCTTTTGGCGGAAATGAACAGAACTGATTTATTTTCGAACTACATATTTTATTGTCTCTCTCTATCTGGCTGGTTCTCGACTCTCGTTTGACGGTCAGGCAGGTCAGCTTACGAAGTAAAATGTTATTAGCAATGTATGCAGTTTGATTTTTATGTCTTTCGTTATGTCATTGATAGGATAGATAAGTTGTAATGTGACGCAGTGACAAATGTAAGCTTCAGTATGACGTCGGTACATATGTTTACACTTTACAGCCGTCTTATCATTGATGTTATGTATGTTCATTGTTAGCGTTAAAGCTTGTACTATTATGTATTCTGTAGTGTGTCTGTAGTCAAAGTTAGGCTAATTAACAATGTAGAAAATCGATCCAAACTTGCGTCATTGACTCACTTACTTAATGTAAGTTATTTCAAACTAAAGTCTCACTCTTCTGAGCGTGAATCCGTTAGCATCCTTAGCTTAGATTCTTCAAAGCCCAGGGTCGACTTCACAGTTGAGATAAGGCACCTACGATTCCCGTCCTCTAGATTACCTTAGAAGAATATAAACAGCAGTCGTAACGCCTAATCCTTTAAGCGACTTTCACGATCCACGCGCTCTACAATAGTTTATTATGAACAGAAAAACGGTTCCAATTCCAAATGTACCAGGTGATCATAAGAATCATAAGGTCACAAGAGTAAGGACGGGCGAACGACCGGGCACCGCTACGCGTTTCGGGGGTCGACGAACCGACGCGACGGACGACGTCCTAGCACCGCCTACAGTGGTATGCTACCCTGGTATGAGGCTAGAGTTTTCTTTGCGCTTTTTATAAGAATTTGGCAATAATTAACTTGAGATTAAGACGCCACTGATTTTAAATTTAGGTGGGCTTATCACTGTTGCCGTTTGCCACTACCAGCAATGTAAAACTAGGTATCTATCATTAATTAATTGGTATAATTCAATTATTTTCTTACCAATTTATGAAAAAACAGGGATGCAGATTTGAATTCTGCCCGAGTGGATTATTTTCCCATATCCTTTTTCGTAATTTAATAACGACTAGCAGCCCAACTCGGCTGCGCTCGGACATATATTGTACATATAAACCTTTCTCTTGAATAATTATCTATTAAAATAAAATCATATGATATCCGTTGCGTAGTTTTAAATAGATAGACATGGAGAAGAGAAAGACAGGCAGCGAGAAGAGACTTTGTTTTATACTATGAAGTGATATATCAGAATAGCACCGTACATGCATAAAGAAAACATAAATAAAAATATGGTAGTTTATTTACTCAATTGAGTAAAAAATATTGTTTTTATACGAATTAATTAAGGTAAGTGGGCCCTATGCATGGTCGGTTCTTATTTATTCATGAACACTTGGTAATCTGTAGTAATACTCCAAAATTCTATAACAAATTCATGCGTTACTAATATTACCTATAAAATATATGTATATTGTACACAAAATAATTATCAAAATAGAATTAAGTATTGGGAGCGCATCGAAAATCTTAGCCGAAAATAAATTGATACTTAATCCAGTATTCTAATTTTCAATTGTCCAACGATTGTACAACGAATTGATTCCAAATAGCTTAATTTACCTGCGTCATGTTTTTTTTTTCAACGCGGTACCGAACCCCGCCCATGCTTCGAGGGTATTGCTCTCATAGCCTTATTGCCAACACCAATAACGGAACTTCCGAGTTTGCCAACATTAATTAAAACATAAATAAGGATTTAATAAGTGTTTTACACGACTCCAAAAGGAAATGTAATGTTTTCAGGGTTGATGAAGTTATCACATCTTTATTCCTTACGGGATAGTCAGAGCGTCGGTCGTAAGGCTACGTTTTACGACTAGAAGGAAATCGAAATAGTGATTGGTTGCGTAAATAAGGATTTAATAAGTACTTCACACGACTGCCCAGAAAGAAATGTGATATTTTCAGGGTTGATTAAGTTATCACGTCTTTATTTCTCACGGGATTGACAGAACGTAGGACGTAAGGTGACTTTTAACGACTATTTTTACGACTTTAATATCTGAAATGTTCGGATGTCACTGGCTATATTTTTATTTTGAAGTAGGTACATAGTTGCATATTTTTGCAATCTATTGTTTTTTATTGTAATTGGAAATTATTGCTGACGATAACATTGTTAGTGTTATAGGTCAAAGCTGAAATTATGACATTTCCTGATATTAGATTGAACTGAAACTATGCATATTTATTTAAAATCGGATGGCAATTCAATATAACTAAGTCATTGAGCTGTTGTGATTATGCAGAATTTCTCAAAGCTAAAAATCCCTATCACAAAATTTTGTATGATAAAAGTCAATCACACAATAATAAAATAGATAGATAAGCTTCAAACCAAATAATATTTAATCATAAATAAATATAAAGCGGCATATGTCAGAAATTGAGATAGCCCCACAAATAAACATCCATACCCAGGCCAATCTGAAAATTATCGTTTTCCATCATGACCGGACCGGGGATCGAACCCGGGACCACTCGTGTCGCAGACTGGCCTGTTAACCACTGCGGCATGAAGGTTGTGCCAAAATTAAACGAGATACATAAATTCATTATTCATCGGGGCGGGTGTTACACAACTGTTACGGACGAATCGAGATGTTGTATCACCACTCACATCGATGATGGTCATCGCAACAGAACGAAACTAGTCGGCCATTCCGACGAGAAAACTCGTCATTCTATAACTTTTGAACTATGTGTAAAGTTATTAATATTAACAGGTCTTAGCACGAACCTAGTTGTGGGTAGTGACATTATTATTGCAAGTGCGCCCACCAACATAACACCGCTGTACTCCAGTCTCGCTGCGACCACGATGGATGTAACTCCATAGAAACGTCAGCGACAATAAATAAGTAAAAGGTTCTTGCTAAGTCCTGTTAATATTAATATTTACACTAAATATTCGAATACAATGTAATGTTGTTTTATGAATAAATGAATTGAATAATTATGCGTTTGAAGCGCGAAAGCATAAAAAAGAATATGTGTAAAGTTATTATAAAATATTATCGGTTATGTTTCATTACACTTAAATAATCAACCCACCCCATCAGAGATCACTAACCCGTAGCCTTTTTTTTTTCAAACCACAAAGGGGGCGTAGTTCATTGACACTGGTGTCATCCCGACCGAGATAAGGATTGGAAACCGCTTCCGATATGTTTGTTTAGAACTTTATAACCATGAACCCACATGTGCTATGGCGTTTCGACAGAATGAGTTTTAAAGCTGATTTTAATTTTTTTTTATACAGACATTTTACTTTCGATGATAACCTCCGTGGAACAGCGATTAATACGCCAGGCTACGTCACGAGTGGTGGTTCGAATCCCGGTCAGGAATAATTTCCCGATTGGCTTGGGTTTTGGATGTTTATCTATATAAATATCTTTTGTATAATATAGTAGCGTAGAGTTAGTATCCTACGAGACAAGTTCACAATTACCTGCCGGGCTAGCTTAATGTGTGTGATTTGTCCATTTATTATTATTTGTTTTATTTGTTACTGTATAAAGAAATTTGAGCTTTAATGTTCGTGATCTAAGCCTAAATATTTTCGGTTACTGGTCCGTGTCCGATTCTCATCCGGATCCATTTGGATCTTTGAGTTTGTATGTCTTGCGTATTTCATCAACCAGTACATTCCTTCTAGTGTAAAAAATATAATGAGGTAACCAGCTCACTTACACACTAGTGCGTAAAAGTGATTGTTCTGACGAGTTTAAAATCATTGGGGTACGTTAGACCTTAACGAACAGTATTTTTTTTTCTTTTGTGTAAAGCCATAGTCAACTTTCAAAAAGTCAGGTCGTTAATATTCTATATATACAAATGATAGGAATATTTTATGTAATTCTAACTATATGAATCGATAAATATAGAGCGACTGCCGTATTGTGTTGCTAAGTTGTTTCGTTCCGCGTTGAAAATATAATGTTATCGTTTATCGACCATGATGTTTATTCGTACTGATAGTTAGTGGTTTTTTATGCTATTAAGTAGGCAAACAGGCATACGGTTCGCCTGATGGAAAGGGGTTACCGTAGCCTGTGGACGCCTGCAACACCAGGGGTGACACTCGCGCGTTGCCGGCCCTGAAGAAATTATTTCTAACGCCCTTTTTAAAAAATCCCATGTTGTATCTCAAGAAACCATGACAGGCTTTCCCCAACATCCCATCCCTATTATGATTGTTATTTGCTATAACCTAACATAAATAAAGCAGTGGCTTTTAAGGTCATAAACCAGAAGCTCTGTCCGTCACGTAGAATGTGGATGTCTTTTTTCCATACTAAAGTGTTTAGATAGACGGCCAGGCAATTAGTAAGAATAAAAAGTGTCCGTTTTTCGGTAATGAGTAAATCTCTTAATTTGAAAATAATGATATTAAATTTGATCTTATTTAAGAGTAAAAGAATATAATTACTGGTGTCGCTAGTTTCGCTGATGTTAGCCTCTTAAGATACTCTATCTCTCTATGCATATGAGAGCGATCATTAAGAAATAAATTGCGCGTCAGGCGTGTTGCGTGTGCGGCAGGTCATGTCAAAATGGCGGCCGCACAGGTGGTGCGTAGCGTCGTCACTTCGACACGTAACGAAGCGGATGTCGGTGCAGATTTGGCTTTTTTGTCGTTCCATTATCGAAGAGTCCGAACGTAGCCTTCTTGTTTTCGTCCGTCCGTCTGATTCTCTTTCAGAACGGAACCTACAGTACTAGGTTTGCCAACCATAATGTTATAACAGTATTATACTTTTAGTCATGTCATAGTGGCGCGCACAGGTGGTGCGTAGCGTCGTCACGTCGTCACGCAACGCGGCGGATGTCGGTGCAGATTTGCATTTTTTGTCATTCCGCTATCGAAGGGTCCGAACGTACCCTTCTTGTTCTGATTGATTATCTTTCAGAACAGAACCTAAAGTACTAACTAGGTTTGCCATTTATGTTTTTGTATATCAACAGTATTATACCTTTAGTCATGTCATAACGGCGCACAGGAGGTGCGTAGCGTTGTCACGTGTCGACACGCAACGACGCGGATGTTAGTACAGATTTGCATTTTTTGTCGTTCCGTTATCGAAGGGTCTGAGCTTAGAGTATAAAAATTGATACTCTAAGGGTCTGAGTCTGACTGAACGTAGCCTGCTTACTGGCATCCGTCCATCGGTTTCTCTTTCAGAAGAGAACAGACAGAACCAACCAGTACACATTTAGCTCCAATCTGTACTTAAATCTACAAGTTATTTTATTTTACAAAAATCGACTGTGGTCTGAGGTCTGACAGTTTACGTCCGCCATATTAATTTTTGCTGACATTACATAGCCTATGGGGGAAGAATACGAATCTGTTGTCACCTCACGCTTCAAAATCGGTCAAGCCGCTTTAGGCTACAGGAATCAACAATGGAACAGACATACTTACTTACATATATAGATATATAAACATACATACATACGCGTGAAAACATTACCCTCTTTCTGGTTGTCTTTTTCAAAACAATACAGTTGATCGTGATGAAGGGCTAATTTTGTGAAAATTTCTAGAGGTTTTTAGTGCACTAAAAATTTGAATTGTTATTCAACAAATACTTGACAAAGCAAAGTGGTCATATCCCAGATTGAAGGGTGATGCAGGAACTGATAAACTATAAGGGTGGTGGACAAAATATTTGCGAGCCTTAGCAACAAGCGATAATGACATTTAAACTCTGAGATCAGAATTGGATATCCTACCTAACTAATATTATAAATTTAAAAGTTAGTTTGTTTGTTGGTTACGCTTTCACGCCGAATCTACTGAACCGATCATCATCAAATTTTGCATACATATAGGTTAGGGTACTGAGAAGGACATAGGCTATACTATATATCTCACGGGCGGAGGCGCGGGCGATAGCTAGTTGAATATAAACTAGTAGCTTTTTCCCTTGACATCGTCTGCTTTAGGTACATCATCATCAGGTCTTTCTAGTCTCCACTACAGGAGCACGACCCTCTCTGTATTACCAGAGCCATATGCTTGAGTAGTCAGAGGATTTGGCCTACACTCTCCACGCTGGCCAGACGGGTTGGAGAGGTCTCTTTGATGTTTATAAGCTTTGTTTAGCTTGTGTTTCCTTAGTCGCCTTTTACGACATCCACGGGATGACTTGGAGTGGTCCTATTCTACTCTGCCGGGAACCACTCGGATATAGGTACAGCTTATGTACTATTTCGGTGTGTCAGATTACAGATATAACATTATAGGGTTTAAAAAATCATCTAACCATTCATACAACCTTACTATAGATTACTAGCTATGCCTTCGTGGAATAGCTAGTTTGGGTAGCCTTTTTTCGAATTTTAAAAATAGCCCATTTCCTTTCTCAGGATCTAGACTTTTTACGTACCAAATTTCATTTAAATCGGTTCAGTAGTTTTGATGTGAAAGCGAGACAGAGTTATACTCGCTTTTATAATATTAGTATGGATTGTTAGAGCAGTCTAGCAACAAATAGTAGTCACAGAAAAGTTATAGTCTATGTGCTATTTTGGTGTGTCTGTTATAATATTGTAAAGTTTCATTAAAATCAATTCTTAATTTTGCTTGAAGGAGTTACAAACATCTGTACATACATACAAACTTCGACATACGGCATTTTTATAGCAATCTAGCAACAAATAGTACCACACAGGAGTCCCTCTGCTAAAACAAAAGACAGCAGGCGACATGCGGGTTGCGTGCCAGTGCGCACGTCACACGCCACCGTAGATTGACGGTAGACGAATACGCAAAATGACCTATAGTCACAGAATGAATAAAAGCACTAAAACATGGAATAGTTGTGATCACAAGCTTATCTATGAAAACATATTCACTACAGATTTAGCAAAATTGGATCATTCACTTTAAGACACGAATTATGTGAAGTGTGGAAATAACGACAACGAAAAAAAAAAAAGTACTCCACTAGCGTTTTTATTTGCAGACCTAACTACGAGCTGCATATTTTTATATAATGAAATTACCGTTGTTTTTTTTTTTATGAAAGAAAACCGTTTACAAGGAGCATAGGAGTAGATCAATTAAATAAAAAAATATATATAGATACTCTAAGTTTTATTTACCCTTATATGTGATTTGATAAAATCATTCAGCAAAAAAGTCAAACAATTACTCGTGCCATTTCATGCCGTAACATCAAATACATTTTAAAATATTTCAAAAGTTTACTCTGTTACCTTATATTGTCCTTCCGAGAATATGTCATTCTGCAAACCACGTTGATTGTCCTTCCGAGAATATGTCATTCTGCAAACCACGTTGGGTCATTTTACGAATAGATCCGACGCCAACTGCAGGCACGCACCGGATGTCTGCTTTCGTGCGAATATTATTTAGCATGTCACAATTATCTTTTTAATATAATCACTTTCTCTTTTATGTTTCTAGGCCCGAGAGGGGTTACTGTTAATTTACAGAGGTTTTAAAGATTAAGATTTATTAAATAAATACTGCTGAAAGTATTATAGCCAGTGTCTCTTAGGATGGTTAAGGATGAATCGGGTATTGAGCCATACATCAAAATCCGTTCGGCTTTTTAGCCATCCGTGGCGCAGCGGTCATCACGCCTGCCTGCGACACGGATGGTCCCGGGTTCGATCCCCGGTCAGGTCAAGATGGAAAACGATCTTTTTCAGATTGACCTGGGTCTTGGATGTTTATCTATATATGTATTTGTTATAAAATATAGTATCGTTGAGTTAGTATCCCATAACACAAGTCTTTCATAAGAACTTACTTTGGGGCTAGCTCAATCTGTGTGATTTGTCCGTATATATATTTATAAAAAATTATAAATAAAATAAATCGAATATGTACACATTCTTTTATAAAAATGTCCTCGGTCAAGTTAACGAAGCATTTTTGTAAAAATAACGGATTCGCAAGTTTACTATTAAAATTATTTGCATGTTAAATATATATGCTATAAATATATACATTTGCATGTTATATATAACGTGTAAATATATCGTTGATTATTTTTATCAAACATACAACTATATTCCACCATAAATTACATTGAATCTAGTAAATCAGACAATTTTATTTGAGAATAACAAATGAAAAACGCAAATGACTAATTAATCTATCAGAAAAAATAGGACACCCACCTCATCACCTTAAAACCGAAACGCTCCTGTGCAAGAGGTCACATTGTTTGCGCTCGTCGGCCAGGTGGCCGTTTTTTACGCCGACAGGCAGATGTGTGGCCACGGGGACGTTTACCCCGCGTCCTATGGATTTTGTATGATTTTGTCCATGTGGAGCCGAGCATCGGGTAATGGCCGTTTTAGGCATTTTGATGCTTAGTCCTTGCGGTACATACATATTATCTGACATAATAACGAGGAAAGATTAGAGTGTTTATTTTGCATTAAATATGTTCCGAAACTTAAGACCGAGAGCGCTGGTGTGCTCTTGTGATGGAGGTCAAGACTCACTTTGGGTCACTGAGCTAGCACTGTAGTATGGCAAGCTAATTTATCTGCGGGTGACATAGGCTTCAATTAAGCCGCACGAAGTCGCGGGTAAATTGCTAGTTTGCAAAAGTTTCTTACCCAGCCAGACTAGGATTTTCAGAAGAGGGGGATCCAATGATGGATATCGTAATAAACATTTCTAATGTGACCTTTTGCGCCTTTTTCTAGTCTTGTAGTTTGTTAAAAATGATCGTGCTCATGAACAATTTGTGAAATAGTTAAAGTAGACTGTTAAATTGACTCGTATTGTTTTGTCCCACGAGGTTATCGAACAGCTTACGCCGTGCTGGCTTATACGCTTTAATGTGTTAAAAATGTACTGCACAACACCGATAAACCGAAAACGGGACATTGGCAGAATCACTGAAACCTCGGTGGAAGCCATAATATAAAGCAGAAGAAGAAGAAGCACAGACCTTGTTTTTGTCACATGATGCATGAAAATTTATTTTTATAAAAGAACAATACAATTGAGAAATGAAACCTGTTGAACTCGCGTGGGCGAGGGCGGGAGCCGGGGAAAAACGGGAAATATTGTTATTTTTAAACCAGGTGCTTTCAACTGGGGTTCATTACTTCAAATGAAAACTTTGTTGACTATGTTTACCCTTTTGAGGGAAAATAACTTTAATTTTTATTTACCTTAATAGCTGAAAAGGAATCCTTATTGGCATATTGGATCGCTTCGTTGTTTCAAGACCTATTTTCTCAGAAATGCCAGGAGATTATTTTCACATAAGCATTGTGTCTGTGGTGTACACTAGGAAAAATTAACGCAAATTATGCGAATTGCTAAAACCCGCAAAGGAATCAAAAACGTATTTACCGTTGACCTAGAATCATCAAATTTGGTTATACTCGTAATTGGTGTAGTAGTTCAAAAAATCAGCCAAGGGAGAGTCGGACTCGCGCACATCTATACAACATAAGATTACCGTGCAAAAACGGCAAAAAATCATATTTGTTTTATGGGATAAATGTTTATTTTATTCTGCTTTAAGTAGGTACCTTCTTATTTAATATCATAGCGCCGGTTACAGAATCATCTGTGAAAATTTCAACTGTCTAGTTCTAGTGTCTAGTCTGTCTGGTGACAGATGGACATCGAAATCTCAGTAATAGGGTCCCGTTTTTACCCTTTAGGTCATCATCATAATCAGGTCTTTGTTCCACTGCAGGAGCACGATCGTCTCTGTACTACCAGAGCCAAATATTAGCCAGAACAGTCAGAGGATTTGGCCTACCCTTTCCACACTGGCCAGACGGGTTAGAAAGGTCAGAGTACGGAACCCTAAAAACGTGACCGGTCGTGAAAAAAGGTGTTTAACGCGAGCTAGAATAGCAGCATGGTATAAGTAGACAAAACCTCTAAACATACATACATAAATATTTAAATAAAATAGTCGCAATCATATAATCGCAGGTAGACTGCTACCCGCGACCACGAACACTGTAAAGTGCTCGAAACGTTAGGGTGTATAAATAATGTAATAAACGCGATAAAACCGAATTTAAAATAATTTTATTTAAATGTGTAACAATCGCGAAAACTTAAGAAAACATTATACATATATACTATCACGTCTTTACCCCCTTGCGTAGACAGAGCCCAAGGTCTTAACACCTACAGGCCACGTTTAGCATCGTAGTGTGCGTAAAGGTGGAAAGCGGAATCAAAATAGTGATGGATAGCCGCATCGCCTATCAATGTGATTCCTTACATTTTTGCCCAATCCCTTGAACGGCTTTTACGGTCTGCGCGGGAAGAAAAGCAGCTGGTATATTCTATGTTTTTCCCTTTCCCCCAAACCAGCATGGAAGAGAACCTCTAAACATAAATTAACAAAAAAATAGTTACACATATTTTTGTGTACTGACACCTCACTAATTTCCCAGTAGCGACTCATCCCCATCGACCTCTACTTATCGGCGTAGAAACTGGGCGCGGGTTGCACGAACAGATATATAGAAGACAAGCTGTTACCCGCGGCTCCGCCCGCTATATAGCCTATGTCCTTCTCAGTGCCCTAACCTATGTATATGCAAAATTTCATGATGATCGGTTCAGTAGATAGTGCGTGAAAGCGTAATAAACAAACTCAGTTTCACATTTATAATATTAGGGTGTTAGGATTAGTAAGAATAGGATAGGATTAATAGATATTTTTGTGTATTAACTGACACCTCACTAATTTCCCAGTAGCGACTAATCCCCATCGACCTCTACTTATCGGCGTAGAAACGCGGCGCGGGTTGAACGAACAGATATTTAGAACATTAATAGATACTAAGATAAACATACATGCATATATAAAAATCCCTAGACCCAGACCAATCTGAAAAAGATTTCATCATGACCGGGGATCGAACTCGGGACCACTCGTGTCCCCCACTCGTGACGTCGTCAAAAGAGGTGTTTCACGCGAGCGAAGCGGCGGGAAAAAGTTAGTTTTGAAACACATATTTTTGTGCATTTACTGACACCTCACTTATTTCCCAGTAGCGACTCATCCCCATCGACCTTTACTTATCGGCGTAGAAACGCGGCGCGGGTTGAACGAACCGAATTGTTTTACATCGAAAACGTTACGCGTACCCGACGTCCTTTCGCTAGGACGGCCGATGAACCGGCGTAAAAGTATATTCAGTCGAATAAACAATATTTTGGAAGAAACGTGAAATTTTTGTGGTTTGTTTTTTCAAGCTTCCTAATGGCCATCAATGATGACAGCCGAGTCCAACGGCTTAAAGTTCCTTCCGAAGCACGGAAGAGCTCGAGATATTTTGTATGCCTCTTGCGATCATATTCAAGTGGGGAGTGGGGACTGAGCCCGGGGTTGCTTAACATGCGGAAGCGCTAATAATGCTCGCGTCCACTAGGCCATCGGGCGCCCCATTTTTTGTGGTGAACTTGTGAAAATGATTACACTTGTACTGAGATGTGTGTATGTACTCTCTGTCTGGTTCTTTCTTCCAATGAGGGTGTTCTGAAATAAGCAGCGGCAGCACTGGCGCGTTAATTTTATAGGCGTTTTTTTATGCATTCACAATGTTTTTCTATTATACTCTTATTAAATGAATATTTATTTTATTCTATTATACTCTTATAAAAATACGAGGAGCCCGGTGGTCCAGTGGGTGTGAGCTCTGTGAGCGCTTACGTATATTAAGCAACCCCTGGTGCAGTCCCTACTTGGATGGGTGACCGCAAGTGGCATAAAAATATCTCGAGCTCCTCCGTGCTTCGGAAGGCACGTTAAGCCGTTGGTCCCGGCTGTCATCGTTGATGGCAGTCGTTAAGCTATGTCAGATGCCTTAAGGCAGCTTGAAAAATCTGACACCAGTGTTGGCCACTTACACATACGAAAAAAAAAATTAAATGAAAAAATTAAAATATTTAATTAAGAAATCAGAAGGCCTGTGGTGGAGAATGGTGTTCAAATCCTGCCCGCGTGGATTTTATTCCCATATCTCAAATATTTTTTTTATTTATTAACAGTATCCAAGCCCAACAATGTCTTGGGGTTTTTAAGTGTCTCAAATAAGTTAGCAAATAATCTAAAAGCCACATTGTTAGTCCCTAATTCATATCGGATGCATTTTAGCAGCTTGGAACATCTAACACAAGTCTTCGTAACGAAAATGCAAAAGAAAATAAAGTTGAATACAATAGCGCAGACTTGCCGAAATTTCTAGACAAAGGACATCCAAACACTGACATTTTTTGCATTGGCAGGTCATTGATCATAGAACAATGGCACACAATGCTCTAGGTATCGATGCTCTGATTCAGCACATCATTGCACAATCGGTGAGATAAAACGCACAAGATGGCGGTGATAAGCGGTTGATGCCATTAAAAATATTGCTGGTTTTACGCCGATACATACATATATAGTATCACGTCTTAATCCTTTACGGGGTAGATAGAGCCTAAACTCATAATGTCTTAAGGCCTCGTTTAGCATATTGATGGGCGTATACGTGGAAAACGAAATGTAAATAGTGATGGGTTGCTAGCCGCATCGCCTATTGATATGATTTCTTAGATTTCGACCCATTTTTAAAGTCTGCGCGGGAAGACAAGCAGCTGGAAAATTCTACGTTTTTTTTTCTTCCAGTCCAGCATAGAAGAAACCGATACCGGTATTAAAGGAACAATCTAAAGAAATGTTACAGAAATATTGAGTAAACAAAGCGTTTTTGGAATTGTTTGAGATGATTCCTACAGCCATGTGGCTGTAGTTTCAATACATTTTCAATAGATTTTGTAGACTTGACGAATCAGAACTAAAAATAGACTTGGCAAATCGAAACATACAAACGTTTGACAAATCGAAACTGCCAATACACTTGACAAAATAAAACTTTTCATAGACTTGACCAATCAGAAACTTTACATGGTTTGGCGAAACGAAACCTTATTAACATTTGACGAACTTCAAAAATGGGTGATAAAAATTCGCTTCACGAAACAAAACAATTTTCAGGCTTGACCAATCATACTCTAAATCCGAAATCTTGAAGATGACCTATATTAAGCTAGTAATCCGAATGGCCTGTGGTTAGTGCCATGTACATCAATGAAGATCAACTCGGTACAGAAGAAAGACATAATTTTTTTCCAATTCAATTTTTATCATGACATTTAATTAAAACAATGCACACTCAGTCCACATATATATAAGTAGTTTATAAGGTCTAACTAGAATTGTGAGTTGACGTCGCTTGGAGAAAATGCGCTGTGCAGTTTGTTGCCGCTTCTTCTGCACTCCGCTTTGGAAGCGGCCTAAACTTAGCCATAAGTAATTATTGACGTCAACAAAATTTTTTTGTTGTAAAAATTGTAAACACAAATATGACAATTAATAAATGTTCAAAGAAACCTATATTAAATAAACGATTGAATCTTGAATCTTGAGTGGACCCTTCTTCTGGCTATCATCGGGTAAAAATAGTGCCCCTGCAAATGTCGTTCGGACATTTAATCGACATTGCGTTTTTCGATCAAGTGTATTCTGAAGTAGACTGACTCATAGTCTAGTGTAAATGCATCGGGCCGTGTAAGAATCAAACGCGCGTTTTTTAGCCGTTCGTCTACATAATCTTCACACGTGTAGATTTCAATCATCATCAGGTCTTTCCAGTCTCCACTGTAGGAGCACGACCCTCTCTGTACTACCAGAGCCATAATACTAGCCTGAGTAGTCAGAGGATTTGGCCTACACTCTCCACGCTGGCCAGACGGGTTGGAGAGGTCTATTTGATGTTAATAAGCTTTGTTTAGCTTGTATTTCCTCAGTCGCCTTTTACGATATCCACGGGATGACTTGGAGTGGTCCTATTCTACTCTGCCGGGAACCACACGGCGGTAGATTTCAATATGTGAATGTAATAACTTCAATATCAAACATAACTTTGAATTTTAGCATGCGTGTTATGAATATGATTTAACATTTGAGAGAGAAAGTGAATGCTCCATTGGCATATTGCTTAAGTTCAGGCGTTAAATAATGCATTGAAAGCCATATGATTAATTGTACGTAAAGCGAACACGACCTTTGATTTTTTTACTCGACTGACCAACCCAGGAGGGTAATGTTTTTCGCACTTAGTATGTCTGTTCCATTGTTACCTCCTGTAGCCCATACTGGCACACTTGTTAAGAAAGTGGTATAGATTAATACATATACTATATGCAATTTTGAGAAAATACATACATACGGGTCGAATTAATAATCTCTTTTTTATTAAATGATTAAAATATTGGTCGTTAATTTTAACCAACGAAGTGAAAACACAGTCTGGCTTTCATCTTGGCATTTGACTATTGCGACCCTTTGCAACTCACCCGGCAAGGAAGCGTGGGTTAGTACCCTAGCAAGTGTATTCCCAAGTTTACACCTGCAGTAACCATGGAAACTAGACAAAGATGTTGAAAAATCACCTTATGTAATCAGAGATTGCAATCTTGCCCAAAAAGGCGAAAATGCCATGAATGAAAGTGCATTGTTAACATGGACACAAATTAAAGAGGCAACAGATGTGAGCCTCCAATTAAGGACATTTTAGTAATTATCAATGGGCTCCTGACGAGTCTGAAAGTCGGCAATCCCGACAAATAGCTCGCTAGTGACCCGTCGTTAGAAATTACGTCTTTATATGTAACTACGGGTCACGGTCACTCATATTCTAGTAAGCAGTTCCCATGCAAAGAGATCGTAAATGAAAATGAAATGTCGGCTAGACTCAGTATTTATTACGATAAAACAGTGTATCAGCACTTATTGTATTAGTATTTGTTATATAATTAAAACCCAAACATTAGCATGCTATAAATCTAGCTGAAAACATAGATCAATACTATTTTAAAACAACCATTGTACCTTATTCATAAGCAAATAAACCATTTAAATTTAGTGAAATCAGTTAAAAAACCATGTTTATAAAAATGTCTCTTGTTAAAAAGTGTGCGTAACGATTGCTGATTGAACAGAACAAGGTTCAGTGCAGTGCAGGTTAAAATAGAAATACAATCATATGTTATTCTTCTGTGAATGGTTGTATTTCGTGCGCCCGCGCAAAAAATAGTCGTAATTTCGTTTCCGTCCAACAATGCTGTTTGGGTACCTACTAACAATGGCGATTCGAAACAATGCCTTTGAAGGACAAGGTGCTAAGCTGGTAACCAATAACAAGAGATCTTAGCCGATTAGTTCTAGAGATATACTTGTTTAGTCAAAGAAATAAGCCGCATAACACGAAAACGGTGTATGTTTTTTTCAGGAAAAATTTAAGAACAAAAAAAAATATGTAGCTCATAGTAAGTTACCACGTTTCGGTAAAGATGACGTATCATCATTATTCATGCTATTTAATGATTTGGCAAACCTTTTTGAGTACCTAAGGGCCTAAGAGACGTATTTCTTTTTCTGTCGGAAACTACGCTGCAGAAACAGTGGTTAACTAAAATTTTTATTAAGAAATAAGATAATTAGAAAATTCCCATGTGGCAGGTTTTGAACCAGCGAACGATATTAGGACGTACATAAACCTAAAGTACTAATTTATTCACCATATTTATCGCTCAATTTCATAAGAGTATATCAGAATAGGTATATATAAGTAATAGTATATCATCTTAAGGTCGCAGGAAAGCGCTGGATGCAGGCCGCTTCTAACCGGTCACATTGGAAATCCTTAGGGGAGGCCTATGTCCAGCAGTGGACTTCTTGTGGCTGAGATGATGATGATGATATCAGAATAGCATTGTGAATGCGTAAAAATCTCTTACAAAAAATGAAGTATATGAAATATAATTCACCTACAGTCGGTTGTCGAGTAATGAAACATTACTACAAGTTCAATACAGTATCAGCGGCACCGTATCGACCTTCAGCACGTTATCGCTCGGTTACACAATAAACACAGCTATTTATATGCGGTAAAACATCTTAAGGTACTTCCGAGGTTGCCTATTTTAGTACTTTTTTTACTGTAAAAATAACGGTGTTAGTTTTAACAAAGGGCGCTTTAAGAAAACAGCAGTTACGTTGTGCGTCCTTGAAGAGGTTCTTAAAGCACATAGTTTGAATCATAATAATCATCAGGTCTTTTAGTCTCCACTGCAGAAGCACGACCCTCTCTGTACTACCAGAGCAGTATATTAGTCAGAACAATTACAGGATTTGGCCTACACTCTCTTTGATGTTTATAAGCATTTTTTAGCTTGTGTTTCCTAAGTCGCCTTCTACGACAAGCACGGGAAGATATGGAGTTGTCCAACTCTACTAAAACTAATGGTGTGAGTTTTAACAAAGGGTGTTCTAACAAAACAACAGTTACGTTGTTTGTCCTTGAAGAGGTTTTTTAAGCACATAGTTTATATCATAATCATCATCTCTACCGTTGATTCGCTTACTCTAAAATTATCCGACCTTCTTTTTCTTCTATCGAGTCGTAGGTCTAAGACATATTGAATATTGACATCTTCAGGACCAAGAGATGTCTCGAATAAAATAACTCCTAAATCTAATCAAATATACCGCTAATCTCATAATATCGTTTCTCGTGACATGGCAGGCTATACCAGGTTAGAACATAGCCTGTAAACTTTTTCAATATTTTATAATTATACTATATTCTTTTGAAACCACTTCTTACATACTGGTCGAGCTCCGTGGCGCAGTGGTCAACATGCCAGCCTGCGACACGGGGGTCCCGGGTTCGATCCCCGGTCAGGTCATGATGGAAAACGATCTTTTTCAGTATGACCTGGGTCTTGGATGTTTATCTATACAAGTATCTATTATAAAATATAGTATTGCTGAGTTAGTATCCTGCGACACAAGTTCACAACTTACTGTGGGGCTGGCTCAATTTGTGTGATATGTCCCTTTATATTTATTTATTTATTTACATATTTATAGCAACATCAATCAGCCTAAGGTCTATTGTACCCAGAGGTAATTACGGTTTAAATATAGCATTCATATTAATAGCTCCTATATCAATAATAACAAGGACTGAAGTTTTCTTGATTAGTTGTTTTATGCTGACGTCATATTCAAGTACTTAATAGGTAATTAAGGGCTCTGGTTTTTTTAAATGGATAATATTAACAACTGAAATTGTTTTCTGTTATACCATCTGTTAGATAGTTAATTACTTTTATTAGACTCGTGGTTTCATCGGTGATGGCGGCGCCAGAGATTTTAATATTAACAGGAACAATCAAATTATTATTACTATATTTATTATAGTTCGATATTCAATTCTTCCTTTTCTTTGTTGCAGCATACGGCAAGGTGTTCCTAGTAAGAAAAAGATGTGGCGTCGACGAGGGCAAGTTATATGCAATGAAGGTGTTAAAAAAGGCGTCGATAGTTCAAAAACTGAAGACTGCCGAACACACGCGGACAGAACGACAAGTAAGTCATTACATGAATAGATCGCTTGAAAAGTTTTCGAAAGTAATAATCGTTAAAGACCAGAACAGAAAAGTCAGGTTCGATGAGATTTTGGGTGTAGATACAATAGTAACAACTCAAATTCTTGTTCCGTATTAGATTATTGCTACGTTCGGACTTTTAAGTGCTGCCACTACATTTTTGGCAAATCCTACCCTAATGGCTACAAAAATCATCATTTAAAGTAGCTTCGTTTAGACGTTTTGCTTGATGAAAAACATAAAATCGGCTTTGTTAATGACTTCGTCTGATAACATTTATGTCTAAAAATATCCTAATAGTCACTTGATTGCACATTTAGATCCTATCTCTAAAATTGTAATTCGTCTTATGTTTCTTATAGAATATCATACAAAGAACTATTAATAGAGTCCAAGTGACATACATAGGATTGATGTATTCCTGTCCTAATTGCGACTAGACTCCTTTTTCATACAACAAGATAAATACCGCAGACGTCAAATCCTGTTTCTACCGGGCATAGGCAGGTGTTCCTCAAGGATGCTTGTTAGGGCCAACGACTCAAATAACTGGTAATAAAACCTAACCAAGGGAATAGGTTGTTGTTGAATGTTAATTAATAAATATTTATAATAATAGATAGGGAAGATGTGAGGACATTGCCACGGTTCATTATCATAAAGTGTTGAGTATACCGGTTTGACATCACCTTTGGTGTCATAAGTAGTCAATGGTTTTCGTCGCGAAATTTATTTCAACTGACCCTACTCACCGATCTCATCACCTTTGGTGTCATAAGTAGTCAATGGTTTTCGTCGCGAAATTTATTTCAACTGACCCTACTCACCGATCTAGAACTTAGGTTCAAATGTAGACTATTTGGTTTATTGGGAAAACGAGTTCATTACAGTTAATGTTTTTATTATCTGGTATCATCCATTTTTCTGTACTCTTTTATTCATTTTGGCGTTTTCTTCATTCTTCTTCTGAGTAGCATGTCAGTTTATAATACATACTTACGTCTTATTACTAATTGTCCATTATTTTTTATAGGTAGTAATAAAAGATATAATAGAATTGCATAATAAATAATTGAATTATTCATAATTGTAATTTATACATGAAATTTAAGAAAAAGGTTGAAGTCAACATGTTAATTTCCAACAGGTACTGGAGGCAGTGCGGGCGTGTCCATTTCTGGTCACTCTCCATTACGCCTTCCAGACTGACTCCAAACTGCACCTTATTTTAGGTAAGTTAAGTTCAATTTTGTATAACTTGATATTTGCGGATGAAAACGCAAGTGAGAGTGTAGGTTCAAAACTTAAGCTTCAGGTTTATGGGATATAAATCTATCATGCTGGCAATATAGGAGGCAATATGGAAATTGACGAGTCAATCTTAAATTCTTAATATATCGTGGCTCAGTGGTTATGAAATGAAATAAAATTTTATTCAAATATGGATATCTTGTATCGCTTTTTGAACGTCATATTCTTAATATTTGCAAAATCGACAACTACTAGCTAATAAAATTATTTTTTTATGGACGGCGTTTGGATTTGTCATTCTAATACTTTCTCCTATCAGCGTGAAACTTTTAATTCCGTTAATGATGACTGCTGTAAGAAATATTTTCTGCTGTAATATGCAACACAAAAAATATTTTTTACAAAAATAACCAAAATAATCAGTCGAGTCCCGATTTCCCATAAAGTGATTTTTGTGAAGTACAGTCTAGAGCAGATAATCCTGAACCCTCTACAATTTTAAATCTTTTTGTTATGTTGAGGTTTATCCCCGACTGTACTTTATAAAACTCAATGGAAATGGCGAAATCTCCATAGATAAGAACGGCCGTAATAATTTCCCTTTCATTTGCGATCTCATAATAGAAAAGTTTTCACAACGATTCCATGAAAGCAATTATTTTGCTAACTTGTAATTTGTGAGGACACAATGTTTCAAATGACGTCTTGCGAGTTATTAATAGAACGGTAATTGTGCGATGGATTTGTAAACAGTTTTATTTAGATTTTTGATTATATAAACATGTTTTTGTGTAATGAAATTCGTTTTTTTTTTCTATTTAGAGTGTACTAGCTGTTAACCGCGGCTCCGCCCGCGTGAATATAGCCTATGTCCTTCTCACTACCCCAACCTAAGTGTATGCAAAATTTTATGATGATCGGTTCAGTAGATACGGCGTGAAAGCGTAACAAACAAACAAACTCACTTTCACATTTATAATATTAGTTAGGATTAGGATAAATGGCAAACTTGAGCACCAGATTCAACCTGGTCACCAGATTCAATCTGAACGAAAATGCAAAATGTAGTGATTGACGTCAAAAGAAAATCATAACTATTACCACTAATCTATCTATCTATCTATCAGCCAGGGACGTCCACTGCTGGACATAGGCCTCCCCCATAAATCGCCACAAATTGCGATCTTGTGCATATGAGTCCACTAATAGAAGTCAAAAATTTCTTTTTTACCCTATGTTTTATTGTGAATTAATATCTTACAAATAGTCAAAGGCATCTTAGATGCATCTTAACTAAAATCGTGCTCAAGTCTCGTTCTGTCTCTGGCAGGATGAGCTAGCAAGACAAAGACAGTCTTGAGATTGCCATTGGTTAAGATTAATTTGAATATTCGGGTAAGTACTGCAGAATTTGGTGAGCTATACAGCGTTGAGTGGTTCTCCAGCATCTTATCTCATCAGACCAGCTTGAAGACATCATTGTATTGAATTTTCATCATATTTACATACATGTGCAATACAAAACTTACTTTTCAATCTGAGTTGGGAAAAAATCGTACAAGTTAGAGGTTGAGACCACATGCTTTAGGGTTATCATATTTTCGTACCATCAATTTACTAATTTCGCAGTCATCATCATCATCATCATCATCTCAGCCCATCGTCCGCCCACTGCTGAGCATAGGCCCCTCTTCGTTTCCGCCATCCGTCCCGATCCTGTGCACATCTTATCACGGCTTCCTCCTCTTCATCATAATTTCGCAGTAGCGCCCAATATTCTTATTGACCTCTACTTATCTGCGTAGAAACGCGGGTTGAAGGACGACCGGAAATTTAGGACCCCTGTCCACATGTTATTGACGCTTAGATATACGCAATTACGCACATATTCCTCAGGGATGCGTGTTAGGTAAAACGAAACAATAAAATTAGGGTTGAACAGATAGACAGCCATTCGACCACGAACACTGTAAATTGTTCAAAACGTTAGGTGTATAAATAATGTAATAAAGGCGATACAACCGTGTTAAAAGAAATGTTATTCTAATTTGACACAATCGCAAAAACATTAGTAGGAGAAATTAGGGTTGTTTGATCATTGTTTTATGATAGAATTTTGGGCAATTGTATGATGTATTTGTAAACAGTTTCATTTAGATTTTGATTGCGTAAAAATGTTTGTTGAGGACTTGAGGCGTAATACTGCGACTTATACGTTATAATTTCAACGCAATACAGACGTTAGAAATGTCGCATTAAATTTGTACTTCACTGTAAACTGACAAATTATATTAATTTGAGATGTTTGCATATTTATTAATTTTCTTTAAGTTTTGCTACAATATTTTCTGTGACTCCGTCTACGTTTATCCTTTTGGAATCCTTAAACCCTATTAACTTCCTGCCAAACCCATCACATACGTTATGCGTGATTGAATAAAAAAACATTTGACATTTTGATTTTCATAAATTATGTTTTTTGGTCTTGTGACTTTAAGTTCAGTCTACATTGTAGGACGAAATACTGTATCCGTTAAAATATCGCCACATTAATAAATATCGCCTTGAAGTTCATATCGGAAAAAAATAAGTTTAATGAACTTGAATATTTCAGGATTTTGTTAGACTCAGACCTCGCCGGGTCTGGGTCTAACGACCCCCTAACCTTACGTCACGGGGTAAGGACCCCTGGTTCTTGACACGGTGCCCGGGCGCCGCCGCCGGGGGTCACATTGGAGGCCCGAGTCTCGAGTTACATAACAAGACTGGTTTTGTCTGACCTTAGTGTATAAACGCGAGGATATTGCGGTATTTTATTGTGAAATATACAGATATCTGAGTATTTCTTTCGGGATTTTTTTATTAATTAAACTTATTCTGTCTTATTATAAAACGAGTACTAACTTTAGTACCCAGTTTAAACCTGTAACCACCCAAAACGAATTGACAATACATTTGTGGAAATGTCAAAGTGATAGGTGTTGACTTATTTTGGTCGGATAATGGTTTAAACCAGGTACTAAAGTTAGTCCTCATTTTATAATAAGAGGGATTGAGCCCATAGAGCTACAGTAGGAGGACTTAATGCTAAAAGCATTCTCTCCCAGTCAACCTTGAGAAGAAAAACAGATAAGAAGTAGGTGGTAAAGTATGAACCAAATTTAAAATATATTTACAGTACCAATTTAGGAGGGGAGGAAAATTATATACATATATATATCCATACATAAATATATACTACCAGTAATCAATATACATAAGCGAACATAAATAATATTTTATATAAACAACAATAGATACCTATATACATACTTATACATAAACAAACTAATAAGAAATTATGAATTAATCTGCTAATTCATATCAGAGAGAAAAGAATGCAATTTTTTCATAAAGATGAATCTGCTTGTGATCTGTCGAATGTCCTCGGGTAAGGCGTTCCAAAGTCGTATAGCTTGTAAGGTAAAAGAGTTAGACATAAATCCAGAATGAAAGAGAGGAGTGAAAAGCATAAGGGAATTACTAGAGCGAAGTTGACGATCGTGAGTGTCCGAAAGATATTGAAACTTACATTTCAAGTACCCAGGAGTATCGGGATTTTAAGTATCGAGAAAAGGGAGCATAGGAGTCTTTGCTGCCTGCGCAAACGAATAGGAAGCCAGGACAATTTAGATCGAAAGTGAGAAATGTGATCGTATTTACGCAGACAGAAAATGAAGCGAATACAATTATTAAGAAGACGATCGAGTTCATTGAGAAGATCTTCATTTAGATCTGGATAACACACATCAGCATAGTGATGGTATGCTGATGGTAAGTGATCTCCGCTACCCATGGACAACTGCAACACCAGGGGTGTGACAAGAGCGTTGCCGGCCTTTTAAGAGGACATAGACTCGTTTTTGAGGGTTCCATTGTCGTATCGATCTGGGAATACCGCCGCAGGAAGTTAATTCCACAGTTCGGATTAGCAAAGGCAAAAATTGGAATGACAATTTATATATTTAGGAATATATTGCATATAATTAATATATTATATATTAATTATGTGCTCCTGCAGTGGAGACTACAAAGACCTGATGATGATGATGATATTTAGGAATTATATTGGGCGCCAAAAATTTACCCGCGACTTCGTCCGCGTAAATTGTAGCCTCTGGCACCCGTAGATAAATTAGCTTTATTAGACACATTAAGGCGCTGTAACACCTAATAATAATAGTACGTAATAGCAATCGCGCGATAAGAGTACGTGCTGGTAATGAAATAAGGTTAAAAGTGGCGATGCCGGTAGGCGGTCTCAGTTCTAACCCGTATCTGTCATTTCGGCCGCTTTTTGTCGGTTTTAATTTAATAATTCTTTAATTATAACCAAATATTGTAATATTTTTAGGTATCCATTTTTCTCAGTAAGTTTTACTTTTTATAGATGTAAAAAAAATGGTAGTTAATGCTAAAAATATCAAGTAATTCGCGACGAAACCTTTTCTGGATATAGATTTTTTGCCATTTTATTTTCCTAGGTTTTAAATATTTTTTGAAAATATTTTGATGTAATCATTTATTTTGATCTTTGAACTGTACTTCATATTTTTTTAATGCTAGTATTCCATGAAAAATAAGGCTAACTGCGCGACGAAAAAATAGACGTTTTACGGCAGTTCGTGAATTACAGCGCCTTAAGCCAGTCGAGGAATTAGGTGCAAATCCTTATTGAATCAACATGGGGTCCTTTAAAAAGGGCGTGAAAGATTTCTTCAGGGTCGGCAACGTGCGAGGATCAACCTTGGCATTGCAGGCGTCCATAGGCTACGTTACGGTAACCGCTTCCCATCAGGTGGGCTGTATGCCAGTCAGCCCACACTTTGTCCTTATTGGCTCTGTCTGATCGTTTTCCTTTTCGTCAATTTATGCTAAATTTAAAAAAAAAATTTGAAATTTATTCACATTGAAAATTTTCGTCACTGCCATTACGGGTGTAGCGACCCTTTAGTCTTATTTATTTTACTTGGAAATCTCTAATATAAAGACAGATGAATGTATACCATCAAGGTTGAATATTATGTCAGGCAAGGGATGGTCGGGTCGATGTACCGAAGTCTCGTCTTTGACTTTGGTACACTTTACGAGTAGTGTTCAATGTCACTTTATCGATCTAGCTAGTAATATTTAACGTCCGTGTAATGTCTAGGATTGCACTCATGTCTATATATTGTATACCCAGAGATCCTTAATGTATAGACAGATGAATATAGGCCGTCAAGGTTGAATATTATGCAAGGGATGCTTGAGTCAACGCACTGGAGTCTTAGCTTTGACTTTGGTACAGTTAGTGTTCAATGTCACTTTATCAATCTAGCTAGGAATATTTCACGTCCGTGACATATCTAGGATTGGTCTCATGTCTTTATATTGTGTACCCAGACATCCTCAATGAATAGACAGATGAATATAGACCTTCAAGGTTGAATATTATGCAAGGCAAGGGATGGTTAGGTCAACGCACTAGAGTCTCGGCTTTGACTTTGGTACAGTTATTGTTCAATGTCACTTTGTCAACTAGAAACATTTCACGTCCGTGACATATCTAGGATTGGTCTCATGTCTTCATATTGTGTACACAGAGCTTTTCAATGTATAGACATATGAATTTAGAACGGCAAGGTTGAATATTATGCAAGGCAAGGGATGGTTAGGTCAACGCACCAGAGTCTCGGCTTTGACTTTGGTACAGTTATTGTTCAATGTCACTTTATCTGTCTAGCTAGGTACGTTTGACATCCTTATTAACTCTTTAGACTTTATCACGTTGTGTTACTATCTAACGCTAATGTCTGATTTCTGTTTCTTCAATGCAGATCTGGAAAAAAAAAGTTAAATGCACCTCATACTTTACCCGCGCAGAGTTTACCGGAAAAAACGAAAATACATACATATCATCACGTCTTTATTCCTTGCGGGGTAAACAACAATAAATAACGAAAGTCTGAAGTCATAAAATGTCAATAAGCGATGCGGTTAGCAACCCGGCGCTATTTTAACACACGCTAAACAAAACCTATGTCTTATTTATTTTATTTATTTTTATTGAGCAGATAAAAACTACAATAGGTAGACTTAATGCTTAATGCGTTCTCTCCCAGTTAACCTTTGGGAAAACGTAAACAGAAAATAAATAAATAGGTGTCACGAATAAGAAAGCTGTTCAATTCATTTGGCACTAAACTCGTCTACTTCGTTAAATACGTATGCAAAATAGTTTTGATTCATCACCATCAACTACTTATACTAATCAACATCTAAGTACTTTTGTACTAGGCTTCTAAAGCGTGTGAAACAGGGGCTGCTAGATTGTTACCAAGTCAAATAACAATCACTGCAAACGTGACACTTATTGCTATTGTAATAAGGTTAAAAATTCCGCATAGCTGCGCTTGCGCAAACCGGCGCGTCTCCCTTGACCCGCTTAGAATCGAACCCCGAATCGCGGTCTATTACTCATACAATTGACCGGTGTGATAATCGATTGTGCCGTGATTGTGCCTAAAGGTAGGTTTGAGCATAAAATTATCAAGTGAAAGACATTGATAGGATTTTAATCAACCTGTCAGATGTCTGTCAAACAGCCGAATAGGTGTCGATGAATAAGCATATAATGGTAAATTGCATTTATTTCGATGTATTGTTGGATACTAATACCTAAGAAATTAACTAGGTACCTACTCCTGTACTTGCAGGAACAAAATAAAATTCATTTTCAAGAGAGAAATATTTATAATATTGATCGACAGTGCCGTGCCTAAAGGGTAGATTTGAGCATAAAATTATCTAGTGAAAAATAGTTGATAGGTTTTTAATCAACAACAATATAAATAAAATTCATTTTCAATATAAAAATATCTACTAAGATTTTGATACATAGTATTTTATCTAATGTGTATAGACGAATAAATGTTTCTTTCGGCATAAATGGGACGGACAAGGTTATTTTAGATTAAATATATCTAGGGTGAGAAAAAAAATTTTGATATGTTATGTATTCTTGTGATTTTTGTTCTTTCCAATGAAGTAGGGATAATATGCGGCTTAATTTTTCCCATGAGATAAGTTCAACAAAAATAAATCCTAATCCTAACTAATATTATAAATGCGAAAGTGAGTTTGTTTGTTTGTTTGTTACGCTTTCACGCCGTATCTACTGAACCGATCATCATGAAATTTTGCATCAGGTAGGTTAGGGTACTAAGAAGGACATAGGCTATATATCACGCGGGCGGAGCCGCGGGTAACAGCTAGTTACAAATAAAAAAATCGTGAACTCCGTCTTCAATAAAACTTGTTTAATATCATTGCCAATAAAAATGGCGGATTTAATAAACCGTGATGCAATGCTTGCGACCTTACCATTCTGGTAATTGAGTGTTGCCAAAACTAGCATCGTTTGAAAACGTTGTTAAAACGAGATATTTTTATGTGCATACAATACAATGTACGGTCACCTGCAAAAGTCCTACATAGCCTAAAGGTGAAAATCAATTACACTGAGGAAAAGATAAATATTTAGCAATATCATGAACCTTATGCATCATACATAAGGCTTAAATTGTTACTATTTTTTATTTAATCTCCAAAGCTACAAGCGATTTTTTAAGAAAATTCTATATGGACTTTTGCAGGTGACCGTACAATCCTCTGACTACTCTGGCTAATAAATGGCTGGTAGTACAGAGAGGGTGCTCCTGCAGTGGAGACTAACATAGACCTGATGATATATGTATTATGTGTGCAAGTGTTGCTTCGTCTATCATAAATCGTCATCTGAAAGAGATTTTTGTTTAGAAAAGTATTTCGGTCACTATTGTGTTTATTTTTGGCAAATCTTTATCCGTAGCCAATTTACTAATAAAAATATTGCTAAACCAGTAATAGTTTGCAAAAGCATACGAATAAAGGGCAGGGCGATCGGCAAGAATCATCATACAGCATGAATCTACTTATATAATAAAGAGAAAAGATTTGATTGCTTGTTTGTTTGCATTGAATAGGCTCCGAAATTATTTTTTTACCTATAGAAAGCTAATTTACCTCCGGGTGAAATAGACTATAATATACGCAGATGAAGTCGCGCGAAAATTGCTAGTTGAAACACGCTTGGATCAGAGAGAGGGAGAGGGCATATCGCTTAAATATTTTGTTATTTATTAGCTTCACCTTTAACTTTGGCTATAACCTTTAACCTCTATAGTGCCATAGTAATAAACGTTATAAATAGGAAGCAACATTTACTTAGCAAGTAGGTGTGAAACGACCAATTAGATGAATACATACGTGTTGACTAGGTATACAAGTTTGAATACAATGCGCGGCCCACATAGAGGAAACAGATACGTGAACTCGATTTTTTTGTATTCAAATGTAACCGATATTTCAAAATGTATACTTTTTTTATATGTAGAAAGAAAAAGAAATCCATACTTCCAATTTTCATACTGATATTTATTATTATAATATTATAAATGCGAAAGCAACTGTGTCTGTCTTATTTTCATGCCAAAATTACTGAATCGATTTAAATGCAATTTGTTATACAAAATGTGTAGATCCCGAGAAAGGTCATAGGCTAGCATATTTTTCTACGCGGACGATGTCACGGGCACAGCTAGTATAATAAGTTGATGCTGAATTTTCGAGCTAAGATATTTTCTTTTTTTTATTATTAGGCAATTGTTGTAGAGGTGTGTATCTGTTTGACAGCAACCCTTCTTGCATGGTGCAATAAAGAATATTGTATTGTATTGTATTCTTCCTTTTAATGCTAGGGTATGCTTTTTCAGAAAAATATGGCATGTCTTTTTCTATTGGATGTTTGTCAAATTACGTGGGTTTGTGTTTTGACGTGAAGGACACACAAACATGGCACACTTATAAGATTTTACAAGCTTCCTGTATGTTGTTAAACTTATTATGCATAGCAACAATCAAATTGAGGAACGTATAAAAGTAAGGATAATAAATAACGCGATAAAAACGCGAAAATTGAGAAGGAAATCGTTAATTACGGTTTCGTTGTAACCGGTTTATTGCTCGATTGCGAATTTGTGGGTACAAAACTAAAGGCAAATAAAATTTTGATATTTTCTCAAGGTTCTAGTTAATACTCGTATATTATAGAGCTCAGTTAGGCGCGTATTTATATTAATTCTGTGGTCTTACCGGTGACATTGTAAAGAACGAAATACACAGCTTTTGCTATTTGCTTTCCCTATTTTACGCTTAATTTACGTGACTACTATTTTAGGGAAAATAAATCTATGTATCTCTCTCTGTTTCTTTCTGTCTGCTTTTTCTGGATATTTAAAGTCTTATATATATGCTGGATTTCTAGTCTGGCAAATTAGAAACCGTAGAAACTGGATAAATTATTTAAGTCTGCGTGTACCACCCTAGACTGAGGTATAGAGTGCTGTCATTGCTTCCCGTCAGGCAAAATAGATGCATACGATAGATTCATAATAAAAAGCATGTATGGTGGATTTGTATATTACAGTTATGCGCCATAGAGGCCGTCAGTTAAAAAAGTTTATTAAAAAAAATTAAAAAAACTTGACTGCCATTTTTGACAGTCTACGTCCGCCAAATTGATTTTTTGCTTGCGTAAAGCCCGCTCCACACTCTCGTCGAGAGGTTTCGTTCCCGGTATTCGCCGAAACAAGACGAGATCGAGAACTGCTCTCTACACTCTCGCTTAATGCAGTTGTCTGTTTGAGGACGTTGAAGATGGACGTTAAAGCTGCTGCGGCCTTATAGCATTATGTCTTGTAGCGTATTATACTTCTTACAACGAGAAAAACAGTTATTAAAAGGCGTTAAAAAAGACGAAATACCGCCACCATGGAGACTACACGAATATAGCCAAGACTTGCCGAATACTCTCGTATTCGCCTCCACACTCTCGTATTCGCCTATTCTCGTGTAGTTTTGCCGAGAGTGTGTAGCGGGCTTTACATGGCCTATGATACTCCGGGGAACGATACTATACACGATCTATATATACGATCCAATCGCACTTCATATGTCAACTTCGATCAAGCTGTTTAGCCTACAGAAGGAAACAACGGAATAGACATACTTAAACACATAACGTACATACGCCAATACGCATAAACATTAGCCTCCTTCTGGTTAGTCGGGCAAATAGGGGTCAAACGCATACAGGTGGTATTATGGACTTGATATTACAGTTAATCCACCACGGAGGTCGTCGGCAAAAAAAAGCCCAATGCACAACAAAACATTTAGCAAAATATCCTCATTCCTCACACACTGCTCGGCGCATACGTTTCGCATCTGATCTAGTAGGCAGTGTGTCAAGGTGAGCAGAAGTGGGTCTCAGTTTGGCAACCGCCGGCGATTGTTAGCCAGTATGGACAATTAATTGGCTTATTGGTTTTGAATATTGTTTATTACCATTGGTGATTTTATTGTAGTCGCACGCAACCCAACTAATATTATAAATGCGAAAGTGAGGTTTGTTTGTTATGCTTTCACGCCCTATCTACTAGACCGATCATCATGAAATTTTGCTCACACATAGGTCAGGTTACTGAGAAGGGCATAGGCTATAAATCACACGGGTAAAGTCGCGGGCACAGCTAGTGCACAATAAAACATTTAGCAAAATATCCGCACACACAGCTCGGCGTTACGTTTCGCATCTGATCTAGTAGGCAGTGTGTCAAGGTGAGCAGAAGTGGGTCTCAGTTTGGCAACCGCCGGCGATTGTTAGCCAGTATGGACAATTAATTGGCTTATTGGTTTTGAATATTGTTTATTACCATTGGCCATTTTATTGTAGTCGCACGCAACCCAACTAATATTATAAATGCGAAAGTGAGGTTTGTTTGTTATGCTTTCACGCCCTATCTACTAGACCGATCATCATGAAATTTTGCACAAACATAGGTTAGGGTACTGAGAACATAAGCTATAAATCACACGGGTAAAGTCGCGGGCACAGCTAGTGCACAATAAAACATTTAGCAAAATATCCTCACACACAGCTTGGCGTTACGTTTCGCATCTGATCTAGTAGGCAGTGTGTCAAGGTGAGCAGAAGTGGGTCTCAGTTTGGCAACCGCCGGCGATTGTTAGCCAGTATGGACAATTAATTGGCTTATTGGTTTTGAATATTGTTTATTACCATTGGTGATTTTATTGTAGTCGCACGCAACCCAACTAATATTATAAATGCGAAAGTGATGTTTGTTTGTTATGCTTTCACGCCCTATCTACTAGACCGATCATCATGAAATTTTGCACAAACATAGGTTAGGGTACTGAGAAGGGCATAGGCTATAAATCACACGGGTAAAGTCACGGGCACAGCTCGTGCACAATAAAACATTTAGCGAAATATCCGCACACACAGCTCGGCGTTACGTTTAGCATCTGAACTAGTAGGCAATGTGTCAAGGTGAGCAGAAGTATAGTTTGGCAACCGCCGGCGATTGTTAGCCAGTATGGACAATTAACTGGCTTATTCGTTTTAAATATTGTTTATTGCCATTGGCAATTGGTATTTTTTTACATAAAATAACTTTTATTGCAGTTTCTTTATAAAGATTTACATTCGTGCGAGCGCCTAAAGAAAAATTGTAAAAAAAACTCTTTTCATCGAAAATTAACATTTAGTGGATTAAACTGACGGAAACGGAAAGAAAGGAAACGGAGGAGATTCTTAAATCGACGCGTATAGTTTTTGTGAATGACCGTTAATGACGCATTACTTTTGACAGAGAAGTCCGATTTTGATGATTTTTTTTTTATTGGAATTGCATCTTGAAATTAGAAAATACTTTTCATAGATAATTAACGTTTATAGGTTTGATATTTTTTAAAAGGACAGACCGACAAAAAAATTATCGTAAAAGCGATTCTTTTGATTTTCTAAAAAAAATCTCTGGATGATAACTTTCAACGACAATTGCAATATCATATCATACAATTACCCTACAACAGCACGTGTATCATTTTCCCGATAATACAGAGAAATATTCAAGCACGTGCAAGCGACTAAGGGAAAACGCGGGTCAAGGCGAGCGCTGTGAAACGGCGCAGCCGGTGTATAGGAGTAGTTATGACAACCATCTAGATACCTATTCGTATAAATTTTATAAATATTAATAGACAAAAGCTAAGGTCTGTATGTATAACACATTAAATCCGTTGCATTTGTATCAGTTTCCCGATACTACACATAAAGGTGCAAGCGTTAAAGGTAAAACGCAGTTCAAGGCGAGCGCTGTGAAACGGCGCAGTCGGTGTATATGAGTAGTTATGAAGATCATCTAGATAGCTATTCGTATAAATTTCATAAATATTAATAGACAAAAGCTAAGATGTCTGTATATGTCACGTTAAAACCGCTACACGTGTATCAGTTTCCCGATAATACACAGAAAGGTGCAAGTGACAAAGGGAAGACGCGGGTCAAGGCGAGCGCTGTGAAACGGCGCAGCCGGTGTATACGAGCAGTTATAAAAACCATCTAGATAGATATTCGTATAGATTTTATAAATATTAATAGAGAAAATATAAGGTCACTGTATATATCACGTTTAACCCGCTGCACATGTATCAGTTTCCCGATAATACAACGAAAGGTGCAAGTGACAAAGGTAAAACGCGGGTCAAGGCGAGCGCTCTGAAACGGCGCAGCCGGTGTATACAAGTAGTTACGAAGATCATCTAGTTAGCTATTCGTATAGAATTTATAAATATTAATAGAGAAAATGTTAGGTCACTACGAATATCACATTTAACCCGCTACGCGTATCAGTTTCCCGATAATACACAGAAAGATGTAAGCACGTGCAAGCGACAAAGGGAGAGCGCGGGTCAAGGCAAACTGTGAAACGGCGCAGTCGGTGGCACGAGTAATTATGAAGATCATCTTTTCAGCTATTAGTATAAATTTTACTAACATTATGTGTCCGCTGACGGCTCTGGATAATATATGGCTCTGGTAGTACAGAGAGGGTTATGCTCCTGCAGTTCGGACTAAAAGACCTGATGATGTTGTGTCCCAATATTCAAAAGCGTTTGTATGACTAATTATGTTTCTGAGTTGAATAAATAAAAGATAATGGTGATGGCTAATCACGTTATATTGTATGAAAATTAATTTTTCTCAAACATGCTCGGAAATGTAGGCATTACTGTAGTAAAAAGAAGACCGGAAGTTTGTAATTCTTGGCTCATTCATCGCATTGCCGGCCTAGGCCAGGAAATAAGTATGAAAATTACTTCCCGGCCGCTGCTCAAAACTTTTTAATTAATCTATGTAACGTAAATTATGTCACTTGTCATACAGCCAGTTTACTACCACTGCATTTTTAAAAAATGCATATAATACGTGAATATAACTACAATTTCATTAAAATATCGATATGTGATCATACGAAAATATGCTTAATTTTCGTTGCGAGAGAAGAAAACAATAATCTATGATCTATTAAATTTTTTGTGAAAAATTTGACTGGGCTCTATGGGCATTGTTTCCTTTGCTGGAATTGACAACTGAAAATAAAAAAATTAAAAACTCGGGAGATCTGTTATTTTCACTATACCCGTAGTGATTAACGCCACTGCCGAAAAACTGCCTTTACGGATTTTAGGGCATAGAACACACGTCAATTGACTTTGAATTTATGGCCCCCCATAGAAACTCAAAAGGAATTGTATGGCATTTTTTTCATTTTCACCCTCACTCCATTATTTGTCTATGATCCTTATTGCCTAGAGAAAACATATGGCAGTCGGTCGTCTGATACTAGTAATAGTATCTTCTTCGTAGTTTGTGATTAACGCTTTGCAGTAATTGATTGACATTGATTGTTTTCGGTAAATATGTGCAAAGTTGGTTATTTATTCGAAATGAAACGGTTCAAAATGAGTTTTAGTGATGAAAGCAACACTGCAATGGATTTTAAGTACCTACTTCGCCTAATTTGAAACTTGAAAGTGGAAAAATTACTACCGGCAAATACCTAGTAAGGGGAAATATTTAAGGCATGTAAGTTTATGTGTAACTTTAAGTTAAATTTCCTCACATTTATTGAGAAAATCTCTATACTTTCCTCGGCGGGAAAGGGATTGCCGGACTCGTAACTATTGTCAAGGCCTCGCTGACGCTCGGCCTTGAAAACTATACTCGTCCGGCAATCCCTTACTTCCCGGCCTCTGCAGTAATGTACTATTTTTTTCGAATTTCTAGCATAAGTCCAAAGTGTAACGTTGCTTTTAAGGTTCCAAAGTGTTAAACAATTTCGTCATGTATTAATCTCCCTCGTTGTATTGCCAAGAAGTGAGGTTGGGTTTAGATTGGGCAGTGGTCCTAGAAGCAGCTGAAACCTTCCTTCTGTAATTTCAAAAAGTTCTTTAAATTTAAAATTCAACCTATGTATTGTATTTATATCGCTACGCCTTTTGCTTTTCTGAAGAGAGTCATCGTCGAAATGCTGTATGAATTTAGCAAAACAAAACATCGTCTTACCGAATTCACCTTCATATTTCGCTATGTACACTGTACACGCGTTTTATCATCGCAATCGCCCATTTAGGTCAAAGTCTTAGATATTTCGACCCAGATCTCCTCAATTATGCCACGAGACTGCTCAAGTTCAATTATATTAACTGTAATTATTATAATTGTGTTATTTTATATACTTGTTTTTTATTCATGATTATTATTTTGTCTTGATTGCTCATCTTATGAATTCTCATATACATTTGTAAGTGTGCCGTTGTTTTTTTCATTTTTTCCTCTATCGTTGTACATGTTTGTTGAAGCCGTCACAGGTAATATTGTCATAGTAAAGATGAAAAAAAAAAAAAACAAATCAATAGGTTCCTAAAAGGCCGGCAATGCTTTTCTCACGCCCCTGGTGCTGCAGTTGTCCATGGGCAGTGGTGGTTACTTACAATCAGGTGATCTTGCTTGTTTGCCGTCCTATAATTATTATAAAAAAGAGGCTGTCATTACTAGATAGCTGTCATTAAACTTTGTTAGATGCCTCTAGGCAGCTTGATCTTAACACCAGTGTCAGCCGTGTCGATTTATACACACGAAAACAACAAATGCATAAGAACAAAAATCCCATTTAACCAATAAAAGAAAACTTGTCGGGAAACCTTCGTATCGCAGCGCGAATCACTAGCTATATTAAGTTTCGTAACATCCTCATGACTTTCCTTTTTTCTTTTCGTAATTACTCATCAGAAGTTGTAGTGTGGTAATTTAAATTTAATTTTAATTCAATTACTATCATCATAAATGTCAGCTCTACTATTTTCCACTGTAACAGTTTAGTATGACTATAATTATCACTTCAATTACATATGTGATAATGTGCGCCACGAGTGGCCTTGTAGTAACCGCATTTTCTCTAAACAAACTAGAATCTAAATCAATGAATATAACTCATCAGAGGTTGTGGTACGTTAATTCAAATTTAATTTTAATCACGAAATAATAGAATTTAATGTCAATTACTATCATCATAAATGTCAGCTCAGCAATTTTCCGTCGTAACAGTTTAGTTTGACTATAATTATCACTTCAATTATGTGATAATATGCGCCACGAGTGGCCTTCTAGTTATCGCGTTTTCTCTAAACAAACTAGAATCTAAATCAATGAATATAAGTCATTAGAGGTTGTAGTATGTTAATTCAAATTAAGTTTTAATCACTAGATAGTAGAATATTAAGCCATCATTGATGTTGACTCAGCAATTTTCCACCGTAACAGTTAATAATAATTATGACTTCAATTATGTGATAATGATTAATGTGCGCCACGAACTGGCCTTGTAGCTACCGCGTTTTCTCTAAACAACCTAGAATCTAAGTCTATAAATATAGCTCATCAGAGTTGTAATATGTTAAGTCAAATTAAATTTTAATAACATAATTATAAAATTTAAAGTCAATTATTATTATATTTATCATTTATGATGGCTCAGCAATTTTCTGTTGTAATAGTTTATTGCTATTAAAGATTGTTACATTTTAATCAAGTTCAACAGCCCACTCACAATTAATCTAATTGAAATTAAAGCAATAAACACACCAATAATTATCGGTAATATCTACACAAATTGTCAGCCCTAAGGCACGAGACTTGTTAAATGTTTGTTGATGAGTCATTAACGAAGATTTAAAATGGATGTAGTATCTTTTGCCCCACATTGGGACCTAAATACACTATGTTTTTACGATGGATAAACTGAAGATAACTGCTTGTGTTATTTGATTTTTTTTTTGTTTCGCTATGTTTGTATTTAAATCATACGCGAATATTATTACGATCTAGCCTAGTTGGCTTGGCTAATAAGTAATTTTACATTGACCTACATTATTACGTATAGAATAAGAATGTGTCCATCGGCACTTTTCTTACTGTCTCTATTAAGGGGAAGGCAGTTCATGTGTCTTTAATCGCACTTTTACTGCATTTGATAATTGAGCTCAGTTTTTACTAAAAATAATTACAATTAAATATTGTTACATTTCAAACAAAATCTTTAATTATCAATTTGCTTACAATAAATTTAATTGGTACAAATAATAGGTATACTGTTACTATGCTACTAGTAATGTCTTATTGTTGGCGACTCATGTACTACATATAATATTTTATGCTATAAATGAAGGTAAACATTTTTTCATATGTATATTTATCATCATTTCGAGCTTTGATTGGGACAGATTTTAGTAATACTTTTACGTAATATTTCATATATTTTTTTACCACTTAAAACCAATAATAATAGTGTAGTTTATGTTTGTGTTTCTACATTCTAAAAATAATATACACAAACAAGGTAAAGCATTAAGAAACCATATGATAACTTTCGCAAGTCAAGTAATTGCTTTGAAAAGTTAGATATTCTATGATTTATATCGACGGACCCACTCACAACGAGTAACTTGATATAAACCATAACAATCTGTGATCAGAAACCAAATCAATAATTATCGGTGTGGTTTCGGACAATTATAATTAATATCGGTCCAAAATCACAGCCCTGCGGCGCGCCGTATCCTGGTAACCCCAATAAAAATTGTAACGGCGGAACTAGAACGACGGCAAATATGCTAAGTGTGTCGATGTGTACCATTTTATTGCTTTATCGTTTTCGAATAAAGGTAATAAATCTATAAATGGTTGGGGTTTTGCTTCTTTAAATACTCGTACGTATAATGGTTCTTTAAATACTCGTACATCATCATCATGTCTTTTTTTCCTCTCCACTGCAGGAGCATGACCCTCTCTGTACAACCAGAGCCATATCTTAGCCAGAACACTAGAGAATTTGGCCTACACTTTCCACGCTGGCCAGTCGAGTTGGAGAGATCTCTTTGATGTTTAAAGGCTTTGTTTAGCTTGTGTTTCCTAAGTCGCCTTCTACAACATCCACGGGAAGCCTTGGAGTAGTCCTATTCTACGCTGCCGGAAACCACACGGCTAATGCCTTGGCCCAAATAAACTGGTTTTATAAAAAAATACTAAATTGATCCTTTCTTTCGCAGATTATGTCGCTGGTGGTGAACTCTTCACTCACCTGTACCAACGGGAACACTTCAATGAGAACGAAGTCCGGATATACATCGCCGAAATCATTCTGGCGCTCGAGCAGTTACATAAGGTAAGAACCTCGATCATTATACTTGGTCAAAGGGTAAAAAGCAATTATTTTGTTTCGTATACAGTGGCCTTCGTGTTTAATGGCGGTCTTCCGCGTAAAGGATTAGACGTGACTATTATCACTATCACTTCACTACATAGTATAAAACAAAGTCGCTTCCCGAAGTCTGTCTGTCCCTATATGTATTGCTAATGTATGCTTAGATCTTTAAAACTATGTTACGGATTTTTATGGTATCTTAGTCGACAACGCATCAACACCTCCTCTGGTAATGATGAAGAAGAACGTAGAATGAAGTCAGATTTTCATATGCGACGGGGACCAATTTCCATCAGGTGGCTCGTCTGCTCGTTTGCCGTCAAACATAACAAAAGAAAAAAATATGCGTTTCGTTTTACGTAGAGTGATTCAAGAGGAAGATTTATGTGTATAATACATGCCCGGGCACAGCCGGAGACGGCTGCTAGAAAGCTAGAATTTCCTCAAAAACTCAACCAAGCGCCTAATTTTCCGAAAAACCTATCTTCTCAAAAGCGGGTCAGGCCAAAACGTGAGACGTTTTTTCGTGAACCGTTCCCACACTTTCGCGCTTTCGCCGCGCAAACTCATTACCGCCTCTTTTTACGCCAAATCGGACATTATACAGGCATTTTGGACGTGATTAAAGTTTAAGTAGCTTGTAAATTATCACTTTTGTTAAACGACCTTCGTGATGTAGGGTAAATTAGAGAGTGTGAGCTTTGACAGGTCCATGAACTTCATAAAAACTATAGTTGCGCTTTAACTTTACACAGATGGCGCTACGTGCTTTATGTAATAAATATTCATATTACAACTATAAAAAATATTTTCAAATATTGAATTTTTTCAGATCGCATTTTTATCTTTTAGAATAAATGCGTAGGCACTAGCCTTTTTATGCTTTAACACATTCGGATTGGTCTAGTGACTAGACCTGGACCTAGCAGTGGACCTACTGCCACCTAACGGTGACTTTTCAATGCCAGAGCGGGCCTCCGTCCGGATGAGGCATCTGTTCCTGTAGATTTAGACTCTTTTGAACAAAGAATATATTAATCTCTCTCATTGTATTGATGCTATGATATGATCATCTCATTGATTGAGACACGTTTGTACTTTTATTAATTCTGTGCCTAAGATCAACTGATATAGGGGTAAAAGATAAAGAAAAAAAAAACATTTTTTTACATCATACCGCTTCTTGTAAACGACCTCCAAAATGGAAGTTTTCGCTTTGAAGCCAAGAAAATAGTAATATTTTATTCTGATTGAGCAGTATTTATTCGCGGCAGAGTTCCTTGTCGAACTGCGGTCAGAGAGCACGATCTTTAACCAAATAGTTCCGGGTTCAAACCGGGTTTCCATACGTTTTACTATGTGCTTCCGGTAAGAAATTTAATGAGAAAATGTGTGCATTAATATTGATTATCCGGTCTCGTCAGCAAATGTAAGAAAAGTTCTTCCCCCCTCCCTTCAAGCTTTAGGTAAAGATTTCTATCAGGTCGATTCACAATGAATGTTAGTGTATTTTTCGAAAAGTTGCCGGGATTTACTGGTGATAACGTCTTCTCCCACCCATGCCATCAAAAATAAGCAAAGCCTAGACCCCCGTCAGGTTTCACAGCTTACGTAATATTTCAACTTAAGAGCGTATACTAGCAGTATTTTTTCATTATGGTTTCCATACAAATGTATTTCTCTATTTTCTCGCTGCAAACTGATTCTAGAGCCACAATTCTGTTTTCATAAAATCTAGTACTAAAATAGGACTGCCCCTATTGTTTACTGTTTTTGTAATTTTTTTTTTCTTTTAAACAGGTTTTTAGAAAAAAATAAAACATAGGGACATACCTATTTTAGTAATAGATTGTATGTAAAAAGAATTCTGCCTCTAGAAGCAGTTTTCAGCGAGAAAATAGAGAAATACATTTGTATGGAAAACGCACTGCTAGTATACCCTCTTAATTATCAGGTTGTTTTTTAGTCTTTACTGCAGGAGTATGACTCTCTGTACTTCCAGAGCCATATATTAGCCAGAGCAGTCAAAGGATTTGTCTGCTCTGGCTAATATATGTCTCTTTGATGTTTATACGCTTTGTTTAGCTTGTGTTTCGTAAGTCGCCTTATACGACATCCACGGGAAGACTTAGAATGGTCCTATTCTACTCTGCCGGGAACCACACGGCATAAATACGACGTTATATTTGAATGACCTCATTTATCACCGTGTGGTTTCCGGCAGAATAGAATAAAATCACTTCAAGTCTTTCCGTGGATGTCGTAGAAGGTGACCTAAGGAACACAAGCTAAACAAAGTTCATAAACATCAAACAGACCGCTACAACCCGTCTGGCCAGCGTGGAGAGTGTAGGACTAATCCTCTGACTCCTCTGGTAGTACAAAGAGGGTCGTGCTCCTGCTGTGGAGACTAAAAACGACCGGATGATGATGATGAATTATCAGCGAATAAGCTTATGTTTATTTATATTATCTTTCTCTTCCACCAGCTCGGCATCATCTACCGCGACATCAAGCTCGAGAACATCCTCCTCGACGCGGAAGGTCACATCGTGCTCACCGACTTCGGCCTCTCCAAGGAGTTCTGTGGCGGGGAGAGTCGCGCGTACAGCTTCTGCGGTACCATCGAGTACATGGCACCCGAGGTCGTCAGGAGTGGCAGTCAGGGGCATGATATCGTGAGTACTTTTATTACTACCGTTAGAGACTAAAACGATTTTGATTTTTACTACCTATCACTTTTTTTTTGAATTGTATCTTATTATCCTCCTGCTGGGAAAAGTTCTCTTCCTCCTTCCTTTCAGGGCCTTCAGTCTAAAACCAATTGTGACCATTCCTCAGTAAATTTGCGCAAATGGTACCGCATTTATCACGGGGATTGCTTCGAGGAATTGTTTGACCTTATACCAGCCGCAACACGGGCGAAGGCGGGACGGACTGCTAGTCATTAATAAATAAATAATTGGTGTTGACTGAAAGCAATGTCTTCAAGTCCTTAGCTAAATTTGTCCCTTCGTTAACTATCATACAGTTCGTGACGATAACAGTTTGGGTAGTTCCGTATTTTTCTATGTTTATTTCCTACTGCAGTTTCTTTAGAAAAAATGTTGGATATTATCATGCAATTCTATATCAGAAGCATCAATAAGGTTTCCTACGGAGAATTACAGACTTCAAAACGCTTGACCTAGTTACATTTTATAGTACTGAAATCTCTCTGAAGTTACTCGTAAGACTTGTTATGCAACTTTAAAAGCTTTAGCAGCTTGTACTGCTGTCATTGGATACTATTTTAAAACATCAGTTAAATGGCTAATTGTTGTCCAATACACTTATTGGACGAGATCATAGATAGAATTTAAGAACTGTGTTCTTGTCGGTTGAGTACTCTTCATGTCTCTCGGTTCTCAGCCATTCTCTTGATATCCTTATACGCCACATCCCCTGCCTTTTCCTTTATTTCATCCAAATATGCCCGGTCGACCTTTCCGTATCCTCGCCTCAATTTTTCCATCATAGATATTATAACATAGATTAAAATATTATATCTGTCCTCTCATAATTCTTCTGGACTGCATCATTATTCTGAATATAAGGCAAATGCCAGTCGTTACAAAAATTTACAAGGAATCAAGGCTAATTTTTTTTATGTACATATTAATAGGTTTTGTTAGGATTATTCTTGTATTTAAAATAAACAATTGTGTTGCTCTGTAAATCCAAGAAGAAACTACTGATAAGTATACTTCTTAGCCATGTGCCAATATCATTTTACAAAAAAAAAAATGTTATTTCGTGACAACGTTTTCTAGTTAATTACCATGGGTGTAGCGCGGACGAAATACGTTAAAAAGCCTTAGATATTGCAAACAATATAAAATAAAGCAATAAATACCTTATTTTCATGAAGTACTTATCTCATTAAAAAACAAAAGACTATTATAATATTTTCTCATAACTCTTTAGACTTGACGTCTCAATACATTCTCATAAAAACCTCGCCATTCGTAAACAAATCGCCAAACGAATGATTGCCTACCAATAGCAAGAAAAATAGTTGTTCAGTTTTTATTAGAACCATCATTCATAATAACAAACAGCTGTTGTTCATTGAACGGCTCAATAGAAAGTGGCATTGCATCGTCCGATACACTTTCCGCACCTGTGGTCTTCAATTTCGATATTATACTTTATTTCTTTAACTATAAGGTGGAAATTAGATTAATTTTATAGTAAGATGCGTCGGCAGTTTTCTTTACTTTCAATATCAAACTCTATGTCGTAGATTTTAAGGTTGAAGTCGGGGTTGATATAGTAGTGTGATGCGCTACTCGAGTTGATTTCATTAGTGCTTAGAAGAAAAGTGTAAATAAGAGACATTTTTATGTTCATTCATGTTTACAAGGATTTCGTGATTTGCATAATTTTTAATGTTTTGCGTAAAACACTGACTGTTCCAGCTGTTTTCTTATGCATAGATTAGAAGTTGATTAAAGTAATGGGCGGTCTCATCGAAATATAGATTGTCTTTGAAAATGCTACGGACTACATTACGTTCCAGTGTAAAATATAAAGTCGTCAAAAATTGTAGTAGTATATAGAAAACAGTATTGTTATGAGGTCAGATTATTGACATTGTTCACAGGTCCTAAAAAGACACAGTTTCAAGAAGATCGTTTAAACCAGAAACACAAAAACAAACGTTGCGGACATTCTCTAAGACAACGAAATAATTGTTGGCGGTCTCCTAACAATTATTTCGTTGTCTGAAACCCCTTCTGGTTCTCAGGTATAGACCACGGTGGGCCACAATCATGTAGTTATAATTCGTTGTTGTGACTGGAGCCTAGCCTATAATAATGCTACCATTTATCGCGTACGGACGGGAATGCTTATATATTCCGGGAAGTCCCCACACAAATACGTATTTACCTTCTTAATGCGGAAAGTCCCTGAATTACAAACGTTCTGTGAATGAACACTGTTTTATTTTATGACAGACAGTGAGAAAATTATTGTTCGCCGTTTTGTGCAAATTTGAAATGAGGAAGCGTGAAAATAAAATATAATGGTTATTAAGCATTATATGAAAAGTTTTGAAGGCCTTCGTTTCGCAGTGGGTGCTACCTGCTAAACGAGGGGCACCGATATCCTGGGCGGGCAAATACGACTACTTCATTTTCACAGTTTGAGGAGGAGGCTTGGCCTCAGGTAGGCAACCGACCGTAATAACTTAGCCAAGTTGATTTAATTTCGAGATGGGCTATGGGATAGTGAAATACCAACTCGCTTCATCCCGCTCTTTCTTCCGCCAGTTTTTTTCATTGTTTCTTTGATTTGTTTAATAACAATGTACATCGGCCTTTCTGGTCCTCTTTTTCCTTTTAGCTCTACATGTAAATAAGTTTTAATAAATCCCTCAAGGGCCTCAGACGTTTGATATTCTTAGGGCAGGATAACCCGAAATACCAACACGCGGCACATAGAAACAGACCTGTCAAAAAGAACTCGCAACCTGGCAACTATCCAATGTGACAATGAAATTTCGAACACCGCTCCGCCATTTTGTCAAGTGCGGCAACGACGCGCGCTCAGCTGATTACAAGTGGAGAAAACACTGAAGTGCTTGCAGTTTATACTTGCCTGGTACTTTTGTATCAAATACGTTTTCAAATTTATGAATTCCAAATTTCGAACAATGCTTCGTCATATTGTCCAGTATGGTGTGGCAACGACGCGCGCTTAGCTGATTGCAAGTACCTACCTAATACGCTGAAGTTGGTTGCAGCTTACACTTGGGTGTGGTACTTTCAAATAGATACGTTGTCACTCTTCATCTTTATGGATTCCATTTTGTTTTCTTATGTTTTCGCGATTGTTACACATTGAAATAAAATTATTTTAATACGGTTTTTATCGCGTTTATTACATTATTTATACACCTAACGTTTCGAGCACTTTACAGGTAGACCTGCGACCACGAACACTGTAAAGTGCTCGAATCGTAAAAGTAAATTTTTTACCCACGACGGTACGGAGCAGGTTTATGCTTTAGGGTGAGAGATGTTTGTTTGTGTGTGCGTTTGTGCAAAGTAATGTTCCCTCCTATCTTCTAAACTAATGATCTGATTTTGATGCGGTTTTATATAACGGGTTTGTGTTTGATGAGTTCATGTTCTTAGACAGGTGTCATGGCTGTAACTCACTAGGGGGCGCCACAATATGAGTGCAAAACAAAGTTGTGTCGTGGGTTTTTTTTTTAAATTTTAATTTTGCTTAATTATATTGAACTACGTAACTTGTAAGACGAACATCACCGAAGAGCCCCCAGGAGGGACGGGCGACCTCGGCTTTGGGCGTTGCCTGTGTGCGCAAGGCTTGGAGAGACAGCAAACTCTCATATGCTTCATGGGCTGCGATGTTCATGCATAGGCTGAAAGGCCGAACTAAGAAACAATGGCAAAGCCTTTGGAGAGACTTTCCTTTTTTATGTCATAGGACGGCAAACAAGCAAGCGGATCACCTGATGGTAAGTGATCACCGCTGCCCATGGACAACTACAACTCCAGGGGTGTTACGTACAAGAGCGTTGCCGGCCTTTATTTTTACCTCCCCAGAGGGGAAGGGGGGGGGGATGGTCCACCGGCTCTCTCACTCACCGAACGAAGCTTAGAAGCGGTAAAGCTACTACTTGAACGTCGATTTTCTGTGAGAGTGTGGTACTTCCCCGGACGAGCTACGACGCTACGCTACGACGAGCCATTCATACTACTAGCAAAAGTGATTTTTTCCGGTAGCGTGGCTTTACCACAACTAACAACCTAAGGCTAAAGATATTCATATCCATCCATCCGGGCTGAATCATCTTTTTAAAGGTCCAAAGGGATCAAAATTTCGCCATGTACATTCCAAAGACTTATTTTCCTTACTCAAAACACTGAATGATTCTACAAACCGTATCCTGTGAGCCAAAACCAGTTCCGATCAGCTGTTTCGCCGCGCCGTTGCCACGTACCGTTACGATACCATAACCTCAATGGCCCGGATTCTTTACACAATTTTGGAGCCTTACTTGGACTTTAGTATATAACTTGATTGTTTTTCGTGTGTATATGGAAAATTTCATGATGATCGGTTCAGTAGATACGGCGTGAAAGCGTATCAAACAAACAAACTCACTTTCGCATTTATAATATTAGTTAGGATTAGGATATCATATGAGTTAGGATTAGGATGTTTGTTTGTTTTTCGTTAGTGTAAGTAGCTAACACTGGTTTCAGATTTTTCAAACTGCCTAAAGGCATCTGACATAGCTTAACGACTGCCATCAATGATGTCAGCCGGGACCAACGGCTTAACGTGCCTTCCGAAGCACGGAGGAGCTCGAGGTATTTTTTATGCCACTTGCGGTCACCAAGTGGGGACTGCGCCTGGGGTTGCTTAACATATGGTTTCAGGTTTGTTATGTTTTTAAACATAATAGCAATTCATATTATTAAAATGCAAAGATATTGTTCACAGCTGCTGTGTAAACTTGAGATGATAAAATGACTTAATAAATTATTATATTTCTAAAGTTACACCAATGACAAAGGTCAACGAATTCTCGTTATGTAAATAGTGTGTTGTTAAAGTTCAAACTAAAATATTGATAATATTATTAAATATATTTGTGTGAATTCGGCCGTGTGGTTCCCGGCTGAGTAGAATAGGACGACTCCAAGTCTTCCCGTTGATTTCGTAGAAGGCGACTTAGGAAACACAAGCTTAACAATGCTTATAAACATAAAAGAGAAGTCTCCAACCCGTCTGGCCAAATCCTCAGACTGCTATGGCTAATATATGGCTCTGGTAGTACAGGGAGATTTAAATGTTGGATGTTAAGTCTCTTCCATTTGCTCTATCCTTTCGGGACCATTCCTGACCTGACATAGAGTGAAATTAGGAGATGAAAACTATAAAAACTCAATAGTTGCTAAAAATCTTCAATTTTTTTTATTTTATTCGCAAAAAAGTTTTGGATATCATCAAAATTTCCCATAAATTAGTCCAGTTAAACATTCTATAAGCTTACCTTCATCAAAACCGTACAACTGACCATTTCAGTCAATTTTCCTAAGTGCTGGACATGATAGACAGCGAAAACTGCATCAAAATAGCCCAAATTGTTTCTGCTGTTAACCTTTAAAGATAGATATACGCTCGATGGACTTCAATTTATAACCTGCATTGATGGATTATTAGAAAGATCACAATTACTTTCACTTACACGCCAATAAAAACCTATCCACTTGAGACATGCATTTTATCCATTACACTCCATTCTGAACCCTAATTACGTACTTTTAAGGCATATAATTTAACGCACTAAACGGAGATAGTGCCCGAATTAGCACAACCGAGTATCAAGCAAGTAGGTCACGGTTTGCGCGAAAGAGACGGAAGATATGACGCAGAGCGAGCGAGAGAGAGACGCGGCGATGTGTGTAGTAATGTCATTTAAATTTATACTTAATGATTGTTAGATTACTTCAGTTGGTTCTTCTTTTTACTAAAGGTGTAATTTTTAGGTTAAGCTGGAGTCTAGACATTGAACTAGTTTTGTGATCTTATTAAATTTAATAATTTGACCCTGGTTATAAAATTCGTAGTTTTTTAACACGCTGGATAATCTTGCCAACCTTACGTAGTTCTTTTTAAATAGCTAATATCATAACAAGCAAATATCAATAATTTTATGATATTGGCATTCGATTTACACATTGAGTCACGTTATATCTATCAAAATATCCACTGTATCAAAGCTTCAATCCGTAATTGACCCACGGGCACAATATAAATATATTATACTATCTGTTACCTGCGGCTTCGCCGACGTGATATATAATAGCCTATATCCTTCTCAGTACCCTTACCTATGTGTATGCAAAATTTCATCAAGATCGGTGCAGTAGATAGGGCGTGAAGGCGTAACAAGCAAACAAAACTCACTTTCGCATTTATAATATTAGTTAGGCTAGGATTAGGATTGTACCTCGTGAATTTGGTAAAAAGTCAAAACCAATGTAAATCTAAGAAAACAAATAGATATTGTTTCTAGTGCAATGAAAATTGATTCAGTAACTATTTTTGAACGTCACATTCTTTTATTAATATTTGAGAAATCGAAAACCTTCTAGCGTCGGAAGTCTGAACGACCACTGCAGAGAAGAATACGCCGAAAGAAACTTACCCCAGATAACTGGTTTTTTCCGACCTGGTAACCTGTCAAATGTCCCAATAAATCAAATTAATATGTCCTATATCAGCTGTTCGACATCGGGTGTAAGTCCGATTTGTTCTCATGACCACGTTATCTCTCTGATAAAGTTATCGGCAGGTCGTTCGTGCGCTATTGATAAAGTGGCGAGCCTCTATGTATACGCTACGCTATACTTGTAATAAAACAGGACTTTTAATCTTCGACCTTTAAAGAAGGATTATATTTAAAAACAGGTCACACACGTGCTATTTTGTCGGGATTGCCGACTATAGTTTCGGGCTCATCAGGAGTCCATTTTCAAGGCGAGTTCGAGATGCGCGACGCCGAAGTATCCCGGGCCGTTACTGATACAAGATATAAAATGATATAAGAATATAAAATGATATAAAAGAAGGAGGTTATAGGTTTGCCTGTAGGTGCCCTATCTGTACCACCAGACCCATATATTAGCCAGAGAGATAGATGGGTTGGAGTGGTCTCTTTGAAGTTTATAAGCTTTGTTTAGCTTGTGTTCCTTAAGTCGCCTTCTACGACATCCACGAGAAGACTAAGAGGGGTCCTATTCTACTCTGCCGGGAACTACACGGCAGTAATTTACTTATGGTTAATTTAATACCGCTTCCAAAGCGGAGTGCACAAATTATAATCCTAACTTCCTAACTAATATTATAAACTCGAAAGTGAGTTTGTTTGTTTCTAAGCGTTAAGTATCTACTGAACAGAGCATGCAATTTTGCATACACATAGGGTAGGGTACTTAGAAAGACATAGGCTATATATATATCACGCGGGCGGAGCCGCTGGCAACCGCTAGTAAATAATAAAAAAAACGTGGACTCGATAGAAGCGCACGAAAACAACATCGTATATTCTATTGTTATGAAATCTGTTCTCTCGGTTGAGTCACCGCCGCGAATCTATGTGACAACTGACAAGCTGGTGCAATGCTTAGCTAATACTTATGTACTTCGTTTTATTTCTTTGTTAATTTCTATTATATTTTTTATTTTAACGATGCCACCGAGATTTCAGTGATTTTGCCAATGTCCAGTATATAGAGATACTAAGTATTATACGGTACGCAGTTGTACGGTATAGTTTTTAAAAGTTGTATCAAAGATGGCATATGTTATTTGATAGCCTCGGGGGAGGTTCTGGTTACAAGTTTATCTATACGAGTCCAAATAGTCTACTTTAACTATTTCACAAACTGTTCATGAGCACGAGCAATTATATTATAACACCAAACTAAAACGATTTCATATTATAAAGTCCACTAAAATCTATTTGCGAAACTGTATAAGGCAAACCTCAACTACACCTCTTGACTTCCCACAACAAACTCTGTTTTTTTGTTACTACTCCCGATTTGCCCTGATCTTTCACCCAAGCCTGGCTGAGCATGAAATCTGAACACCATTGACGACCTAACGTATGCCGAGTATTGCCAAGTAATAAATAACCTTTATAGTCGCAGGTAAAATATACCTGAATATAGAAATGTTTATGGGACCAACATAATCTATACCATAGCTGAAAAAAGGTATGAAGGAAAAATGTGTATGGTTAGGTATACATGACCGACCATGGTATGCATAAAATTGTTCGTTATGCAGGTAGACCTAACTTTAAAATACATACATACTATCACGTCTTTCCCCCTTGCGGGGTAGACAGAGCCCAGGTCCGTATAACCTAAAGGCCACGTGTAGCATGTTGGTGGGCTTGTAGGTGAGAACGGAATCACTTAAAATCTTTATATATGCATATAACACTCAAACAAATATTTGAAAGAAAAGATACCGAGTATGTATACTTGCTTATCATGTGACAAAAATATTATTCATTAATGCATTCAATGATACTAAGTATACAATTTGGCAAGACATATACGTAGCTGATCTCAACCTTATTGACATAGATATAAGGTGTGGTTTTTTGTAGAATAGACGAGAGGTCATCGACTTCGTATAGGTTGTTTATTAGACATTCCTTGTACGTTCGTCATGATTGGCTGCCTTATTTGTGTTTCAGGATGAATGTAATTGTTTATTAATATTTGACTAGCAATTTTCCAGCGTAAATTATAGCTTATGTCCTCCGCAGGTAAATTGGCTTTCTTAAGATTAAACACAATGTTGTAAATAGATCCAGTAGTTTCGGAGCCTATTCAAACAAACAAGAAAACAAATCTTTCCTCTTTTTAATATTAGTATAGACAAGTGAGCTGCTCATCAGGCCTATTTGCTAACTTTTGACAACTACAGTGTACATAATTTTCATGGTAACTTCAATATTCATTACGGCTTCGGTATTAATGACTATTTTTATTTAAGATATGAAAACCGTAATGGATGCTAAAGTGACAATCAAATCGCTGTACACCGAGTTAGCAAATCGGCCTGCTGGCTTTACAAATCCTTACTACCATACTGATAAATGTGTAAGTGTTCTTTTGTGTTCGTCCTATAGAAATGATTGATGTGTTTTTCCGCACCTACTTGAAATGCTATGGAATAATTGAAATTGGAAGTGTTTAAAGACTGTATGTTATAAACTAGCAGTCCGCCCCGGTACATACATAGCCTATGTCACTCAGGGATAACGTACCCATACATCGGTATAGAATTTTTGAAATAGGTCCAGTAATTTTGGAATTCGGATGTAAGTAAAGATAAATTTATAGTACGGGACTTAGTCGAAAGAAAAATTACATATACAGATGTCTTTTGCTCTTTGAGACAAAATAAATTGGTAATATTAATTAACTGCGAAGTTGTAAAAATAAATCGACCTCTGCACTCGACTATGATATAAAAATAAATATCTTATCGACAGTTGTTCATGTAAAATTGAAAAATAAACAAAAAATTCGTATGATATCAAATTAGCAGGAAATGTTGTGAACGTCCTTTTCCTCGAAAATTTTAATGGTGCCATTATTGGTTCCAAACATTGACTCATGCGAATGCCATAAACAAACACTTTTAAAATGGTGTAAGCGCCGATCGCATGTTCACTATTGTGCAATTTATATCTCTGTGTCTTGATCATCATTATTTAGTCTTCACTTCAGGAGCATGACCCTCTCTGTACTACCAGAGCCATATATTAGCCAGAGCAGTCAGAGGATTTGGCCTGCACTCTCCACGCTGGCCAGACGGTCGAACACGTTTCTTTGATGTTAATAAGCTTTGTTTCGTTTGTTTTTTCTAAGTCGCCTTCTACGACATCCACGGGAAGGCTTGGAGTGGTCCTATTCTACTCTGCCGGAAACCACACGGCGAAAACAAAAAATTGTATGATATCAATTATTTAGCAGGAAATGTTGTGATCGTCCTTTTCCTCGAAAATTTTAATGGTGCCATTATTGATGTCAAGCTACACACTGAGTCATGCGAATGTTATAAACAAACACTTAAAATGTTGTAAGTGCCGATCGCATGTTCAATGTTGTGCAATTTATACCTTTGCCTGTTGATAATGTTGGTCAATTGATTGTAATATGTAAAAAACTAACATTTAAATGTTTCATCAATAACCGTCCAGCAGTTTTTTGCGTAAAGGAGTAAGTAAAATCTATGCATTACACCAATATATTAGGTCCAACCTTACCTATGAAATTGGCGTTTTCTAAAGAGAATTTCGAGCAAAGTGATTTTGTTAGTATTATTTCGGGTTTGATAAATTCAACAAAAGTGAAATTTTGCATGTACCTAGTTACAAAAAAATGGCTATATTTTTGCTTAAAACGGACAAACCTGAGTTCGTTCCATGAGCATTTTCCAATAATTAAAAACACATAAACAAAAATTTTGATGCATGCAGATTGCAGAATGTAAATAATATAGGCTACTTTCAAGTTCAAACAAAAAAATGTGTTTACCTGAAAATTATTGTCATTACTCATTAGGAACAAAAAAAAACGTCAATTTCATAGGTAAGGACCCAATATTTACCAAGATACTTATTAATATAAGTAAGATGAATCTTTTGTCTAATTAATAACCTTTCGCGTTCTCTACACAACTTACGAATTTTATTTCTGGTGGCAGTCAAGGTCCAAAATTTAAGGATAAAAATTGTCGAACCTGATTCAGACTGAAATCAATCGCAAAAGGGACAAAATATTTAAGAATTAACAAAATCCAGGAAAGGATCAAAAAGAAAGGCCAATCTAAAATTTGGAACTCTTTAGTTTCACGTGTCATATCTATCCGCACGTTTTCGACATTCTATCTCTTTCCCTCAACAGACATTAAAGTAACGCTGTCTCACTCTGTTTAAAAGCAGACTTGAAGGTGACACATTAATAAACGAGACGATTTACGTGGGCATTTGTATGTTATGTGTTTATAAGATATTGTTAGACCGTCTCTAATGTGAATTTTATAAAAAACCCGATAAAAGTGCCTTCTTCTTACAAAATAAACTAGCTGTGGCTTCGCACGCGTGATTTATAGCCTATGTCCTTCTCTGGAGCTTTATCAACGTGTATGCCAAATTTCAGAAGATTGGTTCTAGAAAATTTAGGATAATGCTTCTCATATTTTAAAGATGTTGTTTGTAATACATGTACTCAAAAACTACATGATCAATTTAAAAAAATATGTTACGCGCGATAATGTAACTTTCTATAAAGCTACATATTTGCGGGTAACACAGGCTAAAATTGACGCGGACGAAATCACGAGAAAACGTCTATTACTTTGCTTAATATTCGTAAGACAGACGCGATTGCTACTGTTACTGGATCATAAACATCAGTATTGTTGCTGTTATCAAATATGTGTTAGAAAGGAAAAACAGCTAGCCAGACACCACATGTAAAATTCTAAGAAACTGGAAATCGGATCAAAATGCGTATCTTTCTTGTTATTCTAGTCAAAACTAAACCCCTCATATGATCTATGTTAAAGACTAAACGAGTTATTATAAGACGAGTACTAACTCTAGTACCTTGTTTAAACCGTTATCCGCCCAAAACAAATTGACAGTGACACTGACCAAATTTCGGAGACCAAATGTTGACTTATTTTAGTTGGATAATCGTTTAAAGTTGGTTCTAAAGTTCGTTTTATAATGATACGGTAGAGGTCTTTATGAGAGATCTTTTAGGGACCAATAGAGTCTATAACGTACGTGCGTGAATGCACGTTCTGGCGTTCCAAATTATCGAAATCCATAATCAGATGGTTCTATATTTATTTACGGGACAAAAAAGTTTGAATAACAGTTAGTTTCGGACTTCCTTTTATTGATTACTAGTCTAAATATCAAAAATGATTATCATCATCAGGCCTTTTTTAGTCTCCTTTGCAGGAGCACAACCCTGTCTGACTACCAGAGCCATATATTAGCCAGAGCAGTCAGAGGATTTGGCCTTCTCTCCCCACGCTCGCCAGATGGGTTGGAGAGGTGTCTTAGATATTTTAAAGATTTGCTTATGTTCCCTAAGTCGCCTTTTACGACATCCACGGGAAGACTTGGAGTGGTCCTATTCTACTCTGCCGGGAAACACACGGCTATATTTACGAGACAAAAAAGATTGAATAACAGTTATTTAGTTTCGGACTTCCTATTATCGATTACTAGTCTAAATCTATCAAAAATGATAATTCACGGAAACCGTAACGGCTTCACGTGAAATGTCGTACCAAAAGCGGCGCGCGCGCTGCTATTCAAAATGGCGGATGTAGGTCACGGCGACCGGAGGCAACGCTGACTCTTACCGATTTTTATAACGAAATCGCAGTTATTATTGGATGTTACCAGTGTTGTAGTGGTAAATAATATATATAAGATCGACTGATATCATAAAGATGTCAGATTCTGTCCATGAAATACAATAACTGTATAAATTCTGAGCAACATACATCAAAATAAACAAAGTGTGAAGAAAACTTATTTCATAATGCTTAAACTTACGCGAGATAAATTCATAATGGAAACCCGGCTTTACTCACATTTGATTTCGTCGGATCTGCCAAATAGTTAATTTGTTATATACGAAGAAAGAAAAAATATTTGCATTGCACATCTTATTTTTTAACTTTTTAGATATATTAGTTAAATTAAATACTTAATTAATGTTAGATAACCTAGTTAAGATGAAAGGAAATAGCAGTTAACAGTTGAAATCAAAACTAACATCAATCGAGGATAAATAGGACAGTTATCATGTCAAGTTTATCGTGACATTATTGAAATGTAAGAACCTTGTTTAATAATGAAGATTAAACTGGAAAAATCCTTAGCTCCAAGTGGAGAAAAACAAAAGTATGAATTCGCTCCCGCTGTAACGGATTAAAAAGATAAACTAAATAACTTTTGCACAGTCTCATTAAAATTCGCATTGTGATGCCTTCCAAAAATGATAACCATCACCGAAAATAAATGCAATAGCAATTTTTGTGCTCAGCTTTCTACTGGAAGCATATTCACTTTCACTTGACTATTATTAGAGTTTAAATGCATCGTGATTCGTGATCATAACATGTTTTACTGCCGATAAATTTAACTTCGGGAGCACCTCAAGGGTGCAAATTGGGTCATACGAAAGTATTAACTTTTTATAACTGTTTACCAGATTCTTCTCGGAATCCTTTGGTAGCCAAGTCAGACATGTATCTCGCTCTTTGGTTTTGTTCTTTCTGATATTTAAAAGCTCAACTTAAGTAAAAATATTTCCTATTTTTGACATAATTTATGCAGTGACGCCTTTGCCTTTTTCATTTCACAGCATAACATAGAACTATAGTAAGTTGTGTGCCAGTTCTTTAAATTATTACTTAATGTGCTCTATCGGCGCAATACCATGGCGAAGCGTCATTCCTTAATAATACATAATTAGCTTTAGAATGAAAGGTACTATATGTTCTTTTTTAGTGCCCTTGCCTATGTGTTTGCCAAATTTCTAGAAGATTGGTTCAGTAGATAAAGCGTGAAGAGGTAACAAACAAATATCCAAACTCACTTTTGCATTTATAATATTAGTTGGGATAAAATCTGTAATTTTTATTTTTTCTGTTTATTTTCATTAAAATAATTTCATTTTTGTGTTTTCATTACGTTACCCAAAGCACTGTTTATTACCAAAGCGACAGACGTAGTTTTTGGATCTGTTAATAAATTTTTGATGCTTCACGAATAGCATATTTTACTGCCTGTGACATTAATGTCTCGGTGTTCCACAAGGGTGTAAATTGGGTCATATCGAAATTATGTTATGAAACAATTAAACTGTTTTTAAAACAGACGGGCAATAATTAACTCGTTAAATGTTGCCGTTGAATCGATTTAGTCTTTTTTATTGGGTTTCCATGTGTAATCTGTAATATTGTTTTAACGAAAGTTTTGTTTTTGTGTTTGTTTGCACTTCTTTCGTTTATTTATAGGTAAAGTCAGATGAAATTAATTTTATGCAATATAGACTTTGTAAGCTGTATTACATGTGTGCATTTAATAAGGAATGGCAAGACAGGGCACTGGACAGGACTAGGTGGAGAACAGAAGGGGAGGCTTTTGCCCAGCAGTGGGACCTAAATAGCTAGTTAAAAAAAAAAAAAGCTGTATTACATGTAATCTAGGCGTTTTATTAACTTATTTATTTTATTTTAATTTTTTGTTGGAATAATCAATAGATCTGAATTAAATAAAGTTACAATCAAGGACCGAAAAATAAAGGTCATTTAGGTAAACAAGCTAATTGAAAGTTAATTAGGAAATTTTATCCAAAATTATATAACGGAAAAAAATTTATAACACTCGAAAACTTTAAGCAGGAGTACATAAACAAGTACATATACAAAATATCAAGTGTCTGATTGACCGCTATGAGTCATATCCTTTGCGTAATACAAAGTATACAAACTGGGCATAGTTTTCGTGGACTTATAGAGTAGAGCCATTGTTAGAAGAGGAAGGGACACTGGTACTTGATGTGTAATGTACGATTATTATGAAATAGCTTCCGATATACGACTTGTCCTGCCCCCGTAGCATGGCACGCGCGACAACGTTTATCGACTATCGCCATCTTGTTTTTCGCAATACTGAAGAGCGAGAAGTAGATAGTTTATGGTGCGATATAAACGGCGTCGCGGGAGCAATGCTACGGAGGCTGAGCAACAAGATCAACTAGTGGAGTGGATTTTTAATCCTAATCCTAACTAATATTATAAATGCGAAAGTTAATTTGTTTCGTTTTCACGGCCAACCTACTGAACCGATCATCATGAAATTTTGCATACACGTAGGTTGCACTGTCCACAGAGAATAATAAAAACACGACTGAAGTTTAGGGATCCGTAATCTATAGGTTAAAACGGAATCTATTTACGAGACTTCACTGTCCCTCCGTCTGTCTGTCAATAGACTGTATCTAACCGTGATAGCCAGACAGTTCATATTTTCAGAGGATTTAGGCTTTTCGATTTAGGCCGAATCCTTTGACTGCTCTAGCTAATATATGGCTCTGGTAGTACAGAAAGGGTCATGCTCCTGTTGACTAAAAACGGAATCGGACATCGCTTTATTATTTGTCTATAGTTTGAGCTTCTTCACCAGAATCACACAGATCCGAATCGCGCCATTGATAAGAACTGAAAGAATACCACAACCATTTTTCAGTTAGATAATTGGAACATTCTTTCAACGTTGGAACCTTCAAAAGAACAACTATGTTTTCTTAAAAGGCCGGCAACCCTCTTGTCACACCCCTGGTGTTGCAGTTATCTAAGCAGCGGTGATCATTTATCATCAAGTGACCCGCTTGCTCGTTTGCCGTCCTATTATCTATATCTCTATCATCTATACTAATATTTAAAGCTGAAGAGTTTTGTTGAAGTATTAATTTCAGGAAGTGCTGGACCGATTTCAAATTCTTTCACCGATGGATAGGTACGTAATCCCCGAGTGCCATCGGCTTGGTATGTACCACGAGCGAAGCCGGAGCGGAATGCTAGTAAAAAATAAAACCTAGATATTACGCACAATATCTTGGACGCAGAAGACAAGACTTTGAACACGGATGTGCGTTTGTCAATGCAGCCAAAAGGCACCGAGACACGCTCTGATTGCCACGATATTTGGACAACTTTCACCTCTGAATTCGCGAACTGGCTCTGGCAAGGTTTTTTTGCCTGAGCAAAGTGCAAAGTTGTGATTGATAGAGCGGGAAATTCATTGGTCGTCTTGTTTTTATTTTTTGGTAACAAGTCCTTACGGGTTTGTAGTTACGGGCGGTATGTCATGGGTTTTTCCTTTAGGTCAATGGGGGTTCTCTGAAATAAGTTGCGCCAGCTCTGAGGTGTTGGGTCCGTTAAGCCGATGTTTTGTTTTGTTTTGTTTTGTCACAAAAAGAATCTTGTATTATTCTTTCTGCTAGTCAAATTTTAATCCAATGACAGCAGCTAATACTACTCTACGATTCAGTGGTACTACCTACGCTATCTGGTGGCATTTTACAGACAACAATTCGACAGCTTTTGACAATACTTCCCAATTTACTTCACAACAATACTCGCCGAATCTGGTCTTTTAAGTCTGCCATCTTTGAAGATTTTCAATTTTAAGTTTTCAATATATGTTACACATGAATCTTACTCCGTTGGTGGGAAACCGTGCCTCTCCTATTGACCCCGTTCGCATAGTTGTATGAAATGCCAATATTTCTATTTCCTTTCACGTCTTTTTTTGTAATGTTCGCTGGTATATGACATTTTAATTTCCATTTTATGGTAATTTATATTGATTCTTAAGTCTTCCATGCTGGTCTGGGAGAAAAGAAAAAACGTAGAATGTACCAGCTGCTTCTCTTCCCGCGCAGATCGTTAAAGTCGATCGAGGGAATTGGCGACAGGAATCATGTCAATAGGCGATGCGGCTCGCAACCCATCACTATTTTGATTCCGTTCTCTTTCACCTACAAGCCCATCAACATGCTAAACGTTGCCCTAATGTTTTACAGACTTGGGCTCCGTCTACCCCGCAAGGGAGAAAGACGTGATACTAGTAAAAAATAAAATGTGCAGTTCTTCCACGCGGGAAAGAGTATCTGCTACCACGTTATCTTTCCCGGCCACATGACGAATATCTGTCGTAAATTGCGAGATATAATCTAAATGCCTGTACTGACGAGGTGAGCAGTTACTCTTTCTTTCGTGGAAGGCATAGCATAGCGGCTTGTGGTCGGTATATATAGTGAAATGGCGCGCCTCTAGCATGTATCTGAAGTATTTGATACTTTCGTAAATAGCAAGGAGCTCTCTATCGTAAGTTGAGTATTTTTGTTGCGATGGGCTCAACTTGCGCGAAAAGAATGCGAGGGGCTGCCAGCTGTTGTCTTTGTACTGCTGCAAGACCGCGCCGATTGCTACGTCTGATGCATCTGTAGTCAGAGATAGTTTGGCTTGAGGGTCTGGGTGTGCTAGCAGGGCTGCATTTTTAAGGCTTTCTTTGCAGGCTTCGAAGGCACTCAACGAATCACCACTTATGTCAACCGGATCTGAACCTTTAACCGAACCAGAAAGCAGTGCATTCAAGGGAGCTTGATCTTGGGCAGAGTTTGGTAAAAACCTTCTATAAAAGTTGATCATGCCCAAGAACCTCCTGAGTTGCTTTACGGTTTTCGGTATTGGGAAGTCAGTTATAGCCTGAACCTTACTTTTCAGAGGTTCAGCACCCGATTGAGAGATACTATAGCCAAGAAACGACACTTCGGGCTGACCAAAAACGCATTTGGCAGTGTTAATAAGCATACCGTACTCTCTCATTCGTGTGAAAATTTGACGGAGATGACCCTCGTGCTCAGATTCACTCTTAGAAAAGATTAAAAAGTCATCTAAATAAGGGAAACAGTAATCGAGGCCACGGGTCATCTCATCCACGAATCTCTGAAAAGTCTGGCCGGCGTTCCTCAGACCAAAAGTCATAAATGGGAATTCGAAGAGTCCAAAGGGGGTACAAATAGCCGTCTTAGGAATATCCTCCTGAGCCACTGGAATTTGGTTATACGCTTTTACCAAGTCAATGGTTGAAAAGACTTTGCAACCTGAAAGTGAGTTAGTAAAATCGTGAATGTGGCGTATGGGGTATTTGTCGGGTATCGTCCGGGAATTGAGCTGTCTATAGTCACCACAGGGGCGCCAACTATTATCTTTTTTAGGAGCGAGATGAAGAGGTGACGCCCAGGGACTGTCTGAAGGACGAGCGGTCCCATTCGCCAACATAGCCTCGAATTCAAGTTTGGCAATTTTTAATTTGTCTGGTGCCAGTCTTCGGGGCGAGCATGACACTGGGGGGCCTGGCGTGGTGCGTATGTAATGTGTCGTGTTGTGTTTTGTTGTATGTGGTGTGCCAGCTGGTCGAGTTATTTCTGGAAACTCACCGAGAATGCTGTGATATCTCCCGAAACCAGTCAAGACTTTCACACTTGGAACAAGATTTTCTGAAAAAGAAACAGAAGCTACAGTAGATACATTGGTATTCCTATCTATTAAACGTTTGTTTCTAATATCGACGACAATGTTGTAAAAAGAAAGGAAATCAACACCAATAATGGCCTTGGTTACGTCGGCTACGATGAACTGCCACGTAAAGTCTCGACGAAGTCCAAGATTTAAACTTAACTGCACTGAACCGTAAGTACTAATAGAAGATCCGTTGGCTGCACATAGTTCATAATTAGTCTTAGCACGACGTTCACGAAGGATAGATCGAGGGACGACACATAAATCGCTACCTGTATCCACAAGGAACTGGACTTTAGATCTGCGATCCGTCACGAACAGGCGACCAGTTGTCTTCGGGCAATCGTCAGCCGCCATTACCGACCGCCCTGGAAGTTTTCCGGCTTGAAGTCACAGGGGTTGATGCACTTGCGGGCCTTGCTTCCAAATTTGGCATGGTACCAACAAAGTGGGTGCTTCCTGTACCGGGAGTCTGATCGGCTGCGGCTGCGCTGACGATAGTTGGAGCGGCTGCGGGGTCTGGATCTCTGGTTTGTAAGAGCTTGCACCTGCTTCGTGAGCTCAGCGATTTGCTTGGCCATGTCATCCATGGCTGAGGATCTTGAGTACGACGTTGAAGCTACTGCAGGAGCTGGAGGTGCAATATCTTGGATCCGGTCTGCTAAATCCGCTAGGGTGTCGAGTGTGGAAGAAGCTTGGGAAGCAATGATCTGCTGCATGTTGTGTGGCAAACGGCTCATCCATATCGTTTTAACGAAATCTTCTGGGACGCCGGGGCCTGCCAAATTTTGCAGGTGTCGGAGGAACTGCGAAGGTTTTCTGTCTCCAAGTTCTTCATCCATGAGAAGTTGCTTCACCTTTTTCTCCTTTGAAGCTGATAAACGCTTAATTAACTCTGTTTTGAGCTTTTCGTATTTGTTTGTCGCTGGAGGAGACGCGATCAAATCTTCTACTTCAGCCGCATACTGATTATCGAGCTGCGATATGACGTAATAAAATTTTGTTGTATCTGCCGTTATATTCGAAATCAGAAATTGTCCCTCTAATTGCGCGAACCATATCATTGGCTTATCCGGCCAAAATGGAGCAACACGAATTCCAACACGAAAAATGTCAGATGGTGTAGTGGAAACGCGCGCTTCGGAATTTCCGGGCGGGGTGTGGCTGTCACCACGTTGCGCTGATTTCGATGATTCTTCGCTGTCCATCCTCTTAAATGTTCTTGAATAGGGTCACCAGTTTGGTGGAAGTAAATAAGTAGCTCACCAATGTTGAGTTGTGTGCAGGAGTAGGCTTCAATGATAAAGTCCGTAGTAGGCAAAACTCGTATATTGAGGATACACTCACAAGCACAAAAGTCAGAAGGAAGTAGATAGAACAGAGAAGAATAAAGAAGTGAAAATAAAGCAAGCACAAGCGGCGATAGGTAACAAGCTACGCGCGGCGTTAGTGGTTACGTAAGTAACTGCGTTCAAGCGACACGGGCTTCGCGCTTCATCGGTAGGTCTCGACTGACTCGCCGGCCGTTTGTGCGCATGGGCATTGTTTAAGAACGAGTAGGGATTACGCGTCAACAGAAAATATGCGTCTCCATAATATCTCGACTCGCGGACGACACGGTAAGTAGTGTATGGTATTTTAGGTGAGTTATAAAGTGTGATGTATGTAAATAGACAAATATTATGTATGTCGTATTTAATAGGTATTTAGTTAGGAAATATAATATATTTGTAAATAGTATATAAGGTAGGAATGTTACGTAATATATATTAAATAATGTTTTATTTGTTTTGTATAAGGAAATTAAATATATTAGAATAAATAGGTGTAGAACATAGTAGTGTAGTAATAGAAATTGTAATAAGTATGTGAGTTACCCACAGTATGTATGATGTATGTATTAAGTTTTGCTATCGAAAGGTAAAAATCCCTCTTTATCAGCTTCGCTGTGGAAGTGCTTTTCACCTCGCAACCTAATTTCTAGATACACGAACCTAGGTTTTTCTCTGATAGGGCAGTACTGGTTTTTGATTGAGAATGACAGGTCCAATAGAGCATTTTATTCTTTGTATTGTCCAAAGGGATCCTATCATGCTAAAGACAGACTTACAGGTATAGCCAAAATGTCAAACATATGAAGTAGTTTTTGAAAAGATGGTCATATAATAACCTATTTTTGAAAGTAATCTTCTAGTAGACAAACAAAACGAAACAACGTAATAGAGCCGTATAAGTTATATCATTGTCCCACTATTTGCACCGTACAGGACCTTAATGAGGCCAACGATAGGGCAATTAGCGTTGCCAAATACTGGTCAAAAGATATTTAATATAATAGTATGCAACCATTTCGACTCGATAAGAAGAAGAAGTTATATCATAAGGTTTGTTCATCTACGGTACCTTAAACCAGTGAAAGTCCTATCAAAGCACTGACAATTGAAATTTAAAATTGGAACGGTGCGACCTCATTCCTCGGGCGACACTGCGCGAGAGCGGGCGTGTGCGAAAATAAATAATTAAAATTAGACATCTATCTATATTGTTAAATCGTTTGTCCTGACTTACGATCAACTCAACTATAGCTTAGGCTTTAGCGAAAAATACCTCAAATCGTACATTATAGTAAGGTACACGCTTTAAAAATTGGATGTAGAAGTCAATCTGGAATCCCTGATAGAGCAGTGTAATTTTTTAGGTCTTGATAGGTTATCTAGACAGTGACAGAGCGATACTTGAGAACGATTTTAGTTAAAGATGCATCTAAGATACCTTTGAGTATTCGGGCGTTAGGAGCTCAGAATCGAAAACTAGGCTGACAATAGAAACTTTAAAATATTCGAAAAATCTTGTTAAAACCTTGTTATAACGTAATCAGTGCGTCTCATACATAAACACGCCAGCAAATCAACGTAGAAACTCATTCATAATCCTATCCTCATTCACATCATGCGCCGCTCTTTCATTTTCATCGCTCGCCGTTTGTGGGAAAATTTCTATACCCTCGTTATAACTGGATCATCTGAATGTAACACCGTCAGAAGATATAATTATTATGTGTTCTTATATCGCCATGTCTAATTTTTGCTAGCTTTTATTTAGTTTATACTTTTATAGTGTCTGATAAGCTGATTGCATAAAGTTTTTAATTGGTTAATAATGCACAATAATGATGTCATCGAAATTTTAAATTAAACACAAATGTCATTTATGCCTTACTTTAGGTACGGTACGCTAGCCTCTAAGTAAGTTCGAGACTTGTGTTATGGGATACTAACTCAACGATACTTTATTACAAATACATATAAACATCCAGGACCCAGGTCAATCTGAAAAAGATCATTTAACATCTTGTCCTGATCGCGAATCGGGAACCAGCCTAGCTTGAAGACCACTAGGCCAAAGAGGTCGTAACTGCATTGCAGGTCTACTAAAATACTTAATTTATAATCTTTTCGCAAAATATATATCGGTATTTTTTGTTTATTTTATATTTCATCTAGAACTCTCCTGGTCTAGTTCCCAGACTAATGTTCCATTGTAATGCTCGATTTGATTAAGTGCCGTTTATGTTCGATTCAGATCTTGCTAGTTTTACTAACAGATCATAATGACCTAGCATCGCGTGAGTCAGCCGGCCAACTCATGTCTTCATTCAGAGTCTTAAATCAGAGGGATTATAAAGGCGTTAGATCGTAAATCAGACCAATTAAAGGTGCACATAACGAAGGATCTTCTTCTAAGATAGTTCTGCCAATATCTCTGATTTACGATTTCCTCCTTTCATGGTTTGAGAGAAAAACCTGGACCAGCTGCTACTCTTTCCGCGGGCAGTTTAGCGGCTTTTGTTTTGCATATTGATTCGAGTGGACTTTATTTAGAACAGAATTTAAATTCCGTTTAATTTGGTGTTGTAAATGCCTTTTTATATGGAATAACTAACATAGACTTTCATGGTCCGGCTGTATTGAGATTTACTTTATTGTCGCCACGGGCTCCTTCAAACCAATTTCGTTGCTAAATAAGAATAACTCGCCAACGCCAACTGGAGAAATAAATGAAGCAAGGACTCATAACCAAGGCCGTTAAACAATAAAAAAAAGAACTGTCGTAGAAGCCGGCCGTGAAAATCTAAGGAATAATTTCAAATATTATGATAATACGACTATTGGTGTCACTGTTCGCAATCACCATAGAATCCATGAGCACGTAGAAAATTGACAAGTTTTGCAAACGACGTTACGAAACAGTCGCAATACTAAGCTCATGGCCATGGGAATACGCTGCAATATTGTTTATAAAATCTATGCCAAAACACAAAGACACTTTATTTTTACTATCGGCGATGGGTGTTACTGTTACTTTAAGAAATATTTATAAGTACTTTCATCCATAGATATCTTCACCTTTAACTACTGGATTATTTTTACCTCTACAAAGTACTGATTTCTGATTTTATTGAATAAAAAATTTTGTCTGTTTGTAAAAAAAATCTTTTGAGCCAAATTTTGAGCATAGTTCAGTCAGTCTTACTCTGAGTAGTCTTGTCTTAAACAAAATAAAGCAACATTATTTTTTAAAGTTTCGCGGTCTCATGATGATTAGTATTAACAAAGCTTAAAATGAATATGTTTGAATATAATTGTAACTAAGCCATATTTTTCTTGGTTTGTTATGAGCAGTGTCTGTATGGAAGACAGGTCAAAATTTTAGAGATAAGAAAGGGGTTTCTTTTTGTTTAAAACTAGGAAGAAAATTCTTAACATCGTTTTGTACTTAACATGCCAACAAGTTGCTCAAAAAAAAGCTTATCACTCCGCAACCCAAATGACACTGTCAACTCAATATTGTACCAATTATAAATAGACTGATAAGTTCCGTTACTCGACATACTTCCGTCCCGCTCGCACCTGGCGTCATTAACGATATCAACGAAAGAGACAGTGCTACAGACGAACCTGCCTCGTCAGTCCTCGGGTTTCCCCGTAAGCGTGTGTTCTCTGACGTGCGAATTAGGTTGCGGCATTCCAAGCTGTTTTCAGATCTAAATATTGCACAGTTAGGTCTAATTTCAAATGTTGGAGGTCACGAAGATCCTACTGAAGTAGATAGTGTCGAAAGAACATTCTTTGGTCAGGTTTGATGGCACAGGATATTTCGATGATGACTTCCGTGTTGTAGTGGTCAGAAGTTGAGCAATTGGTGCAGGTTCAAATCCTAGATAACCATAAAGGTTATTAAAAATTATAGAAGTGCGTATCCTTTTTGATTTTTCATTAAACAAAATCATGAGCTATCGCCTCTTACTGCTTCCGAAATATTCTGTGCTGCCTTTTCTCTGTTATGTCACAGAATACATAATAGCACAAGGTTATGTTTTGAATTAATGCAAGAAAAAAAAATCCGAGTACTCAGCATTTATCTCATTAAAAACATTTTTTTTTAGATTGACGGTCTGAGTCACCCCTTTAAGGGTATATCTGGCTGGGATCAATTTACACGCTGTATAATCACTTGGACATACAGACAGATAGACATACTTTTATATAAATAAATTAAGTAAGATTTGCCGTTTTGTTACACATAAAATAACACTTCATACCTACGTCGCAAAAAATATAACTAGGTCAGATAGACCTCAATAAATTAATAACTCTCGTATGGCAAAATCGTGCGAATGTGGCTCGAATACATTAAAATTATAGCGGTTATATATTTATAGCTATCCGATAAGGAAGCAGTTAAATATTTTACACTGTTGATATAATATTGGAAAACCTTGAACAACAACTTGAGCTATAAATTGTAATAGACCTGACTACGATAGAAGACATTCATGAAGAATGAAGATTGGTCTGTTGTTGACATATAATCTTCCCTTCGATATAAAAACGAAATATAAAAATATACCACAAACAATCAACTGGGAAGTACCTGGTTTGAGTATTGAGTTGAGTGAGTTTATTCCGCTCTCACGTATATACGAAAAGACTATTGTTAAGCAGGCATCATCTACAATGTCTTCGAGATTTGTTTAGGGGCACATTAAGCTTCGGAAAATAGTAGACGTTAAATTGTAATTTGCTAACTTTTGACGGGTTAGTATCAGAAGGTCGAGATATCAGAATGGCCAAGTACACGTCTCAAAAAGACTATGTATCCAAATCGTCTTTTTTATTTTATTTTATTTATTAAGAAAACCAACAGCATAACAATATTTGATTACAATCTAATTTACAGAAACAAAGCCAATTATAGGTTTCCCTTGCTTTGACAGTTATTAAACCGACAATGGTGAAATCAACGCAATACCTAAACCATACAAACAATATTATATGTCTGTGAAAACCACGGTGTACAACGTCCATTACGGTTAATATATGTAATACCTTAATAGTCAATCATACGGAAGCCGTAATGGATGTTGAAGTGACCGTCAAAACGTGTTTGCCCGTAGTTGTCAAAAGTCAGCAAAAAGACCTGCAGAAGTTGTTTGAGAATATCTTATTCCTGCTTTGGATGCGATCGGTTTCCGGTGTTAACCGATGTCATGCTCCACTATAATTCATTTTCCATTTAGGTCACAGGGTTAGCGGGCCGAGGTCATGCAGCGCCGACATGGTCAAGTTGATCTTGAATTATAGAATAGTTTCCTGTTCATCCTATTCTTTGCCTATCTATCTATCAGCCAGGGACATCCACTGCTTGCCATATATTGCTACATATACTGCTAGCTATAGGCCCCCCCACACATCGCCATAAATTGCGGTCTTGTGCATGCTGAGTCCAGTGATTCCCGGCGACCTGAGTATGAGAGACGAATGTATGAGTATTTAATTTTATTATTTTATGTTTCTATAACAACCGATGTATCAAACTTCTCGTCATTACCATTGTTAACTTGATTTTTATAATTTTCTATTTACTTTTCTTTGAGCACTTCATGTTGTTTAATTGATCATGTTGTGTACACAAATTTTGGACTTTTACTAGATTTTACCTTGTATACAATTTTTATATGAATGCTCTTTTGTAAACTGTCTGTATGTGTACTTAATAAAATAAAATGAGACCCTGATGACGTCGTCCGTAAACCTGATTGGGGGTCTCCCACGCTGCGCTTCCCTGTTCGTGGCCGCGACTCCAGGACTTTAATGCCCCAACGGCCATCCGATCTCCGGGCTATTTCTTCGGCTCATTCATCTTTGCCTAACGTATCCTGGCCTGGCTAATCAATCACTGATATTTTTTGATTAAAACTAACGTGAGATAAAGACATTATAATCCGCACTGACAGTGCGGATTGGGACGACACCGTGCGCGGGTCTCAATTCACATTCGCCCTGAGGAAGACCTCCGGATGAGGTTGAAACATGTCGGCCAGTAGCTGACTATTTACGTGAGTAACCCGTTGTTACGTATTTTAACACTGATATTTTAGTATATTTCCTGACATTTTGTTTCAGCGATTTGATTTGTTTCCGGCTGGCGATTTTCAAAAGTTTGCTTCAAATATATAATTAAACAATGTCGGAAATGCTATTGCATTTTTTCGCATATTTAAATATTACTTGTTACTACAAATAGTTTATGACGACATCTGCCTGTGAATTAGTGGTACCAGTTCGATCCCCGGCCAGGTCATGATGGAAAACTATCTTTTTCAGATTGATCTGGGGTCTTGGATGTGTGTGCGTTATCTAACTTTGAAAAACTCAACAAGTTTATCAATACATATAAGAATCACTACATATTATAAAACAAAGTCCTCTGCCGCGTCTGTCTGTCTGTCTGTTCGCGATAAACTCAAAAACTACTCCACGGATTTTCATACGGTTTTCACCAATAGATAGAGTGATTCACGAGGAAGGTTTTAAGGTATAATACATGCCCGGGCGCAGCCGGGTAGGGCTGCTAGTCTATTATAAAATATAGTATCGTTGAGAAAGTATCCTACGACACAAGTTCACAACTTACTGTGGGGCTGACTGTGTGATTTGTCCCCATATATCCCGATATTAATTGGAAGATATTAGCACAAAATCACTACTTAAACACAGTTAGGATGCAACCGGTGCCCGGTCGAATCAAATGTATCAAGACATTTACACCACTAATTTGTAATTAAACCAGCTGCATCAAGCTTCGCATAAAGGTCTTTACAACTTCCCAGGATCATAAAAGGCGCAGCAATACGTATTGCAATGCGGAAACCAGCCATCTTGGCAAACTTATGGCTTGCGAACTGGCTATTATGTTATATGGACCATTTGAGACATGTTTAGTAGTCGTATGTTGATGATAATTCAAATATTTAAAAAAACTACGATCCTCCATGAATGTCTCTAAATATGTAGCGACGAACCACACAAATTGAGCTTGGGGCTGGCTCAAAGTCAAAGTCAAAGATTTTTATTCAAAATTGGATAATTGTATCTCTTTTTGAACGTCATATTTTTTACTTTCTTATTATTTTTAATTTTAAATATGCAAAATCGAAAAACTACTAGCGTTTCGTAATGACCACTGGTGAGAAGAATACGCCGAAAGAAACTCAATCCAGACTTGGTCCCTACGCGCCTGAAGGTCAATTTGTGTGATAGTAAGTTGTGATCTTGTGTCGTGGGATACCAAATCAACGATACTATATTTTATAAAAGATTTTTACATCTAAGATCTTGGTCGATCTGAAAAGGATCATTTTCCATCTTGACCTGACCGGGGATCGAAACCGGAACTTTTTGTATGTTACCAGGTTCCTATATCGTAGCAGCCTGTTTGTTATGCTTTGGTAAAGTTTTTTCTCCACACGAATATTTGGAGAAATGAGAAATGTAGATCCGAGCTGGAAATCGATTCTAGAGCATCTTAGTAAGCAAAGGTTTCATTGTTGATCATAACTATTGCACTTATAATTTTGCTAAATATTACTCGTACTTACTAAATCATCATCATCTAAGCCCCATCATTCCACGCTTAACTACCCGCCATTAGCCTTAACACCCTATTAGTTCCCTCATCATAAATCATAGTAAATCACCCAGATGTCAAGCGAATCCACTGCGAATCGCCTTTCGGCATAACATAGCGGTGTGCGTAATAAGTTTCACCGGCCATAACGGATGACACAAGCGCGTTACGGTACTAGCAGAAGAGGGGGGCTCGCGCGGGGCAGTGGGGATACTTTCAAACTCACGCGCAAGCCAACCGTTCGGGTGCACTTCGTCTATCTTCGGTATTTCATCTTACGTACGATTTGCTTTTTGAATTTCGAACCTATTCTAAGTGCTTTAAAGTCTTGTCAGTTCCTTTTATTAACGCCTCGATTGTTACGTTGATGAATGATTCTCAATCTTGTTTTGATGATGTTAAGGTAGGAATTTGAATGGAGTAAGTCGTTCCGTTAGCAGTGAAAGTGTTCGGGCAAAAGTGAAACGGATGATTTAGAATGTCGCAAGTGGACCGAGATTGGCGTAAAAAATCGCGATCGGGAAATGTGAGAGGTTAGCGCGGATTTTCGGCTGTTCTTTTTTCGTATTTTTACTTTTTTTATTATTGAAGATTTAGACTTTGGGTTTTCGCCACTTTCTCGTGGTGATAGACTGTTTTCTTTTTGGGTGTGGATGTAGATTGGTTTTACTTGTTTTCTTTGTTGTAGTTTCTTTCTGTCTATTCTAAAACAAAAATAAAAGCTTTTCAATCATCAAGTTCGATTAAATTAAACTTTGATTTGATTTGGTGCAGGCCAAATCCAATTGGTGTTACGCGTGGTTGTAAAACAGTCATACCTCTTCCCCGCTAGATTAATGTCGAATTTTCGGTTCTACAAAACCCAGGCTGTGCTATTTCATTCGGGTCTGGGTGAAAAGAAAATCGTAGATCTTATCAGTTACTTCTTTTCATTACAGCTTGAAAAATCTGTCACCAGTGTTGGCACTTACACACACGTAAAAACAAAACAAATTACAAGCCAAACAAAGCTTATAAACATCGAACAGATTTTTCGAACCCAAGATCCAAGTGTAAAGTGTTGTCGAGCTCCGTGGCGCAGTGGTCAACACGTCAGCCTGCGACACGGAGGTCCCGGGTTCGATCCCCGGCCAGGTCAAGATGAAAAACGATCTTTTTCCGATTGGCCTGGGTCTTGGATGTTTATCTATATAAGTATTATTATAAAATATAGTATCGTTGAGTTAGTATCCCACGACACAAGTTCACAACTTACTGTGGGGCTAGCTCAATTTGTGTGATATGTCCCTATATATTTATTTATATATTTATAAAGTGTGTCGACCAAATCCTCTTACTTCTCTGGCTAATACATGGCTCTGGTAGTACAGAGAAGTCATGCTCCTGCAGTGGAGACTAACAAAGACCTGATGATAAAGTATGTCATCATCCCATCATCATCATCATCAGGTCTTTGTTAGTCTCCACTGCAGGAGCTCGACCCTTTCTGTACTGCCAGAGCCATATATTGCTAGAGCAGTCAGAGGATTTGGCCTACCACTCTGTACGCTGGCCATATCATAATTCCAGCCAAGGCCCAAAAAGGGACAGTTACTCCAAACATCTCATCCCGAGAACAAACGCGCAGTTCAGTCGGCTGGGCTCGGTCAAATCCGACTGTGTTCGGATCACAGTCGGTGACCGAGTGAGCTACATACCTGGCATGGCACGTAATGACTCACGATAAGTACAATGGTTTCTTATTAATGCGATAATACGAACAAACAACCAGACGCACTGGGAGACTGCCTGATTTCAGAATACGTAAGGCAATACAGTTTGCGGAGTCCAATGCTGTGCCATTTGAAATAATATTGAATGCGTTAAAAATCACAAGGTACTTTTAAAAGGAAGAACATTGTACTATATACTAGCTACTTCTCATGGAGATCGTAAATGCTGGACGAGGAACATGCGATAATCTCTATAATCATGTAATAGGCAGGCGCTATGGCCCATCACTATTTGATCCCGTTTTTCATCTTCACACCCACCAACAGCTTCACTTTACTATAGGCTAAATAATGTCGCTTGACTCGTGTCCATTACGTAGGTAATATAATATACAGAATTGATTATTATGTCATGAAAATGATCAATTAAAAAGGCTCGTGCTTCGAAATGCACGTTAAGCCGCTGGCATCATAGATGGCATTCGATAAACTACCTAAGTACGTTAAATGCATTTAGGCAGTTTGTAAAATTTGACACTTGTGTTAGCCACTAACACACATACGAAAACCAACATCATCGAATAAAAAATGTCACGTTCAGAAATCCTTTGTGTTATTGGGTCCGGGGGTGGAAAAAAGTGTACCCCAGACGTCCCGAAACATGACGTCACAATCGTTAGGGCTGTCACACACATTTCTTTCCAATATTTTAAGCGCCGCCCACACAGACCAGACACGATGATATTCTAATGACACTTTTATTTTTAGTCATCCGTGTTCGCGAGATAAGCGCGCTTTATGTGTTTGTAGGCACGTGAATGTGGATTAACCTCTATAGGGTTCCGTGTTTAAAAGGAACCCTCTTACGCCTCAGCTATCCGACCGTTTGTTACAGGGCTGTACGTATTATAAAGTCAGTAACAGGGAGAGACTTTTTGAGGACTTTTTGAGAGACTTTGAGGAGCCCGATGGTCGAGTGGGTGTGAGCTCTATGAGAGCTTACGTATGTTAAGTACCCTTGGCGCAGTCCCTACTTGGATGGGTGACCGCAAGTGGCATAAAAATATCTCGAGCTCCTCTGTGCTTCGGAAGGCACGTTAAGCCGTTGGTCCCGGCTGTCATCGTTGATGTCAGTCGTTAAGCTATGTCAGATGCCTTAAGGCAGCTTGAAAAATCTGACACCAGTGTTGGCCACTTACACATACGAAAAACAAAAACAAACAAGGGAGAGACTTGGAAATTTCATGATATTCATAGTCACACCAATTTACAACATCAGTGTGACTAAGCTCAAATATTATTATCTGTAAAACCATAGTATTAAATTAAATCAAAAATTAAAGAGGTCCTTACAAAGTACATGTTTTTTAGCGTTTTTTCTAGTAAAATATTATATGGTGGTACGAAACCTTTCGTTCGCGAGTCCGACTCGCACTTGGCCGACTTTATTTTAATTACCCAATTGTGTCTAAATAATGGGCAATGGCTGTCCACGTTTAGCAATGGTTCGTATATCGGCATAGACTAACGTTTGGACAGCCGATAGCCTCCGTGGCAAAGTGGCACAGTGGTTAATATGCCTGCAACTCGAGGGGTCCCGGGCTCGACCCCCGGCCAGTGGTCCTATTTACTAACTCGGATGACAGGTGTCTATGCCTATCAATCTAGGATTTACTATTACAATGCGGATTTCGCTTGTTCGAACCTTTACAATTGCATAAATAGGCAAGTTGGTCATGATGGAAAATGTCTTTAAGATCGGCCGTGTTTTATCTAATGATTAATCTTATATATGTACATGTCTATAATATTTGTCTTCAAACAAAACAAAAAAACAACAGTTCTTATATCGATATTTTACCTCGGATTTTAGTTTTATGTATGTAAGTGAACTTGACCCGAAACTGGGTACAGTTAATCTCGTCAGTCCTTACACGTTAAATGGAAGGTTACTTTTGACAATGACTCCCATTTTGTGAGATGTCTGTTTTGACGATATATTTAAATGGCGAGTCTGCTTCTCTCCAACGCGTCGGGCCAGCGTGGAGTGTGGGCCAAATCCTCTGACTGCTCTGGCTAATGTTAGGCTCTAGTAGTACAGAGGGGGCTATGCAGTGCTTCAGCAATGGAGACTAAAAGAAGACTTGATGATGATGACGCTTTGTTTAGCTTGTGTTTCCTAAGTCGCTTTCTACGACATCCACGGAAAGATTTGGAGTGGTCCTATTCTACTCCGCCGGGAACCACGCATCCATACGTATTGTGGCACTCTCGGATTACATTATCTCAATTTACTTCACATATTAAGGGGGCACACTAGGCACAGTAGCGACGCCAATCATTTTATTTCTAATACTTTACAAATAGAAAGAAATTCAAGAATATAAACAATATAAGCCTTAGTAAATAACCTGAAGTATTTTTGGAATCATGTTTATTATTATCGGAATCAGTGAGAATAATGAGAATCTGATCGTTTTTGGCGGTTATCACTTTTTCTCTCAATGACTGATTCTCATAATATTAAAACATGATTCCAAAAATACTTCAGGTTATTTACTAAGGCTTATATTGTTTATATTCTTGAATTTCTTTCTATTTGTAATAAAATGATTGGCGTCGCTACTGTGCCTATTGTGCCCCCTTAAACCAAAACCAGCAAATTTGTTACTAGTGAAAGGCCTAAAATTTAATATCATAACTCGCGCCTAAACGCCGCAGCGCAGCGAGCAGGCGAGGTCGCGAAACGCGGTCAGTGGGCCACTAGCGGTGTCGGATCCGCCGTCTATAGGCCCTGAACTTGCTCCCAGTTATGTCATTGCTGACGTAGGCAGTTAAGACCTCCATTTTGTTTTCATGTCATCAATGACTGGTGTCTTTAAGACTCTAATTGCGGATGATATCCCTCTGAATTTAATAACCATGTTGATTTAATGTTAAGTGGGATGGGCCACTAGCGGTGTCAGATCCGCCGTCTGGTCCTGAACTTGCTCACAGTTATGTCATTGCTGACGTAGGCACTTTGGACCTCCATTTTGTTTTCATGTCATCAATGACTTGTGTTTCAAAGATGACTTATTGCGAAATTATGACTGTGGTACAATATATTTGGAATCGCTTTGAATGTTATTACAAAAAGATCTAATGTCAGAAGTGGGATGGGCCACTAGCGGTGTCGGATTTGCCGTCAGGCCCTGAATTTGCTCCCTGTTATGTCATTGCTGACGTAGGCACTTTGGACCTCCATTTTGTTTTCATGTCATCTATGATTCGTGTTTTTAAGGATGACTGTATGCGAAATTATGACTGTAGTTCGATATGCTTGGAAATCCCTTTGAATGTAATTACAAAAAAGATCTAATGTCAGAAGTGGGATGGCCACTAGCGGTGTCAGATCCGCCGTCTGTGGGCCCTGAACTTGCTCTCAGTAATGTCATTGCTGACGTCGGCACTTTAGTTCTCCATTTTGTTTTCATGTCATCAATGACTGGTATTTCTGACGATGACTTTTTGTGCTTCTGAGATTGTGTAATTTGGTCGGAAAAAGATACATCAGAAGTGGGATATTGGATGCACTAGCTAGTAGGCTTTATTCTTCTTAAGTTTAAATAACACCTCCAGCAAGCTGTTAATGCCATTAGATCAAGCTATATTCGTGAGTTATTCGATTGTCTTAAATATTTTCTTTTTCAGTATCTTGCTTACTTCTTTCTTCTTTATCATGAAAACCTTCAAAAAGTCGACTTAAGTCTGAACCCCGCGTTGATTATTCCTATGTATAAAATCTTGTCATCTACTTTATTCTCACAAAAGACACAACATTTCATCAATTTAATCGAACAATTCGTGACTCTACGGCGTACGATAAAAGAGCAATCGACTCTATCGATCGCCACAATCGATCTTCTTAGCCAACGAGTTATTTGACACGACAATAGCGAAAGTTATTAGACATTACGTTGCATTAGAATGCTTTTTGAAACGTTATTATGGTCCAGCATTATTGGGAGACCGCTACTTATTGACAGTGGCATTGTGTGTAACTAGCTGTTACCCGCGGCTTCGCTCGCGTTATATATAGCCTATGTCCTTCTCAGTACCCTAACCTATGTGTATGCAAAATTTCATGATGATCGGTTTAGTAAGTTGAGCGTGAAAGCGTAACAAACAAACAAACTCACTTTCGCATTTATAATACTAGCTGTTACCCGTGGCTTCGCCCGCGTGATATATAGCATATGTCCTTCTCAGTACCCTAACCCACGTGTATGCAAAATTTCATGATGATCGGTTTAGTAGGTTGAGCATGAAAGCGTAACAAACAAACGAATAAACAAACAAACTCACTTTCGCATTTATAATATTATTAGTTGGGATAGTTGGGACTAGCTTTCGGTTGCGGCTCCGCGCGCGTTAGTGTCGATCCCTTGTGAACAGTACTTTTCTCCGGGATGAAAGGTAGCCTATGTCCTTCTCCGTCCTCTGGACAACGTGTATGCAAAATTTCATGATGATCGGTTCAGTAGATACGGCGTGAAAGCGTAACAAACAAACTCACTTTCGCATTTATAATATTAAGTTGGGATTGGCATTGCATTGCATTAGAATGCTTTTTGAAACGTTATAATGGTCTTTTGTCCAGCATGATTGGGAGACCGCTACTTATTGACAGTCGCATTATCTGTATTAAAAGTGTGAAAAAAAATACAGGGGCATTCCGGGTTTGCCAATAAAAGTGAAAACCTAAAAATTGTTAACACAGGTTTTGGTTTTTTGGTAACGCTTCAATAGTTTTTTTCTCATCTTAAAAATGCCCCTAGTTTTCACTTCAATAATCATCGGCAGTAAAATTGTCTCATTTAAATGGAATCAGAATGTGTTAATATTTTTTTCAATACATTTGCTACGTATACGGTTCTTATGACATCAAAATCTGTATCGTAATGATGTATTTACGGCAGAAGGTGCTTTTTACTTTACACCAATTACAACCGCTCAATAGCCCAATGCCACAGATGCAAAATTTCTATTTCATAAAATCCTAGCAAAGAGTTTCAAGTTCAGCATTAAAACTTTTTTGTGATTCGTGAGATGTGATTTTTTAACCGACTTCGAAAAGGGGAAGGTTATCATATCAATGTTCTTTTTTAGAGAAAATAAACGTGAGTAAATGTACCTGATTATTATAAATGTATTTTTACAAACTGCTTTAGGTCCTAAGTTTTATAAATTCCTTATTTGCTGAACTGCAATCTTGCTTTAGTTTATGGTAATCGCAAATGTATTGAAAAACGTCGTATGATACTCGTACGGTAAGCTTTCTATTACAGTCGTCGGTTTATTATAAGCACTCGGCTTCGCCTCTTGCCTATAAACACCTCGACTATAATATCCAGCTTACCGTACTTGTATCATAATGTTCTATTTAATAACGCCCTTTCTTCGTACAGTTTCCATTGGATTCTGTGCGCTACAGAATACTCACAAGCTTATTTCTTTTTTTTCCGACTAACTCACCCAGAAGGGTAATGTTTTTCGCGCATATGTATGTAAGTCTGTTCTCGTTGCTCTCGTCATCGTTGCCTCCTGTAGCCTAACGGCTTCACCGAGTTTGTAGTGTGTGTCATTAATTACATAAGTATTAATCTCTGGAGTGTATAATATGCTATGTAACATCAGCAAAAGTACGTATGGACGTAAACTGTCAAAAACGGCAGTATAATCTTTTTTTAGGCTTCTGAGGAGTTGAAATGCCTTTCGGTTCACCAAGTAGCTCTTTTTGTAATTTTTGGTAGCCCTCTTCCTCCATAGCTTACATTTGTTCATCATCATCATCATCATCAGGTCTTTCTAGTCTCCACTGCAGGAGCACGACCCTCTCTGTAATACCAGAGTCATATACTAGCCTGAGTAGTCAGAGGATTTGGCCTACACTCTCCACGCTGGCCAGACGGGTTGGAGAGGTCTCTTTGATGTTATTAAGCTTTGTTTAGCTTGAGTTTCTTTAGTCGCCTTTTACGACATCCACGGCATGACTTGGAGTAGTCCTATTCTACTCTGCCGGGAACAATACGGCTTACATTTGTTATGTAAGTGTTATCAGTTCGCGCGCCCACCAAGTTATTGAACCCGTGTTGGAGAGGAGCCCGATGGTCCAGGGGGTGTGAGCTCTATGAGCGCTTACGTATGTTAAGCAACCCCTGGTGCAGTCACTACTTGGATGGGTGACCGCAAGTGGCATAAAAATATCTCGAGCTCCTCCGTGCTTCGGAAGGCACGTTAAGACGTTGGTCCCGGCTACTATCGTTGATGGCAGTCATTAAGCTATGTCAGATGCCTTAAGGCAGCTTAAAAAATCTGACACTCGTGTTGGCCACTTACACATACGAAAAACAAAAAACAAACGTGTTGAGAAAGATGAATTTACATTATCCTTAACAGAGTTATGTCGTAATCCCGTGCCCCTCCAGACAGCCTTGGCCCTGATATGTTTCGGTATGAATTATTTAGCAGTTCGTAACGTGACCAGGACTTCTATTAAATTGAGGTAGACGAGCCGTACAAGCCAAATTCTGAAGCGTTCAAAGGGAGCTAGTAAACACCGTTGCGCTTAGATCTCGCCTGAACTCTGTATCGTGAAGACCTGAGGTAGACGAGCCGTCCGCACCAAATTCTAAAGCGTTCAAAGGGAGCTAGTTAACACCGTTGCGCTTAGATCTCGCCTGAACTCTGTATCGTGAAGACCTGAGGTAGACGAGCCGTACGTACCAAATTCTGAAGCGTTCAAAGGGAGCTAGTTAACACCGTTGCGCTTAGATCACGCCTAGACTCTGTACAGTCATGTGGTCCCAACGCCCTAATCGTACGATTTGTTCTCAGAGACTCGCATAGATGGCGCCACTCGAAACTACACAACATTGTATCTACCGTATTATGAGAATATAAAAACATGATACACAAAATATATCTTATTAAAAGTCAAAACAATATTTTAGGCATAATATTTTAAAATGACACTGTATATTTAGTAAGTTAAAGGCTAACGCAGATTACCGCCATCTAGTATCGAGTAGCAAGTAACTCTCCAGCGCCATACATTCGCCTGCCTTTCGCAACCTTAATTTGGTCCAATATTTTTGTATGAGGTGGGCAGTCTATTACGTTAGTATTATATTGTCTTTGGTACAGTGAAGACGCTGTCAGCGTCACGTGACACGATTGCTTTTTAATGTCTGTTTCTTGGAGTTGGGCTCGTCTACCTCAGTTTATATGTATAGAAGTCTTTGTATCACACAACTTATGAATTTGCTTATGTCTTCAGCTAAGGTCTTCAGCTATATGGATGACCCTTTGTGGCTCAGTGGTAAGGCATTGAATTGCAGTGCCCTCGATTCACACACAGACATGTGTATTGTGGAGATAGTATATTGATCTAGATATCTTCTATTTGGATTTTATACAATATGATAATAAAACCTTACTCAACCCGTCAATCATCAACTTTTTTTATGGGACTAATGCAGGGATTCGATAAAAAATACATAATTTTTATACAAACTTGTACTCGCTGTAATTTTGTATAGGTATTGTTTTTAAAATTGAAATCTGATTATAAACATCAATATGCCTTATCCGGTCGTATGTACGAAATTTGGTTGAGATTGGCTTAACTATTGTAAAACTAAAACGAAACTACGTTTGTATGGGATTGCGACTTTACGTGGGACTCTTAAGTTAATATCCTATAAGTTATAACACAAGTTTCCAACTTACTTTGGAGTTAGCTCAATCTGTGTGTCTGTGTGGTTTGTATATTTTTATATATTTTTTAGTCGAGGAGCCTTGCCCTGAAACGTTCAGGCATAAATATTTAACAGCTCGTTGTCACGAGATGTTTCACACAACTCGTATTAATTTGCTTATTTTCAACTATATATGGATGACCTCTGTAGCTCAGTGACACTGACAAGGCTTTGAACTGCAAGGTCTCGAGTACTATCCTCAGCCATGTTTAGATAGAAAACTATGTTTTTTTTTTATTTTGACCTGACCTGGGATCAAACGCCGGCCTTTCGGTGTGACATGCCTTGTCTGAGACGCCCGTTTAAGGGAAAGTCGAGCTTATTATCAGGCTGAGGGTATGTCGAGGGTCAACCTACACGCTGTATATTTATTTAATATTTCGTTGCCAGACAGCCTTGGCCCTGATATGTTCGGTAATGAATAATTTATTACCTCAAGTAACATCACACAAGTTGTTAGTAATGTAAGTGTTTAAAGAAATAGGTCTTGCTTGGTTGTGGTGACCTAGTTTCCTTTTAATGAGGGTTTTATAATGTAAATTATCATCATCATCAGGTCTTTTTTAACTATCCACTTCACTCCACAAAGCATGACCCTCGTGGTTCTACCAGAGCCATATATTAGCCAGAGCAGTAAGAGGATTTGGCTAACACTCTCCACGCTGGCCAGATGGGCTGAAGAGGTCTCTTTATAAGCTTTGTTTAGATTGTGTTTCCTAAGTCGCCCTCTACGACACCCACGGGAAGACTTGAGTGGTCCTGTTCTACTTTTTAAGGTGATGTATTTAATTCTGTTGATGATGATGTATTTAATTCTGTTTAATTCGCCGTGTGGTTCCCGGCAGAGTAGAATAGGACCACTCCAAGTCATTCCGTGGATGTCGTAAAAGGCGACTAAGGAAACACAGCTTATGAACAAGCAACAAGCTAAACAAAGCTTATGAACATCTAAGAGACCTCTCCAACCCGTCTGGCCAGCGTGAAGAGTGTAGGCCAAATCCTCTAACTACCCAGGCTAGTATATGGCTCTGGTAGTACAGAGAGGGTCGTGCTCCTGCCGTGGAGACTGGAGGGCCCTGATGATGATGATGATGTATTTAATTCATCAGGGATGGGTGCTGTGCTGCGATCAACGCAACCATTCAGTTCAAAATCTGATAATGCTCAATGAAGTTAACACAATAGTACTAGGGACTGTTTCGTAACACCGAAGAATCGATGTAACACTTAAACACTAAATAGAGGCGGTGACAGAAGTATAGCTCATGTGTTAAACCGTAAGTAGGTTAACACAACAAACAATCTATTTTTACCAAAGTTTGATTTTTTTAATTAAAAAAAATTGTTTTGGACTTAAACAAAAACTCACTATTCTTTGTTACATAATATCAAGTGTGATTTAAGAAAAAAGTTATCCTACGGAAAATCTATATAAACAGGATTGAATCGAGGTTGGAAAAAATGCGAATGATTCATCATCAAGTGATTTTTTAGTCTCCACTGCAGGAGCTTGACCCTCTCTGTACTACCAGAGAGTCATATATAAGCCAGAGCAGTCAGAGCATTTGGCCTACACTCTCCACACTGGCTCAAATTGTTTCCTAAGTTGTCTTCAACGATATCTGCGGGAGGATTTGGAGTGGTCGTATTCTACTCTGCCGGGAAATGCAGAGCATATCTAAATACAAATATCCAATTCTATAATATTTTTACTTTGACTGCATACGCCGTCTGTGGATGCAACGTGCCCGCTCACGTGGCGCCATGTCGCTAGCAGCGGTCACGTGACCGCGGACCGTCGTGTTGTTTTCCTTTTTTGCGCGGGAAATTTGTCTATGGCTTTATTTATTTGCGGCCAGGGTGGCACGTGCAGAAATATGAGAAAAAATAAAGAGAAATTTTGCGTTAATAGATCTTTTTGAATAAGACCTCTCCTTTCTCGCTCTTAAAATTAGATTGCACTTAAGATGAACCGACCTAATAAAGGTCGCAGGAAGACGCTGGATGCAGGCCGCTTCCAACCGGTCATATTGGAAATCCTTGGGGGAGGCCTATGTCCAGCAGTGGACTTCTTGCGGCTGAAATGATGATGATGATGAAGATGAACCGTGCTTGCGCGGGAAATTTGTCTATGGCTTTATTTGTTTGCAGCCAGGGTGGCACGTGCAAAAATATGCGAAAAAATAAACAGATATGGTTCGTGAATGGATAACCACCTGTTTGGATTCGCCTCTTCCTTCTCGCTTTATAACTAGATTGTACTTAGATGGTTGGTGCTTGCGCGGGAAATTTGTCTATGGTTTTATTTATTTGCGGCCAGGGTGACACGTTCAGAAATTGGGAACATAGATGAAAAAAAATATAGAGAGAAATGATGCGTGAATGATCCACCTGTTTGAATTCGGTCTCTTCCCTTTCAATCTTATTTTAAAGGACTGAGTACCCATTGTAACAGAAAGACACGGAAATACTACAGGTTGGTGTCCCGCTCGCACATATGCAATTGTACGAGCAATATATGTACGAGCGGGACCACTGTCTGGCGAACACTCGGGGGCTTGGCTTAACATCTGGTAGGAGAGATATCCAACAGTGTCCGTTATCCCGCTATCAGAGCATTTTCACTACCTTGGGCGACATGGAAGTCCTTAAACAGACTCCGGACCCAAGTCGGCCCAAGTAAAGATAATATGAACAGGTGGGGTTACAGCTCGAAAATTTCATGTCCGTGTGGTGTTACTCCTTAAACCATGGCACACCCCCTGTCTTGCCCTGCGTGTCCTACCACCTGCACACGCGAGGACAATGCTACTGATAACGCTATGTCAGTGGCTTAGTTCTGGTTAACACAAATAATTAACCCGAGTCGACACCCTAAGAAGAAAACCCCAACTTTTGAAGGAACCCAGGCTTCGACAAATCAACCGCAGTCGTAAAAACGTCACGTTTCTGCAAAATAATATAAAATTACTTTTTTTTTCATCTGGCAAGGCTTCTATTTCTGGATAATAAAGGCTCCACGTGATATTTTTCTCTTCAAACAGGTGCCCAACTGTGATTGTATATGTATTTTTAGAAGACTTATTCAGAAATAATTTGTATCCTCTGTGGCTCAGTGGTATGCTTGTGCCTTGTAATCGAGGGACCCGGGTTCAATCATCGGCTAGGATAAGAAAGAAAACATTTTTTCAAATTGTAATGGGTGTTGGATGTTTATCTAAGTAACTTGTATAGATAAACGATCAACTGGGTAGCTCACTTTATATTTATATCTATTATATTGTAAAATAAAGACCACCGCCGCGTCTATCTATTCGCGATTAACTCAAAAACTACTGCACGGATTTTCATGCGGTTTGTACCAGTAGATAGCGTGATTCATGAGGAAGGTTTATAGGTACAATTCATGCCCGGGCGCAGCCGGGGAGGGCTTCTAGTCTAAAAAAAATTAAAAAAAAGATTAAAAACGTTTATTCAGAAAATAGGCCCTTGCAGGCATTTAAAATTATCTTATTAAGTATTATGCATTTACTAATTATTGTTCAAAAGCTACAGACTACTAGCATTTCGGAACCGACCACTGCAGAGAAGAAATGCCGAAAGAAACTATTTTCAACAGTATAGGTCGCCTACTCACCTGAAGGGCTTTGTATGATTATATTATATTTCTTTCTTTTTCTACTTTTCTTTTTTTTCATCTGTTTTCATTTTACAATTACATTATACATTCATTATTTTTGGAACATGTTCATGTTTACGATTACGATCATAAAATATTTAATCTCTATCTTTATAAAATATTTGTTATGTTATCCCCCAACACAAGTTCACAAGTTGGGAGTAGCTCATACTGTTTGAAATCCATGTCATCATCTACTTTTGAATTCGTGCGTTACAAAAGCCGAGTCGAGCTCCGTGGCGCAGCGGTCAACACGCCTGCCTGCGACACGGAGGTCCCGGGTTCGATCCCCGGTCAGGTCAAGATGGAAAATGATCTTTTTCAGATTGACCTGGGTCTTGGATGTTTATCTATACAATAAGTATCTATTATAAAATATAGTATCGTTGAGGTAGTATCCCATAACACAAGTCTTACTTAAGAACTTACTTTGGGGCTGGCTCAATCTGTGTGATTTGTCCGTATATAAAAGCCATTTCTCGTCACAAAGTTTATAAAAAAATATAGGTATTTTTGTATAAGTGCAAATTTGAAAATCACGTGTCAATGAAGTCGTGCGATCGTGGTGTATCTCCCTCCGATAATATTGTTATATCAACATTATCGACACGTCCGATCTGTACGTTGTTCGTTTGTTATCCAGTTTACCGATTTCCGCATTATTGGCGAGAAATGGCAGTAGCGGAAATTAATTAAAAAGGTGCTTAAATATTCTTCGTATACCCATACGAAGAATATTTAAGGGATTCTATCGATTGCGTCCATATCCGCTGAGGTATTTTCGAGTTTAAGTGGAAAATGTAACTTAAACAATAGAATATTAACAAGTAGAAATATTTCAAAAAATGAAAATCCCGGCTGCCTTTTTGACAGTTTACGTCCGCCGTGTTATTTTTGCTGACGTCATATAGCCTATGACACTCCGGGGAAGAATACAAATCTAATGACACACTTTAAAATATGTCCAGCCATTTAGGCAGTAGTAACAGCAATGGTACAGACATACTTACATAGATATACATACCCCCGAAAAGCATTACCCTCCTTCAGTGGGGTAAAAAATGAGAAATGTCAATAACGCCATGTTTTTTGCTAAAATAAAGCTCTTTACTAAGCTTTTAGTGCTGTATTGTATGTTAATTAAAATTTTATCGTTAAGTCGCTTAAAAATCGTATCTTCAAGATTCATAAAATTAGGTACATACATACATACTATCACGTCTTTATCCCTTGCGGGGTAGACAGAGCCCAAGTTCATAAAACCTACAGGCTACGTTTAGCATCGTAGTGGGGGCGTAAAGGTAGAAAGCGGAATCAAAATAATATGTGATTCCTGCTAAACCCCAAAAACTGGCCATCATTGTAATTGTGATGATGACATGATGCCACAGTTACCAAGGAGACAGATATTCATAAGGCATTTGTATGAAATTTATAACATTCCTTTATAAAATAAAGGATCTCCTTTTAAGGGGCCAATCAAGTATTACGTAAGCAGAAAAATAGCTATTTTAAACCCCCTCCCCCCTCTTGTCAGCAAAAGTAAGAAAAGTTCTTCCCCCCCCCCCCCCCCTCCCCCTAAGCTTACGTAAATATTGGTACTATTTCCCCCAAAAAATGTTAGTGTATTTTGCGAAATGTTGCTTATGTCATCACCGCGTCTATCCCCCCGTCCCCCATGTCATCAAAAATAAGCCAAGCCTGGAACCCCCACCCCCTTTCACTGCTTACGTAATATTTGAATGACACCTAATGTTTTTGCTGTGTTTATGTTCTTTGCATTTTGTAACCAATATCTATCTCATATTTATTTCACTGCCTGTCCCATCTTTCAAACTCGAACGCAAAGTCAATATTCTTCAGAATTACCTTTGTGATTTAGAGACGACAGACAACAATATACGTTTCCATATAAAACTTTACAGTCGCCTATTACACGGTCTCTAAAGTAAAGGTCGTTCGTTGAAACATCTGCATATTCATCTCGCAGAACAAATAAAAATGCTTTATTTAATCACGAAAACTCCTCGCCTTGGATGCAAAACTGATGGACACTTGACATTAGTTGCTATGCGAAAGTGACAAAAATCTAAAAGACTAATGGCACGCAAAAATCAACCTTATATACATACATATTATCGCGTCTCTATCCCTTGCGGGGTAGACAAAGCGTCATCATCATCAGGTCTTTTTAGTCTCCACTGCAGGAGCACGACCCTCTGTACTATCAGAGGCATTTATTAGCCAGAGCATACAGAGGATTTGGCCTGCCAGACGAGTTGGAGAGGACTCTTTGATGTTTATAAGCTTTGTTTGACTTGAGTTCCCTAAGTCGCCTTCTACGACATCCACAGGAAGACTTAGAGTGGTGTATTCTACTCCGTCGGGAACCACACGGCATGAAATAACTCAACCTTAACAAAACAAAAAACCTAGCACTAGCAGAAATACAAGAGAAATCCCTTAAAGATCATTATTCTTTGAAACTACGAGCGACCTTCCTCGACGGATCGACCTCGCTCCTATCACGTTCAAGGTTCGATTCCCGGTAAAGCACACGCGAATTCTAACCTTAACGTTACATTCTTAAAGACTATTTCGTACTTCAGTATCGCGGTCGTGATGAAATTTTGAAATTACTGATGAGCAGTGTAAATGAAAATATGAAGGTCAGTTATTGTTATTGCTCGTGGTTTATTTTCTTTGTGCCTAATTACAGTTTACTATTTGTCAGGAAAAGCAAAGAAACATTTTCATAATACGAGTATTCATTTATTAACTAAGTCTGCATATGTATGTTTAAAGTCTTATTTTAACTATTTAAAACCGAAATTAATTGGTGAATATTGAATTTAGTATCATCTAGCTTATTTGAAAGAAAAAAAAATAATTTATTCGGAGCAACATTTATTTTACATGTATGTATGTATGTATGAATGTATGTAAATATGTCATACGCTTCCACGCTGGTCTGTGAGAAAAAAAAAACATAGAGTGTATCAGCTGCATCTCTTCCCGCGCAGATCGTAAAAGACGATCGAGGGAATGGGCGAATATTGGAGGAATCATGTCAATAGGCGATGCGACTTGCAACCCATCCCTTTTTCGATTCCGTCACCACCTACAAGCCCACCAATATGCTGTCTTTAAGTTTTTTAGACCCGGGCTCTGTCTACCCCGCAAGGGAGAAAGACGTGATGTTATGTATGTACATACTGTCAAGTCATTCCCTTGCGGGATAGACAGAGCCTAGGTCTTAAGAAATTTTGTCGAACAAAAACAGCGTCCCATCATGTAACTTATCGGATACGGCCTTAGATTTCGTAATTTGGGCTGTTTTTCTTTACTGTAAGTTCGTAATTCAGTACGTTATCTATTTTTATTTTCAAAAATGTAGATAGTAAAAGATTTTTTTTTTGTTTAAAACTAACGTGAGATGTTAACATTATTAATATGTAAAATACGGGTCACTCACGTATGAAGTCAGCTACAGGCCGACATGTTTCAACCTCATCCGGAGGTCTTCCTCAGGGCAAATGTGAACCGAGAGAACAGTGCGGACTGGGACGAATTCGTGCGCGCGTCTCGGATGAGGTTGAAACATGTCGGCCTGTAGCTGACTTCATACGTGAGTGACCCGTATTTTACATATTAATAATAGTAAAAGATGTTTCTACACTGCATTGGGAGAAAAATACAAATTACTAGCGATTTTCCCACGGTTTCATCCGTGTTAATTATTTCCTATGTGACCTGCAGATAAATAAGCTCCTATTATAAGCCTATAGGTGAAGGAATTTTGAAAATCGGAACTATTGGATAGTTTGGAAGACGTTTCAATGCAAACAAACAAACAATCAAATCTTTACTCTTTATAATACTAGTAGAGATGAATCGGTAATTTCTGAGGATCTATTTCCTAGGATATTTGTATGAACAAATTGCATCCTATCATTACGTGTCTGTATTTATCGTGTGCAAAGAATTTTCCAAATAGTTCCAGCATTTTCCGAGAAACGTACCGACATATAAACAAATCTCAACCCCTTCACAATGTTAGCTCAAGCTTAATTAGTACGAATCCGTATGATTTCTCTAAATACGCAGTGAATACAACGTTGTTTACTGTAAAACAGTCGCCAAGGTTTGTCGATAGGGTTGCCAGGTTTATAATTTACCCGACTGTTCGGGAGTTCGGTAATTCGGGAATATAGTTTCTACTATGCGTACTGTAAAAATAACAAATCTTACCACTTTCAATACTTAACTCATGCTTAATCAGTATGATTTCTCTAAAAAAAATACTCAGTTGTCAGAATGTTTTATTTGTATATTTTATACTTCACGCACTGTAACAAACTTGTGGTAAGTTGCTCATGGAATATTTTTCCAAATAGCTTCATTAGTTTTCGAGATAGGCACCGAAGGGGTAAATAATATCAAATCTTACCTTTGCAATACTTTAGCTCATGCTTAATCAGTATGATTTCTCTAAATAAATACTCAGTGAAAACAATGTTGTTGACAGTAAATCAGTCGCCAAGGTTTTGTGGGCAGGGTTGATAGGTTGATGTTTTTTAAAACTTGTAAGAAGTACTCTGAAAACAGTAAACTTTTATATTTCAGCAGTGTATTACCTGAATAAGTGGATTTAATTAAGTTATTGATCTATAAACTTGATTACCAAAGTGGCATAAAAGTTTAGTTTCGTAAATTCCACATAAAAGTAAGGTAAAGGAGAAAGAAGTATAATTATGCCTTTACATTCTCATCGCATTGATTTTTTTTTATTAGTCTGCAATATATCAACTTTACAACCTTCTAGGAAATCCTTTTGACTCTGGATCAATACAGTGAAAATCAGTTTTTTGTATGATATTATATTTAGCGTAAATTTTATAAAATCGTGGATAATTTTTCGTAATATCGAAGTTGCTTTAGTTTTAAAAGTTGTTCTTATCTTGAGCATTGACCCATTTGTGTATATAACCCAGGTAATTAAATTAGTAATTACTTTGCAAATGTAAATTGTATACTAGCAACCCTGCGCGGAAGCGATATCGGGCGTACTCGGCTCCGCTCGGCACCGTTCGGCTCGCCAAGGTGAAAACACAGTTATTATCTCGTGTTTTATCGATTATGAAAAAGAAATAGAAAAAATATTGTATTGTTAGTCTTGATCAGGGCCTAGCTATTCAATTTGGAGTGAACTTAATTAATCTTCAAAGCAACGGATGACCCAACACACATTATTTGGACCTGTCAATTGCGTGCTATTATTTCCAGAAATTAATACAGGCAAGTGCCGACTCCTAAAGATAACTCTTTCTCTTTTATATTTAAAAAAGAGAGTTCGTTTGAAAGCTTTTGTATGAACAACTGTAAATCCGACTTGAAAAACCGTTTTACAGTTGCTTGATTAGGTAGGTACGCGTTTACATACATGGCCTTGTGGCTTCGGCAGGGTAGAATAGGATCACGCCGTGGATGTCGTAGAAGGCGACTTAGGAAACACAAGCTACACAAAGCTCATATACATCAAAGAGACAACCCATCTGTCCAGCGTGGAGGGTGTAGGCCAAATTCTCTGACTGCTCTGGCTAATATATGGCTCTGGTAGTACATTAAGAGTCGTGCTTATCTGCAGTGGAGACTTTAAAAGACCTAATGATAATGACACGTTGTCAATAGAAGAAATTTACCACAAATGGCTGCCAAATCATGATCATTTCCATCTATTCTTGATCTTTACACGAGCCCTTATATATAACACAATGCCGGGCAAAAACCTCACTGTAAACTCTGTCATAAACTATTTATCCATGACTATAGTTCTTCATCACGGATTTTTACAAGACTTCTTCATTAAAATGAAGAAAAACAAGCCTGAGTTAGCAAATGTGTTGATCATTTGCGCGCTAAATGGAGCGTAAACTTTTCATTACCAAGAGTCGAGGTCATTCTTAATCTAAGCATTAATTGTAGTTTCAAAGATATGTGCACACAGTATTTTAAAATCTCTTGGGAGAAAACGTAGAATGTACCAGCTATTTCTCTTCCCATAAAGTTCCTTCGTAAAAACCGATCGAGGTAATGGACGAATTAAATAAAGTAACGAAAATAACGACAATTTTTCTAATAAACTGTCGTTATTTTGATACCGTTTTACTCCTATACACGTCTATCAATACTCTAAACGTAGGCTTCAAGCTTAATGCCAAAAGACTCTGTCTACACCGCAAGAGATAAAGATGTGATTAGTGTATATTATATAGGTATTTTACTTATCACATAAGTTACGCTTGGCTTGCCCAGATGTATAACTAAATATATAGACTCTGTGTATAGCTATTCTTATGCAATATTCTACAAGTTATTGGAGTTTACAGTGTAACTATAGTGTTGCGTTGGCTGTTTAAAGGCAAAGCCTTAAAAATTTGTAACTAGCTGATGCCTGCGACTTCGTTCGCGTCGACTTTATTGCCGGCAACGCTATTGTCACATCCCTGGTGTTGCAGTTGTCCATGGGTGGTGGTGATCACTTGCTATCAGGTGACCCGCTTGCTCGTTTGAGGTCCTATTTCATAAATAAAAAAAAATCTTTGAATGTGTACTTATAATAAACAATGCTGTGTGGTTCCCGGCAGAGTAACCACTACAAGTCTTTTTTTTTAAATAATAAAAACTTTATTTAGCCAAGTTAAAAGAAATTGTTACAATAGGTAGTCTCTTTCACCAACCAGCAACAAGCCAACTCCGAACTAGACGTTAGTCTGTATCTCAGAGGTAGCATGCTAACAGATAGGTATGGGAGCAATACTTTTTATGTACTCAAAAAGGCAGTAAGGTCTTATACTATGACTTAGAATTTCCCAAACTAGAATTACCTGTTATTTTGGGAAATTCATTTTATATAATATAATACAAAAGATAATAATAAAATGAAAATGTAAAAACTTATATGCAAGGTACATACATTAATATCAATATTGCACTATGAGGCGAATAATGTGGTTTTCTAAGTGAAAGTTTCTTGGGGATGATTGTTAGTTTAGTGTGGAATACAAACAAAAATGCGTTACAGTGAAGAGGTAATTTAGATTTTTTAGGTACAGTTGCACACGTCTTTTGCATTGGAATTTTGTGCATTCATATATATTGATTTCTTTATTTAATCTGTTATATAGTTTTGGGCTTAATATTTTGAAATGTCGATTTGCTGTCTTCTTACCGTCCAGTCTTACCGTGGATATCGTAGAAGGCGACTTAGGAAACACAAGCTAAACAAAGCTTTTGAATAGCCAGCGTGAGGAGTGTCGGAAAAATCCTCTGACTGCTCCGGCTAATATATGGTATTGGTAGTACAGAGAGGGTCGTGCTCCTGCATTTGACACTAAGAAAACACTACATGATGGTGATAATCATTGTATTAAAGATCCTATATGTCTTGTCCACAGGCCGTAGACTGGTGGTCAGTCGGCGTTTTGACGTACGAGCTATTGACCGGCGCCTCTCCGTTCACCGTCGAAGGCGAGAAGAATACACAGCAGGAGATCACCAAGAGGATAGTGCGTTGCAGCTATCCTGTGCCCACAGACGTTAGCCCAGAGGTGCAGGACTTTATCAAGAAGTAAGTTTTATTTTTTCAGTTGTGGTAGAGCCACGCAACCGGCGAAATTCACTTTTGCTAGTAGCATGAATGGGCCAGCTCGTCTGGGGAAGTAGCACTCTCACACAGAAAATCGACGACTGAGTAGTAGCTTTACCGTTGTTATGCTTCGTTGGGTGAGTGAGATGGCCGGAGGCCCATCCCCCTCTTCCCCTCTGGAATTGAGAAATAAAAGGCCGGCAACGCTCTTGTCTTGTCACACCCTTGGTGTTGCAGTTGTCCATGGGCAGCGGCGATCACTTACCATCAGGTAACCAGCTTGCTTGTTTGCCGTACTATGTATTACATTGTAGAAATGTAATTTATTTGCGGGTGACATAGTATAGAATAGTTACTTTAGATGGATGGAAGGCTAGGAAAGGTAATTTCTTACGAGAATGTACTTATATCCATAGAAGAATTATAATTATGTAGTTTCTATGGATATGAGGATGTTTGTTACCTCTTCACACTGGATGGAGTTAATGTAACAATCTAAGCATTTTGTGTAATTTTTATGAAGTTTTACTATGGAAGCTTATATATATAGTCCAGAAGTGAAATTTGAAGTGGCAGTATGAGGGGAACAACGCGAAGAACCAATGGGGCGGAAATGTTTTTGTATAGCGACCACGTTGGACACCCACCGACCAGGTCGGACGACCTGATAAAGGTCGCAGGAACGCGCTGGATGCAGGCTGCTTCCAACCGGTCGTATCGGAAATCCTTGGGGGAGGCCTATGTCCAGCAGTGGACTTCTTGCGGCTTTTTGTATCGGGATAGTTGTTGACTTGTACTAGCCAGGCGACCAATAATAAGGACCTGTACCAAACAAAACATTCAATGATACAAAATAATACTATCCACAAGGAGGCTTACCCCCGAATACTCAAAGGCATCTTAGCTAAAATCGTTCTCAAGTCTCGTTCTGTCAAGACAAAGACAGACTGAGAACCTTCATTCGTATTTTGAATATTCGATGGTTATCTCTTCAAGTTAAGTATTTTTTACAATTTCCTTATTTTCTCTCAAAAAGACCATCTTTGTTCCTGGTGAAAGACCCTCGTCTTAACCCGTTAATCATTTTCTACAATTTCCTTATTTCCTCTCAAAAAGACCCATCTTGTTCCAGACTCCTGGTGAAAGACCCCCGTCGCAGGCTCGGCGGCGGCGAAGAAGACGCGGAAGAGCTCAAGAGGCATCCATTTTTCCAGGTTAGATATGAGTTCCAAGGTCAGTCGCTACCAGTAGTTACAAGTAAGGGAGTCCCCACACTTATCGATGGGAAATCGGCTTTACCCGGACAGAAAAAACTTTTAAATCTACGGAATAAGGTTGTCTTTAATCCCATTCGCATCAGCTCGGAGCGGAAGACGCAACGCGACTACGGCTGGCAGCACGCCACCCTTATTCCGTTGACTTAAAAAGTCTGACCCTTAAGCATATTCTTCGTCGATAAATGTTGGTACTCCCTAATACGACTAACTAAATCACTAACAGCCTCCATGGTCCAGTGGTTAAGGCGTTTGCCTTGTTGACCCGGGGGTCGTGGGTTCGATTCCCACGGGAAGCATACTTTGTTAAGTTGTTTCCAGTTTGGTTAGGACATTGCAGGCATGAATCACTTGATTGTCTGATAAGAAAGATGATTCTGTGCTTCGGAAGGCACGTTAAGCCGTTGGTCCCGGCTGCCGTCTGGTAGTCGTTAAAGGAACCACGTCAGAGGCTGAGAGGCGGTTCCGAAGAACTCTGACACCAGGGTGTGCATGGTCGATTGACCGTGTCACCTACACGAAATGATGATGACTAACAAGGACATTGTAAAAATTAGTGGAAAGCTTTAACGTTACTAATTTTCGGGTGGTTCCCGGCAGAGTAGAAGAGGACCACTCCAAGTCTTCCCGTGGACGTCGTAGAAGGCGACTTAGGAAACACAAGCTAAACAAAGCTTATCATCATCATCATCATCATTTCGTGTAGGTGATACGGTCAGTCGACCATGCACACCCTAGTGTCAGAGTTCTTCGGAACCGCCTCTCGGCCTCTGACCTGGATCCTTTAACGACTACCAGATGGCAGCCGGGACCAACGGCTTAACGTGCCTTCCGAAGCACGGAATCATCTTTCTCATCAGACAATCAGGTGATTCATGCCTGCAATGTCCTAACCAAACTGGAAACAACTTAACAAAGTATGCTTCCCGTGGGAATCGAACCCACGACCCCCGGGTCAACAAGGCAAACGCCTTAACCACTGGACCACGGAGGAAAGCTTATTAACATCAGAGATAAGTCTCCAACCCGTCTGGCCAGCGTGGAGAGTGTAGACCAAATCATTTGACTGCTCTGGCTCTGGTAGTACAGAGAGGGTCATGCTCGTGCAGAGGAGACTAAAAAGGACCTGATGATAATGTTAAAAATTAAATAAAAATAGCAAGTTGACGGTCTCCATGGCGCAGAGGTTCACGCCAGCTTCCGACACGAGGGGTACCGGGTTCGATTCCCGGCGCGGGCAAATACTTGTACTTGATTTTCATAAGTATTTGTCCGCGGTCCAAGGAGGGAAGGCATCAGGCAGTTAGTTGGCTGTAAAATCTTAGCCATATCAAACCACAGAATAAATTCTGTGAACATTGGACCCTGGGTTCCGACGCATCACAGCTGAGGACGCAACCGGAAAAAACCATCAAATGAAAAAAGACATAAAACACAATTATAACTTGGTTCCAATTAGTAGATGATATAAGTACAGTCAGCAGTATTTAAATATTCCATTCTGTCCCATTTTAGACCTTATCACATTAACTTAAGAACCAATGTGTTCACATAGTAATGATTGTTAGTGTACCTCAATGTTAATACTAGATGCCAGATGACATGTCAATAGAGAATTAGAGATCATTGACCCCAATTGGACTATTTCGGTTTGTTTGTTTGATTAAAAAATACATTATAATATTAATATACAAGAAAGATATTGTAAAAATGGTGCACCGAGGTGGCCGAGTACGCGTCCCGCCTCCCCGCGCTTTTTAATATTGTGTGCGCATCGACTCGCGCGATGTTTTGAGGCGCTATCAAGTTTGGCGCGAGCTGTGGTACTTACTTTGAAGAGTCAATGACCGCTATTGTCATGATATTTAGCATCTACTATAACGAAGACATTATATTCTAAGCTTGATTTATTCCAATTATTCAAGTGTTCTTCTAGATTTTTTATAGGTAATTTTATGCAACCACAATGCTATTACGATTTTGTAGTCTTATTTAGTTAAGAAATAAGATGTCCTTAAAAAAATTATTTTTCCTTATCTTATTTCTTTATTTAATAAGAGTTCTTCTAGAGAAATTTATTTAAAATCCTGTTTTTCTACCACCAGAACCTCGACTGGGAAGCGGTCGCCCGCCGTGAGATTCCAGCGCCCTTCGTGCCACAACTATCCCACCCCACGGACACGAGCAATTTCGCTGACGAGTTCACCAGGATGCCGCCCACGGACTCGCCCGCCCAGGCGCCTAAGCATCACGACAAACTGTTTCTTGGTGAGTTATGATGTCCTGGTACTTGAGGCCAGCATCTACGAGTCTTCCTTAAGAAAAAACTAGATTTTAATCAGGCTTTATTGGCGAGTTTATTAGGTGAGGATGCCACCGACACGCTCAAACGGCCAAGTATCACGACAAACGTTTCTTGGTGAGTTATAACGTCCTGGTACTTCAGATTCAGTTTCAGAAATCCTAGCGCCCTTCGTGCCGCAACTATCCCACCCCACACGAGCAATTTCGCTGACGAGTTCACCAGAATGCCGCCCACGGTCTCGCCCGCGCAGGCGCCTAAGCATCACGACAAACTGTTTCTTGCTGAGTTATAACGTCCTGGCACTTGACGCTCTTCCTTAAGGAAAACTCAGTTAATAATCAGCTGATGGGTTAATTAACTAGTTCTTTAGGATACTACAGACACACTCGGGTGCCTAAACATCACGACAAACTTTTTTCTTGGTGACTTATAATGTCCTGGTACTTGAGGTTTAGTGAATATGAGTTTTTCTTAAGGAAAATCCAGTTTATAATCAGCTGATAGCTTCATTGATGAGTTCACCAGAATGCCGCCCACGGACGCAGGCAGGCGCCTAAGCATCACGACAAACTGTTTCTTGGTGAGTTATGATGACCTGGTATTTGAGGCTGAGTTTGTTCCAAGTCTTCCAGTTAATAATCAGCTGATGGGTTCATTAACTAGTTCATCAGGATGCTACAGACACGCTGGGGCGCTTAAACATCACGACAAACTGTTTCTTGGTGAGTTATGATGACCTGGTACTTGGGATTCAGTTTCTACGAGTCTTCCTTAAGGAAAAACCAGTTTAAAATCAGCTGATAGGTTCATTGATTAGACCATCAGGATGCCATCAACACACTCGCCCGCTCATACGCCTAAACGTCTCTACAAACTGTTTCCTGGTGAGTTATAACATCCTGGTACTTAAGGATCAGTTTTTACTAGCGTTTATTGAGGAAACCCTAGTTTAAGCTGATAGTTTCATTGATGAATTCATCAGTATATCACCAACACACTCGCCTGCGCAGGCGCGTAAGCATCACGACAAACTGTTTCCTAGTGAGTTATGACGTCCTGCCCAAGAAAAAATTGACGCCTCAACTGCCCGCACGTGGCATCTTGCGGAACGTTTTTCTAATGATACTGGTCGTTTAGAGTATGCTAATAAGGCTTAAAATCCTATCACAGTGTTCCATGTCTTCGCCGCGCGCCTTTTCTGTTAATTTTTTTTTTTTTTTTTTTTTTTTTTTTTTTTTTTTTTTTTATATACGGACAAATCACACAGATTGAGCTAGCCCCAAAGTAAGTTCTTAAGCAAGACTTGTGTTATGGGATACTAGCTCAACGATACTATATTTTATAACAAATACATATATAAATAAACATCCAAGACCCAGATCAATCTGAAAAAGATCATTTTCCATCTTGACCTGACCGGGGATCGAACCCGGGACCATCCGTGTCGCAGGCAGGCGTGTTGACCGCTGCGCCACGGAGCTCGTCAAAACGAACAAAATTTTACACCTTAGATCATTTATTACTAGATTTTTTTACTTCAAACAACATCGGCTGTCGAAGATTATAACAACCTAATCTTAATTATCGATGTATTTCAAAGATTTTCTCTATCTTTCCAGGTTATTCCTACGTGGCGCCAAGCATATTATTCTCAGAGAACATCATCTCTGACCAGATATGGATGCAAGTCACCGGGCAGAAACACGACAGACTCAAGGGATGGGTGGCCAAAGACTCCCCGTTCTTCCAGAAGTACTCAGTAGACTTGACCACTCCATTACTTGGAGATGGGTCGTACTCGGTCTGCAGGAAGTGCATACATAGACAGACCGGCAAGGAGTATGCCGTAAAGGTAATATCTTTAAGCTAAATTATTCTTTATCACTATGGTTTTAAAGTTAAAAGTTCTAGCGCTAGCTGTAAAGGTAATATCGTCAAGCTAAATGCTTCTTTATCACTATTGTTTTATAGTCTAGAGTCCTAGGGCTAGGTGGCCAGAGACTCTCCGGTCTTCCAGAAGTACTCAGTAGACTTGACCACTCCATTACTTGGAGATGGGTCGTACTCGGTCTGCAGGAAGTGCATACATAGACAGACCGACAAGGAGTATGCCGTAAAGGTAATATCTTTAAGCTAAATTATTCTTTATCACTATGGTTTTAAGTTCTAGCGCTATCTGTAAAGGTAATATCTACAAGCTAAATGCTTCTTTATCACAATTGTTTTATAGTCTAGAGTCCTAGGGCTAGGTGGCCAGAGACTCTCCGGTCTTCCAGAAGTACTCAGTAGAGTTGACCACTCCATTACTTGGAGATGGGTCGTACTCGGTCTGCAGAAAGTGCATACATAGACAGACCGGCAAGGAGTATGCCGTAAAGGTCTAGCTGTAAAGGTAATATCGTCAAGCTAAATGCTTCTTTATCACTATTGTTTTATAGTCTAAAGTTCTAGGGCTGGGTGGCATAAGATTTCCTTTTTTAAAAAGTACTTAGTAGACTTGACCACTCCGGCAAGGAGTATGGCGTAAAGGTAATATCTTCAAGCTAAACAAAGCTTATCAACATCAAAGAGACCTCTTCAACCCGTCTGGCCAGCGTGGAGAGTGTAGGCCAAATCCTCTGACTACTCAGGCTAATATATGGCTCTGGTAGTACAGAGAGGGTCGTGCTCCTGCAGTGGAGACTAGAAAGACTTGATGATGATGATGATGATGATGATGTAATGTTTCTTTGTCACTATAGTCTTAAGGTCTAAAGTTTCAGGGCTGGATGGTATAAGACTTCGTTCTTCCAAAAGTATTCCTCCACTCCACTACTGAAACTAAGGAATTTGTATAATGGATGATGGGTCATCAATCCCTTTAGCATACCCATTTCTTTTTCATCTTTACGCTCTTTTAAGGCGTAGTGAGTTCACATACTTACTACCCAGCAATTAATTCATTTACGCCTAAATCAAATCAAATTTAAAAAATCTAATAGCTGATTGCCCTAGTAAATTACTTGTAGGTAGTATTATTTTTGTTATTTTTCATATATATTACAATCTAAGTTTAAGAGAACGAATTTTTACCGCCAGAAGTGGCCACTTTTGGCGGTAATAATTCGTTCTCTTAATTCATCAAATTAAAAATAGTGAAAACTTGTACCAATAATACTACAAGTAATTTACTAGGGCATTCAGCTATTAGATTTTTTTTAATTTGATATGATTTAGGACATATAGAATTAATAGCTGGGTGGCGCTTGTGTGTGAACTCACTTCGCCTTAAGATTGCCCCAAAAGAAAAAAAAAAGACTTAGTACTGCATCTTTAAAATCTATATAATTCTTAATGTGACTAACTAAATACATGTTTATTTCTCTTTCAGATAATCTCAACTCAGAAAAAAGACGTGAAGCAAGAAATAGAACTACTGAAGGCGTGTCAGGGATGCCCCTACATCATCACGTTGCATGAAGTGTTTCAAGATTCGGTGAGTGGATTTTTTATGCCATAGGGCAGCAAATGAGCAAGCGGGTCACCTGATGGTAAGTGATCACCGCTGCCCATGGACAACTGCAACACCAGGGGTGTGACAAGAGCGTTGCCGGCCTATTATTTTTTAGGAGAGAGAGGATGAGCCTCCAGCTCTCTCACTCACCGAACGAAGCATAGAAGCGGCAAAGCTACTACTCATACGTCAGTTTTCAGTGAGAGTGTGGAACTTTCCCGGTCAAGCCGGCCAATTCATGCTACTAGCAAAAGTGATTACCGTCGGTACCGTGACTCTACCACAACGACCTATTGTTTAGAGACCAAACTTGAAGAAAACGAACCTTCCGTAAAAGTCTCAGTTTCGACTGAGTCCAAAACCTAAACAATGTGTTGGAGGCGCATATTTCTATACAAATGCTGAAAGGGAAGGGAGGAAGGGGTTCTTTTGTTTGGTTGAACGCGCTAATCTCATAAGTGAGATACTAACATTATTAAAATGTAAAAATACTGGTCACTCACGTATGAAGTCAGCTACTGCGGGCTGGGACGACTTCGTACGCGCGTCTCGGTTCTCATTCGCTCTGAGGAACACCTCAGATCACCCTTTTGTCGTAGAAATACCAAAGATTCGTACAAAACGACAGGAACTGTCGTTTTGTGGTGGCGTGGAATGAACTGCCTGCGTCTATATTCCCAGACAAGTACAATCCCGGGACATTCAAAGGTAGAATAAATAGGTATCTCTTGAATAGGCATGTAAAATCCACGTCTTCATCGTCACTTACCATCAGGTGAGATGGGAGACAAATGCCTAATTCAATAAACAAAAAAATACCTCCAGATGAAGTCGATACATGTCGGCCTGTAGCTGACTTCATACATATTAGCTTCACTTGTATGTAAGAAAATCTTGGAACCCTAATTTGACCCACTTCCCGGTCTTCGATTAGGATGAAATTTTGCACACGCTCTGAGTTTTGATGGCAATACATGACTAGCGTGCTAAAAGCGTGTTCTTTAGTTTTTTTAAAACTAAAAATAAATTATTACATATTAATAATCGACGTTTTTAGTTTATATAAGTTTTAGTGGCACACCATTGTAATAATCTTATGTTTTGTCCTCAGGCCTTCACATACATAGTGACAGAATTAGCTAGTGGTGGCGAGCTAGCTGCCCACATCACCGGAGGGATAGAAGAGAGACTGTGTCTCAGGATACTGGCTCAACTGGCCCTGGCCGTGAGACATATGCACGCCAATAGGATTGTCCATAGAGATCTTAAACCTGAGGTAAGTGAGTCATCATCATCAGGTCTTTGTTAGTCTCCACAGCAGGAGCCCGGTCCTCTCTGTACTACCAGAGCCATGTATGTAATTATATGTAATGTATGTAATAATTTTAAATAGTATATATTCATGAAAGAAGCCTCGTTATAATGAACATTGTACGTTGACTTTTTTATAAATAGATTCGCATTCAAGTAATAAATATATCCGCATGCCGCTCCATTGATAGTGTTGCGATGACAGGGTTCATGTTGTACCTACAATTGTTGAATGACTGTAGTATTGTAAGATCTGTACAGTGTGAAAATGCAACGAATAAATAATAATAAATAAATAAATATATACGGACAAATCACACAGATTGAGCTAGCCCCAAAGTAAGTTCGAGACTTGTGTTATGGGATACTAACTCAACGATACTATATTTTATAATAGATACTTATATAGATAAACATCCAAGACCCAGGTCAAACTGAAAAAGATCATTTTCCATCTTGACCTGACCGGGGATCGAACCCGGGACCATCCGTGTCGGAGGCAGGCGTGTTGACCGCTGCGCCACGGAGCTGCGAAATGAAATTAGAAATAGTATTAGCCAGAGAAGTCAGAGGATTTGGCCTCCAAGCTAGCCGAGTTGGAGAGCAGGTCACTTTGATTTCGGCGGACTGAGTGTTTGTGACGCAGATCGTCACTTTCGAGCTTAGTAAATTGTCGCTTTGCCCACTCCCTCCGTCCGGTACGGAGGCCGTGTTGCTCGAAGCTTTCGAGTGTGGTCATCGCTGAAAAGTTGATTACATTCTCAGAATGTCATTTTCGAAAATATTCACTTTAGCTCATTGTCATTTTCACAACTTGTCACTTTCGTAACTGGTTATTCACAGCTTTTCCACCATATTTACTTAGATATTCCGTTAGAAAATATAATGGTAAGGAACCCTTTGTGCGCAAGTCCGACTCGCACATGGCCGGTATTTTATTTATTTTCATTGAACTTATAAAAGCTCGACAGGCAGAACTTATAAAACATAAAACACAGGTTTTTTTGTTTAATTTCTAACGAGATATCTTAGTACGTGTGGTAGTTAAGTTGTGTACGACCAGTTGCGTAAGTGACAAGTTACAAAATAACAAACAGCGAAAGTGACGTATTGCTAGAATGACAAAAAGCAAAAGTGACGCCTTGCGAAAGTGTCATTCTGAGAATGTGACCAATTTTTAAGCGATGACCACCTGCGTAAGTGACAAACTGCGTCACAATCGATTGAAAAACGATCAGTATCTTACCATTATGTTAATGGGCATGTTGACTAAAATTTTTTTCATGTTGCTATGTAAAGACCTGCCAAAAATAAACACAATAGTGACAGAAATACATTTCTAAACAAAAAACTCTTTTAGTTATAAAAGTTTGAAAGACACATGTTTTTAGACGTAAATTTTTAGACGTGAAAATGCGCCGCTGAGTTGCCTACATATTTGTGACGTCGCAAGCTTGTATTTTGTATGGGTGGCGTGAGAACTTTGTTTGGTAGCTATACGAAATATTTCGTTTATGGTAAAGGTTTCATTATAAAAGTTGCTATAAATTTTGCAGACTAAAATACAGTATAATTATAATTAAAGATTTTTATACTTTAAAAAATGATCCTATTCACCCAACTTTAAAGAAGCTTTAAGATCAAATTTAAAGTATTCTTTTTAGTGTTTTTAGATAGAAATTAGTCTCATTAGAAACAAATTTGATATAATCTTAACATTAGGCAACTACCGTATTGTAGTTATATCAACATTATGTCCTTTTTGCAGAATATCCTGCTTACCAGCAGCAGACTGAGCGAGACTCGCGTGAAGGTAGTCGACTTCGGGTTCGCCAAGCGGACGCCAGAGTGCGAGGAACGACCCAGGATGATGACACCCTGCTTCAGGTACACATCATCATCATCATCAGGTCTTTCTAGTCTCCACTGCAGGAACACGACCCTCTCTGTACTACCAGAGCCATATATTAGCTTAAGTAGTCAGAAGATTTGGCCTACACTCTCCACGATGGCCAGACGGGTTGGAGAGGTCTCTTTATGTTTAGAAGCTTTGTTTAACTTGTTTTTCCTTAGTCGCTTTTTACGACATCCACGAGATGACTTGGAGTGGTCCTATTCTACTCTGCCGGGAACCACACGGCGCCAGGCATACATATAACATTTTAAAGGCATAAAGCACAATGAAAAGACATATGGCGAAGGCACAGCGAAGATGAATACGTAATGCGTATTGTGGAATCAATTTCCTGCTGTATTCCTGAATCAATACGACATTAGAACCTTTAGGAAACGAGTCTATTTCCTAAAAGGCCGGCAACGCTCTTGTCACAATCCTGTTGTTGCAGTTGTCGATGGGCAGCGGTATCACTTACCATCCGGTGAACCGCTTACTCGTTTGCCGTCCTTTTGTCATAAAAAAACACAGTCTTTAGATGTTGGTCATTTGTTCTAAAATATAGTATCGTTGAGTTAGTGTCCCGAAGTACAAGTCCCGAATTTACTATGGAGCTAGCTTAATTTATTTATTATTATATTTTACAACATTATAAGGTATGGTGGTATCATCTTTGACGTGTCAAAGAATTTCTATACAAACGGGAGTTGCTTACTATCCTTTTTACGCTTAAAGCGCTCCTATAGTAACACTAGCGCCACCCAGCAATTAATTCTTGTAATCCTAAATTATATCGAATTTTAAAAATCTAAAGAGTACATAACTAGTAAATTACTTGTAGTATTTTTGTATTCATTTTCACTTATATTCGTTTGATAAAATAAGAGAAAAACAGGTTAACGCCAAAAGTGGCCACTTTTGGCGTTAACCTGTTTTTCTCTTTACATATGGCACTAGTAAATGACATGTAATATACAAAAAATACTATCAGTAATTTAGTAGTTTTGTACTTGTAACATTTTTAAAATTCGATACAATTTATGATTTAATGAATTTAATAGCTGGGTGGCGCTAGTGTTACTATAAGAGCGCCTTAAAAATATTCTAATTACTCCAGTTGACTAGTAGTGGACCTACTGCCATCTATCGGTGATTCTTAAAACTTAGCTTGCCAGATGCCAGAGCATTTGCCAGAGCGCCTTCGGATGAGACATGTATTCCTGTAGAATTATAATATCTATGGTATAACGTGTGGTGCTGGAGAAGGATGGAAAAAATCAGTTGGATAGAACGAAAAAGTAATGAAGAGGTGCTGGAAATTGTAGGAGAGAAAAGAAGACTGATAAACGAAATAGAGAATAGGAGGGGGAGGATGATTGGTCACTTGATACGACATGATACCTTCTTTAAAAACATACTGGAGGGTAAGGTAAAAGGAAGGAAAGGTCCTGGGAGACCAAGAAAAAGTTTTGTTGATCAACTAAAGAAAAAGGCTGGTGTCATGTCGTATCAAGAACTAAAATCTAAAGCAGAGGATAGAGAAGTTTGGCGTATACTCCATCGACAAGAGCTACAAAGCTCTTAAATAAGAAGAAGAAGATGGTATAACGTATGTTTTTATTGCAGTTTGCCGTACGCAGCGCCAGAAGTGGTGTCCCGCGCGAGAAGTTCCAACGCACCGGGATACACACCACGCGTGGACATGTGGAGTCTTGGCGTTATTTTCGTAAGCATATCGGCCGTCCATTAATCACGTTATGTTTTTTAAGCATTTTTTAACCCACCCTCCCCTTTCGTGATACGTGGTGAGGTTTAAGACTCGCAAAACAGGAATATCAGTGAAAATATTACCTTTCTAACCCAAAAACTCTAGGTTATAAATTTTGCTGATGGGTTTGCACGATTGAAGAATTAATTTTTATTGTTTTGTAAAAGGGAGGTATGAATTTGTTGTCCATATTTTAAGTTGTCCAGCGCATTAGTGTAAACTGAAATAATGTTTCCTCTCAAAAATTTTGTACGGGTGATGTCAGAACTTTATTCGGCAGCCATTGTTAATATTGCGTTTATGGAAATGGCCTTATAACAATGGTTATTATACATTTTAAAGGTTATCTTATGGTAATATTAGATTTTTAAAATATTTATACTTTTTTAATTAACTTTTTAACAAATTTTTACCAAACTTAATGTATCGATATAAAACTCAAGTGTCCTGCACAGGTTTTTTGATGTAGATGCTAGCATAATCAGAAACATTTTTCAAAATCTATTGTTTATGCGAGATCCACATTACATAATTTTAAGTCAGTTGTGTTTTTTGAAAGGACTTCAGCGACATAAAAGGGATATTCTTAGGGAATAAAATACCTAAGGGGCTTAGATCTGCCAACTTGCTCTACCTCTCTTTTAATTCTAAATAAGATCAAATTGAAAAAATCATCGTCAGTACTTAGGGTAGCATACTTTTAGTATTTTTGGTATTGCTTTTGATAGCTCACTGGTACAAATGCACAATTACGTCGTATGATGCTCGTACTCAGTGAGCTGTCTATTATAGACGTCGGTTCATTATAAGCACTTTTCTTCACCGCATGCCTATAAAAACCCTCGACTATAATACCCAGCTTACCGTACTCGCATCACAATGTATTATTATTTCGAAATTTTATGAATTGAAACCTTTGCTACTCTCTTTTTATAATTTTAACACATGGTTTCATCAATGGCATCACAGGCTCAATCAATTTATATCTTCTTCTTCTTCTTCATCAGGTCTCTTTAGTCTCCACTGCTGGAGCACGCCCCTCTCTGCACTGCCAGAGCCATATTATTTATAGCTAGAGCAGTCAGAGGATTTGGCCTACACTCTCCACGCTGGCCAGACGGGTTGGAGAGGTTCATTTGATGTTTATAAGCTTTATTTAGCTTGTGTTTCCTTAGTCGCCTTCTACACATCCACGGGATGACTTGGAGTGGTCCTATTCTACTCTGGCGGGAACCACACGGCTAAGTCAATTTATATAGGAATGTAATATTTTTCGAATTTTCACCTTCGGTCTCATAGAAAACGTTGTTTATATTGCCGGGCTGCCTTTAAAGCCTGAACGGAAGCGTTCCGGAACGAAACATTGGCGAAACCGCGAAACACTGTCTAGTATGATGTTGTTTGGTGCGTCTCACACCGCAAGCGGAACGAAACCCAAACGGAATCGTACAACAGCGTTTCGCGGTTTCGCCAATGTTTCGTTTCGGAACGCTGCCGTTTTGCATTCGCGGCTGTGTGCTACAGGTGTAACGATATACGGTGAAAATTTCGACTTGTATTTTTTTTTTATTTAACCTAATTATGTCCCACTGCTGGGCAAAGGTCTTTTGTATAATTTATGTATTTGTAATGTCTGTTGCAGTACTGCATGCTATGCGGCAAGGCACCGTTCCAGCCGCTATCCAAGAAAGAGCCCGTCACCGCCTTCATGGATAGAATTCGAACTGGTGCTTTCAGCATGGATGGTGAGTTTCTTACACGCATTCCATTCATCCATCCATCAGGTCTTTTTTAGTCTCCACTGCAGGAGCACGACCCTCTCTGTACTACCACAGCAATATACTAGCCAGAGTAGTCAGAGGATTTGGCCCACACTCTCCACGCTGGCCAGATGGGTTGGATAGGAATTTTTTGTTAGAGGAAAGTGTCCCCCCCCCCCCCCTCTATCTGCTAAACGGTTATTTAAGGATACGTGAAAAAATTACAGCAGTAGAATATATACTAAAGTTGAAAGGAAAACTATCAGAGCTGAGTACAAACTAAAAAAATATAGGCAACCAACTTATAAAATGTAGGTACTCGAAAATGTAAAATTTCATAAAATTTTCATTGTCAGATGTTTTTGGTCGTTAAACTGTGCGAGTGTGAACTCAAAGTTGTTATTCGCGACTACGGAACCCTACACTGCGCGTGGCCCGACACGCACTTGGCCGGTTTTATTTGTGATTGTTGTTTGGTGTTGATTGGTAGTTGCTGTTAAAATATCTTTCGTCCCTGTGCCACCACTTTAAAAAAATGTATTCTGAAAATAAAAATCTCCATTTTTCGAATTTTTTAAATCTCCATTGCTGGAGCACGAGTTACAACCTTCTCTATACTACCAGAGCCATATATTAGCCAGAGCAGTCAAGGGTTTACACTCTCCACGCTGGCGAGACGGGTTGGAGACGTCTCTTTGATGTTTATAAGTTTTGCTAGGTTGTGTTTCCTCAGTCGCCTTTTACGACATCCCCGGGAAAAGTCGAAATGGCCCTATTCTACTCTGCCGGGAACCACACGGCATATTATTTCATCCATTAAAGAAGCTTTCTGAATTGCGCAGGTCCCGAATGGGCCAGCGTGTCGTCGGACAGCAAGCGGCTGGTGGCGGCGCTGCTGAACGTGGAGCCGGCGAGGAGGCCCAGCCCCGCGCGCCTGCTCAGCGAGCTGGGGGGCGGCGAGAGGGAACGCGCCTTCAAACTCGCCGTGAGTGCAAACATACATTAAATGTGGTTTACGATCCCACGTCTGACATCCATCATCATATCGTGTAGGTGACACGGTCAAACCATGCACACCCTGGTGTCAGACTTCTTCGGAACCGCCTCTCGGCCTCTGGCGTGGATCCTTTAACGACTACCAGATGGCAGCTGGGACCAAAGGCTTAACGTGCCTTCCGAAGCACGGAATCATCTTTCTTATCAGATAATCAGGTGATTCATGCCCGCAATGTCCTAACCAAACTGGAAACAACTTAACTTTCCGTGGGAATCGAACCCACGACCCCCGGGTCAACAGGCAAACGCCTTAACCACTGCACCACGGAGGCTGTTGTAAATAAATAATAAATAATATAATTCTTATGCAGCACCTCCTATAGCCTGTACCACCATTGTATCACCATATTTCTAAGGAATAAATGATCTATCTATCTTTCCAGGACATGACCAAAGCGGACCTTTACAAGCGCCGAAGCAAGAACAAACAAAGAAAATCTAGCGGCTCCGAACCGAGCACCTCAAACGAACCCCCACTCGACTTAGACGAGCCCAAAGAAACCTCCCTCATCGAAACTATAAACAACCTCAAGAACAGAATGAACAAAAACTCCATAGAAAACGACGTAGAACTCATCAAAGCTAACACTCAAGACACACCCGTAACTGAACCTACGGAACCAACCTTCGACGACGACGATATACCATCCGTCAAACCCGTAGAGAAAACGTACGCCAAATCAAGATCGAAACTAGACGACTACATATATGTCGAAAGCAGTCAAGGTTTAGACGGCACTGAAGTTGCTTTCCCTAAGTCTACTCGCAGTAAAAAGTCCAAATCTCCCATACCGAGAAAACGTAGGAAAGTCGAAAAGAAACCAGAAGTCAACGGTAGGGAGTTGCGTAGTCGTGCCGATAATAAAGTGAAGAGTAACGAGAGACCCACCAAAGAGTCTATTGAGAATGAGAAGATAACTAGAGTGACGAGGAAGAGGAAATTTGAGGAGATTACGAAGCCTGTTCTGAGAGAGAAGGGGCAGAATGGACGCGCGTCTAGGAAAAATAGTACTGAGGTATGTATGACACCGAATGTTGGCTGATTTTATTTATATGAGTGAAACTGTATAGGTCATAACATAAAGGGAAAACATGAAATTTTCGGGGTCTATTGGTGCCCATTTGTAATAAATAATTTGAAAGAAAACGGAGGTATCATTTAAACTTTTGCTCTATCAAACATTAGATTATATATATATTACTCAACTCTAAAATATCTAAAGTTAGAACGTGAAGCTTTACTAAGCGTTTTTGTCAAAGACGTAATTACTTTATGGTAATCGCAAGTGTATTGAAAACAGTCGTATGATGTTCGTACTCAAAAAGCTATATTAGTCAACGGTTTATTATCAGCAGCACTCGGTTTCGTCTCGTGCCTAGAAACACCTCGACTTTAATATCCAGCTTACAGTACTTGGACCGAAAAATGATCCACACATTGGTAGAACCTCCATAAAAATCACCACAGACAGATATCTTAATAAGTTTGTATTCCACAGGTCGTCGAAAGAAAAATCGCACGCGCCAAGAAGACAAAGACAAAACCGCAACTGACCATCGACACGGAACCCAACGTGCGTATGACGCGTTCACGAAGACGCCGGCTAGAGATCTCCCTATCTCCCTCCCAAGTCAAGTCAGTAATCCCAGCCTTCTCCTTCGAGTCTGACCGTAGAATGAATTCTGTGGAAAGCAATCGCTCTACGAAGCAGAGGAAAGCCAAAGCGAGCAAAGCGAGTAAAGCGAAGAAGACGCCGGTGAGAGCGACGCGCGCTCGCGGCGCTCGCAGGTGAAATGGTGAGTGTGTGGGCGCTGTGTGCTAGGTGTTGCCAGGGTTTCGTTACCCCGATTTCGGGTAGAATTTTTCAAAAAAAGATTGAGTTTGCTCTGTTTTATGACGTTTTGAATGTCATTTTGGTGAAGCAAATTTATGTTGGAGAATAAAATTTACCATTTTTTTCTTTTAAGGAGTGTCTGTTTATCAGTCATAATAAATATGTTTTGAATAGTATTTTGGTGACGAACTTGAGCTAATTAATGCTGGAAAATTTTGTGAGGAGAAATTCCTCATTATCAAATAGCCGTGATGGTACCATTATAATGTAATGGTTGCCGTCATCTAGAAATTCAAGTCCAACAAAAAAGCTTTACAAGTAATAGAATAGTTAACTTCTGTGCTGTAGAATTACAAATCTAACGAAAAAACATTACAAGTAACAGAAATGTTAACTTCAGTGTTGCCAACTTTGAATGTTTGTCATTGTCTTTTCAAACTAGAAAAGATTCCTACAAACATATTTAAATTTCTTTTAAAACTATCCAAAAATGTACTAGAACTTATATGATCAATATCTTACTAGATCATCATCAGGTCTTTCTAGTCTCCACTGCAGGAGCACGACCCTCTCTGTACTACCAGAGCCATATACTAGCCTGAGTAGTCAGAGGATTTGGCCTACACTCCACGCTGGCCAGACGGGTTGGAGAGGTATCTTTGATGTTAATAAGCTTTGATTAGCTTGTGTTTCCTAAGTCGCCTTTTACGACGTCCACGGGATGACTTGGAGTGGTCCTATTCTACTCTGCCGGGAACTACACGGCGACCCTTATCTTACTAGAACTGTGTAATAAATCTATCGAAAACTTATGTAAACAATATCTGGCACACAGCGTCATATTAAACGTATAACGACAAAACCCTGAGTCCCAAAAAGTGACAGAATAGTGATGCAATAAGGACAATTGCTCATCGCGTAGTGTAAAAGGAAAGAGTTATTTATTCAGATATAAGTTATATCCTGTAGACGACCTATGTGGCTTGCACTGGACGTGGCATTTTTGATATGGCAACATTCGGAAAAATTACGGCTAAAACTAACTGAGTAAATCCTTCGGGGCATTTTGTAGAAGATACAAAAATTCTATCAAAAATGCTTTATTTTTCGCACCAATAACCTGTGGTATAATTGATGCCTAAGGTTTTGTTCAGATTGGGCGTTTAACGTGTGAGTCGATAACGCGTTGAAATGGGTTTCATGCAATTTACGCTATACGCAATGTATAAACCACGAGGATCTCGTTGCAAGCTGTAAAAGCCCTTGTAGAAAAAATTATCGTCTTCTCATTCGATAAGTAAGATAGGGTTAGTTACAGATGGAATGTTGCAAGTTTAAGAGGTTCGTTGATTCTAATTTTGATCGTGTTAAACTAGCAGTTTCCCGCGACTAAACCGCGTTAAACTTAACCCCCCTTTTTCTACCCTCAGGGGTTGAATTTCTAAAAATCCTTTCTTAGTTCTCACTTACATCATGAAAGGAACCCCTGTACCAAATTTCAAGTTATAGTTTCGGCTGTGCGTTGATATATATGTTAGTGAGTCTGTCTGGTTTGCCTTTTATATATAGATACCACGTCCAGTAAGTGACATGTCGTCGTAGCCCGATCTAGTTGGTCGTTATAACAAGTTTTTATTTTCTAATTCGTTTATTTAATGTTACTATTAATTTTAAGATTCTTGAAGGCGCGTACCGATTTGTGTGTTGATGTTTTCTTTTTGTTAAATCACCATCGATACAGAGGCCCGTGTCTGATAAATTGCCGCATGAAACGGGAAATGAACAGTGATTTTGAGGCGATGAGAGACCCAACTTAGGTCTAAAGTCTTATGTTTTGAATTTCATCACCATCTACTATTCAAACTAGGGTTTAAATGTTTGAATAAGTCAACTTTTAAGCCTATTTAATTGTAAAAATCGACTTTAAGTCCAATATTTTGCCTATACAGAATCATGGTGATCATAAAAACACAGGAGATCGCCTCCGAATCCTACAGCACTAGGCCCTGTCTACCCCGCAAGGGTTAAAGACGTGTAACAATTCTCTACGCGCCTCTCATTACCATTAGTTTTAATAGGACCTTTGACGTTAATATTTTAGACATAATTTTAGATTAAATAAATTTAATTCGGTGTGAATGCACTTAGGTAAATAAAAAAAATTATCGCATCTCCTATTCATGCTATCCTTATCGCTCTAAATGTCGATTTGCACTGAGGCGTGATACGAAGATGCATGCAGGTGTGTTATGTATGTAAAATATATTTGTTTATTATTCAAAATTGTAATTCTTGGTGTGCTCCGTGCCTAAAGCCCGAATACTCAAAGGCATCTTAGATAAATCGTTCTCAAGTCTCGTTCTGTCACTGTTTAGATCATCGTCATTTCGTGTAGGTGACACAGTCAGTCGACCATGCACACCCTGGTGACAGAGTTCTTCGGAACCGCCTCTGACGTGGTTCCTTTAACGACTACCAGATGGCAGCCGGGACCAACGGCTTAACGTGTCTTCCGAAGCACGGAATCAACTTTCCTATCAGACAATCAGGTGATTCATGCCTGCAATGTCATAACCAAACTGGAAACAACTTAACAAAGCATGCTTCCCGTGGGAATCGAACCCACGACCCCCGGGTCAACAAGGCAAACGCCTTAACCACTAAACCACGGAGGCTATTGCTCTAGATAACCTAACAAGAAAAAGACAGACTGAGATTTAAGATTTTCATTAGTCAAGATTATCTTGAATATTTGGGTTGTACCGTTTGAGTAGTGGAAGGTAATTATTGTATAACAGAGGTTGCATGCATTAGTCGTATCGTTTCGTTGCAAATTGATGATAAATGTGATCTAAAGAAAGAGATGGGAGGGTAACATCTAAATTATTTTTATCTTTTCGCTCCAAGATAAAAATGAAGGAATAGTTTTAGTGAAAATATCGGTTGGTTTTCTGAAACGTTTTAAATTGTTGTCCAATTACATAACCTTATGTTTCAGCGCTATAAAAATACTTCGGAAGACCCAAATTAATTCCGGTTTTAATAACATTTTAAATAATATGATAATTTTTTTATTTACATATTGAAACAGTAAAAAAAGTATAAAATAATGATTTTGAAATTTTGTTTCAATTTTGCACGATTTTTAATGTACATAATATGAAGTAGTAAATTTGAAAAAACCTGTGATTAAATTGTTTTCATTAAAAATATTCCTTAAAAAATATTATTCTGTCCTCCATGAAGATTTCTTTTTCCACAAGTTCATACATAGGATCTCTTTCCATTAGTACGTGTGTGTATATTTGTTATAATACATTTAATAGTTTAAATTTGTAAATGTCCGCATATGTAATGATTTAATAGGTATTATAAAACTTCCACAAATCTAATAAAAAAGGTTATATATTCAGATATATAATATTTATTATATAAATTTACGTATGGTGAAAGTGCCAAAGCATACTTGCTTTCTTATAGCATTTCGTTTTGTAAAAAAATCATTTCACTTTTTTTGTCAAAATTTTTTTCTTAAAAAGCGCTTTTGCCAAATATGTTTTTTTATTATTTTCTTGTAAATATTTACTATTGGATAGTGTTTAGTACAAAATCGGTGGAAGATTAATGGATTATTTATATTGTATGTATTTAAAAAATCTCAATTCATGCGTATCTTGTATCGTAATGGCGTGATATATCGCTTTGATTTGACTTACGCCAGAGTTTTTACTAAAATTTTTGACATTCAAAATTCTCAGTACCTAAATCCTCTGACTGCTCTGGCTAATATATGGCTCTGGTAGTACAGAGAGGGCCGTGCTCCTGCAGTGGAGACTAAAAGACTTGATGATATAACAGTTTCAATTCTAAACAGTTTTCAATGGAAGATTATCGAAGACAAAATGGAGGTAATCAATGAGAATCATCACTTATTTTGAAAAATAAAACGACAAGAAATAATATGACAAATATGACAAAACTTATAGTAAATACTTTGGTTCATTTATTATTGTGTGATAGTTTTCATAACTGAACAGGAAATTTATTTTTCCATCTTACAGTTAGTGAAAATGGACATGTCCTCAATAATATTATGTTATGACGTATAATGCAGTGCTAAACAGTTTTTTTTTCAAGAAGCGAAGTAAGAATGAAAATTACTTGTATTCTTGACGTAGATAGTTGCGCCACATTGACTGAAACAAAAAACTGTTTGGTACTTTAATGTATATTGAATATACAAACCGAGACCGGAATTAAATAACACAATGGATTGTTTTATTGTTAAAAGTATGAACAGACAACGAATTATCCAAAAAGTCGAGTCAAATTTATATTTAACAAGACAATGATCTGTGTTTTACAGGAATGGACGCTGACATATTTAAAAAAATGCTATAAAAATAATAACAGATATTGCCATCTGCTAAGATGCTTTCTACTAATTTTTGTGCGAGTGAATCTTAGTTATAGTTTTAAAAAAGCGGTCGTAATGAGATGGAGTATTCACAAAACGATAATAATTGAAAATCTTCTTATTCTTTCTTTTTCTCTCAATTTTTTTCCTTACTCGTGAGTGGTATTAACTTCTCTGTGATTATCGAATGCTTTATTTCTTCTTTCTCGCTGTGAGTGGTATCATCATCATCACCGTGTTATCATCGATTTTTTTTTTATTTATAGTAGTTTCTGGCGATTAAAAAGAAAGTGGGAGCGTCTTTGTAGATGGCACAATCTTTATTCCTATTACTGTAAAAAATTAAGAGATTTTCTATACATAGAATTTATAAAATGTTGCATGGTCATAGGATTTTTTCTGAAAGTCTTAAAAATTATGTACTATGATTTTGAATGTACTTTGTCACGGTGATATCATTTTTACAATGTACTTGATATGATTATTTTAATTGGAACAATTTTCTTAATTTGAATCTTTTGAAAATTCTTTCTGTAACTGCAGTATGTAAATAATAATTAATTTTCCGTTATTATTCAAATTGTATCAAGTACCTACACAATGATTTAATAAGAATATCTCTACCAACCAAACATAATATCATTTTAATAACATAATCTTAACCTAGGACCGTCTTTTGTAAAAAAGTGCTTTCCAAATAAAACAGTATGATATAAGAATATTTCAAATATATGCTTATGTTATGAATATGCCACACTGTTGTATACATATTTATTAGCCCAAAAATAACAAAAACATGTCAGTATATGTATAAGTTCAGTATGTATAAGGTTAACAAAATTCATTATTTTAAGGGTAAGTTTAATTAATTCATATCATTGATCAAAAAATGTGGCTTTCGGACATTACCTCCTTAACTAAATTTGTAGTCAGGATCATTGTTTTTCCACATAACGCAGATTTTTTGGAAGATAATTTTAATTTTACTTGAATAAAAGACCCTTAAAATAATTTCAATCTTGTTTGACCAATTTTATAGATTTCCGAATGCAAAATGTGATATTTCCAATTCGTTCATGTCCTTACTGTTCATTATAATTAAATTAGACTTAAAGGCTTGATGTCATGTACTAATTGATCGCCATTTGTTATCGATAAAGTCTAACAAGGGCGAGAAACCTTCTCGGACTTATGATTTTCTCGTCGTGATTTTTACCTTCAGCTTTTAGGTTCAATATGTCAAGGATCTGTTCGTCCCGTATAGGAAAAGACATGACTGTGACAGATTCATCCTTTATCCTTACGAGGTTGGCAAAACCAAATGTTTCGTTAACATATATTCATTAATATCTATTTGTATGGCGGTCAATACGTACTCTAATTAATGTATATTCATAAATTATTCTATAGCTGTGGTCTCTAACATCTTAAGGGATATCTTCGGCTAGTTTGAGAATAAGAGACAAATGATATGTCGGATACATTGCAATACAAATTGACACTTCACTGAAGCGAGATTTTTTATTCGTGGGATAACGCCAAAGGCGGGCCGTACGCCTGTTTGCCCAGTATCGGGTAAAATAGAGATGAATAGGTTAATCCTACACACTTAAAAACAAACTCCTATATCTCTTGTACTTCAAATCGTGCGAGCATAACGCCCTATCTGGACAAAGCATTATGTCACTGATAGATAAGTTATTGGGCGAATAAGAAATCAGCTATAACATTTAGTAAATTGTCAAAGATAAGAAAAATATCAGCGGTACAACATTTTGCATGAACTTTTAAGTTTTTGTAAATAATACTCAAAATGTTTTCAATATTGATCCAAAATATGATAGTTTGCTAAATGAAAACCCTTTTACAGTAGTCTTTAACGCCGATGTATAGTATGGAAGTATATATTATGATGTTTAAATTACGCATAATATATAAGGCTATAGACGTTAGCGTAAAATATTAAAGTTTACATGAATTTGGTAACCATTGCGGTTTTGCTATGCGAAGCCAATTCTTGTTCATCATAATCACGCATTGGATGTTGTGTTATATTATAATATACTAACTAAATTTGTGTAATGTAGGAAGGGTAAGTGAAGTGTCTGTTTAAAGGTCTTAGCATTGTATTAATACAAATTCTCTGGATTCAAAATGAAGAACTGAAATATATGCTTCGTAACGAAAGTAACAACTACTGAAATCCCACTTCTGGTTTCGATCAACCTCAAAAGTGGAATACGCTTATACTTCAGCAATTATTTTGATCAGATTCGAATTTGCGTTAATAAATGTTAGGCCAAGACTAAACCGTGTCATTGTAAAAACTATTGGCAAACTATCGACGTCTCACTCACACTCACTGGCATAATCTTTGAGTAAGCGAGACAGGTATACTTCTGTCGATAGTTTCTCCAAAGGCACAAAAGGAAATCGAATTTCCAATGCTTGAACGCGGTAGCCTTCACGTCACTTACGTGGTATTGTCAAAGTGCACTTAATGGAATGTACCAAAAGATATATAATTTTATAATAAAAGTGTTAGAAGTTTATTGAATAGTCGGCGTTGAAATTTTGTAACGTTACAAGGATGCCGGCCGAGATATTGGATTGTAATAAATATACCATTTTAACATTAAAGTTGGTTTTATTCATATAATACTATCGTCTTAATGTGATTTTCGGATGTGGAGTCCGAATCGAACTTCATGGCGTCTTAGCGCAGACCATATTAGGTCCGCGCAGGGGGAGGCGGGGCGCGTACTACGCAGTGAGCAGCTTATATCAGAACCGCAGCTTTTGATTCGGTCTGTACCACGTCTGTACCTATACGTATAACATAGTCAAAGAGATTCTATATTTACAATTACTATGACTTCTATGACTTAGTTTTTTATTAAATTATTGAATTAGGCATTTGTCTCCTATCTCATAGTATTTTATACTACCTACCTACATACCTATGCGCACATCATAATAACAATATGCAGAACATAAATATCCATTTTACATAAAGTTCCCATTACTCCTATACAGGAACCGTATATGAGTAATGGGAACTTTTTTATTATGAAATTAGACATTTAATTAACCCCCTACACGAAAATTCCTCCTCGTTAAGAGTCCCACGTAAAGCCGCAACCCATACAAACGTAGTATACAAAATTACAGCGAGTACAAGTTTTCGATACGAAACTTCATATCGCTGTTATTTTGTAAAGGTATTGTTTTTAAAATTGAAATCTGATTATAAACATCAATATGCCTTATCCGGTCGTATGTACGAAATTTGGTTGAGCTGTTGTAAAACTAAAACGAAACTACGTTTGTATGGGATTGCGGCTTTACGTGGGACTCTTAATGGCTGAACCGTTTTTGATAAAACATGTCAGACTACCAACGCCAAGAAACCTGCTTTTCATATAAAAATAAACCGGCCAAGTGAGAGTTGAAATCGCGTGTCGAGAGTTCCGTAGAATACCAAAGTCAAATGTTTTATTTTATTGACTAGTGCTATCTAGTGATGTTTTGATTTAATTACTATGACAGCGCTATCTATTTTTGTAAACTATATTTCGTAAGTGCACGTTTGGAGTTTACTACTTTATTTTCAATTGATAAATTTCTTAAAGGTTTCCTGTAATCTACAAGCAATTAACTAAGTATATTTTTTCGAGTAATAAAACAAATAGTTTATTTTATTTAGAATATAAAATTTCATTTTTCAATTTGACCTGACCGGGGATCGAACCCGGGATTACACCATTTTTTTTATTGAGTAGGTAAGTGTTTAATGAAATAACAAAACTATAATTTAATTAAAATTAAAATTAAATTATATTTTAATAATAAATTATAATTTAATTTGTATCTCTCTGAGACTCACGGGTGTTACCCCGGTCCTTTGGAAGGCTTGCGTGGGGATATAGATCCAACACGTAGAGGCCCTTTGGAGAAGTTGATGTAATGTAGGTCTCCAGCCAGAACCCATTCCTGGAAATACCAATGAATGATATGTCCTCGAACAGGTTTTGGCCAGAGGTGGGACTATTGCATTAGAAAAAGGGAAATTAATGGGCTATGGGGCTGAAATATGGGTGGACTTAATGCTGGGTTATTGCAAACGGTCGGACACCTGCCATAATCATGATAACTGACTACAATTGGCAGGTGGTGGCTTGCCGCCCACTAGATGGGCCCCTCAAACTAGCCGACGATGGCTGCCGGCAAAAGGGGCAACACCGGTGCGGGCGACTCAGGGGTGTCGAGAGGTGTGCTGCGCTTTCTCCGAAGTTACTCGCGTCGTTAGGCCTTTAACACTTCCACCCCTGGAGCAACAGCTCTTACGACTCCTCTCTGGACGGCCAACTAAGGCAAGCCAGAGCTGAGAATCCTGCGAGCCCTCTTGGGTTTCCACCCCGACCGATGAAGACACGTCGGGGGCGAGGGCTCTGACCGACTCTCTGGAGCACTCGGGTTTTAATGCTTCTTTCAGATCATACTCATTGATATGTGCTAATTTTCTGTGCATTGTTTCAATATCAATGTCTGTGTGAAATACCGCCTCTTCAATTTTGTTTGTGGATCTAATATTTTTTTCATCAATGTAATAAAGGCCTTCTACTTTTTTAGCTGTAAGTATTATTTTTCCTGTTTTATTTTCTTTCACAGTTGCCTTATCATTTTCGAATAATACTGAATTTCCTTTTTCACACATCTTTGCCACTGAGAGTAGATTTGTTGAAAGATTTGGTATGTAGAGAGTATTTTCTAGTCTAAATATATAATTTTGACTTTGAAAACGAACTGCTCCTTTACCTTCAATATTTTCTACGTGGCCTTCAGACGCCAGCTTTAATTGACCTTGATTTTTATTTTTATTCATAGTCATGAACCTTTCTGGTTCACTGCATAAATGACTTGTTGATCCACTGTCTAAACACCATGCAGTTTTAAGTACTTTTTCTGTTTTATTTAAAAATCCGGTTTTTTCTGTGGTTTTATTTTTATGCCAACAGTTTTCCGTCTTGTGACCAGGTTTGTTACAGATGCGGCACTTATCCAATTTATTTTTATTCTTTTTGAAATTCGTAAATTTCTTTGAATTTTTAGAATAAAATGCCTCATTTTCATTATCTGTTGTTTTATTTTCCTTCCTGGCTTCAAATTCTTCCAAAATTTTAATTTTTAAGTCTTCTGGTTTCGGCAATTTATCACGAGACTCTATCGCAACTCTGAAGTTTTCAAAATTTGCTGGTAACGAGTAAAGCATTATGATTGTCAGTAAGTCTCCGTTTATCTGAACGTCCATGTTATTTAATTTATCTATTAAATCTTCAAACTTATCAAGGTGATCTCGAATATCATCACCTTCAGCACATTTGGTAAGTATCAATTGTTTTAGTAAGGACGCCTTACGAGCAGGCCCTCTACTTTCATAAATATCTTTTAATGTACTCCAAATGGCTTTGGCAGTTTGACATTTCCTGATATTTTTTATTTCATTTGGCGATATTAACAATATAAGTTCAGACTTTGCCAGAAGTGAATTTTCGTCATAAGTTTCCCTTTCTTTAGGGTCTTCGGGAACATATTTCGTACCTGTTGCGTAGCTCCATAATTTGGCTTTGATGAGTACTGCTTCAGCTTGGATCTTCCAGGTATCATAATTATTTTTATTTAAAAGTTCAATGCGCGTCGTACTTGCGGACATTTTTACCGAACTTAAGTCTCATAATCTGTTGTTATTAAATAAAATAATATGTAAATTAACCCGAATTTTATTTAAATGACATTGGAAGATAATTCAAGAATAACAAGTTTCTTAGCAACACACAATTGACATCTTTGTATCATAGAGTTCTTTAAAGTGCTTTACAAACTCTTCCATTTACTACATAATTTAATTTATTATTAAAATATATTATTTATATTATTAAAACACCATTATCCTACCAATCTTCTGATTTGGTCTAGTAGATTCGTAGGAGAAAATTGGCTGTGACTGTGACTGACGAACGGACAGACAGACACACGAGTGATCCTATGTGAGTTTCATTTTTCATTTTTTGTCCGGAACCCTATAAACTGCATCCACACAGAGCACACACACACAGAGCGGTCGAAAAACCCTTCTTTTTGCGTCAGAGGTTAGAAATTCTCTTGCATAGTCGACAGAATCGTTCCACCGCTGTTTCAGGAAGAATTGAACCATCTTGTATATTGTATGCCCAAACTATAGATTTTATAGGGTAATAGGCGAGAGAAAATAAAAATAGATTAAATAAATACGTTAGAACGTATATTCAAAATTATAACAAGGATGGTATAACGTCTGTCTCCTAACACAGCGTAAATCGGAATGAGAGCGGGGAGCGGGGATGACAATTGTATTTATACCGAGAATATTGAGGGTGGCCATAATAATAATATTACCATCAATAATAATTAATTAATTTTTGTTATTTAAATTATAAAAATGTCAACACGCCCCCTCAAAAATTAATCACTAATTATTTACAATCATAATTTTGACTAACCAGAACATTAAAACCATCCAAGTATTGCTGGGGAATCACAATGTAATATGGTCCAACATTTGTTGCAAGGATTAGGGAAACCCAGTAAAACCTAATCAGACCAATAAATAAGCAAATCTTAAACTATGCACTTAAGTATAAATTATGCATTTATCAATTGATATAACCAAATAAATCATCAAAATGTAGTTACAAACATAAGTTCATCTCATCTCTGAACTGTCTAAATGCGACGACAGGTAACGGCTTGGTTAACGCATCCGCAATCTGTTTACCTGTGTGGAGATACACCAATTAAATAACATTGTTTTCTACTTGTTCTCTAGAGAAGTGGTATTTATGTCTATATGTTTAGACCTTTTATGACTCGTAGGATTATTGGCTATACTTATATAGCCATTATTGTCTTCAAAAATAGGTATCGGATTAATATTTAAATGTACACTTATAATTTTTATAAATAAATTAAAGACTTTAACCATAACGCCTCTTTCACAGCTTCAAACAAAGCCATGTACTCAGCTTCGGTCGAAGAAGCTGCTACAGAAGTTTGTCTTTTAGTATTCCAAGTTATAGTACAACTGTTAAACAATTTAAACAAACAACCTAAGATACTTTTTCTATCGTTAACATCACTACCACCCCAATCTGAATCTACATAACCACACAAGATATCTTCAAAATTATTACACCTTTCGTATTTCAATTTTAACTATAGTACCTTTTAAATACCTTAGTACTCTTTTAAGACTTTGCCATAGCTCTTTATTATTTTTGTTTGTATACCTGCTCAAGATATTGACACTTACGCTTAAATCAGGGCGCGTACACAACATAACATACATTAAGCAACCTATAAGGCTACGACAAGGCGCACTATATTCACTATCTAAATTTAGAGCTTCATAATTAGGCTTATTCTCTAAAGAAGTACTTATTGAATGACAGTCAGTCATACTGAATTTATCCAAAATAGTTTTAATATATGAACTTTGATCTACAAACATAATTTTCCTTATTAACTATACCATCTGGCACTTTCATATAAATTTCTTCCGTTAAATTGCCATTTAAAAATGCGGATCTTACATCCATATGATGTACCAATAAATTAAATTGATTTGCAAACTAATTATGAATCGAAAACTTGCTATACGAGCCACTGGGGCAAAAGTCTCATTATAATCTGTCAAATACTCCTGACTAAAGCCTCTGGCAACTAGACGTGCCTTATGTCGAGATGGATTACCAAACTGATCATTTTTAATACTAAAAACCCATTTACAGTCGACTATATTCTTATTGTCAGGTTTAGGCACTAACGTCCAAGTATTATTTGCTAAAAGTGAATCTAATTCTTCCTTAATTGCACCTTCCCAAAGAGCTCTATCGTTTCGGTTATTAATCTCATTAAAAGATGTAGGTATTACGCAATTAATTGACTGAGCACACAAAAGAACTTCATCAAGTTCCTTATAAGATATTTGTGTACGACCTTTTACTTGAGCCTAGCGCTCCCCAATTGACAAGAATCATCGATATTTTGATCAAAACTACCAGTTGATTTATAACCAATGGCATTTCATATGACTCGTTTAGCTTACGAATCTTTCTACTAGAAACAGATTCATCAGATTTTAAACTATCTGATTTTTGCTCAACTGATTTAACAATATCCGATTTCGTACTAACTGATTTCGTACTATCAGATTTTGTACTATCCGATTTCGTACTAACTGATTTCATACTATCAGATTTCGTACTATCGGATTTTGTACTATCCGATTTCGTGCTAACTGACTTCATACTATCAGATTTTGTACTATCCGATTTCGTACTAACTGATTTCATACTATCAGATTTCGTACTATCAGATTTTGTACTATCCGATTTCGTACTAACTGATTTCATACTATCAGATTTCGTACTATCAGATTTTGTACTATCTGATTTCATACTATCAGATTTCGTACTATCAGATTTTGTACTATCCGATTTCGTACTAACTGATTTCATACTATCAGATTTCGTACTATCAGATTTTGTACTATCCGATTTCGTACAATCCGATTTCGTATTAACCTATTTCGTACTATCGGATTTAGTAGATACTATCAGCTTTAGACATATCAAATTTAGGACTGTCACAGCATTGAGGTTTTATTGACTCTGACTTAGGTGTCAGTTCAGTATTTTGGAAATGTTCGATGTCATCTCCTTCAAATCGCAACATAGGCCTTGACTGCAAAAAAATTAACCTCATCTACTATGACATCCCGAACCGTTTCATATTTTTCACGTTCTATGTTCCATACCTTATAGCCATTCGGTACATATCCTACAAGTATACCCTTCCATGATTTTTCATCAAACTTAGTTAGTAGCAAAAAAACCTTTTAATATTTAATTGTAGGTTTTTTATCATGCCACATTTCGAACGGGGTTTTATTTTGTGTCAAAACGCGGGTAGGAGAAAAATTAATCAAATGAACTGCAGTTAATACTGCATCTCCCCAGAAACATTTCGGTAATTTAGCACCACTAACCATCGCACATGTTTTTCTGTTATTGTCCTGACCATGCGTTCGCTAACCGCATTCTGCTGCGGTGTCCTAGGAATAGTTAAATGGTATGAAATCCCTCGGGACACACAGTACTCTTTCATCTCATTAGATAAATACTCCCGTCCATTATTACAGTATAAATTAACCAATTTTAAATTGAATTGTGCTTCACTTTTGGCTACAAAATCTTTAAAAGCTGAAAATACATCTGATTTATAGGCTATCAGGTACGTAACACAGTAATGGGTATATTAATCCACAAACAACACAAAGTAATTCTTGTTATCGATTGAGGTAGGAGTGATCGGCCCACACACGTCAGTATGTACAACAAATAATGGTCGTTTAATATGGCTTTTATCCTTAGATATATTAAATGGCAATCGATTTTGTTTCCCATTTATGTATGCTTCGCACAGTTTTTCATCAGGCGTTATTGAATCAATTAAACCAATGTCATCAATCATAGAATTCTTTTTTTAAATCCAAAAACTTTTGTTTACTAATGTGTCCTAATCTCTGATGCCAAAAGTCGTAATTATTTTTATTATTACTGCACAACTGAGAAACAGATCGATTAACACATACTTCTAAATCTATTAAAATTAAATTATTAATTGACTTTACCTCGCATCAGTACTGTACCGTCCTTACTGATATAAGTTCCGTGTTGATCGAAGGTGACGGTCAACCCGGCGCGCTGCATCCTCTATACGGTTGTACGGCACCTCTGGACAACAGTACATCCTTCAGAGTTTCTTGGATGCCTGAGTCACTAATTACTTGAAGTGTTCCACGTTTGGTGGCTGAAACAAATTCACCATTATTAGCTACTGAAATTCTAAAAGGTTTATGTAAAATTGTATAGGTACTGAAAATATCTTCCCTGTTAACAATGTGGTCGGAAGCTCCGGAATCCAACAGGAATGGTATTTGTTTCCTGTTTTCGCCAAATTGGTAATCACCAGCCATGAATGCAAACCCGGAGACTGGAAACCATTGCCTCCTCAGTCAATTCCACTGCTTGAACAATTCGAGGTCGTTCAGCCGGTTTCTTCGAGCTTCGCTCCAGCAGCCAAAAGTTCCGTCATCAAATCATCAAAAACCGTGAAGTGTTTGACTAGTAGAGTATCTCCTTGTAGTTTCAAACCCAACAGCTTCTTTCGTATAGCCAACTGCGTTGCTAAGCTTTTCCTTTCGTACAAGGCATCCAGGCTTCTAAATATGTCTTTTGCGGTCAGTTCTTCTTTGGCAAAACTAAGAAAGGAGTCCGACAAGTACTCGACAATAACGCTTTTAACAATACGATTATTCTTCTGCCATACCTCGAACTGTAACACGGGTTCTTCATCGATGACCTTGATGACCTCCAATTCGGTTAATAGCGAGCGGATACGAAACTTCCAGATGCTATATTTTTCGCCGTTAAAAGGTTGGATGTTTCGCTTAGTTTTCAGGTTATCCATAACGAAAATGGTTTTGGTTAAAGTTGATTGGAGGACACGTGTGTTTTTAGAAAACAAAAAGAAATGAATTTAAGGAACTACAGCACAATACTAAAGGTAGTATGGCTGGGCCCATAACCTATAGATTTTATAGGGTAATAGGCGAGAGAAAATAAAAATAGATTAAATAAATACGTTAGAACGTATATTCAAAATTATAACAAGGATGGTATAACGTCTGTCTCCTAACACAGCGTAAATCGGAATGAGAGCGGGGAGCGGGGATGACAATTGTATTTATACCGAGAATATTGAGGGTGGCCATAATAATAATATTACCATCAATAATAATTAATTAATTTTTGTTATTTAAATTATAAAAATGTCAACACAAACTTGATGATGGCGCATTCTCCTCTCCAAAATTTAAGAATTTGATATCGTGATAAGAGTCTACATTCAGGATTTAGGAAATCTTTAATTCATACCTTCATTTGAAGTACATGAAACAGTTGCTTGATGCACACGAAAAAAATAGATACAAAACAAACAAAACGTTATAAATATAATCCTGTTCATGTTCTAATAAAGGTATGTACGAGAGCTGGAGTTGTAATATTGTGTGTGAGACATAACGCTTGCGCTAGAAAAAGTCCAAAAAGTGAATAACCTGACGTCCTAGCCCTAGCCTCCTAGACTCCCCGCAGCCGCACCCTTTCTATCTGGCCAATCACCTTAGATTATGGTGGTAATGGTTAGAGTTTAAACGAAAGTCGTCTCATCGCCTGGATGGATTGGGTAGGTAGATCTATTGTAGCTCCAATTTATTTTGTATGTTACTTCCTAAACACAGATCATAGATGTTGGACGAAAAGCCGCTAGTCTTAAGTGGAACTGGGCGGGACATATCTGCAGCATGCCTGACGAATATTGGCCCAAAGAAACCACAATGTGGATCCACAAAATTGAAAACGAGAACGCAGAAGGCCCAGAAGGATATGGAAGGACGAGCTTCAATCCTACCGGAATGACTGGATTTCCGTAGCCTTAGACACCTTAGACCGCAACAGTTGGAATGATGAAAGGGAGGCCTTTGCCCTGCAGTGGGACAGTATAGGCTAGAAATAGAATGTTATTTCCTCAGATTATTTCATTAAACACTTCCCTATTCAATAAAATAGCCAAATTAATTATTTGGTAGTAAATAGCTCGATATCTATATCTATCACAAAGAATATAAATACAGTTCGTTCGCGCGGTAAAGCGTGTTTTTTGGTGTTTGATTATTTCTCGAAAAAGAAGAAAAACCATGTAGGTAATGAATGAGAGTGTTATTACTGTGATCTGGGAATGCATATCTAATGGTTTTTCCACAAATCGGGGCGTACTTGGGCTTTAGAATATAAAGCCAAAACTGGCATTAATAATATCAAATTAGTTAGGTACCTAACACTAGAAACAATTAGCAAAACAGTTTAAAACAAACAAACGCCGTAGGTTTTATGTTTTATTACGCTAAAATTCTCGCCAAGAACTCAATCCCAAGTTTTATTTTTGTTTTTCCCGCTCCTTCATATTTTCTTTTTTTGGCTCTTTAGCCAACTGATTGATGATTGATCGTCTATATAGGGCTTAACAAAATTTCTAAAACTACCATTTAGTAGAAATCAGAATTCTAATATTTCTTTGTTTATGGCAATACTGTATATGGCACTGTGGCAGATGTCAGTGGGAGATGTCGAATTTCGTGATAGAAAAAAAATATCCAATTTGTCGACGTTCTGTGTTAATAATTATGTGATTAATGAGATGAAAGTGTAAATAAATATTAGGATAGTGTTTAATAGTGATTATGGCGCATAGTGGTGGTGTTCTCAGTTCGGATATATCAAGAAAGAATCCACAAGATGAATATGAACTCGTCCAAAGAATCGGATCTGGGACCTATGGCGATGTCTACAAGGTATGGTCCTTTCCACATTTATTTCTTCCTCTCCAGTCGCAATAATACCGCTACGCGATGATTCATGCTATACAAGGTTAAAATACGTCGCGATTTCAATCAAATTCCGTGACCCTTAAATTGCGAAAATTTTACGGAATTCCTTCAATTTCAGCTTTAATTTTACGTTTCAGCTTTAATTGGCGTACTTATTTAGGTGATATCATAACATTTGTTAATATTAAACATAAGAAAACTACGAAAATAATATAATAATAGATCACGCCCATATTTTTAATTATGCGTGTCACATTGCTACCTAATCTTTGTCTAATCAGACTACTGCGTTTGCTCTACACAAACCCAATAATACCTATCTCCTGGGAGCAGGAATGTGCAAACAATAACAAAATGCAAGTGTTATGAGAAGTGTTCAATTGGCACCACTTAAATAGTTGCTCATATGATCACCAGCTGGCTGGGCTATTAGTATTGTTTTGACGGCGATGGAAATGACAATAAATAGGTTGAACATAGGTACATAACCATAAAATAGGTTGTTGTTACTTTGTATTTTTCCTTAGCCTTTAGGTAGCTCTGATAATATTTAATTACATTGACTTTTGTCAATTACAGTGTACATTGGTTTAATAGCCAGTTAATATTATGCAATCTTGCTTGGGTGCTGTTATCAGTGTTAATACACTATAATTATAAGGTTTTCCTCTTTCCTTTCACATCAAGAAGTTAACCAACAACACTCCATAAACATCAAACTACTCATACGAGGAAATCTTGTTTTGTTTTGGTGTAGTATAAATAAATATGTATCTATAAAATAAACATTTGTTGGTATATTATGCATAAACTATTTGTCTCTTTATTAATAACTAGCTGTTACCCGCGGCTTTGCCTGCGTGATATATGGCCTATGTCCTTCTCAGTACCCTAACCTATGTGTATGCAAAATTTCACGACGATCGGTTCAGTAAATACGGCTTGAAAGCGTAACAAACAAACAAACAAACTCACTTTCGCATTGATAATATTAGTTAGGATTAGGATAGTTAGGATTGTAATGAGCTATTTACATTAAACTAATTTCACAATGTTAAAATACAAATCGTAACTTTTGCTTTCTTCTTCTTAGCGTTTCGATGACCAAAACATTAAATTGTCATGGCCCAAAAATTTGTCACTATCGCATTGTTAGTGGCATCCATTAGGTCCTGCTAAGTGCAGTTGTTCAGACATGCATAGCACGAAGACAGCCTTCTCTGCTCACTTTACGTCCTGCATTTGTTTGAAATTGATAAATAAAATAAATCTGTATTAGGTAATATTATAAGCTGCCAAGTTTGTTTCTTTGGTTGAACACACTAATCTCTGAAGCTACTGGACTGATATCAATAACTGTTTCACCGTTGGATAGGTACGGTTTCCCTAAGTGACATAGACTATGTTTGTACCACTGGTGAAGTCGAGGCGGACTACTAGTACTTAAATATGCATAAAGGGACTATTATATACTCACGAAATTACGTAAATTCGGAAGCACAAACTAGACTGGTTCAGATGACACTGCAGACTCGTTATTTTATAGTGTACCCTAATTTGAGTACATAATAGGGACAAATATTGTCCTAGTGTCACAGTATTTTTGTGAATGTATCAACCTTCTTATTCTTTTTTTGCATGTTGGTATAATATTTCATATCAGAAAACTAGACACCCAAACTTTTGAACTTATGATGAAATTTCTGTAACAACTGAACTTGTTTTATGGAAGTAGAGACAACGAAGATAAAAAAAAATACAACCAAAGTAAGATAACCTTTCAATTTTTAATTCACATCACATCACATCATCAGCCCATACTGGTTCACTGCTGGACATAGGCCTCCTCAAATTGAATTAAATCAATTTAAATTGAAATGATGGTTCGATTTTTCGTCCTGAGATCTGTTACTATCCATACATGTTCCCGGTTGAATTATCAGCAGTAGGCTAATGCTTCAGAGCATGGAGTTTGCTAGCTATCCTAGTTGATTTGATGAGGTTTACCACCAGGTAGTCCAGAGCGACTCCTAATATATGTTTAATCAAACTCAAGATGGTGGTAGCAACCCACAGCTTAAACGTGCCTTTTGAAGCATGGAATCATCTTTCTTTTTGAATAATCAAGTTTTCAATATATTGTCACGTCATTTTCCCTTGCGGGGTAGACAGAATTCTTAGGTTAGGTTAGTTATTAGCAAGGCGTGGAGATGGAAAACGGATTCAAAATAGTGATGGGTTGCTAGCCGCATCGCCTAATACCATGATTCCTTAGATTTTTGCACCTTCCCTCGATCGGTTTTATGGTCTGCGAGGGAAGAGAAGGAAGAAGGTGGTACATTCTATGTTTTATACCAGCATGGAAATATCTTTACAAGACTTGAAATAACTTTTACTAGTGGTATTTAGACCCACGTCCACGTCATTAGGTAAACGCCTTGTCCACTAGGATCACAACAAAGACATTTAAGTATTTTCCTGAGATTTCTTCACACAATGGCACCAGACAAGAGACCTAAGTGTGGAAAATCGCCCACGGAACCAGGAGAACCAGGTTTCCTGAGATTTAGGGATTACTTAGTACAGCATCCATATGAACACCCTCCATCGCGCAACTATTAACACGCCAGCCTGTGACATGAAGGGTACCGGGTTCGATTCTGAATTTGTACTTCTTTTTCTCAGGTATTTGTCTACGGTTTTGTAACAACCCAGGGTTGGTGTCAGGCGGACAGTTGGCCCTAAAAACTTTGCCAAATCTATCACAAAGTGAATGACGTCATAATATCATGCCGCTGACTCACGCATCAAAGCTAAAGCAACCAGGTATAAGGGTCATATGATATAGAAAAAGCCAAGGTTGACATCTTCAAGAAAAGAGTTCTAGGGTAAACCACCAACTATGAGCGCGGTCTGCAGCACTCCCTCTATGATATGGATGATCTGATGATACTGTAAAATGAAAACAGATGAAAAAAAAAGAAAAGTAAAAAAGAAAGAAATGTAATATTGTCATTAATCATACAAAGCCCTTCAGGCGAGTAGGCGAGCTATACTGTTGAAAAGAGTTTCATTCGGCATTTCTTCTCTGCAGTGGTCGGTTCCGAAATGCTAGTAGTCTGTAGCTTTTGAACAATAATTAGTAAATGCATAATACATAATAAGATAATTTTAAATGTGATTTGACGTGAAAAAGTGCCTGCAAGGGCCTATTTTCTGAATAAACGTTTTGAATCTTTGAATCTATGTTACGCTTCTTCAAGGAGCTGGGTTGGCTCGAGTAAAATAACTGACACAATCCAAAAAGGAAGGAAATTTGGGATCTAGTCAGGCGTGTCATCCTCAGCTGTCCAGTGGTTGCGGATATGACATCGTGTACGCGTCCCCAGCCGCCCTAGCTGCTACTTTCTCATCCCTAAACCTTTTGAGCAAGTAGAATTCTAAATACCTTTGTTTTGTTCTCCCAGTCCAACAGACACCTTCCCTCGCTTTTAAAATGGTTTTGACGGGCAGCAGCGTCGGAACCGATATAAGCCAAACAAACTGCGTTCACCAACGCGATTGCCAAGCGTGGCGAGTATGACTAAAACCCCCTAAGATAGAAATCCTTGGAGGAGGCCTATGTCCTCTGGACTTCTTGCGGCTCTAATGATTGGGACTCCTTTCGACAGAAAGCCGAAAATAGATACCTTCTGTTGGTGTTCTTGGCGGGAATTTTAGCGGACTACACGGTGTTTGCCGTGTGGTTCCCGGCAGAGTAGAATAGGACCACTCCAAGTCTCCCCGTGGATGTCGTAGAAGTCGACTAAGGAAAGACAAGCTACACAAAGCTATAAACATCTAAGAGACCTCTCCAACCCGTCTGGCCAGCGTGGAGAGTGTAGGCCAAATCCTCTGACTGCCCTGCCTAATACATGGCTCTGGTAGTACAGAGAGGGTCGTGTTCCTGCAGTGGAGACTAACAAAGACCTGTTGATGATGATGATGATGACACGGTGTTTGTTTTAGACTGTTTTGCAAATTGATTCTAGTGGACTAAATTGGTGTTATTTGATGTTATAAATGCCCATATTTAAGAACAATGTGTGGAATAACTAAAATAGACTGTCATGGTGCGGCTGTTATAGTGAGATTTACTAAGCGGGCTGGTGGTCGTCCGCGTTACTGCGTCGTCAACGATTAATTGATTATACCAGTGGATTCGCGAAGAGTTGTCGCCAGGGGCTCCGTCAAAGCAACGAAATGAATTACACCATCACTTCGTTGATAGATCGCCAACTGCCGAAATAAATGAAGAAAGGCTCTAAAGGACTCGTATCCAGAGCCGTAAAACAATTATTAAAACAATAGATACCTTTTGCTCACACACAATGGGCCTACGGAAGAAGTAAGAAAGAGATGAAGAATACAGAAATTCTACAGCACGAAGAATCAAAATGCAATTACAGGCAAAATGAACTATAAAAGCAGTCTGAAAGTAATGCATTGTTAATTGCCATGAAGGTGAACACCGCATACTTTAAAAGTAGGTTAGCTTACACAAGCTATTGAATATTTTAACCTGAAATCACCTAGTTTTATAATTTGCGCAATTTGTGCTCGGTATTTTGAGTTATTACATACTTGTGTATAGCCGTGTCGTCCCCGGCAGAGTAGAATAGGACCTCTCCAGGTCTTCCCGTGGATGTCGTAGAAGGCGACTTAGGAAACACAAGCTAAACAAAGCTTGATCATCAAAGAGACCTCTCCAACCTGTCTGGCCAGCGTGAAGAGTGTCGGCCAAATCCTCTGACTGCTCTAAATATGGCTCTGGTAGTACAGAGAGGGTCGTGCTCCTGTACTGGAGATTTTTAGTCTCCACTACAGGAGCACGACCCTCTCTGTACTACCACAGCCATATGCTAGAGAAGTTAGGAGATTTGGTTTACACGCTTCACGCTAGCCAGGTTGGAGAGGTCTCTTTGATGTTCATAAGCTTTGTTTAGCTTGTCTCCTAAGTCGTCTTTACATACATAGTGACAGAATTAGCTAGTGGTGGCGAGCTAGCTGCCCATATCACCGGAGGGATAGAAGAGAGACTGTGTCTCAGGATACTGGCTCAACTGGCCCTGGCCGTGAGACATATGCACGCCAATAGGATTGTCCATAGAGATCTTAAACCTGAGGTAAGTGAGACTTGATGATGATGACGAGTCGCGGGTTAATTGCTAGAACGTACATATTTCTAACGTATTTTGTGACGGAACGCAAGCAAGGCCGCGGTTGTGAGTCAGTCATAATTAACTTAATGTGCTGGGGATAATCATTGTTTGAAGATGAGCAATAAGTAGGTACATAATCGGTCATATTTCGTTCTTACAGGAAATTGAAACTTTTAATAACTGTGCAATATTAGTATTTTACTTCATTTTATTGCCGCCGTGTGGTGCCCGGCAGAGCAGAATGGGACCACTCCAAGTCTTCCCGTGGATGTCGTAGAAGGCGACTAAGGAAACATAAGCTTTAGCTTTGTTTACAGAGCTTATAAACATCAAACACCCCTCTCCAAACCGCCTGACCAGCGTGGAGAGAGCGCGTAGGTCTCTGACTGTTCAGGCTTAATATGACTGGTAGTACAAAGAGGGTCGAGCTCCTGCAGTTAAGACTAAAAAAGACCTGATGATGATGATTTTTTTTGACAAACATATTGTCCCGTTTTTTTCCCTTGCGGGGTAGACAGAGCCCAGGTCTGTAAAACCAAAAGCCCATGTTATAGATAGAGAATGGAATCAAAATGGTGATGACTAGCCACATCGCCTATTAACATGATTTCTTAGATTTTCGCCCATTCGCCCTTTTACGATCTGCACGGGATGAGAAGCAGCTGGTACATTCTATGTTTTCCTTTACTCCCAGACCAGTTGATGACGATTTTCAAAAGAGTGAGAGAGATTGAGTACTTTACTGTCACATATACATGGCGAAATATTTATCGTTCCGGACCATTAAAGGGGTGATTCAGCATGTCAATATAAACAACTTTTCCTATGGGACAAATGCTGTAAACTCGAAAAAAAATTCGGCTTTCCTATACAAATTGCCCGGGCGGCTGAACACTTTTGTATGAAAACGTCGAAATAAAATTTGAGTTTCCAGCATTGGTCCCATAGGAAAAATGGTTCATATCGACGGGCTGAATCACCCCTTTAAGGGTCCAGAACGATCAAAATTTCGCCATGTATACACACACATGCCCTCTTGGTCATTCGCTGCGCCACGGAGGCATCATCATCATCATTTCGTGTAGGTGACACGGTCAATCGACCATGCACACCCTGGTGTCAGAGTTCTTCGGAACCGCCTCTCGGCCTCTGACGTGGTTCCTTTAACGATTACCAGATGGCAGCCGGGACCACCGGCTTAACGTGCCTTCCGAAGCACGGAATCATCTTTCTTATCAGACAATTAGGTGATTCATGCCTGCAATGTCCTAACCACATGGAAACAACTTAACAAAGCATGCTTCCCGTGGGAATCGAACCCACAACCCCCGGGTCAACAATGCAAACGCCTTAACCACTGGACCACGGAGGCTATATAGTTACCTATATCACGCGGGCGGAGCCGCGAGTAACAGCTATAAGCCTCAAGTTCATCATCACTTAATTCTTTTAACTAAGTTTCTGTCACACATACACATGCTCTCATCATCATACATAAGCCTCAAGTTCATCATAATCTCCGTGGTCTAGTGGTTAAGGCGTTTACCTTGTTGACCCGGGGGTGGTGGGTTCGATTTCCACGGGAAGCATACTTTGTTGTTTCCAGTTTGGTTAGGACATTGCAGGCATGAATCCGTGCTTCGGAAAGCACGTTAAGCCTGGTATCTGGTAGTCGTTAAAGGAACCACGTCAGAGGCCGAAAGGTGGTTCCGCAGAACTCTGACACCAGGGTGTGCATGGTCGACTGACCGTGTCACCTACACGAAATGATGATAATAAATAAATAAAATAAATAAATATATACGGACAAATCACACAGATTGAACTAGCAACAAAGTAAGTTCTTAAGTAAGACTTGTGTTATGGGATACTTACTCAACGATACTATATTTTAAAACAAACACATATATAGATAAACATCCAAGACCCAGGTCAATCTGAAAAAGATCATTTTTCATCTTGACCTGACCGGGGATCGAACCCGGGACCATCCGTGTCACAGGCCGGCGTGTTGACCGCTGCGTCACGGAGCTCGTCACGTTATGATGATCATAACTTAATCCCTTTAACCAAGTTTCTGTAACACACACACATGCTGTCCTGATTATACGTCCCCCCACCGAGGTCGTGTACGAAATAAATCCAAAACAAGGTTATCCCCTCGATAGCCACATGTTTCGGTCGCAGCTGTAGATGGAACAAAAACAAACAATTTGTCCGTACTTATTAACCGTGTGATACAACACAAGCTAACTTTTTTTATTCATTTTCAGGCGCTTTTGTGGTTAAGGGCATAATTACAGGCATTTTAAACCGTAAAAAACCGGTCAAGAGTAGTTGCAAATGACAACTTTGAGTTCACACTATTCACACTCGCACCTTACAGTTTAACGACCAAAAACATCTAACAATGAAAATAGTATGAAATTTTACAGTTTATAAGTTGGTTGCCTGGCGAAACTATAAGGGTTCCTTGTTTACTACGGAACCCTAAAAAGGAGTGCTATGTTTTTGAGTTCATGAAGATATGTTTGTATCTGGGTTTCTTTATTCTAACAACTTGGTGCCTAAATGCCTCAAGGGATTTGGACGTTTGGGGAGTTGTGGAGTTCAAAAACTTACACCCTGAGCGACATAGGCTATAATTTGCTGGTCAAGACAGTCATATTGTTTTAAGGGTTTCGTACTCAAAGGGTAAAAACGGAACCCTATCGGCCAGTAGCTGACTATTTACGTAATTAACCCGTTGTTACGTATTTTAATATTGTTGAAATCAGTTTATAAAGTTGCTTTCAGCAATAAATAATAATAAATATATACGGACAAATCACACAGATTGAGCTAGCCCCAAAGTAAGTTCGAGACTTGTGTTATGGGATACTAACTCAACGATACTATATTTTATAATAGATACTTATATAGATAAACATCCAAGACCCAGGTCAATCTGAAAAAGATCATTTTCCATCTTGACCTGACCGGGATTCGAACCCGGGACCATCCGTGTCGCAGGCAGGCGTGTTGACCGCTGCGCCACGGAGCTCGTCAAAAGTATTTTAAAAAAGCAATAAATTTGCCAATTTTTAAAATACTATTTTTTTTTAACTTCGCGTGCAGCTTATCCTCGTCCGAGTCCATTGACCTAATTTGCAGCACTTGTGTCGCCCCCTGGCGGCTCTAAGCTATTTCTGGCTCACGAAGCCTATACAATGTAAATCATGAGACATTAAAAAAGTTCAACCTTAAAAAAAACCCGTTTAGTGTTTTTTAGGGTTCCGTAGTAAACAAGAAACCCTTATAGTTTCGCCGTGTATGTCTGTCTGTCTATCCGTCCGCGGTTTTACTCAAGAGACTATAAGTACTAGAAAGCTGTAATTTGGCATGGGTATGTATATTAATCATGCCAAAAAAGAGGTAGAAAAAAATCTTGAAAGAAATTTTTTTTAGGGTAGCTCCCATACAAGTAAAGAGGGAGTAATATTATTTTTCTATACAAACCCATCGTGTTGGGTATTGTGAAATAGGTCTTTAAAAATATTGTGAGGTTGAGAACACCATTTTTCGATTTAGGGATCCGTTTCCGAAATATTTGGTTTTAAAGTGCAAATTTTTGTTAGAGGTAAGTGTCCCCCCTCATCTAGTACAGACTAAGTACAAACTAAAAAGTTATAGGCAACCAACTTATAAAATGTTCTCGAAAATGTAAAATTTCATACAATTTTCATTGTTAGATGTTTTTGGTCGTTAAACTGTGATTTGCGATTGTGAACAGTGTGAACTCAAAGTTGTCATTCGCAACTACGGAACCCTACTCTGCGCGTGGCCCGACACGCACTTGGCCGGTTTTTTTCATGTCTATCAAGGGTTATACGTGGGTTATTCCTACAATATCAGTTATATAAATAACAGAATTTTCGTTCTGTAGCTTGATAGCTTCTTCTTTGAGTGCCACTCCATTACTGGAGGTTGGCCGTCAGCTTTTCGAACTCCTCTCTATCCATCGCCTGTCGAAACAGTTGCTCAGCTCTGGCGATTCCGGTCCACTCCCTTATGTTCCGTAGCTAGCAACTTGTACAGGGTCTCCTTTCTTCAAGATAAAACTACTGTACCTAGAAACTTTAAATTTCAAAAAAATGTATGCATTAAGAAAGCAATTTTAAAATTTATCTCCTAAGGAGGTGAAATAGGGGGTGAAATTTTAAACGGATGAAGCCGCGGGAATATTGCCAGTGGTTCATATATCGTGCAATATTAACGAAGTAAATTACTGTGCGAAAGGTAAAGTCGTCGACCCTTCCAGGAGTGTAGTTTCCGTCTGTCTGTAAATTGATGAAACAAAGGATCGTGTCAGGTTATTAACCGATTGCTCAGAAAACGGCGAGTTGTGTATGAATACTTATATGTAGTTTAGACGCCGACGCTGTGTGGTTCCCGGCAGAGTAGAATAGGACCACTCCAAGTTGTAGTGGATGTCGTAGAAGGCGACATAGGGACCACAAGCTAAACAAAGCTTATAAACATCAAAGTGACCTCTCCAACTCGTCTGGCCAGCGTGGAGAGAGTAGGCCAACTCCTCTGAAAGCGCTGGCTAATATATGGCTCTGCTTTAAACCTAAACCTAGTACAGAGAGAGTCGTGCTCACAGAACACAGAAAGACGTTTTTTTAAAAAAGACCTTTAAAAAAAGACCTTTAAGGTCTGCAATGTCTTTCTGTGTTCTGTGGTCGTGCTCCTGCAGTGGAGACTCAAAGAGACCTGATGATGATGATATGTGTATATGTGGTATAAGAAAGTAGGTACAACAGTATAAACTAAGCTTTTAAAAAAATTCTTCGTTCGAATCTAATAGGTTAAATCATGACACATGACGCCAAACCGTCCATTAATAGTCGGTTAATTTAATATTCAGTTCATGTATGATGTCCAGTTATCTATCGTAAATTCAGAAAGTTGACATCTATAACAGACATGTTTTAAAGGTTTATTCCACTTTGATCACCTAGGTGATGTCACCTGGGGAACAAAGTATACTCTTTTAGTCCACTTTATTCACCTCGGAATTTGAGCACCTAGGTCATATCACCTGGGTGCTCGATGGCCTAGTGGGTGTAAGCACTATGAGCGTTTACGTATGTTAAGCAACCCCTGGTGCAGTCCCTACTTGGATGGGTGACCGCAAGTGGCATTAAAATATCTAGAGCTCCTCCGTGCTTCGGAAGGCACGTTAAGCCGTTGGTCCCGGCTGTCATCGTTGATGGCAGTCGTTAAGCTATGTCAGATGCCTTAAGGCAGCTTGAAAAATCTGACACCAGGGTAGGCCACTTACACATACAAAAAAAAAACCTGGGTGATCAAAGGCGACTTTTTTAATGTACTTTGTCCACCATGGAATCATATCACCTAGGTGATCAACGGCGATTCTTTTTTCCCACGCTAGTGGAATTTGATCACCAACATAAAAGAAACTAAAAAAATTAAGATTTTAATCAATGTCATAGTACTATTATTAATTCTGTGTCAATGACTCAGTACATCTATATATGTAAGATGATGTTTTTGTCGAGCTCCGTGGCGCAGCGGTCAACACGCCAGCCTGCGACACGGGGGTCCCGGGTTCGATCCCCGGTCAGGTCATGATGGAAAACGATCTTTTTCAGTATGACCTGGGTCTTGGATGTTTATCTATATAAGTATATATTATAAAAAAATATAGTATCGAGATAGTATTTTGCGACACAAGTTCACAACTTACTGTGGGGCTAGCTCAATTTGTGTGATATGTCCCTATATATATATATATATATATATATATATATTTATTTATTTAAGAGCATGTTCCCGCTAACATCGCACAGCCGTTTGGTAGCTAAATACGTTTGGGGACCTACTGAGACACGCGTATTTACCCCTCTTTTTAGGGTTCCGTAGTAAACTAGGAACCCTTATAGTTTCGCCATGTCTGTCTGTCTGTCTGTCTGTCTGTCTGTCTGTCCGTCCGCGGTTTTACTCAGAGACTATAAGTACTAGAGAGCTGAAATTTAGTATGGGTATGTATATTAATCATGTCAAAAAAGTGGTAGAAGAAAATATTGAAAAATAAATTTTTTTAGGGTAGCTCCCATACAAGTAAAAAGGGAGTAGTATTTTTTTTTCTATACAAACCAATCGTGTTTGATATCGTTAGATAGGTCTTTTAAAAATATTGTGAGGTTGAGAACACCATTTTTCGATTTAGGGATTCGTTTCCGAAATATTTGGTTTTAAAGTGTAAAATTTTGTTAGAGATAAGTGTCCCCCCCCCTCTATCTACTTAACGGTTATATATGGATACGTGAAAAAAATTACAGCAGTAGTATATATACTGAAGTTGAAAGGAAAACTATCAGAGCTGAGTACCAAGTACAAACTAAACAGTTATAGGCAACCAACTTATAAAATGTACTCAAAAATGTAAAATTTCATACATTTTCTTTGTTACATGTTTTTGGTCGTTAAACTGTGAGGTGCGAGTGTTAACAGTGTGAACTCAAACTTATCATTCGCAACTACGGAACCCTACACTGCGCGTGGCCCGACACGCACTTGGCCGGTTTTTACCCTTTGGGAACGGAAACCTAAAACTCAATATGGGGGACGTAAACGTATTAAATCTTTTCGGCAACGCGCGAGTGACACCCTGGTGTTGCAGACGTCCATGGGCTACGGTAACCTCTTTCCATCAGGTGGGCCGTATGCCTGTTGACCAACATAATTTAAAAAAAAAAACTAAACTTAAAAATGGCAGTCGATTTTTTTTAAATAATGCGACTTGTTACTGTTATTCAATCTAGTTTCACTTCGCATTGACTCATCTAATGAGCTCGTGTGTCGGCCACAATTTTAACTGCCGCGATGCGTTGACCCCTTTATTGCTCATATCATACCTAACTATCGTCACAAATTAAATAACAAGAGATATGACTCTCGCTCGATACAGATAAGTACCTATGTGCAGTATTTCCGACCTAGAAGCGTAAGTGGTCCTAGTAGGTCTATGTGTACGTTGCAAATTGGTAAAGCCAGTAATATCTGGTACTAAATAGGCTAGTTGCCTAAATTTGATTGATAGTTAGACAATATACCTTATTATACATTACACATGAGAAAAATATTATTTTTAATTAATATATTGATTTTCAACTTGTATTTCGCATTTAAAGAAATGACATTAAATTTCTCCCGAAAACGCTCAAAACTGTCATGGCGTCTTGTGTGACGTCACCCTGTGTGAAACACAGCTGTTTTTGTATGGCGATTGTAAATGTTTTGTGATTAAAAATGAATCCTTCGTATTACAAGTACTATATGGTGCCCCAGGGGGAGGGCACAAGCATTAAAATACCAAACAAATTATTTATATTTGTCCCAAGCAACAAAAAATGCGGAAAATATGGAAAAAACACTTGCAAGGAGGAATGATGCACATTGTTTATCAACAAATTTAGAATATATTAGTGTGAAGATCATTTTGATTTAAGTATATTTAACAAAATGTAATTCAGCGAAAACATAATTATAACAACACAGATGAATTTTGCTTGGACATATTTTACACTTCTCAGTACATAGTTTACCCGCTCGCTTAACTTGCAGATCAACAACAACATCATCTCCATAAAAATCTCGTGGTGGCCCTGAAATTGAGTTTATTCATTTAAGTACATTAATCTTTTAACAGGGTAACAAAAAGCCACGTTAGTCAATTTAAGATTGGCTAGTATTATTGCCTATAACATGATTTCTGAGATATTTATCCGTACCTAGGATTGACTTTTACAATCTGTGCGTTTAAATTAAGCAGCTGGTACATACATTCTATAGTTATTTTTGTTACTAGATAAGCATGAAAGTTATTGAAAATATCATTTCTGTTTTACTTTGTATTTTTAACCTCAAAATATATCAAAACTGTGGTCAACACATAATCAATAAATTAACACATATATTAAGGTATCAAGACTGAGAAATTGGGATTTTAGCTTATTATACTTTTATCACATGTATACTTACATCGAAGTTTTAACATTGCGAAATTCCGATGAACAAAAGTCGCTGTTTGATGCTAAAATTTTGCCAATTTTGAGCAAGTTATTGCTATTTCCTTTCATAAATCTAGATTTCATGGTGTTCTCTCATAGTATAATACTTTAAATAACTTAATAAAGGTGACGACAAAAGATAAAACCGTAAAATAATAGCTTGTAACACACTTTTCTATGAAAATGTCAACAACAACAACTATGTTTTCCACAGGGTGACGTAACGCTTTGTGATTGGTGTTCCCGGTCACATGACCTGATGCCTTTATTTTCATAATTTGTTTTATGAAAATATCAACAATCGTAAATTATTTTGTTGAATAGATTGATTTTTCCTTATCTACATATCATAATTATTTTTTACACACCTTAATCCAACCCATTTGTTGTTAGTGGATACATGCCTATTGTTGGTGTGTATTTTAAAGTAGTAAAAAAAAATGTAACCATAACAGAATTTTATTTTATGACGAGCTTCGTGGCGCAGCGGTCAACACGCCTGCCTGCGACACGGATGGTCCCGGGTTCGATCCCTGGTCAGGTCAAGATGAAATATGATCTTTTTCAGATTGGCCTGGGTCTTGGATGTTTATCTATTATAAAATATAGTATCGTTGAGTTAGTATCCCATAACACAAGTCTCGAACTTACATTGGGGCGAGCTCAATTTGTGTGATTTGTCCGTAATATTTATTTATATATTTACTAGCAGCCCTACCCGGCTGCGCCCGGGCATGTATTATACCTTAAAACCTTCCTCGTGAATCACTCTATCTATTGGTGAAAACCGTATTGAAATCCGTGGAGTAGTTTTTGAGATTATCGCGAACAGACAGACAGACAGACGCGGCGGAGGACTTTGTTTTATAATATGTAGTGATTTATAGAATTTAGAATCCCAACTAATATTATAAATGCGAAAGTGAGTTTGTTTATTTGTTTGTCACGTTTTCACGCCATTCCTGCTGCACCGATCATCATGAAATTTTGAATGACACGTTGTCTGAAGTACGGAGAAGTACATATGCTTCCTTTCATCCTGCAGAAATGTACTGTACAAATACAAATACAAATAATACAAATAATCTTTATTGTGGTACACAGGTATAAAAGATAATAGTTACATATAGTGTGTCACTGCGACCTGTCAGTATTAGACGTACAATATTCAACTGATTTACTGAAAATAAAAATACAAAAAAAAAGTCACATTATTAGCAATAATTAAAAGAAATCCTAAAGTTATTCGTCCAAATATTTAATTCCATTTCGTCAAATTGTCATTTAAAAAGTCATTAATGTTATAATAGCATTTATTGGTCAACATTGATTTCAATTTATTTTTAAATAATCTAAAATTAAGCTTTTTAATACTATCCGGCAATTTGTTAAAGATAATGGGAGCCATTCCCATAATATTTTTGTCCATCATAGCAGTATGAAATCCTCCGGTGACTAATTTATGTTTATATTGTTGTCTAATGAGGTCTACCCGCTTTCTTGTTTCAGTAAGTTTGACAAATAAATTAGGATTCAATTTAACAAAAATGCATAATTCTAAAATATAAATACATGGTAGTGTCAGTAATTTAAGGGATTTGAACACCGGTACACAACTATCTGTGCTATTCAAATTGCATATCGATCTTAAACACCGTTTTTGACTCTTGAAAACATTTTCTTTACCTCGTGAGTTACCCCAAAAAATAACACCGTATCGTAAATGTGGCGTGACCAAACCATGGTAAGCAGTTAATGTCACTTCTATCTTTACCTTTTTTGCCAATTTGAATAAAGCATACGCCGCCTTACTTAATTTTTTGCATACTTGATCAGTGTGAGGAGTCCAAGTTAAATTGCTGTCAAGTGAAAGCCCAAGAAATTTTGTAGATTGAACTTCTTCTAGTTTAAAGCCATTGTAATTAACATTTATATGAGGAGGTAATTTTCTTTGATAAAATTGCATTATCTTAGTTTTTTGTATATTTATTTTTAAGTTATTTATGTCTAACCATATTATTATATCATTTAAAACATTATTTATGTCACATTCATAGTCATTCGGATCGTCACATTTGATAATGGCCGTACTGTCGTCAGCAAATAATACCATTTTATGTCGTATATATTTTGGTAGGTCGTTTATATATATAAGGAACAATAAGGGTCCAAGAACACTTCCTTGAGGCACTCCAAACCTGTTTATTCTATGTTCAGATTGGTGTTTTTCTTCTTGTTTTGTTCTCTTACATAAACTACTAATCTCTACATATTGGGTTCTATTTAGAAGATATGATTCTATAATATTTAAAACATTGCCTCGTATACCATTAATACTTAATTTATTTAGTAATCTTTTGTGATTAACATAATCAAATGCCTGTGTCATGTCAGTATACATTGCACATACGGGTGTTTTCTTATCAACATTTGTCAGAATAGTGTCAAGTAAATCATAAATTGCCATATTAATTGTTTTATGTTTTCTAAATCCCTTTTGTTCGTCACATAAAATGTCATATTTTGTCAGGTAATTATATATTGATTCAAATAGGTATTTTTCAAATATTTTTGTAAAAATTGACCCTATAGCTATTGGTCTAAAGTTAGACATATTTTTTTTGTCATCTTTTTTATGCAGTGGTTTAATCACCGTAGTCTTCAATTTATCCGGATAGATATCCCGAGGGATCGACATTAAGGCGAGCAGAGGCGCGAACGAAATTTAAAATATACACCATAAATTTTATTCCGACTTGATCTGGTTTAGGCGTAAAATCAATTAAATGATAGGTCGCGCTAGCCCCCGCTAGGCCCATTAGACGCGTATTTTTGAGAATGCTATCCTTACATATTATGGAAATCTCTTCTGTTAGACCCCGTGTCATATCTGTAAGGTAGGATAATTTGTTCCATGCCCAAGTACTTCAAACGGATCATCTCGTGATATAGACTTTAATTAATTAGATTGATTATGGGCCTATTTACATCGCAAAAAGAGTCAGTAAGTAAGTACAAGAGTTCACATTGAGACCCTGACCTGTAAGGCAACAATAACAACATCGAACTAGGATAACAGTTTTGTAGACATTCCACCTGAATTAATAGAAATAACCATGGTTTTAGGGTTCCATAGCCGAATGGCAAATCCCTACTGTTAGACCCCGTGTCATATCTGCAAGGTAGTATAATTTGTGCCATGCCCAAGTACTTGAAACGGAACATCTCGTGATATAGACATTAATTAATTAGATTGATTATGGGCCTATTTACGTCGCAAAAAAAGTTCAAACGGGAGTTCACATTTAGACCCTGACCTGTAAGACAATAATAACAACAATGAACTTAGATTACAGTTTTGTAGGCATTCCACTCGAATTAATAGAAATAACCATGGTTTTAGGGTTCCATAGCCGAATGGCAAATCCCTACTGTTAGACACCGTGTCATTAAGGTAGTATAATTTGTGCCATGCCCAAGTACTTGAAACGGAACATCTCGTGATATAGACATTAATTAATTAGATGGATTATGGGCCTATTTACGTCGCAAAAGGAGTTCAAGAGTTTACATTGAGACCATGACCTGTAAGACAACAATAACTACAAACTAGGATAACAGTTTTGTAGGCATTCCTCTCGAATTAATAGAAATAACCATGGTTTTAGGGTTCCATAGCCGAATGGCAAATCCCTACTATTAGACCCCGTGTCATATCTGTAAGGTAGTATAATTTATGCCGTACCCAAGTACTTAAAACGGAACATCTCGTGATGTAGACATTAATTAATTAAATTGATTATGGGCCTATTTACATCGCAAAAAGAGTTCAGTAAGTACAAGAGTTAACATTGAGAATTGAGACACTGACGCGTAGGACTACAACAAGGAAAAACAACAACAATGAACTAGGATAACAGTCTTGCAGGCATTCCACCCAGAAAAGACTCATACAATAAAAATAAATATATTTTTTATGTCTACAGATGTATCCTAGAAATTTAAAATACAATCAACCAAGTGTGAGTCGGACTCGCGCACGACGCATTGCGTACCATTATTTAAACAATAGTAGACCATCGAGCGAAAACGACAAAAATCATGATTGTTGTATGGGAGCCCCTAAAACAGCAGTCAGACGATTTCGCCTACACTCTTCACGCTGGCCAGATAGGTGGGAGAGGTGTCCTTGATGTTTATAATAAACTTTATTCGACATTCACGGAAAGACTTGAAGTGGTCCTATTCTACTCTGCCGAGAAACACACGGCAATATGGCCGGAACCAAACGACACATGGCTTAACTAACACAGTATAATTTCTTATTTCCAGGCAAAAAGGCTCAACGGAAACGGTGAGCTTGCCGCCATCAAGGTGATCAAGCTGGAGCCCGGCGAGGACTTCGCCATCATCCAGCAGGAGATCTTGATGATGAAGGACTGCCGGCATCCCAACATAGTCGCTTACTACGGCTCCTATTTGAGGAGGGATAAGCTGTGGATCTCTATGGAGTACTGCGGAGGCGGGAGCTTGCAGGTAAGACTAAGTAGACCTCTTTCTCGATCTTTATTTTCAAAAGAACCAGATCCTTGTATAAAAAGAACCAGTTCAAATGCTGCATCTATCGTCTTCTTCGCCACTTTGACCTATGCTGCGCTTGCCGATACTTAGTAAGAACATCCTTTTTATCTTTGGTGTGATGTCAGCTGGTCATAATGCTATGTAGATGACCTTTCCACGAGCACCTGTAGTGTCTATGTAGTGGTTGGAGTGATTCAGACTAAAGTCTGGGACGACTATGTAAAGCGCAAAGATTTCGCTATTATCTAGCAGGAGATCCTGATGATGAAGGACTGCCGGCACCCCAACATAGTCGCTTACTACGGCTCCTATTTGAAGAGGGATAAGCTGTGGATCTCTATGGAGTACTGCGGAGGCGGGAGCTTGCAGGTAAGACTAAGTAGACCTCTTTCTCGATCTTTATTTTCAAAAGAACCAGATCCTTCTTGCAGCATTTGAACTGGTTCTTCAAATGCTGCATCTATCGTCTTCTTCGCCACTTTGATGTCGGTCGGTCACTATGCTATGTGGATGACTTTTCTTCGATCGTATCGGTGTGGTCGGAGTGCCTTGCCGACTAAATGTAGCAGATCCTGATGATGGAAGGACTGCCGGCATCCCAACATAGTCGCTTACTACGACTCCTATTTAAGGAGGGATAAGCTGTGGATCTCTATGGAGTACTGCGGAGGCAGGAGCTTGCAGGTAAGACCATGTACTTCTTGGGTAATCTTTTAATTTCTAGCGGGGTGTAAGTATATACCCCATGAACTTCCAAAAAAACAATTACAAGGGTCTACCAAACATTTTAACTATTTGGATCAGCAAGAATAATTAAGGAATAATACTTTTATTTTTGTGTGTTTCAGGACATATACCACGTGACGGGCCCGCTTACTGAACTCCAGATAGCGTATATGTGCCGGGAGACGTTAACGGGACTCTCCTACCTCCATAGCATGGGCAAGATGCATAGGTAAGACACCTCTCTCTCTCTCTTTCTCTATCTCTTCTGAAACGTATTCAAAGTGACTATCAGCAATGATTGAGTGATTTGCCGCTGCCTGTAAATTTCACTAGCCAAAAGATAATTCACTACGCTCCTTTATTAAAAATCAGACTAACGCACAAAGGGTTCTGTACCATTAACTATACAACATTAGCGAGCAATAGCGTATAAAAATATTTTATGTTGATTCAATTACTTCTTTTTATATTGAATATACAACTAAATATTATGTAAATATTTCCAGCGTTTACCTGTTTCCGTTATTAATATCGAGCAAAAAGCAGCAAAAAAAAATTCTAGTCTGTTTTTAGTATTTGTTCTTTCTTCTTTTTAATTATGGCTTCCACCGAGATTTCAGTGATTCTGCCAATGTCCAGTATAATGAGATACTAAGTATCGGTGTTGTACGGTATGTGGCATCAAAGATGGCGTATGTTCTTTGGCAGCCTCGTGGGAGATTTTGGCGACAAATCTATACTAGTCCATTTAACAGTCTAACTATTTCACAAATTGTTCTCGAGCACGAGCATTTATACCAAACTACACCAATTTCATATTATAAAGTTCACTTAAATCAATTTGCAAAATTGTATAAGGCAAACGACAACTGAACCTCTTGACTTCCCACCAAAAACTCCCTAGTATTTGTTGTGATAACGGCAACAGGAATACATCATCTGTGTAAATTTCAACTGTCTAGCTATCACGGTTCAGGCGATGCAGCCTGGTTACAGAAGGACAGACAGACATCGAAGTCTCAGTTATAGAGTCCCTTTTATATTTTACCCCTTGGGTACGCAAGCGATTTACGGAGATTTTAATCGACAAAATGAAGTCAAATTGTAAGAAATATTACGAAATTTATCATGGAACGACAACGATGTAAATAGTGCATTTAATGCTTTCCATGAAACGTTATTACCTTACTATAACCTATGCTTCCACAAAAATAATCTAAACGACGCTATTACAAAATGGCTAACGAAAAGAATTAAGAAATCATCATTAACAAAACGTATATTGAGAACTCGAATATTATAAAAATAAAACCCTAAAATTGCCCTTAACATAGAGTTTGTAAACTTATATTTAGCTTTATTTTACACGTATTTTGTCTTCCAGAGACATAAAAGGCGCGAACATCCTTCTGACCGAGTGTGGAGACGTCAAGTTGGCGGATTTCGGCGTGTCGGCACAGATCACGGCGACCATAAACAAGAGGAAGTCCTTTATTGGGACGCCGTATTGGATGGCGCCCGAGGTAAACCTTGGACTATATACTCTCTAGACACCGTCATGCTTTTATTTCTATGATTAAAGAACTGGCCAATGTTTCAATGCGTGTGTGCGTGTGTTATCACACGCGTCCTGTCAATTTATGCCATCAAAATCCATCAAATTGGTAGCTGTGTGTGTGCGCGACCGACTATGGGTTGAACACTAGTTTTTTCTACGCTTTCAGGCTAATATAACTAGTCTATCTAGGCTTTACATAATGTAAAAAGTAAACTAATAAATATTTATAAATAAGTAGCAATAACTCCGATTTACGAAGAGATTTTTGACAGTCCTCCAAAAAAAAAATGACTTCCTTATAACAGTATCCATTTTTATTCCGTTAATTTTTAAAATCTAAAAATAAAAATGGCTGCTTTTCCAAAACGGGGGTGTTAAGAATTTTTATTATGGTACCCCCACTTGTCGATTGAATTGACTGTTCTATTTGCATTTCAAATATAGCTTGTCGGTAAAAAAAAAGCATAAGTTTGCTTGCAATCATCCAATATTAATAGTTTCTAAACTGTCTTTAAATTATTAAAACACAGATTCACTTATTAAAGTCCCCATCATAAGAAGCTATAAATTATGTAAACAAATGTTCAGGGGTTCGCAACATTTGGATGAAATAAAAAATAATATTTTTGTTTTTTGTGTAAAAAAATAAAACATAGAAGAGATGGTTCGAATTATTTTTCCATAAAGAATGGAGGGAGTTTACAGGTTTAGCAATTACTTGGCAACGTAAAAATCTTTTGCCCTGCATTGAGACTCAATAGCTAATTAAAAAAAACAATTTATAGCAAAAACTGTTACAGAAACTTTATTATAAATCAGTAAGACTCAATAGCTAATAAAAAAAACAACTTATAGCAAAAACTGTTACAGAAATGCGCCAAATATTTACATTCACGGAGTCGGACTCGTTCCTGTACCAAAAAACATTGAGCGACAGCGTTTTGTATCGTTAAAATATAACCCGACTAATTAGAATTGGTCTTTAGTTTCATATTACCCGTATAGTCATTTAAGTCAATTTTATTTGGTTAACTTATTATATTGTCGCTGGGTAACTTCAACTCAGTAGAAGTTTATTGATGTACTTAATTTATAGCTTCTCGTGGCGGGGAGTTAAGAAGACACTAACTGAAGTTTTATAGGCCTTTTATTGGATAACCGTAATTTTTCAGTAAATTTAAGATAAATCTCTGTTTCCAGGTAGCAGCGGTGGAGAGGAAGGGAGGGTACAACCAACTCTGTGATATTTGGGCGTGCGGTATCACTGCCATAGGTACACTATTTATTTTCTTTTTGATCTTATTGGTCAATGCTTCAGCTCGGGCAAAAATTCTTTTGTATGTTATGTACATTTCTCGACCGATTATTTATTAATTTATTCAGTAAACATACATATAAATATAGTGTTTACAATTGTTCTACAAAACTCTCGTGAAGTTTTGTGAGCTTCGAAGACTTCGAAGACTATACAGCTCACAGAGCTATTAGTAATGTTTAGTCGGACTCACCCATGAAGGGTTCTGTTCCGCCAAGCATGAACTAAAAGATCAGTATAATATTTCGCCATCAAAAATTACTTTGTTTTTCATAGTGCTTGCTTGAATGACTAAGTTACATTTGCGGTTGAGTAAAATGTGCTATAACTCACTAATAAAAAGTAAAATTATCTTTGGTTCCAGAATTAGCAGAACTCCAACCGCCCATGTTTGAACTGCATCCAATGCGCGTTCTCTTCCTCATGTCCAAGTCGGGGTTCAAACCGCCGCAACTCAAAGAAAGAGAGAGATGGTCGCAAGTGTTCCACTCGTTCCTGAAGCTGGCTCTGACGAAGAACCCCAAGAAACGACCCACCGCCGACAAACTGTTACAGGTGAGGCCATAATGCTTCATAAGGAGTTTTAATTACCGACAGTTGGCAAAAAAAAATCGTAGGTCCGAAAGGCGTTTGCATGTTATTAAAAGTCTCAGGTCCGAACCGCGGTGCAAAAATGGTATCATTTAATTTGCTCTTTTTTGTATTTTTAATATATTCTAGGTAAAATTCTAGAAAAGAAATCGCAAGAAAATAGCAAGAAGGCGGTACGTACTGAATTTTTAGTTTTTTTCATAGTCTTCTAGGTTTAATTAAGTTATAGTGAAGTAGGTATCTAGTTCAAATAGTTTCCGTAAGTAATTTTACAGGTGAGGCTACTACGCTAAGGGGTTTAAACCTCAGCCAGTTAATAAAAGTCCTAGGTTCAATCCGCGGTACGAAATGGTATCGTAATGAATTTTCTGTTGTGTTTTTTTTTATAATATTCTAGGTTTAATTATGTGATTGTGAAGAAGAATCTGCATCCAATGCGTGTTTTGTTCCTGATGTCCAAGTCTGGTTTGTAAGATTTTTCTTTCAGTTGGTTTATTATATTTGACAGTAATATTAAACCGATGTATTTTGTCCACAGCACCCGTTCTTCCAACAAGACATGAACAAGCGGTTGGCCATCGAACTGCTGCAGAAGTACTCCAATCCACCCAGCCATTGTAACAGCCAGGAGGACGATGATGGGGTGGGTTTGGATTCTTTTTAGGGTTCCGTACAAAAATTTAAAAACGGAACCCTTATAGGATCACTCGTGCGTCTGTCTGTCCGTCCATCCGTCTGTCACAGCCGATTTTCTCCGAATCTAATGAACCAAATTAGGTGAAATTTGGTAAGATGGTGTAATCCTATGACCCAAACACGGATGTGCAAATTAAATAAAGATTTTTTTGAAATAAGGGTCATTTTCAGGGGGCCAATTACAAAATAAAAAAAAAAAAGGTTTTCAAACCTTACTGTGTCATATATCAAATGAAAGGGCTCATTATGAGGATCTCAAAAATATTATGCTCTCAAAATTATTTGTTCGGGTAAAATCAATACTTTGGATTTTATTCACGAAAGAAGGCAAAAATTGACCATTCCCCCCCCTGATCTCCGAAACTACTGGGCCGAAAACTTTGAAAAAATTACAAAATGTAGTTCATTCCTTGAAGATTACAGGAAAAATAATATTAATAATTCTATCACTTGAAAATAAAGTGGTAAACTCACTATAATAAGTTAATCTAGGGAAATAGTTAACTAAAACACCACTAGATAGCGCTAGTCAATTGAATAAAACATTTTTGCCCATTGTGTGTGTGTGTTCACGAAGCATATTGTACGGAACCCTCATTGCGCGAGTTTGACTCACACTTGGCCGGTTTTTTCTTTTTTATTACAGAGGGTGTAGTGTGTGGTGACTTAAGGGGGAACAGTAGGCACAGTAGCAACGCCAATCATTTTATTCCTAATACTTTACAAATAGAAAGGAATTCAAGAATATAAACAATACAAGCCTTAGTAAATAACCTGAAGTATTTTTTGAATCATGTTTATTACTATCGGAATCAGTGAGAATTATGAGAATCTGATTACCGCCAAAAACGGCCGTTTTTGGCGGTTATCACTTTTTCTCTCAATGACTGATTCTCATAATATCAAAACATGATTCCAAAAATACTTCAGGTTATTTACTAAGACTTGTATTGTTTATATTCTTGAATTTCTTTCTATTTGTAAAGTATTAGGAATAAAATGATTGGCGTCGCTACTGTGCCTACTGTTCCCCCTTAATCAGAGCTTATATCTTATATTACACTTTCATACTAGTTCTCGTTAGCTTGCCTCTCGTACTTTCATTCATCATACTGGCCATGTTCATACGTCGTCTTTTGTTCTACATGGGTGGGATTCCCGTCTATCTATTTGTTCCTGTCTAGCTTTTAAACACGGTGAGTTTTGATTGAAGTATATTCATCATCATCATCATGTCACAGCCAGGAGGATCATCATTTCGTGTAGGTGACACGGTCAGTGACCATGCACACCCTGGTGTCAGAGTTCTTCGGAACCGCCTCTCGGCCTCTGACGTGGTTCCTTTAACGACTACCAGATGGCAGCCGGGACCACCGGCTTAACGTGCCTTCCGAAGCACGGAATCATCTTTCTTATCAGACAATCAGGTGATTTATGCCTGCAATATCCTAACCAAACTGGAAACAACTTAACAAATTATGCTTCCCGTGGGAATCGAACCCACAAAAAACACCCCACAAACGCCTTAACCACTGGATCACGGAGGCAGTTGATGATGGTGTGACTTGGGTGGGAAATGTGGTCCCAACCTTTAATTCGTAAGATTTTCTCTGGCAGTATCACATAGATGGCGCTACTGGTAGCGTAGAATCTTTTTTTTTAACAAAAATCGTAAAGTTGTTCACTGAATGCATCTACCTACCAAGTTCCAACTGTGTAGTGTTAATAGTTTCGGAATAAAATGCTTGTGACATACGGACATGACGAATCTATAAGGGTTTGGTTTATTGCCATTCGGCTACGGAACCCCAAAAAATAAAAGGCGCTTACAACAAAACTAGGTCGCAAAGATAGCTTTATGAAAAACTTAAGAGTCGCCGGAAGCGTATGTCTCCATACAAACGGAAAAAGGGAATTGTGGCAATATTTGATAATTTTGGAGTAAAATTAAGCATTCAATCAATTAATCTCATTATAATCTACGAACGTTCCTAAACAGTTTGGTTAAATTATCGATAGTTTGAGAATTATACGCCTCTCAAGATTTCCATACAAATTTAAAAAGGCTTGTAACCAAGCTGTATAGGAATGTACGTAGATTTTTAATGAGATTAATTGATTAAATGCTTAATTTTACTCCAAAATTATCAAATATTGCCACAATTCCCTTTTTCCGTTTGTATGAAGACATGCGCGTCGAGGCGACTCTTAATTGTTTAAGATTAGTTTTATTTTTTTCGCTTTTATAAAATAGACATAGATATGTAGAGTACAGTCTGAATCAAACGTTATGGCGACTCGGGACATTTTGCGAGTCATAGCGCAGTACTCAATATTAGGTCCGCGCGGGGCGCGCGGGGAGGCGGGGCGCGTACAAGCAGTGAGCAGCTAATATACAAGCCGACACAACGTTTTTCGGACTATATTTTCTACTTGCTCACCAAGCGCTTTCGCATGTTAAGCAACCCCGGGCACAGTTCCCACTTTGATGGGAGACCGCAAGTGGCATAAAAATATCTCGAGCTCCCCCGTGCTTCGGAAGGCACGTTAAGCCGTTGATCCCGGCTGTCATCATCGATGGCAGTCGTTAAGCTAAGTCAGATGCCTTTAGGCAGCTCGAAAAATCTGACACTAGTGTTGGCCACTTCATCATCAGGTCTTTTTCAGTCTTCACTGCAGAAGCACGACCCTCTCTGACTATCAGAGCCGTATATAAGCCAGGGCAGTCAGAGGATTTGGCCTACACTCTCCACGCTGGCCAGACGGGTTGGAGAGGTGTCTTTGATATTTTAAAGCTTTGTTAAGCTTATGTTCCCTAAGTCGCCTTTTACGACATCCGCGGGAAGACTTGGAGTGGTCCTATTCTACTCTGCCGGGGACCACACGGCACTTTGACACGTTGGCCACTTACACACACGAAAAACAAAACAAATTTGCTTACCCAAAATTGATATTTTAACTTCCAGGCGGTATCAAACGTGCCCCAGCGCATCGCGTCCAAACACACCGGCCGGGGTCGGCGCGTGCTCGCCGACCAGTCCTCCACCTCCAGATCCAACCTGCGACCCCGGAGCTTAGCCGACAACCCACCGCGACCCACAAGCTTGCTAGAAGACGATATCAACATTACTGCGGCTAGAGTTGCCTTGTTGGATGGAGGTAAGTGTTAAAAAGGGATTGTTATTTCCAGCACTCTGAAATTATAGCCGTGGCGCAGCGGGATAGTGTTCGGTTCACACTGAAAAGTCCGCGGTTCGATCCTCGGGCTAATGATGAATTCATATTGAATTTTCAGGCTTTTCTAGCATTTTTTAAAGTTTCTTTAGAAAAATTAGATTAAAAATTAGTTTAATATGAATATTAGAAACTAAACTTCCCGCCACGAGAAGCTATAAATTAAGTACATCGATAAACTTCTACTGAGTTGGAGTTACCTAGCGACAATATTATGAGTTAACCAAATACAATTGACTTAAATTACTATACGGGTAATACGAAACTAAAGACCAATTCTAATTAGTCGGGTTATATTTTAACGATACAAAACGCTGTCGCTCAATGTTTTTTGGTACAGGAACGCGTCAGACTCCGTGAATGTAAACATTTGGCGCATTTTTGAGATATAATAAAGTTTCTGTAGCAGTTTTTGCTATAACTTATTTTTTTAATTAGCTATTGAGTCTTACTGATTTATAATAAAGTTTTTGTAACAGTTTTTGCTATAAATTGTTTTTTTTTTAAATTAGCTATTGAGTCTCAATGCAGGGCAAAAGATTTATTACGTTGCCAAATAATCACTTCACCTGCAAACTCCCTCCATTCTTTATGGAAAAATATTTCTAACCATCTCTGCTTTGGTGTATTTTTTTACACAAAAATCAACAATATTATTGGAGTTTTTGGTGGGAAGTCAAGGGGTTCAGTTGTCGTTTGCCTTATACAATTTTGCAAATTGATTTAAGTGGACTTTATAATATGAAATTGGTGTAGTTTGGTGTTATAAATGCTCGTGCTCGAGAACAATTTGTGAAATAGTTAAAGTAGACTGTTAAATGGACTCGTATAGATTTCTCGCCAAAATCTCCCACGAGGCTGCCAAAGAACATACGCCATCTTTGATGCCACATACCGTACAACACCGATACTTAGTATCTCATTATACTGGACATTGGCAGAATCACTGAAATCTCGGTGGAAGCCATAATTACAAAGAAGAAAGAAAGAAAAACAATATTATTTTTTATTTCATCCAAATGTTGCGAACCCCTGTACATTTGTTTACATAATTTATAGCTTCTTATGAAAGGGACTTTAGATGGTTACATGTCGGCTGAACAGCTGCTGACATGTAACCGGTCCCCCATAATGCCACTATGGGTGTAAAGATTTTTCAAATTTATTTTATTCGGTTGTTTCTTTATATGTATCTAGCTGTTACCCGCGGCTTCGCCCGCGTGATATATAGCCTATGTCCTTCTCAGTACCCTAACCTATGTGTATGCAAAATTTCATGATGATCAGATCAGTAGGTTGGGCGTGAAAGCGTAACAAACAAACAAACAAACTCACTTTCGCATTTATAATATTAGTTGGGATTCGCCTTGCCAATGGAACTGCAGACAAATACCTGTGAAAATTATAAGAAAGCAGGCTTGTTTCCTAAAAATAACTTTTTTAATTGATAGTCCGTTTAGTAGATTTTTAAAAAATATTGGACACGTATTTTTTTCTTTTGTCAATCAAACATAAATTGATAATAAAGATATAACCCGTAAAGTTTCGCATGACGTCACTGACAGATACACTTTTTACCGGCCTGTTGTGTCATGAGTGGACTCCTGCACTCTCATGATCTTTTGTTGGATTGAAAAAAGAATAAAATACGTGTCTAATATTTTACGATAATGAATATGACGGACTAATTATTTAAAAACACTTTTTTTTTTTTGGAAACATGCCAATTTTGGAAATCATTTGATCAAAGTATTGGGAATATATATTTTTCTTTTTTTTTCACAGGTATCGGTCGCGATCCTAGAAGCAGACGCTCCGGTGCGTACGACGACTCGCCAATTATAGACTTAGACGCCGACGACCTAACTGCTAACCTCACGGAGAACCGGTGTGATGGTGACACGGGCAGACGAGGTTTGTAAATCATCATCATCATTGAGAGTGAGAGGATTAGGCCTACACTCTTCGCGTTGGCTAGATGGGTTGGAAAGGTCTCTTTGATGTTTATAAGCTTTGTTTAGCTCGTGTTTCCTAAGTCGCCTTCTACGACATCCACGGGAAGACTTGGAGTGGTCTATTCTTCTCTGCCGGGAACCATACGGCAACGACTCGTCTATTATAGACTTAGATGCCGACGACCTAACTGCTAACCTCACGGAGAACCGGTGTGATGGTGACACGGGCAGACGAGGTTTGTAGTATTGCTCATCATCATCATTACAGCTGCAAGAAGGCCACTGCTGGACATGGGCCTCCCTCAAGGATTTTCAATACGACTGATTAGAAGCGGCCTGCATCCAGCGCCTTCCTGCGACCTTTATTAGGTCGTCCGACCACCTGGTCGGTGGGTGTCCAACGCTGCGCTTGAAGGTACGTGGTCGCCATTCCAGAACCTTGATGCGCCATCGGCCAAAGGTTCTTCGCGCTATGTGCCCCGCCCACTGTCACTTCAAAGAGCTAATCCGCTTCAAAGACCTTTGTTGTTCTATGGATCTTGCACTTCATCATGTCTTATTTAGTCTCCACCGCAGGAGCTCGACCCTCTCTGTACTACCAGAGCCGTATATCAGCCAGAGCAGTCAGAGAATTTGGCCTTCACTCTCCGCGCTGGCCAGACTGGTTGGTGTAACTCTTTGATGTTTATAAGCTTTGCTTAGCTCGTGTTTCCTAAGTCGCCTTCTACGACATCCACGGGAAGGCTTGGAGTGGTCCTATTCTACTCTGCCGGGAACCACACGGCAACGACTCGTCCATTATAGACTTAGTTGCCGACGACCTGACTGCTAATCTCACGGAGAACTGGTGTAATGGCGACACGGTCAGACGAGGTTTGTAGATATTGCTCATCATCAGGTCTTTTTTAGTCTCCACTGCAGGAGCACGACCCTCTCTGTACTCCCAGAGCCATGTATTAGCCAGAGCAGTCGGAGGACTTGGAGAAGTCTCTTTGATGTTTGTAAGCTTTGTTTAGCTTGTGTGGGATACATCCATCTTTATCAGATCGTCCGAGCACCTGGTCGGTGGGTGTCCAACGCTGCGCTTGCCGGTACGTGGTCGCCATTCCAGAACCTTTATGTGCCATCGGCCATAGGTTCTTCGCGCTATGTGCCCCGCCCACTGTCACTTCAAAGAGCTAATCCGCTGAGCTATGTCGGTGACCGTTGTTCTTCTACAGTTCTTGCTCATCATCAGGTCTTATTTATGTCCACTGCAGGAGCACGACCCTATCTGTACTACCAGAGCCGTATATTAGCCAGAGCACTCAGAGGATTTGGCCTACACTTTTCACTCTGGCCAAGCGGGTTGGAATTTAGAGTAGAGTAGAATAAGACCACTCCAAGTCTTCCTGTAGTATTGTAATATATGGCTCTGGTAGTACATAGAGGGTCGTGCTGCAGTGGAGAATAAAAAAGACCTGATGAAAGTAGAATAAATTGGTATCTCTTGAATACACATGTAACATCCTCGTCTTAATCGTCACTTACCATCAGGTGAGATGGGAGACAAATGCCTTGTTCAATCATATATTAATCCTAACCTATAAATGCGAAAGTGAGTTTGATTGTTTGTTTGTTTCGCTTTCACGCTCTATCTACTATCATCATGAAATTTTGCAGACACATAGGTTAGGGTACTGAGAAAGACATAGGATATATATCACGCGGGCGAAGCCGCTGGTAACAGCTAGTAATATAAATGCGAAAGTGAGTTTGTTTGTTAGTTTGTAACACTTTCACGCCGTATCTACTGAACTGATCATCATGAAATTTTTCATACACATAGGTTAGGGTACTGAAAATATCGGCATATCACGCGGGCGAAGCTGCGGGTAACAGGTAGTAATTAATAAAAAAAAGTGCTCCTACAATGGAGACAAGGACCTGCAGGCCGATTTGCTAACTCGGTGCACAACGATTTGATTGACACTTTAGCATCCATTACGGTTTTCATATCTTAAATAAAAATAGTCATTCATACTGAAGCCGTAATGAATATTGAAGTTACCATAAAAATGATGTACACTGTAGCTGTCAAAAGTTAGCAAATAGGCCTGCTGGTGATGATGAGGTTTAAATTCTTTGTTCCAGGTTTCCACAGACAGACGAGTGAAGACTGGAGCGTGGCGTCCCTCATGAGCTGTCCGAAACACAACCCCCTCTCACAAGACATGACCACGGACACTATGCCGACCAGCGAAAAGTGAGTCTTATACTGTATTTACATGTCGGCCGCTTTATATTCTGTTATTTATTTATGGTTATACACGTGTTTTATGTTTAAAACCTTAAGACACATTAAAAGTCTACTTAATAAAAAGTAAAAAAAAAAAAAACAACGGGTTGCACTCAGGGAGTGCCGGCAGAGGTGGAAACTTAAATACTATCACTTATAACTTTATACCTTTCCTAACAGCGGTCACCATCCATGGATGTGCGTAGCACGCTGTAACACAAACACGCACATTCGCGCAAGCGTGCTGTCTTACGAATTTTCAATCTGACGCATCCGTCGGTCACGTGACCTGCCGCGAGTTTAACATTTTTACCCCATCACAAAAAGTGCACAGCGCCGATATAGAAGTTTTCATTTCAAAAATTAAAAACCTCTTGATACTTTCAATATCATTGAAGTAACACGGTACCATATTTCGAATCGATCGGACATATGGAAGTTAGTCAGATCCGTCATCAATAGGAGATAATACTGCAATGTTCTCCCGCCAGAGGGCAGCATTAGCAGAGACAGTAAACAAATGTTTGACATTGACAAGTATGTCAAAGTCGCAATAAATTGTCTTTATTTTAAATCCGAATACGCAGCACCAATACATTTTTATATTTAAATACTCATAGGAGTATTATAAAATCAAATTGATAAAGAATTAATGTAGTGTAACTAGTGGTGCACTCTGGCGGCACAGCTTTCAAATCAAGCTTGGCAAGTTTCAAAGTCACTTAGTAAAAAAATATGTACTCTAATAAAAATACAAGCTCTTTGTAAAACAACATCTTTGTCTGAAGGTTTTAAGCTATGAACACACTGATTATATTATAATTTATATTTATTTTATATGTATAATTTTATATTTTATAGCAAGTGGTGTCGGGTGATCACTGGTGATGATATAATGGGGATGAGTCTGAGGTATTAAAAAAACAGTTTTTATTTGGTGCGCAGGTTTTCAGTTCTAACAGTGTTTTATTAAAGAAATTCGAAATTTTTTGAACCACTTTTTGGTTTTGGATTTATTTCTAATTTGGTGAAGGTTTTTTTTATAGGTAGGCGTTTTGGATATGCAAGTTATATTTGATAATTTATAGATAAAAGACTGGTCGTTTTAAAAATACACCTACTCTATAAATAGCAAGGTTTTTTTGAAACCGTCAGACTGTACTGAACCGTGGAGTCTGATAAGTTGTTGTTGAAATAATTATATGGTAATCGCGAATGTATTGAAAATCGTTGTATGATGCTCATACTCAGTAAGCTGGATATTATAAGCACTCGGCTTAGTTGAAACTATATTTTCTCATGACTATAAACTTGACTCAGTCGCGGGCTTTATAAATATTAAATATAACTTGCATAAGTGTGTATGGCATCTTTCATATTGAGTGTCAGTTGAGCACTGCGAATAGTACGTATAGCTACCACGTTTGATAAGCATGACTCTACGCAAATCATGTATAGGGTTTGAAAAATACTGTATCTTTAAAGGGTTATTTTATAGGATTTTTATGCATTCACGATGCTTTTAGAAAGAAAGAAACAAAGAAAAATAATTTATTTGATACTTTTAGTATTACAATTTTTAAGCACAAAGTTATTCAACGACGAAAATGGTGCCACTCAGCATAAGGCAGTGATAACACCGCCGCTGGTCTTCCGTGGAACCAGACTCTTATTAAATTATTAAATCTTATTAAAATAAACTTGAATAAATATGTCATCTTTAAAAAAATATGTACAGAATGTACCACTCATAATAGTGTATACAGAATTATGAGGCGTCTTCGCCAAGCTCAAGCCGAATATTCCCATCATTAAGGTAATCATCTGTCCTGTAATATAATATTTTACATACTAATTGTTTCACATAAGTTTTAATTTTGCAATCAGGCATATCAAGGACTGACTTTGGCAACTTGTTATGATAAAGCATTCAATTTCCCATGAACGCATCACTAACTCTGCTTAGCCAATACAGAGGAAGGAATAATCTATGATTGTCACGCAAAGGTCTATCAATTGAACCACTTACTTTTTCGAACTTAGAAATATTTTTTCTTGCGTACATTATATTGTCAAATAATACTGTAATGCTACAGTAAAAATAGTTATGACTTCGACGGGCTCCGTGGCGCAGCGGTCAACACGCCTGCCTGCGACACTGATGGTCCCGGGTTCGATCCCTGGTCAGGTCAAGCTGGTCTTTTTCAGATTGACCTGGGTCTTGGATGTTTATCTACATAAGTATCTATTATAAAATATAGTATCTTTGAGTTAGCATCTCATAACACAAGTCTCGAAATTACTTTGGGGCTAGCTCAATCTGTGTGATTTGTCCGAAAAAAAAAATAACTGTCCCAGTGAGTCCCTCGAGCCCAAGCCGTAGATGGCACGAATTGCCCTCTTTTGTAAAATAAACATAGTTTGAATGTCGGTTGCCATTCCCCGAAGTAAACCGTATGACCCTTTTAAGTAACAGTATTTTATAACCTCATACTAATGTGTATGGCTTTTTATGTACGTCTATGGATATAGTGGAAGGTTGTGTGTGTTATAAGTGTAATTTACCCAGTGAAGGTAAGAGTTAAGACATTGTTTGACGTGTGATCGATTGCAAATGTGTACAAAGCTTATGAACAGACGAATTGTATGTATTCACATAGTCTATGGTTCTATTGTTGAAGACAAGTAAAGCTATCATATACATTTTTTAGCACTGTGTGTGATTTTTCAATTCATTCTCATATTGATCTTGGATTTTTTAATTGTTTATCTTCACATAATTTAAAGGGCTTGACCGGTTAATTAGCTCCACCTCTAATTTCTTTTTTATCAACTTAATAAGATCACTTAAATGGTTTTTAAATAGCATTACAATGCTCGTTAGGTATATTATTAAAATTGAAAATATGTGATGAAAAAGAATTCGCCACAAGTAGGATTCGAACCACGAGTCTTAGGTCTGCGCCCTAAGTGTGTTACCAACTACACCACCGTGACTTCGAATCACCGCGTCGAATTCTCTCATCACATATTACCCCGTAGGGTATAACGCATTCAAAGCATGCGTATTTCTTCAATACTACCCACTATTTAGTAGTGTGGTATTCTACTTTATTCATATCAGATGAATAGAAAGTTGATTAAATTGCAGAAAGCTCTTAGTCACTTAAATGGTGGGTAACACACTTAGGGCGCAGACCTAAGACTCGTGGGTTCGAATCCTACTTGTGGCGAATTCTTTTTCATCACATATTTTCAATTTTAATTAATAAGAAATAATTGAAAAAATGTAAGTCAGTACTTCGGTAGTAAATTTTTTTAACTTTTGTTTTATTTTTGTTATTACTCTTCATCATTTGCATTAAGTAAATTAAGAAAACTAATCATTACTCCCAAAAGCGGCCAGTTTGGGAGGTAATAAGTAGATGTAGAATAAGTAATTTGAAAAGTTATACTAACAATACTACAAGTAATTAACTACCGAAGTACTGACGTAGATTTTTTCAATTTGATCTTATCAAGATGTATAAGAAAAACATTACGATTGGCGTTAGTTTCACCGATTTAAGCATCTTTAACTTTCAATATATATGGTAACACAGCCATAAAATGAGCTTCTGCTATCTATAAACAACCTGTACTACCTACAATCGTATTTTCTTTTCTAAAATTCAACATTGAAGAAAGTCAACATTCCAAATGAATATGACTAACTTGTGTATGGTAGTTTTGCAATACAGAATTCTACCAAAATGGTAGAATGTTTTTCTACGTTAAATTTTAAAAACAGTAGTGAAGTATGGTTTTTTTTTTGAAATAGTAAATTTAATATGGAATTCTTCCAAAATAGTAGAAACTTTTGACAATGGCAACACTAGACTATCGGAGTGGCGTGCTCGCACCAGTCTGTACGTTGTCTCTCTTGTTTTAGGAGCCTCTTGCAATATATTGACGAAGAGTTAATGCTAAGGTAAACGAAGCATGGTAGATAGATCATAGTTTGTGTCGCTTTTCATGTCCAGTTTTGGTAGATTTTATATACAGGGTTAGTTTTAAATATCGATAACTTCATAAATGCAAATCGGTCTATGGTACTGACTTTTTTGAATGCAACATATAGCTATATACGAAAAAAATATATTCAATCCTACCTTGGGCAAAAACAAGAACATGTTTTTGAGCGTTTTTGCACTTAATTGTGATACGAAACCCTTTGTGTGCGATTTTAATAGGGGTGGCAACGCAAAGCTAATTGTAAATGTCGCTGCGTACGATATCACCTAACTCAAAATTTCTGATTTTTACATTTATTTTAGTAATTAGTGCAAAAGAATAGTGATAAAACACCTTTGACCTTTCGTTAAAAATGTTTTAAAATAATATTTGTTTCCATAATAATGTAGTTTGCAGACATAACCTATGAAAATACTTTTCGTTTCAGTTTGCATACAATAAATATGTAAATTTTTTGTAAACTAACTAATGTAAACATTTCAATAGTTTATTTACAGATGTTTAGTCAAATTATAGAGAAAAAGAAAAATATTCAAAAGATTGTTCCGAAATAACATGTCAAAAGTATGGTACTTTTGACATGTTATTTCGGAACAATCGTAAACAATGCCTCTCTTGACAGTTGCCATCCCCATTCCCACTTAGCCGGTTTTCTGTATTTTGCTATATGGTTTTTGATGAAAGGTCATCCTTATGAACTAGATTTGCCCTTAAGAGGTTAAAGTGTATTTAAACTAAGCTTGTGTATAAAAACAGAAATCTACCATGGTTAAATAGTACTTGTACGGAATAAATATTTTTGTTTTGCTTTATTTTTTGTGAGAGTCAATCATTTTGCTTCTAAATAAACTATTTAAGTGTTGATAATTTTATAGTGCAATATTATACCTATACAAGGAACTTAATTAGTAGGCAGGTAACATAGAACATTGAATAAATATTAAAAATAAGTATATCTGTTAATATGCAAAATACGGGTCACTCACGTATGAAGTCAGCTACAGGTCGTCATGTTTCGACCTCATCCAGAGGTCTTCCTCAGGGCGAATGTGAACCGAGACGCGGCGAAGTCGTAGACACATGCTCCCTGAGGAAGACCTCCGGATGAGATCAAAACATGTCGGCCTGTAGATGACTTCATACGTCATCATCATCATTTCGTGTAGGTGACACGGTCAGTCGACCATGCACACCCTCGTGTCAGAGTTCTTCGGAACCGCCTCTCGGCCTCTGTCGTGGTTCCTTTAACGACTACCAGATGGCAGCCGGGACCACCGGCTTAACGTGCCTTCCGAAGCACGGAATCATCTTTCTTATCGGACAATCAGGTGATTCATGCCTGCAATGTCCTAACCAAACTGGAATCAACTTTACAAAGTATGCTTCCCGTGGGAATCGAACCCACGACCCCCGGGTCAACAAGGCAAATGCCTTAACCACTGGACCACGGAGGCAGTTTGACTTCATACGTGAGTGACCGGTATTTTACATATTAATAATGTAAGTATCTCACATAAGTTTTTATAAAAAAGTATATCTGTATTTAAAAGCTTTTAAAGTAAACATTTATTCCGAACATTTTAGTTTGAGATTGTATTTTTGTTCAGTGTATATAGTACAGTGACGTCACTATGATCCTGTAGATTTTTTTATAATTTTTGACGGTTCAACATGAAGCATGTGAAAAAGAATAAAAAACTGAGTATTATAAATAGGTCATTTTAAAAGTTGCGTACATTATAACCTTTTGTAATTTAATGTAATTTTATAGGCTCGGTATTTCTATTAGGGGCAGCGTGAATTTTCAGGGTCCAGCAGGCCGATTTGCTAACTCGGTGTACAACGATTTGATTGTCATCCATTACTTTAGCATCCATTACGGTTTTCATTTCACAAATAAAAATAGTCATTCATGCCGAAGCCGTAATGAATATTGAAGTTACCATGAAAATTATGTACACCGTAGCTGTCAAAAGTTAGCAAATAGGCCTGCTGTGCTGCCCCCATTGGAAAGAAAACGGACTTATCGTTTAAAATTTTGTTCTGCGAAGCCCTGAATAATAGTTTTAACTAATTTTTGTACTACAATTTGAAGTTAGAGATACAATATGCAGGTTTTTTAGCGTTTTTGTAGAAAACGGCAAATTTTGGTGGAAATGCTAAGTAAAGCTCCACCCTTTAAACTGGAAACAGTAGTTCATAAATAGTTTAAAGGGTTATCTAAAGCGTCGCAGAGAAAAAATAAATGGTACCTCCGTTTATTTTCAAATGATGAATTTAAAATGAGCGGTACTGGACCCCTTAAAATTTCATGTAAAGCATAGAAAACCGTATTGTATATGGCCATTACTGTGGTTGTAATGTGCGTGCTTAAGTCATGTCCTGATGGTAAGTGTAATTATGGGTTTTATTCTGATCGTCAGCGCGTAGCAAGTCAGTGAAATGATTTGTAAGTCGTAAAACTACGCGCGACGCGATATATCTTATACATACATTTTAAATGTTTTGAGTACGACAATAAGGCTTAAAATCCTATCAAAGTGTTCCATGTCTACACTTTGATAGGATTTTAAGCCTTATTGTCGTACTCAAAACATCTAAAATGTATGTATAAGATATATCTTGTTTGTGAATAGATAATAAACAAATTTACACGATGCTGGTGGTTTTTATAAATATATAAATAAACTTGTTTATTATCTTTTCACAAACAAGATATATATAGTAAGATATTATGTGATACTATTATCACACTCTGCTACGCCTGTGATAAACCTACATTCTTGTTTTAACACCCTTTATTATGCAACAGTTGTATAAATAATTATTATTGTGGCAACAGACACATATCGTCAGGATAAGACTCAATATGACCGTAAAAATGCATTGAGTACCCTGCATAAATAAATAAGATATAAATAAATCAAAGTTGTAAATAAATAAACTTTTTACGTAAAGTTTTGTTATTATCCCACCAGCACCACTTGTTATTTAACACAAATTAACGCCTGTATTAAAAATTAACAACCCCCATTTTGTGTCTAACACTCCGAAGCTTCGACAACCCTAACCGCACCGCACACGCCTTAACCACAAAAACTACCAAAAGCTACCAAAATAGTAACTTTTTTATTTCAACAGGGCTACACTACCTCTCACAGCGGAAACAGCAAATATGGCGCAGGCGACAAACACTGGTCTCTCAGTCCACGATCAACATCTATCACAGTGTATACAATTGAAACAAAACTATTTAAATAATTCTACCACAAATATCTACCAAAACCTGGCAACAAATTTAACTCCGATCGGCGCATCAAGAATTTCCATAGACGATCCGCTATGTCGAAAAATGGGTGAAGACATCATGTTCGTAGACCAACACGAGAGTGACGTAGTAAATTCACCACAGATTAGAAATGCAAACTGCGAATGTGGTTTATGCCCCAAACCGGAAATACGAGACAATAATACTCTAAGTGATTTACAACGGTCAGTTGCAAGCAAATGTTCTTGCGACGCGTGCAATTCGAACGGAGATATTTTAAGCTATTACAGGAACTGTTCAAATCAGAAATCCGACTCTGGTATAGTTTATTGCGAGAACTGTAAGAAACAGAAGATATCCGTGTCTAACTTCAGAGCGTTGCAAATCGCGAATCGTCTAAGAATAGACGATGAGAAAGTCGAAAATGGCGCGACGTCCGATGAAGATTTGTGTAGGAAAATTGATATGAGTTTGAATATGGTTGATAAGAATTACGAACACAGAAAAAGGCATAATAGGCATAACTCTGATTCTGTGACTGCTGGTATAGACTTGAGTCAGTTTTGTCAGTGTGAATTTGACGTTGCGAAGAGAAAGACGTCTTCTGTGGATGAGATTTTCAATAGAGCTGATGAAGGTAATGCTGTGAAGGAATTGACTGAGGAGGAGATTAAGACGAGCCAACGGCAGAGGAGTCTGTCGGATAGCCAGAGGGATAAGGCGAAGGTTGAGAATAAGGGTGAGTTTTATGTTTTTATGTTAGTTTTTATAGGTTAGTCTAGTAGACACTTACCCCGCATTTGAATTACTTAATACATAAATACTATCACGTCTTTCTCCATTGCGGGGTAGACAGAGCCCAGGTCCGTAATCCTTAAGGCCACGTTTAGCTTGTTGGTAAGCTTGTAGGTAAGAACGGAGTCAAAATAGTGATGGGTTGCTAGCCGCATCGCTTATTGACATGATTCCTGACGCCCATTCCATCACTTAATATTTTTTTAAAATAAGAAACCGCTATAGTCCATTACTGCAGCGGCCGGCAATAGAGGTATAGATGGACGAACATGAAAATGTTGGCGGAGCTGAGGCACACATGAGTAAGTCCATCAATGCCTGATTGCGGCCAAGGCTTGTAAAGTACTTTTGTCAAATATTGCTAGGAAATTTAAAAAATAGTTGTATTTATTCAGACCTTATTTTATTAATTGTATTCTTTTGTATTATTTAATCTCATTAATTATCTTTATTGTTATTTATTGTCGAGAATATTTAATTATTGTGTGTCAATTTCTTTTTTGTAGGTACTGTATTTTCAACACAAATAATTTTGTACTGAAATAAATAAATGAAATGACCCATATATTACGTGTTTACGCTTGCGGGGTAGATAGTCCAAAAGTCACGTTTAGTTAGCTACTCGTAGTTATATGTAGAAAATAGAATGTTAATAGTGATGGATTGCTAGCGGCATCACTGTTTACATGTTCTCTTAGATTTTCGCCCACTCTCACGGCGTGCGAAGAGAAGCAGCTGGTATATTCGATTATTTTCGATTTTTTATTGTTGGAATCGATTCCACTCTCCATTCTTCACACATTAATTTCAGGTTTTGCGTTTTTTCAATTACACGTTATATAGAAGTCTTTGCTTAACACGACATCTCATTCCAGGGTCACTCAAAAAGTTACGTTATGCGTGTTAGTGGGCTTATTATGTTCTGAGCCGCAATAAATAATAAATAAATATATACGGACAAATCACACAGATTGAGCTAGCCCCAAAGTAAGTTCTAATGAAAGACTTGTGTTATGGGATACTAACTCAATGATACTATATTTTATAACAAATACATATATAGATAAACATCCAAGACCCAGGTCAATCTGAAAAAGATCGTTTTCCATCTTGACCTGACCGGGGATCGAACCCGGGACCATCCGTGTCGCAGGCAGGCGTGATGACCGCTGCGCCACGGAGCTCGTAAATTTAAGTTTTCTAACTGTACCTATATCTAAATATATCTAAAGTTCTTATTGTACCAATGTATAAGGTCTTTGATCTTGCCTTACTTTTGACGTGAACACTATCTCACCCCCGTGTGGTGCCAGCAGTGGGCACGCCCCCCGTGCCCCCGCGGCGGTCCCGCGGGCGGCGCGCGCACACGCCGCCCAGACCGGCGCCCAACGGGTTGCCTCCAACACCGAAGGTGCATATGGGAGCTTGCTTCTCGAAGGTAAGTTCTTCTTGCTCGTTTTTATGGTTCCTTAGATTATCATCATCATGTCTTTCTAGTCTTCACTGGAGTGAAGACTAAAAAAGTGATGATGATGATGCTGCAAGAGCACGACCCCATCTATACTACCAGAGCCATTTTTATTTTTAGTTGAATATATAGCTAGCTTCTTTCTCTTATTTCACTGGGTGTTAGAGTCGAGGGGAGAGTGCCCTAAACCTGTAAAGGACATCGCTCACTGTCGCAGCACCGCGGCGGCGGGACTACAGCACGGCATTGTCTCTAATTCAGGCTACGGCTAGCCGCCAGGGCACTTATTTCACCCTCCGACCCCGTCGTACTCGCCACCGGAATAGAGTGCGTAGAGTAGGACTAGCTCCGATTACTGGTGACCGCCCGGCGGTCCCGGGTGATTTGCACCCAGGATAGGACCTTCGGACACCGTAGCTTTCGCCCCATACGGCAAAACATGAGAGTTGCTGCTGTCTATAGGCTTTGCCATTGTTTCTCAGTTCGGCTCTTCAGGTCATGCATGCAAATCGCGGCCCATCAGAATTATGAGAGTTTGCTGTCTCTCCAAGCCTTGCGCACCCAGGCAACGCCCAAAGCCGAGGTTCGTCCCTCCTGGGAACCCTTTGGTGAAGATTGCCTTACAGGTTGAAGGCACTCTGCCCTCACCTCAAAAAGTCCGGTGAAGTAGCGAAAGCTCATTTGGAGCTATCTACGTAGTCCATTAAAAAAAAAGCCAGGGCACTAAATACGCGTCGTCAGCGAGGTGCGAGCTCGCAGTCCGCGCGTCGTCCGTGAGGTGGGGGCTCGCATTCTGCTTACTTCCCAGTCGTACAAGGCCGAGTGCTTATGCTGCCCATTCGGAGTCGGCGCGGACGGCGAGCTCTGAGGACGTGGCGTGGTCCGCTCGCTTGAAGCGCGCGGGCTGCGTGCGGAGCTGGGCGATAACAGTACGTGCGGTGGAAGCTCGCCGTCGGCTTTTTATATTGATATTATATGACAGGCGATTTAATGCTCTAAATTGAATGAAATTTACTGGGTTGGAGCGGCGCCGTTGCCGTGCCGGGATAGTGCGAGAACCTTAATGGCAACGAGTAACAATTTTTTGTTCTCCTATGCTATGGTTGTTGTGTCTCACGTTAGGCAAATACCTCTCTCTTACTTCACAAGACGTCTCAATCTGCTGTTATCTGTTTTTCTTTTTGTCCAGGTATTCAACGGTTGTCCGTTGAGGATAAACTGCACGGCCTCTTGGATACACCCGGACACAAGAGATCAGCATATATTAATAGGTAAGTATTAGTAATAGTTACAAACCACGTGTGCAAACATTGACAACCTCCGTTCCTAATACCCTCAGGTTTTTTTTGGAAAAAATTGCATATAGCAGTAGGTCTTATCGCTAAATGCAATTTTGTATTTTCTTTTTCATGTTTTTTTTCCATAGTAAACAAGGAACCCTTATAGTTTCGCCATGTCTGTCTGTCTGTCTGTCCGTCCGCGGTTTTACTCAGAGACCATAAGTACTAGAAAGCTGTAATTTGGTATGCGTATGTATATTAATCATGGCAAAAAAGTGGTAGAATAAAATCTTGAAAAAAATTTTTTTTTAGGGTATCTCCCATACAAGTAAAGTGGGGGAGTAATTTTTTTTTCTCTATTTATCCATCGTGTGGGATATCGTTAAATAGGTCTTTGAAAAATATTGTGAGGTTGAGAACACCATTTTTAGATTTAGGTATCTGTTTCCGAAATATTTGGTTTTAAGGTGCGAATTTTTGTTAGAGGTAAGTGTCCCCCCCCCCTCTATCTGCTAAACGGTTATATATAGATACGTGAAAAAAATTACAGCAGTAGTATATATAATGAAGTTGAAAGGAAAACTATCAGAGCTGAGTACTAAGTACAAACTAAAAAGTTATAGGCAACCAACTTATAAACCGTAAAATTTCATACTATTTTCATTGTTAGATGTTTTTGGTCGTTAAACTGTAAGGTGCGAGTGTGAATAGTGTGAACTCAAATTTGTCATTCGCAATTACGGAACCCTACACTGCGCGTGGCCCGACACGCACTTGGCCGGTTTTTTTTTATTATGAATTGGTTTTCAATGGCGCAATAAAGAATTAAGTAAATAAACCTCAAAATAGGTGTTCCATTTTGTCATTTGGTCGAAAGTTAACTAAACAGAAAAAGTTTTATTTATTATCACAAAATCCACAGCTCTTATAAATGTAACAATAAAAAAATGAGGAGCCCGATGGTCCAGTGGGTGTGAGCTCTGTGAGCGCTTACGTATGTTAAGCAACCCCTGGTGCAGTCCCTACTTGGATGGGTGACCGCAAGTGGCATAAAAATATCTCGAGCTCCTCCGTGCTTCGGAAGGCACGTTAAGCCGTTGGTCCCGGCTGTAATCGTTGATGGCAGTCGTTAAGCTATGTCAGATGCCTTAAGGCAGCTTAAAAAATCTGACACCAGTGTTGGCCACTTACACATACGAAAAACAAACAAACAAACAACAAATCCTAGATTGATAGGCATCGACACCTGTCATCTGAGTTAGTAAATAGGGGGGCTGGTGTTGCAGTTGTCCATGGGCAGCGGTGATCACTTACCATCAGGTGAACAGCTTGCTCGTTTGCCGTCCCATATCATACGAAAAGCTACTAAAGACCTGTATAATTTTGTGTTTTCAGGCGCGGAAGAAGGCATCTACACATTAAACCTGAACGAGCTTCACGAGACTGCTATGGACCAGTTATGTCCGAGACGGACGATCTGGTTGCACGTCATCAAAGATGTGCTTATGTCTCTGTCAGGTACGTTATCTCATCATCATCAGGTCTCTTAGACTCCACTGCAGCACGACCCTCTCTGTACTACCAGAGCCATATATTAGCTAGAGCTGTTAGAGGATTTGGCCTACACTCTCCGCGCCGGCCAGACGGGTTGGAGGTCTCTTCGATGCTTATATAAGCTTATATAAGATGCTTCGATAAGCTTTTTTTAGCTTGTGTCTCCTAAGTCGCCTTCTTCGACGTCGGCGGGAAGACTTGGAGGGATCCTATTCTACACTGCCGGGAACTCTACCAGAGCCAATTATTAACCAGAGCAGTCAGAGGATTTGGCCTACATTCCACGCTGGCTAGACACGTTGGAGAGGTCTCCTTCAAGACCGGTTAGAAGCAGTCTGCACCCAGCGCCTTCCTGCAACCTTAATCAGGTCGTCCGACCACCTGGTCCGTGGGTGTCCGACGCTGCGCTTGCCGGTACGTGGTCGCTATTCAAGAACCTTTCTGCCCCATCGGCCATCGGTTCTTCGCGCTAAGTGCCGCGCCCACTGCCACTTCAAAGAGCTAATCCGCTGGGCTATGTCGGTGACCTTCGTTCTTCTACGGATCTCCTCGTTTCTGATTCGATTTCGCAGAGAAACACCGAGCATAGCCCTCTCCATGGCTCTTTGACCTTGAGGTATCTTATAAGGCCTATAGTAAGAGATTTTACTTTTTATTACTTATTAAATACTGAAACTTTTTTGTTACAGGCAAAACGGCATCCTTATACAGGCACGAACTGCTCTTACTAGCGGGGAGTGCAAGGTCGGGGCGGTCGAGAGTGTTACCCCCCAGGTTACTGCCGAGGAGGTTCGCTAGCACGAGGCAACCCGACACTAGAGGTAATCTATTTTTTTTTGGTCACACCAATTCGTGCCAAACGCTTCTTCCCATTATACGCACAGCTAGAGTTTCTTTCGGCGTTTCTTCTTTGCAGTGGTCGGTTCCGAAACGCTAGTAGTCTGTAGCTTTTGAACAATTCATAAATACATATTATCTAATAAGATAATTTTTAATATGATATGACGTGAAAAAGTGCCCGCAAAGGCCTATTTTCTGAATAAACGTTTTGATTTTGCTAGGTTGGTATCCATTGCTGAACGTATATGCCATGAATCTTTAAAAATTAAATGAATAGATTGATTATTATGATTGTGAGTTGTTGATTGAAAATTACTGAAAAATTCTGATATTTTTGTTGGTCTTTATAACAGTAATTTCTTAAGGCCCCACGCTAGGCACACTAGCGACGCCAATAATTTTATTCCTTATGCTTTATAAATAGAAATGGGAAATGGAAATATATGATTACTGCCAAAAACGGCCGTTTTAGGCGGTAATAATATATTCTCTTAATGACTGCCTCTCACAAAAAATAAAAACATAATTCCAAAAATACTTCAGGTTATTTACTAAGGCTTATATGATTTTCATTCTTGAATTTCTTTCTATTTATAAAGTATAAGGAATAAAATTATTGGCGTCGCTAGTATGGGGCCTTAATTGTTAGAGTTAGAAATAGAGTTTGTTTGTTTGGGTGAAGTGCTCATCTCCGGAACTATTGGACTGATTTCTTAAAGTCCTTTACAGTTAAAGACCGCACCGCTATTTACCTGTTTATTTAAATTGATTAATATAATAATATCCTAGTTGAGCTCCTAGCCGAGCCTACGACACGGAAGGTCCCGGGTTCGATCCCCGGTCAGGTCAAGATGGAAAATGATCTTTTTCAGATTGACGTGGGTCTTGGATGTTTATCTATATAAGTATCTATTATAAAATATAGTATCGTTGAGTTAGTATCCTATAACACAATGCTCGAACTTACTTTGGGGCTAGCTCAATCCGTGTGATTTGTCCGTATATATTTATTTATGTATCGTATAATGTGTTCCCAGGCTGCATCCGCTGCGCGGTAGCTCGCAACCCTTACAACGGCTACAAGTACCTGTGCGGCGCCACGCCCCACGGCCTGTTCCTGATGCAGTGGTACGACCCGCTGCGCAAGTTCATGCTGCTCAAGGTAACATGCGAATAATATTGGGTCCTTACCTATGAAATTGGCGTTTTTTTCCCGCTTGTCATTTTGGTCCTAATGATAATAATCATCAGGCAAACACATATTTTTTTATACTTGAAAGTAGCATATATTATGAACATTCTGCGTGCATTAAAAACTTACTTGTGAATTTATTATTGGAAAATGCTCATGGAAAGACCTCTTTTCAGGGTTTGTCTGTTTTAATCAAAAGTGTAACCTTTTTATTATTATTATTTCTGTAAGTAAATTTATCTCCTCAAAAAGAGGGTCAAATCAACAACAATCGCGGGCCACTTCGCGGCCGCGGGTCCTTCCAGTCTCCACTGCAGAAGCACGACCCCCTCCGCACCACCAGAGCCATATATTAGCTAGCTTGAGCAGTCAGAGGACTCGGCCTACACTCTCCACGCTGGCCATACAGGTTGGAGAGGTCTCTTTGATGTTGGCAAGCTTTGTTTAGCTTGTGTTTCCTTAGTCGCCTTTTACGACATCCACGGGATGACTTGGAGTGGTCCTATTCTTCTCTGCCGGGAACCACACGTCTGGACATAAACATGTTTGTTTTCCAGAACATAGAGTGCAGCCTCCCGTCGCCCCTGCTGGCGTTCGAGTTGATCATCACGCCAGAACTGGAGTACCCGCTGATCTGCGTCGGCGTCACGAACAAACCTATGAAGCTTACCCTGCTCAATATCAATTCTGGTGAGAAATAATTATTTTGAATGGGGCAACCACAGATTTTAGAAGATATACAGTGCGACGGGGATCTATTGGCACTTGGATGACATTGACATGGGGGAGCTGTGTGTTTTAAATAGAATTAAGAGGGTATCCTAGCAGTATGTTTTCCATACAAATGTATTTCTCTATTTTCTCGCTGAGAATTGCTTCTAGGGGAACAATTTTTTTTTCATAATTCTGGTGAGAAATAATTTATTTTGAATGGGGCAACCATAGATTTTAGAATATATACAGTGCGACAGGGATCTTTTGGCACTTTGATATAAATGCGAAAGTGAGTTTGTTTGTTTATTTGTTTGTTTGTTCCGCTTTCACGCCATATCTACTGAACCGATCATCATGAAATTTTGCATACACATAGGTTAGGGTATTGAGAAAGACATAGGCTATATATCATGCGGGCTAAGGTAACAGCTAGTAAGAGGATATATGGTGGAGAAATTCGACGTGTTGGATAGGAAGCGCGGTGGCCTAATTGGTAAGGCGTTACTCGTACACAGTCTAAAAACTGCCGGGTTTGAATTCTACCCGCGTGGGTTTTTTACACAAAACATACAACAGATTGGCGGTCGGGTTTTTTAAAATATTTTTGTCTTATTGTTAAGGCGCTCTTATAGTAACACTAGCGCCACCCAGCAATTAAATTCCTTAAACCATAAATCGCATCGAATTTTAAAAATTTAACTATTACAAAACATTTACTATTATTATACAACAATATACAAAAATACTATTATTACAAAAAAGTATTTTTGTATCGTACAAAAATCAAATCAAAACGTTTATTCAGAAAATAGGCCATTTTCAGGCACTTTTTCACGTCATATCATATTTAAAATTATCTCATTAGATATATGTATTTATTAATTGTTCAAAAGCTACAGACAATTAATTAATAATACAAGTAATTTACTAGTGCCGTATTTAAAGAGAAAATTGGTTAACGCCAAAAGGTTAACTTTTGGCGTTAACCTGTTTTTCTCTCAGTTTTATGAAACGAATATTAGTGAAAATGATTACAAAAATACTACAAGTAATTTACTAGTTATTTACTTGTTAGATTTTTTAATTCGATGTAATTTAGGATTAAAAGAATTAAAAAACACACGGATGCAGGACACAGAGAGAATGACGTTTATTGTGGAATAAAAAACTATAACACATTACACACATTACTCGCCAGGTGGCGCTAGTATGCATGCTCATTTTGATACAAAAACTACACCCCCACTTATGAAAATAAGCTTACAATGTTAATATTGTAATAAAAAAAACAACAACAACAATTTTACTCCTGTCTTACATCATGTATGCCTATTTTCTGGGTGAAGTGATAATGTTAAGCCTTAATTAATCCTTTGGTAAACAGATCCGCAGGCATCTCCGCTGTCTCCAAATATTTTAAACTGACAATGTTATTGTCAACACATTCTTTGCAAAAATGGTACCTTACATTAATATGCTTAGTTCTTTTATTGAAACTATTATTTGATGACAACTTTATTGCACCCTGGTTATCATTATACAAAGTTATGGTGTATGACTCATTATTTATTTCTTTCAATAAATTTAATAAATAAACTGCTTCTTTGCAAGCTTCTGATATACCCATGTATTCAGCTTCTGTGCTCGAGAGAGCAACAGTTTTCTGCTTTCTTACCTCCCAGGAAACAACACTACCAGCTAACATAAAACACATACCTGTATATGACCTTCTATCTATGATATTGTTCCCCCAATCTGCATCAACAAATCCTTCCAATTTTGAATTACCATTTTTAAAGTATTTCAAACCCCAATGTTTTGTTTTCTTAAGGTATTTCAAAATTCTCTTAGCATATGCCCAAGTCTCAGAACTGTAACAATTATTAAATTGACTAAGGAAATTAACTGAATATGCAATATCGGGTCTTGTTAGCACGGCTAAGTACATCAGTCCACCTAGGAGTTGCTGATAAGGTAATTGGCTGTTACTTTGTTTATTATCTAAATTTATATTCAATTTAGGCTCCAAAGGTGTATCAGCTACTTTACAATCTACCATATTAAATCTATTTAATAACTGGTTAACATAATTTTCTTGGCTTAAGGTAACTGTACCATTAATTTTATCAATGTTAACATTCATTCCTAGACAATTTTTAACCTGTCCAAGATCCTTTATTTTGAACTTAGAAGACAATATCTTTTTCAAATAGTTACATTCCATACTGTCATTTGAAAACACAAAAAAATCGTCGACATACAGTGTAATAATTGTCTTTTTATCATTTTTACTTTTAGTATATAAACATGGTTCTAACTTGGAGCGTTTATAACCAATACTAAGAAGACAGTCGTCTACCTTCCTGTACCAGGCCCTTGAGGATTGCTTCAGACCATATATTGCTCTATTCAATTTAAGCACTTTATTATTCTTACTCATTAAACATTCTGGTGCTTGCATATAGATGGTCTCCTCAAGATCCCCATTCAGGAAAGCTGTAGTGACGTCAAGGTGTGTTACATCTAAGCCTAGTTTTACAGACAATGCAAACAGTAATCTCAGGGTGGAATGCCTAACCACTGGTGAAAAAGTCTCAGAATAGTCCACATTCTGCTTCTGCATGTAGCCTTTAGCCACCAAACGCGCACGATAACGCACTTTATTATTGCTATCAAGCTTTTTACGCAGCACCCACTTACACTTCACTATTGTTTCACCGTTATTTGGCATATCCACTAGCTCCCACGCATTGCTATCTTTAAAACACTGAAGTTCTTCTTTCACAGCTAACAACCACTGTTCCTTTTCCGCTCCTTGTAACGCCTCTTCTATTGACATGCCACTAGCATCATCGAATACCTCTTCAGGAATACACATGTTTGTCGTGATATACCGTTCAGTCTTCTTCCTTGTTCTAATTGATGGAGTACGTTTTGGAAAATCAGATGCATCTTCATAATCACTAGGAATATAATCCTCATCTGAACAATTTTCTTCAACTAGTGTATTTTCTTCTTCTTTCTCTGACATTGATGTATCCTTATCTGTCACATCCCCCACTGAACATGAGTTTTCTTCTCCTTTATTCTCAATTATAGGTAAAGTGACCTCTGGAGTCTTCTCTTGTTCCATGACAATTACATCCCTGCTTGTTGTCACACACTTTGTCCTAGGAATATATATTCGGTAACCCTTTACATCATCTGAATATCCTACTAGAATCTGCTTTTCAGCTTTTCTGTCCCACTTCAGGCGCTTTGCCTTTGCCACATGGACCATTACATTACTACCAAATATCCTTAGATGACTTACATCTGGTTTGCGACCCGTCCAGACTTCGTATGGGGTCTTATCGTTTAATGCAGGAAGCACGGTTCTATTTTGTAAATATACAGCAGTATGCGTCGCTTCTGCCCAGAACTCTTTTCCTAGATTTGCATCGAATAACAAGCATCTTGCCTTTTCTACAATGGTACGATTATTACGTTCTGATAAACCATTCTGCTCCGGCGTGTACGGGTTACTTCTTTGATGTGTTATACCTTCTTTCTTTAGAAATGAGTCAAATTCTTTGTTACAATATTCACATCCATTGTCGCTTCGTAGCATTTTTATTTTCTTGCCTGTTTGCTTTTCAACTTTAGCTTTAAATTCTGCAAAACATCTGAGCGCCTCACTTTTGTGCTTAATGAAGTACACAAATATCATTCTACTGAAATCATCAACAAATATTATAAAATATTTAGAACCTGCAAGTGACTCATGCTCCATTGGACCACAGATATCGGTATGAACCAAATCAAGCAACTCTTTGCCTCTTGAACCGACACTTGGAAATGGCAAACGACATTGCTTGCCCTCACAGCATATAGTACATGATTTCTTATCGACATTCATTTTTTCTAGAAGATTCATACCTTCAACTGCATTTGTCATCTTATTTAGGTATTTACTATTCACATGACCCAATCTTCGATGCCAAACATTGCCTGACACAGCCAAACCCACTGCTTCACTGTCAGATAATCTCAACTTGTATACTCCATTATTAAGCCCAGCTGTAGCCACTAATTCTTTGTTTCTGTTAAACACGTTACAGCCATCTGACGTAAATTGAACACTATTACCAGACTCGATCAATTGGCTCACTGACAGTAAGTTGGTAGTCAATCCTGGAGCACACAATACGTCCTTAACTGGTATCTCGTATTCGCATTGATCAGTCTTCGTTACAATGTTTACGTCGCCGGAACACAGTACTTGAAGTTTCTCACTATTAGCAACACAAATTTCTTTAATTTTGTGGTATGTTTTATTTTTCATCCATTTCTCATTTGTTGTCAAGTGCATACTCGCACCGGAGTCGATGTACCAGTCGTATTTATTGAATTGGCCACTTAAAAACACCGCACTGAATGCATTACTTTGTTTACGTTGTAATTCTTTCGAATAGTTACTTGTATTTCCATTATTTGGGCATTGATTCTTGTAGTGACCCGTTTGTTTACATCGGTAACATTTGACATGACTTTTGGCGCTGCCACTGACATTGACGTTTTGTTTCGCTTGACTGTGCGCGCCGGCCATAGACATATTTTTGTTTTTCTTATGTTGCCATTTCTGCGTGCCACTTGCGAATGCACTGCTTACTTCACCAGATTGATCACCCACTTCCGTTTCCATGTCCATAAGCTTGGTTCTAATGGCGTCCGTTGTAATTTGGATCCCAGAATGCTCAATGGCCATGATCATCGGCATAAATCTTTCAGTCAATCCAGCTAATAAAAGACAGCCGATCCACTCATCACTGATGTTAAACCCTGTCCCGCTTAATCTTTGTCCCGTCTCGACAATCTGAGTCACGTATGACTGCATTGTAGCACAATTTTCCAAGCGTACCGAAATCAGGCTCCGCAAAAGAGAAATTCTTCGCGAAAATCCAGAATCGTCGAATAATGCCTTCAGTTTCATCCAAAGTTCTGACGAAGTTTTCACGCCTTGGATATGTACGTACAACGTGCTGTCTATTGTCATAATGAGCTTCGCTTTTGTTTTCGCGTCTTCTGCGGCTTCTACGATCTTCCCTGATACCGGTTTGATGCAGTGCACCATATCCTCCAGGACGAGAAAATTCTCCGCGGCGACAACCCATTCCGTGTAATTTTCTCTGCCTTTTAGCTTCGGAACATTCACCAAGTAGTTCGATGCCATCCTCGTTATTTTAACTCACTGGATAACACGACGCTAATTCCGCAACTTACTTCTCGACACAAAGTATACTTTTATTGTAAAAAAGCTAGCTACTGAGCACATAACCTATAAATTAAACACACGGATGCAGGACACAGAGAGAATGACGTTTATTGTGGAATAAAAAACTATAACACATTACACACATTACTCGCCAGGTGGCGCTAGTATGCATGCTCATTTTGATACAAAAACTACAAATTGCTGGGTGGCGCTAGTGTTACTATAGGAGCGCCTTAAGTGATATAATAAAATACGATTTGAAATGCTATCTACGCTCGGCGCCGTCTTTAAGAGCGTATACTAGCAGTATTTTTTCAATATGGTTTCCATACAAATGTATTTCTCTATTTTCTCGCTGAAAACTGATTCTAGAGCCACATTTCTTTTTTCATAATATCTAGTACTAAAATAGGAAAGCCTCTATTTTTAATTTTTCCAAAAAATCTGTTTTTGTACAAATTTTTTTTTCCTTTAAACAGGTTTTTAGAAAAACATAAAACATAGGGACATAACCTATTTTAGTAATAGATTTTTTGTAGCCTCTAGAAGCAGTTTTCAGCGAGAAAATAGAGAAATACATTTGTATGGAAAACGCACTGCTAGTATACCCTCTTAAGAAAATAGTGATTGTATCAGCTAAAGCTTAAAATCGTATGAGTTTTGAAAGAAATTATGATCATTTCCAGGTGCTACGTGGTTCCACTCAGACGAGCTGGAGTTCCGCGGCGGCTCCGCCACCGTCGTCCCGCGCGCCGAGAGGCTGCACACGCTGCGCGCCGTGCACCAGCTCGACAAGGACAGGGTGAGTCGACTCATTTCATGGGCTGAGTCGCCCCATAGGTCAAGTCATCTTCAACAGGGTATATACTATGCCACCAGCTTTATGTTAACTTAATGTAAATACCAATTTGTATATTTACCATTTAGTTAAATAAATATATTTGTATTTGTATTAGCTAAAGGAAAGGTAGGGTGGGTTGACTCATTTAATGGGCTGAGTTGCCCCTGGTCAGGGGTGTCATACTCAACTGCCTGGGTACGCGCGAGCTCCCGAGCTGCTACTTTCTCTTCAAGTATTGTCTTTCAGTCCAGCAAACTATGGCACCAGCTAGAGGAATGATAGGGTAAGTTGACTCATTTAGAGGGCTGAGTCGCCCCTGGTCATCTTCAACTGCCTGTACGGTAGTTGTGGGCATCGAGATTGCGCACTTAGCCTCCCGAGCTGCTGCAAACTCAACGGCTTGCAGAGGTCTATTGTAAGCTTTGTTCAGCTTATGTTTCCTAAGTCGCCTTCTACAACATCCACGGGAAGACTTGGAGTGGTCCTATTCTACTTTGACGGCGATCCATCCGAGCAAGTAGCATTCCAAGTGCCTTTAGTTCAATTAACTCAGGCCGGGCACCAGCTTGATAAGGACAGAGTGAGCTGACTGATTGAATGGGCTGAGTAGCCCCTGGGTAGGGGTGTTATCCTCAACAGACTGTCCGATAGTTGCAGGCATCGGCATCGGCAAGGCCCTCCCGAGCTAAACTATATAATAAACTTCCGGAAGCCATAAAAGATATAGAAAACTATAACACATTTTTGAAACATGTCAAAGAATTTTTGATAAACAGATGCTATTACTCTGTAAAAGAATACTTAGAAGATAATAATAAATATATTTTAAAAATATAATACTGGTTACGCCAAGTGGTATAACTATTCGAACGCAAATCCAGGAGAGGGCGCTAATTGGTCATTCTCTTGAGATTTTTAAATAATGGCAAACCACGCTAGGTTTTGTCGCGCAACAAACAGTTCCGCACATGCACTTTGAGGGATCACACGCGTGTCCTTCCCGCTAGGTCATTCAAATTGGCCAAGTGCTCGCAACCGCCGGTGTCTTCGCACGCGTGAAGCACCACCCGCTGGGCCTGACGCTCCAGGCCTTCTGTCCGCACTTTCTCTCGCCTAGAGAAAGCCTTTCTTCGTCGCGTATCGCGTCGCCCGCAACTCACGAGGAACGCTGATCTTTGTCGCGTCCCGCCGCTCATGGACAAACTTCCCTAAGGATCCACAGGACATTTTCGTGCGTGTATGTGATTGTGTAACATCAAACTTAGGCGCCGTCCAGGACTCTGCTGCTACATCGGGAGCCGACTAGCCTGCTACGGTGAGTCTATTTAAAGATTTTCGAGGGTTTGCCCATTAGTGACCTTCAAAATAAAGGATTTGTAGAATTGTAGTCGAAAGGAATCATCCTGGTATTGTTCTAATAATATCAGCCGCACCGCAGAGGCGCTAGCACGCTGCATCGTCTCCATAAGTTCCTTCGAGCCGGATAGGTATTTAGAACCATTTTTGATTTAATTTCGAATTACAATAAATTCATTTTTTTGGTAAAAAATTTACTGCCAATATATCTTTGTTGCACATCGTCACACGACTCTCACCCGTCCTGCCTTTGATATAGGGATCAGTTGTCGTAAGGTCATTCTGACACCGCCTTTGAAATTATTCATCTTATTTCTTATTTACGCATATTCTATAGGTAATCTATACATTATTACTAACAACCGCATTGATTCATATCGCCAAATAAGTTATTTCCCGCATAAAGTACTAATTTCGTTGAAATTACATTTATTTTTTCGCCGCGCTGCCAATCGGCGGGTAGAAATCGCTGTCGTCGCGTGCCTGGCTGGGACACGCCCTGGTCTATGCCGCGCTTACATTTATAATTTTAAATTCGAAATAACTTACGTGAATATTGTTTATAGATTGCCAACGCTCTCGCTTATATATCGTAATACGATTTACGTTGTATTTTTTGGTAGTTTACATAAACGCAACTTGAATTATTTCAAACTTTAATTAAAATAGTTCAAACATATCTTATTCGCTATCGCTCCGCTCCGATCCGCTCTTCTCGCATTTAAGTGTGTTCCCGGTTGCATCCTCAACTTGGGTGCTTCGGAACTCGGGGTCCGCTTTCCGGCATTCTATAGCTTATAGTTGATTTGGCTGTAGTTGAGCAGCTGGCCGCCTATCTGACACCAACCCTCCTTGGGTATAGCCCCGTTCTGAAGTAAACATACTCGTACGCAACTTCTTAATAGTTACCTACCCTCCTTGGGTATCGCTTAGCCCGAACAGGTAAACATATTCGCTGGCTGGTTTGACGATTGCATCGAAATCATTTCTTCTCGATAGATAACAAATAAGTTATGTAATAACCAGTTACGCAGCCGGCTCGAGTCATCAGTCGCATTATTGATTTGCTTGTTCGCGCCTATAATAATTCCGGTGCATCTGGAATTGCATTCTTATTTCAAATATTTTGAAATATACCGCATAATATAATCGCATATTAAATACATATACAGTCCATTTCGCTCGCTTTCACTCGCAATTAAATAAGTTTGGAGTGTTTAAACTTCCAACACACAAAATAAAATTTGTTTGGTTTCTTTATACGCAGTATTTGTCTCATACGCTTAGTAGGGTATCGCGCGTTTCTGATATTGGTTCTGTACACGTATTATAGTTTGTACAACTTGACCGCTTAATTTATTATTATTCCTTTGAATTTATATACGAATTTGTCACTTATCGCATCATTAAAAATCTATAAGGCCGTGCCTAATACTAGTGTGCAAGCGGTGAATGCCACAGACACTTAGTTGTTACACTGAAATATTCTTTTTCATATTCTATTCCCGCTCGTAATAATGAGTGACGAAATTCAACTCAAGTTGTACATAGCTAAGCGCGATTCTTATTTCGCTCGCGTTCAATCGATTTATGATTGTTCAAAGACGCTTGCTACAAAAAGGCAGCGTCAGAGTTTTGTCGCTAAAGCCAAACAAATAGACACACTGCGTTCTGAGTTTGTCGAGATACTTGACAACATTAATACACTTTCGCTATCATTAAATGATTCTTTTGAGGCCAGTTATAGTACGTTAAACTCATTTGATGACTTGGCCAGTGAGATAAAAAATACTCTCAGCTCATTGCTGGAGCCGCTAGAAACCGCATCTACCCCCAGTGGGAATTTAGGTCACAAAACCTTTAATATAAAGGTACCGCGCATTGAACTTCCTAGTTTCGAAGGTGACATTGAAAGTTTTCCGTATTTTTACGAAACATTTAAACGCGTCATTCACACTAATTCTGATTTATCGGACAGTGAACGAATTCACTACTTATTGCGTTGCCTAAAGGGTAAGGCGAGGAACGTAGCCGCTGGAATTACTCCATCCGCCGAAAATTATCGCATCGTATGGGACGCTCTCATCGATAAATATTTGGATAACCGCGCGCTCGCGACCAACTACTTACAACAGTTGTTCGCGCTTAAACTTACCGGCGCTTCAACTCCGGCTAACGTTGAAAAAGTTTTTGATAAATTTACCGCTAGTGTGGCCGGTCTAAAGCAATTAAAAATCGATGACTTAGCTGACTTTATTTTCACGCACCTCGGACTTAAGTTAATAGATTCGGATATAGCTAAGCATTATGAAATGTCATTACGCTATCAAAAGGACACCCATAATGTCGACTATGACTATTTTGTAAAATTTGTTCGTGAACAAGTTAAAATATTGTATCGGACCGCGCCCGCGCGCCCCGTTACAAACAGTTCCTCTGCCGCGCCCGCCGCTAAGGTAACCCACGCGCACGTGACAACTTACGCTAAATGCTCGCTTTGTAAGACGGTTCATAATCACCTGTTCCAATGTAACGCTTTTAAAAGTATGACGGCTAGGGCTAGGTACAATTTCATAAAAGATAAAAAAATGTGCATTAATTGTTTGAGCAATCGACATACAGTGTCTAATTGTCAATCAAAAGGTACATGTAGGGAATGTCAAGCCAAACATCATTCTCTTTTACATTTCGAGTCTTCGTTACCGCCGAACACGGAGACTTCCGCTGCACACTGTCTTTCGGAAGATACCGATGCCGCGCCTGCCGTCTCAAGTGCTGCCGCGCCTCCAACACTGGCACCCCCCGCCGCCTCTGATCGTGTAGCCTTATGCACGCACTCTGCTGCTTATGGCGCTAAACGCACGACAGAAATACTCGCTACTGCCAAAGTGTTAGTAGTGAATAAAAGGGGAAAGAATGTGTTAGTGCGTTGTCTGCTTGATCCTGGATCACAGAAAAATTATATAACTTCGCGTTGTTCCCGTATGCTCGGTTTGAACATTCGAGCAGATGACATAAGCACAGTTCAAGGGATAGGTGGTACTTCTCAACCTGTACGAGGTTCCGTCGATTTTACTTTTAGCTCGCGACTCCGCTCACAACCCAAGTACAGCCTTAATGCGCTGGTGCTCGACCAGATAACGGGTCAGATTCCATTGTGCCGCATCAACATTAATGAAATGCACCACATCGACCCTCAGTTACTGGCTGATGACTCTTGGGGATCTCCGGGTAACATAGACGTGTTATTTGGTGTAACGCTTTTCGCTAAGTTGTTGCGTCCAGGCCATATCACTGGTAAGCCTGGTTGTCCCGACGCTTTAGAGACTGTGTTGGGCTATGTTCTTATGGGTCAGGCGCCTATTATTGAGCCTCCCAGGAACACGCTGTCATTTGTTACAACGTCACGTATCGATTGTTGTGACTCACGCAAATTTTGTAAAACTGAAAAAGTGTCACCATCTTCCACTTTAATCGTGGATGATAGATCTTGTGAGGAATCTTATAATTCCATCACAACTCGCACAACGCTCGGGAAATGTGTCGCCGCTTTACTGTTTAAGACTGACGCATCCGCATCCGTATTAGGAAAATCTTTCGATATCGCACACCATAGATTTTATAGTCTTGAACAAAAATTTAAATCGCACGCACTTGTAACATTACTTTACGATGAAGTAATTACAGAAAATTTATATAACGCCTATATATCGCCTATGTCAACCTATTTTATATCGCTTAGCAAGGAAAACGAATTTCAAGGTTTTGAATTTTCAGTTCCTTCCTTTGAACTTAAGAGTTCATCATTTTACGCTATCCGCTCCGTCCATCAATTGTGCATGGATGAGGGTCAACAATACCCTCCCGCTATGGAAATATTCCGCCGCCGCAACATTGTCACGGACAACGAAGTCCGCTCTATTCCTAGCTCGCCTAGCTCCAAGCTGGCTATATATTTTGCTCCAACTGCATTTTCGGGTTTGGGTCATCCGCTCCGCTATTCGCTTCTCGCTTCTCGTCATGCCATTGAGGCTGACATAGAATCTTTGGTTCCAGTTGTATATTTGAATTGGACCCAATCGCACCGCTGGCCCACTATTGTGGCCAACCGCTCCGCTTATTATTTACTGGCAGACCGCTTCTTTCACGCAAAGGGACAGACGCGTCCTAGTGACTGCCTATCGCATGGCCTGACGCCACCCCGAATGCCGGGGGATCCACTTTGGCTCACTCATTCGTCATGGCCTATTTTGCCTTACTTTACATTGCCTACGAGGTCATCAAATTCTGATGACGCTCAGAAACTTCATGAAATGAAGTTAAGTGTTCGCCCTGAACATTCGCACGTTCGCACTAACGTACACATGTCATATAAGCGCATGTTGTATAATCACTTCGCTAGATTTTCTTCCTGGTGGAAATCTATAAAAACCAAAGCCAGATCAAAAGGCCAGCTGGCCAAAATTGTTTACGCAAGTCTTTTTGTTTACTCCAAGACTCAGGCCACGCATATTGTTTCAGATGTTGGTCGCTCTTGCTTGTTGCATCTTTGCACCGCTATATTGCTGCATTTTTCATCAGCATTTAATCGCTCCTCAACAAATAGAGGCTCAACTCTTGTGATTAGTGCTCAAGTATCGTCTTTTGTGTACGAGATCAACCTTATGTTGACTCCTTTGAACATTTCGCTAAAGTTAGGATCTCAGTATCCACTTAGTTCTGACCCGTCAGAACCAACCGCACTGAAACCCGCGCGTTTCATGCTTACGACGCTTCGCGTATTTCTGCCTGCTGCCGACGTCGATGAAATGAATTTACGCCTTATTTCTCGATATGAATCAGTGGGTGGATTGGTCAATTCCCTCTGGAATCGCTGGCGTCCTAACTTCTTACACGTCTTACAATCCAGACAAAAGCAGAACACTCCTGCCTTTCCTGTCAAGATAGGCATGGTAGTTGTCTCTATGCAGGATAACGCTAAGCCCTGTCCGTTAGGTATCAATACCGAAATCTTTCCGGACACTAACGGAATCGCTAGAGTCGCCTCACTTAAGACTCAACCGGTGGGGTTATACTCAACCGCCCAGTCGTAAAGTTATGTCCTTTACCGACTCAGTAGTTTAATTTAATACTTATCTTAGGTTAATTAATATATTGCTTAGGTGTAAGTATCGCTTCGCTTGCACATACGTGCATTAGATTAGTTTTCTTTTCTATCGCATTTATACCGCCCCGCAGGGTCGTATCAAAATCATTGATTCAGATAGAGTTTGTGACGATGTGCAACCCACCGCTATTTTATTAAGTTAAGTTTTATTTCGCTTTCCCTTTCGCGTTTTGAAAGTAGGTTCTTTCAAGCCGGGGGATGATGGTTACTCCAAGTGGTATAACTATTCGAACGCAAATCCAGGAGAGGGCGCTAATTGGTCATTCTCTTGAGATTTTTAAATAATGGCAAACCACGCTAGGTTTTGTCGCGCAACAAACAGTTCCGCACATGCACTTTGAGGGATCACACGCGTGTCCTTCCCGCTAGGTCATTCAAATTGGCCAAGTGCTCGCAACCGCCGGTGTCTTCGCACGCGTGAAGCACCACCCGCTGGGCCTGACGCTCCAGGCCTTCTGTCCGCACTTTCTCTCGCCTAGAGAAAGCCTTTCTTCGTCGCGTATCGCGTCGCCCGCAACTCACGAGGAACGCTGATCTTTGTCGCGTCCCGCCGCTCATGGACAAACTTCCCTAAGGATCCACAGGACATTTTCGTGCGTGTATGTGATTGTGTAACATCAAACTTAGGCGCCGTCCAGGACTCTGCTGCTACATCGGGAGCCGACTAGCCTGCTACGGTGAGTCTATTTAAAGATTTTCGAGGGTTTGCCCATTAGTGACCTTCAAAATAAAGGATTTGTAGAATTGTAGTCGAAAGGAATCATCCTGGTATTGTTCTAATAATATCAGCCGCACCGCAGAGGCGCTAGCACGCTGCATCGTCTCCAAATACATTAATTACAAATTTGAAAATATATGTTTAAATTTATTAATTACTACTATTTTAAATATGACAAATAATGAAATAAAAATATGACTTATTATGACAAAGAGCACGTATTTCTAAAAAATAAAAATATTTGATTGTATAATTTAATAATTAAAATTGCCCTTCTCCAATTGCAGCGCCCGTCAGGGCCCTTAATTGTTCCTAATCTTATTAAACACCTGTATTATCACATTAAGGAAGCAATAAACCATAAACCATAGAGCTGCTACAAATATTATCGTCAGGTCTGTGTTAGACTCCACTGCAGGAGTACGACCCTCTCTGATACCAAAGCCATATATTAGCCAGAGCAGTCAGAGGTTTTGGCCTACATTCTTGTTTTTTATTTACGCTTTATTGTACACATACAAAAATGTAACAGTACAAAAAGGTGGACTTAATGCTAAACAGCATTCTCTAACAGTCGAACCTTTGGGTATATCAGAGAGTTTGATGTGGGTGTATAATAAAACATATATACATATAATATATATATATATACAACTAACTCAATACTAAATACACATATATTTTGTTGAGTATATGAGGTAAATCATAATAATTACATAAGTGGGTATATAAAATAAATACTATAAATAAATACAAACAAAAATAAAAAACTATTATAATAAAATAAGTCATGTCGCAATCAAGCTAGATTCTTTAAGCGTTCGTGGAAGTACTTAAAAACTCTAAGTTTAAAGGAGTCACGGCTAGGGGCGCTTCTGATAGAATCGGGGAGCACGTTCCAGAGTCGTACAGCAGTTACGGAGAAAGAAAGTGGTTCTTTCAGTCCAATACACTCAAACCGTGCACCAGCTCGATGAAGCCAGGGTAAGCTAATTTATTAAATGGGCTGCGTAGCCCCTGGTCAGAGCTGTCATCATCAACAATCCATCCGAGCAAGCACCATCTCAAATGCCTTTATCCCATTCCTTTTGTCCAATAAGTGTCAATAACACAAATCTCGAACTTTGGGGCTTCTGTGTGATTTGTCCATATAAGCCGTGTGGTTCCCGGCAGAGTAGAATAGGACCACTCCAAGTCATCCCGTGGTTGTCGTAAAAGGCGACTGAGGGAATACAAGCTAAACAAAGCTTATTAACATCAAATAGACCTCTCTAACCCGTCTGGCCAGCGTGGAGAGTGTAGGCCAAATCCTCTTACTACTCAGGCTAGTATTATGGCTCTGGTAGTACAGAGAGGGTCGTGCTCCTGCAGTGAAGACTGGGAAGACCTGATGATGATATTTATTTATGGGAAATAATAAAACGGTTGAGTGAAATTTCGGGCGTGCATCTAAATTACTAAGTGAGCGAGTTGAAATGCAGAGAGGGCGACTTTGGGCAAAACCTCCAATATAGCGAACAATTTGGCCACAGAGTGTAGGTTAAGTTCGTGTGAGCAAAACAACTTCCCCTACTTAGGGCAAAACCCCAATATAACACAACGACTTAGCCTCAGAATATGCTAGGTTCACTCTCAGTTAGTCGCACACTTATTAATACAATGACTTAATAGGTACATTATGATACAAGTACGGTAAGCTGTCTATTTTAGTCGAGGTGTTTATAGGCACGAGGCGAAACCGAGTGCTTACAAAAAACCGACGACTATAATAGACAGCTTACCGTACGAGTATTATACGACGTTTTTCAATACATTTGCGATTACCATAAACCAAAACAAGATTGCAATTCAGCAAATAAGGAATAAAGTTAGGAACTAAAGCAGTTTCTAAAAATACATTTATAATAATCAGGTACATTTACTTAGGTTTAATTTTGTCCAAAAAAGTACATTGATAACCTTCTCTTTTTCGAAGTCGGTTAAAAAATCACACCTCACGAATCAGAAAAAAATTTTCATGATGAACTTGAAACGTTTTGCTCGGATTGTATGAAAAAGTTTAAATTTTGTATCTGTGGCATTGGGCTATTGAGCGGTTGTGATTGGTGTAAAGTAAAAAGCACTAGTGACGTAAATACATCATTACGATACAGATTTCGATGTCATAAGGACCGCATTATTAGCAAATGTATTGAAATAGTACATTACTGCAGAGGCCGGGAAGTAAGGGATTGCCGGACGAGTATAGTTTTCAAGGCCGAGCGTCAGCGAGGCCTTGACAATAGTTACGAGTCCGGCAATCCCTTTCCCGCCGAGGAAAGTATAGAGATTTTCTCAATAAATGTGAGGAAATTTAACTTAAAGTTACACATAAACTTACATGCCTTAAATATTTCCCCTTACTAGGTATTTGCCGGTAGTAATTTTTCCACTTTCAAGTTTCAAATTAGGCGAAGTAGGTACTTAAAATCCATTGCAGTGTTGCTTTCATCACTAAAACTCATTTTGAACCGTTTCATTTCGAATAAATAACCAACTTTGCACATATTTACCGAAAACAATCAATGTCAATCAATTACTGCAAAGCGTTAATCACAAACTACGAAGAAGATACTATCGCGTTAATCACTACGGGTATAGTGAAAATAACAGATCTCCCGAGTTTTTAATTTTTTTATTTTCAGTTGTCAATTCCAGCAAAGGAAACAATGCCCATAGAGCCCAGTCATATTTTTCACAAAAAATTTAATAGATCATAGATTATTGTTTTCTTCTCTCGCAACGAAAATTAAGCATATTTTCGTATGATCACATATCGATATTTTAATGAAATTGTAGTTATATTCACGTATTATATGCATTTTTTAAAAATGCAGTGGTAGTAAACTGGCTGTATGACAAGTGACATAATTTACGTTACATAGATTAATTAAAAAGTTTTGAGCAGCGGCCGGGAAGTAATTTTCATACTTATTTCCTGGCCTAGGCCGGCAATGCGATGAATGAGCCAAGAATTACAAACTTCCGGTCTTCTTTTTACTACAGTAATGCCTACATTTCCGAGCATGTTTGAGAAAATTCATTATATTGGATACTTAAAATTTTAATTTACAATCACTCGATGAAATATTAGCCTTTATTTATGATTTATACATGCTAATATGACAATGCCGTGTAGTTCCCGGCAGAGTAGAATAGGACCACTCCAAGTCATCCCGTGGACGTCGTAAAAGGCGACTTAGGAAACACAAGCTAATCAAAGCTTATTAACATCAAAGATATCTCTCCAACCCGTCTGGCCAGCGTGGAGAGTGTAGGCCAAATCCTCTGACTACTCAGGCTAGTATATGGCTCTGGTAGTACAGAGAGGGTCGTGCTCCTGTAGTGGAGACTAGAAAGACCTGATGATGATGATGATGAATATGACAAATTAATGATTCCAGGTGCTTGTGTGCCACGAGAACGTAGTCGACATCATACCAGTGCTGCCGCCGTCGCTGGAGAGATGGCGGACCGACGACGAGAAGAGAAGACCCAAGCTATCTCGGATACAGTTCGATTTCAACATCGATAGCATACGTAAGTGATACTTTAGAAACAAGACATCAATAGCATACGTAAGTGATACTTTAGAAACAAGACATCGATAACATACGTAAGTGATACTTTAGATACAAGCCTACATCGACAGTATACGTAAGTGATACTTTAGAAACAAGCCTACATCGACAGTATACGTAAGGATACTTTAGAAACAAGCCTACATCGACAGTATACGTAAGTGATACTTTAGAAACAAGCCTACATCGACAGTATACGTAAGTGATACTTTAGAAACAAGCCTACATCGATAGCATACGTAAGTGATACTTTAGAAACAAGACATCGATAGCATACGTAAGTGATACTTTAGAAACAAGACATCGACAGCATTCGTAAGTCATACTTTAGAAACAAGACATCGATAGCATACGTAAGTGATACTTTAGAAACAAGACATCGACAGCATTCGTAAGTCATACTTTAGAAACAAGACATCGATAGCATACGTAAGTGATACTTTAGAAACAAGCCTACATCGATAGCATACGTAAGTGATACTTTAGAAACAAGACATCGATAGCATACGTAAGTGATACTTTAGAAACAAGACATCGACAGCATTCGTAAGTCATACTTTAGAAACAAGACATCGATAGCATACGTAAGTGATACTTTAGAAACAAGACATCGACAGCATTCGTAAGTCATACTTTAGAAACAAGACATCGATAGGATACGTAAGTGATACTTTAGAAACAAGACATCGATAGGATACGTAAGTGATACTTTAGAAACAAGACATCGATAGCATACGTAAGTGATACTTTAGAAACAAGACATCGATAGCATACGTAAGTGATACTTTAGAAACAAGACATCGATAGCATACGTAAGTGATACTTTATAAACAAGACATCGATAGCATACGTAAGTGATACTTTAGAAAAAGCCTACATCGATAGCATACGTAAGTGATACTTTAGAAACAAGACATCGACAGCATTCGTAAGTCATACTTTAGAAACAAGACATCGATAGCATACGTAAGTGATACTTTAGAAACAAGACATCGATAGGATACGTAAGTGATACTTTAGAAACAAGACATCGATAGGATACGTAAGTGATACTTTAGAAACAAGACATCGACAGCATTCGTAAGTCATACTTTAGAAACAAGACATCGATAGCATACGTAAGTGATACTTTAGAAACAAGACATCGACAGCATTCGTAAGTCATACTTTAGAAACAAGACATTGATAGCATACGTAAGTGATACTTTAGAAACATGACATCGATAGGATACGTAAGTCATACTTTAGAAACAAGACATCGATAGCATACGTAAGTGATACTTTAGAAACAAGACATCGACAGCATTCGTAAGTCATACTTTAGAAACAAGACATCGATAGCATACGTAAGTGATACTTTAGAAACAAGACATCGACAGCATTCGTAAGTGATACTTTAGAAACAAGACATCGATAGGATACGTAAGTGATACTTTAGAAACAAGACATCGATAGGATACGTAAGTGATACTTTAGAAACAAGACATCGATAGGATACGTAAGTGATACTTTAGAAACAAGACATCGATAGCATACGTAAGTGATACTTTAGAAACAAGACATCGATAGCATACGTAAGTGATACTTTAGAAACAAGACATCGATAACATACGTAAGTGATACTTTAGATACAAGCCTACATCGACAGTATACGTAAGTGATACTTTAGAAACAAGACATCGACAGCATTCGTAAGTGATACTTTAGAAACAAGACATCGATAGGATACGTAAGTGATACTTTAGAAACAAGACATCGATAGGATACGTAAGTGATACTTTAGAAACAAGACATCGACAGCATTCGTAAGTCATACTTTAGAAACAAGACATCGATAGCATACGTAAGTGATACTTTAGAAACAAGACATCGACAGCATTCGTAAGTCATACTTTAGAAACAAGACATCGATAGCATACGTAAGTGATACTTTAGAAACAAGACATCGACAGCATTCGTAAGTGATACTTTAGAAACAAGACATCGATAGTATACGTAAGTGATACTTTAGAAACAAGACATCGATAGCATACGTAAGTGATACTTTAGAAACAAGACATCGATAGCATACGTAAGTGATACTTTAGAAACAAGACATCGATAGCATACGTAAGTGATACTTTAGAAACAAGACATCGATAGCATACGTAAGTGATACTTTATAAACAAGACATCGATAGCATACGTAAGTGATACTTTAGAAACAAGCCTACATCGATAGCATACGTAAGTGATACTTTAGAAACAAGACATCGATAGCATACGTAAGTGATACTTTAGAAACAAGCCTACATCGATAGCATACGTAAGTGATACTTTAGAAACAAGACATCGATAGTATACGTAAGTGATACTTTAGAAACAAGAGATCGATAGTATACGTAAGTGATACTTTAGAAACAAGACATCGATGGCATACGTGATACTTTAGAAACAAGACATCGATAGTATACGTAAGTGATACTTTAGAAACAAGCCTACATCGACAGCATACGTAAGTGATTCTCTCCGTAAGAACCATCCTCGTACTTCAAGGAATATTCTAAACAAAGAATTAGCGAAATCGGTTTAGCTGCTCTCGAGATTTGCGCTTTGCAACACATTCAGCATCACATTTATAGAAGAACTAGCTGTTACCCGCGGCTTCGCCCGCGTAATTTATAGCCTATGTCCTTCTCGGTACCCTAACCTATGTGTATGCAAAATTTCATAATGATCGGTTCAGTAGATACGGCGTGAAAGCATAACAAACAAACAAACTCACTTTCGCATTTATAATATTAGTTGGGATAAGTCTCTCAAACTTACTTTCAATCATAAGAAAATTGCAACTGGCTAGCTCAATCTGTGTGATTGCTATATATTTATGTATTTAAATCTTATTTCCAGTGTGTCTCCAAGACTCCGTACTGGCCTTCCATCGGCACGGCGTGCAAGGACGGTCCCTTAGAAATGCTGACGTCACGCAAGAGATCACCGACCAGTCGAGAGTGTACCGGCTTTTGGGACACGACAAGTACGTTGAAGTTTTAAAAAATATCCATACACATATAATATAATCGATACTTGGAACCTTAAAAAACCAGTCTATGTTTTCTTAAAAGGCCAGCAATGCACTAGTCACACTCCTGGTGTTGCAGATGTCCATGGGCAGCGGTGATCACTTACCATCAGGTGATCCGCTAGCTCGTTTGCTCATAAAAAAAAATCTCGCTATTTTTAATAAGGAAAATGGTATTGTACCTTTAACTATAAGAGTATAATGTTCTTTACAAACCATCCATACAAAATATGCGTGAAAAATGAAACCCATCCTAATCATTCAGACAAAATAGTACGGAACCCTTCGTGCGTAAGTCCGACTCCTGCCCGTGTGGAATTTTTTCCCATATCTATTTCTTAATTTAATAAGGTTTTTATACATTTTTATCGGATTTATGACAGGCAGTAGAACTTAATTCATTATACCACACGGGTTTTATATTTCAGCTCTAACGAAAGATCTCCGTAAATGCGGTAGAAAAACTAGGTCAGACGACTTGAAAATCTGACATCAGTGATGGCCACTTACACACTCGGAAAACGAAACAAACAAATACGTTCTTTGTTGCAGAGTGGTAGTTTTGGAGTCACACACGTTACAAAGCAACACACTGTCTGGCGAGGATGGCAATGACCTTTACATTTTGGCGGGACACGAGGCGTCCTACTGAGGTGACCACGCGACGCGCAGCATGCGGACAGTGCGGTTAGAGACACGTCAGTGTGGCCACGATTTTGGAAAATTGTGGGACAAATTGGGAGTCTTGCTAGTGAGATCACGATTTTGGAGAATCGTGGGACATATATGAAGAGTTTTGTCTTAATAGTGAGACCACGATTTTGGAGAATTGTGGGACATTTATGAAGATTTTTGTCTTAGTAGTGAGACCACGATTTTGGAGAATTGTGGATTGATAACCGAGTTGTGTAATAACCATATTCTGTGGATTGTATAGGACGCGAGAAACACCACATGTCATATGAAAATCGGAATTGTAGTGCGACACTACGTAACAATTATTACTGATATTTTAAAAGTTAATTCTAAAGCAATACTTTGGTGGTTTATTTACAATAGTTTTTAGTCTTCAGTTGAAAGAAGACTTTTGGTAAAATTTCTCCTTTAGACGCAAAATGTAAAGTTCTCAAAATGACCTGCAGGCACAGAGTAAAATTCGCAAAATGACCTGCTTTTTCGGAAATACATAAAGTGAACTAAATAACAAACAAGCAAAAAACCATTATTAATATTAAAGTATAAACAATTTTTATTTTAAAATAATAATAGATACAATGGTTAGTTTGCGAATTGGGCTTTTTGCATTAGGAAACAGTTTGAAATTGACAAAAAAATTTGAATCTAAAGGATTGGGAAAATAGAAAATAACCAAATAAATTTTATTCACCTCTTATTTTATCTAAAATGTACTATTTTTCTAAACCCTAAATATGACCTAGATCAACATATTATCATTTGAGCTGTCTGTTTTTTATTTGCTTTAGCTATTCTTAAGTGTCTCGTCACATTTAGGCGTTTTTTCCGCTGATTATTTTATTAATTATCAGATCATGATGTACTTCAGCGCTCCAAATTTACAGAAAGTAGCCTGTTTGTACTGTCCTAAGTCCTGGCATTAATAACGGCTGTTCCCATGTAAATAAATTCTTGTTTAAGAATAACACTAAAATTTGTCACTCAATATAACAATTTCCCACCAACATGCTAAATTTGACCTTTAGGATTTATAGATCTGAGCTCTGTCTACCCCACAAGGGAAAAATATATTTATGTATGCACAAATATTTGCCAGATGTTATGATCTTACTTTAATAAGATAATAATTTGTATCTCGATGGCCAGTAAGCGCTTACGCATGTTAAACAACCCTAGGCGCACTCCCCACGGGTGACCGCAAGTGGTATAAAAATATCTTGAGCTCCTCCGTGCTTGGGAAGGCACGTTAAGCCGTTGGTCCTGGCTGTCATAATAGGTGGCAGTCTTGAAAAATAGGACACCAGTTTTGGTCACTTACACACACGAAAAACAAACAAACAATAAGACAATATAAGAATTTTGAGCGGACTTTTCAGCGGTAGAAAACGCCATTGTGTAGAAAGACTAATAGTCTTACAGAACACTGTTCTTCAAAGTCGCTAAAATCAGTAACTAACTATACTTCAAAGTCGCAAAAAAATATTATGAATCTAATTTAATAAGACAGGTATAGTGAATGAAACATCGTTTTAACTTTAGCCCACGTTTTACGAAAAAATAATGTTTTTTTGGCTATTTCTGTCTGCATTTACCCTTGTAAATAAACACCAAATATAACCCCACTGCCATGTTACGCCCATTCCACGGAGTTATCGCAAGCAATAATGTACAGCGAAAATTATTTGTTTTATTCGTTACCAATGCAGTTAGACGCGCAAAGGGACAATCAAACTTTGTCCCAGAACCTTACATAATTACATAATATTAAATTCTTACGAGTCAGCCCTATAGCCATAATTCGTACTGAAGGTGCTTCATTAACTTTGTGTTAACTATTATTGTACTGTAACATTTGTTAATCACTGAATACAGATTTTTGTATTCTATTCTATTAAACGGCCCCGTAGATTCATTTATCGTCCAACATAGAGGGATGAAGTTTTATAATAGAGCGAGAACCATTATAACTTTTTAAACTTTCACGGTTATCATCATTAGAATTAAACATATCGGGATCTTTACTGAAAACTCAAAGAAACCACAATAATCACGGTAAAGATCCATACCATCAGGTCTTTTTTAGTCTCCACTGCAGGAGCACGACCCTCTCTGTACCACCACAGCAATATATCAGCCAGAGTAGCCAGAGGATTTGGCCTACACTCTCCACGCTGGCCAGACGAGTTGGAGAGGTCTTTTTGATGTTTGTAAGCTTGGTTTAGCTTGTGTTTCGAAGATCGATACGTTTAATTCTAATGTTGATGACTATTATTTTCTGTATGTAGGCTGTTTCGCTCCGTTGGTTTGACATATTAAAAATGTGTTTAGGCTATTTTAATCTTAATACTGAAAATGTTTTCTATGGAAGATTGGTATCGGCGAAATACCCTGGAAAATGCTTCATTTAGGAATTAAATCACCTGATTTTAATTTTTATCGATAAAATATTAACGATAAAAATTGAAGTTGTTTAAAATCAATGCTGCAACTTTTACGTTTTAACGTTGACAACTTTATTAACTTATTGATAGCACCACGATTTCAATTATCAGATACGTGAATGAACTGAAGATATATTTTAATTTAACTAAATTTACAGTTTTTTGTAAACCTTTGCGCGTCTAATTGTACTCGTAAAATCTAATAATTAAGGAATTAAGAAACTAATGAATTTTCGAGTTTCTAATTATAGAAACTCGATTTAACAAAACAACATTTTAAACGTTAAACATTAAACGTTATATACAAATAAAATATTCCCAGTTGTAAGCATTATAGTCTTCGAGCAACACGGAAGGGAGTAGCCATACGCTGCATTCCCCTCTGTCAAGGTACAAGCCAAAATTAGGCATATGCATGTCTATGTGTTAGTTGTGTGTGACTCATCTGTACACAAATTATTTTTTCTTTTTATGTCATTTTTTGTGACAATGTCATAATTACTATCAAGTGACAGTTTAAGTTTTGTATGTAGGTGTGCGGAACTAAACTTGTGTGCACATTTCCCCCCGCAAAAAACGCCAGAAAAATTGTCATAGTAAATTGTCGCTTTGCCCACTCCCTCTGTCCGGTACGGAGGCCGTGTTGCTCGAAGATTATAGTAGATGCCAGATAGCGTGGCAATAAATGACTTCTGTACGTCGCTCGCTTGCTGTCTCGCGTACAGTCCGAATCAAAATGTATGGCGGCTCGAAACATCGCGCGAGTTTTAGGCGGGGCGCGCGCGGGGAGGCGGGGCGCGTACCAGCAGTGAGCAGCTAATATCCGAGCTACCATAAAGTTTGATTCGAACTATATTTACATTTAAGAAAAAGAGTTGTTGTCCTTTACTTAATTATGCATGTTTTAAATGACGATGTACGAGGTACCTACATCGCTTTTACATACATTTAAAAGTAATAATTTCCGAATTCACGTATGACACTTCTTTTTATCAATTTAGGCTTTCCGATTAAGTTACATGAGCGAGGTTGCATTGTGAATGTATACGAGTAATAGACGTAGGTCAAGGACTTTGATTGACAAGCTATCAGGCTTCAAGCATAGAGCTTCAAATTATGAACTTATTTTTTAATAAATTCAAAAAGGCCAAGTAATATCGCTATCGAAGTTATTTTACCTTTATGTTACACTTATAGTATATTCGTAAATGCCCTATATTTACTTTACTAGTAATAGTATACGAACGCAAAATAACATTAAATCTTATGTAGTAACTTCGCAATTACAGTTGGTAAAATAATTTCTATGTCGATGTTTTTCAATGAAATAATGAATATAGATTTTATAAGTAGTGACAAGGTTGATATTAAAACCTACAACCTTGAAACCACTTTTGAATTCAAGAAATTCTATAAACTTGTGATGTTCGAGTATAAAATATTTACAAAACTGTCTTTATTTGCATAATACGGACACCTCATACAACAACCGTATTAAAAAGTATCTATTATATTTAAGGTAATGCGAAAACCACAGTTTTTTATTTATTTTTGACGCATACTTAAGTATGGTAATTGAAAATTTCAAGTTGTTATCAAATCAACCATATTATGGTTTATTCAAATGATAAAAAAAAAACAAATCTTGCAACAGAAAACTATGTGTATACACTCTAATAAATTTTGCTTTGCATTTCCTTATAGTCAAAAAAATATAATTTATTTATTCAATATTATTGTTAAAAAAATAATATTACAACCCATATGTGATTTCTCGTAAACTTGGTGCAAAATACCCGTTAGTTTACGTTAAAAAAAAGACATCGGTTTAGAAAAAAAAGTAATAAAAGATATTCATGTATTTTTTGTAAATATTAAAATTTATTCCAATTAGTTATAGTCAATTGTATCATAGTATCACTAGTGAAGTAATTGTAATAATGTATTTAATTTTTTAACTAAAAATTCGATGATATAGTTAGTGATTTTCGCTAGACGCAATGGAATGTTGAAACTTGCATAGGAATGATTGTATCACAATGAAATGCTTGGCCAAAAATCTGATGTAAGGGTTATACAAAGTGGGAGGAGCATACCCGTAATAAATCGAACCACGGGCTGTACTAGATCACTTTAGTACAATGAAATTAAAATAAATACAAAAAAACGAAAGTGTGCAGCCGCCCGGGTGATTTGTATGAGAACTCGTTTTTTTTTTGTTTTGTGACTGTTATTTTAGTTTTATTATACTACAATGGTCTAGTATAGACCGTGGTTCGAATTATTACGGGTGTGTCCCTTCCACGTTGTATGAATACGCTATGGCAGCAGTAAAACTACAGATCCAATAAGCTGTTGGCAATAATTTTGCCCACGGTTGGTAGTATTTTAGGAAACCCTCAATGAAATTTTTATTTGAATAAAATCATATAAAAAGATTTAGCGCAAAAAAATGGCACATTTATTATTGTTTTGAACTGTTTAGTCCCATTTTGGATAACAAAACTAAAATCAGTATAGTGACCATTATAAACTCTTTAATATATTTTATTGAGTGCAGACGACACCTTGACTGTATCTTGATGTATCAGTATATTTTATCTCTAATCTCGAAAAGATACACGATTTTTAAATGAATGACACAAATTCCATTTTATGATTTTAAATTAGGCAGCTGCACCATCAAAGAGTTAAAATCCAAAAGCCGCGCCTCCAAATGTTTATGAGGCACTCTGGAATAATTCCAAAACATCGGCAAAATTTTACTTTCGGCTTATGAAAAGCGTAAAATTTTATACGCAAAATGACTCATTCACATTACAAATATTAAAATAAAACATTTTGCGTATGTGTCCAAATGCGACTGAGGCATTCTGAGACTTTTTAAAAATATAAGTTGACTTTTGCCTTTTATTTTTTGTTTTACAAATATGTTTTCAAAAATGTATTCAACAGTTTTACCCTTCGATCTAGTATATTAAAAACTAGATATAACTTTAACGATAAAAATGCGCTAACCAATCATGCACCCACTAGTCATTTGGGTGCATATTTTCCGTATAAATATAATATTTGAATTTCGAAAACTGAATACATGCAAATTTCAAAAATCGACTTTTGACATGCAAATGGTTTTTCCTTGATGTAGGTTTATAACATAACAACAATATAAATGATTGTGGACAGCAGGATGTGTCATTTTTGTATGTGAAGGTTTATCTAGTTTTATTTTTACACTTGAACGAAGGTTTTCCCAGTTATTCTGAGTTGTTGTTTTTCTGTTCTCATGATGGAATTTGCAAAATTTACAAAACTGTTGTGGAATGTTTTGTAAGTGTATTGCAACGAATGCGTTTTAACGTAGCGAAAAGGTCTTTGTATTTTACGTTGACTCAGTTTTTAACTTTGATTTTACATTTAAAAAACTTGAACCAGTATAAAGTTATTTGCTTTTCACATGTTGAGAAATCGAGTTTAAAGTTTTTTTTTAAATCGTTTCCATAGCTCGATAGCGCTTTTTCTTACCAGTCAAGCCAGAGTCACGTATATGCAGAAGACCAAAAGACTGGCAAGCTTTAGGTCTTGCGTTGAAGGAGTTTGTAACAAATTATTTCTCTAATCCCATTTATTTATAACTCCCAATAAACGTTTATTTTCTACAATTTTGGTTTTTATTTTTGTTTCACTTACCTTTATTTTATTTATACGAACATGTAAGAACCGGTTTGTATGTTGATTAAATTGTTTTTATCATTTTGTCTCACTTGTTTAAGAACTATAAATTGCTCTCTTTGCATGTCACTGAATCGCTTTCAGGGCCCTTATGTGAAAAACTTACAGAGAAGGTATACGGTGCATGCGTGAGACACTATGATAGAATTTAAATGTTAGCTCAGTCATAGGAGGCGTCAATTATTCTCGCGATATTGGTCGTTTTGTTTATGACAATATGGCTTAAATTCCAACATAGTGTCCCACGCCTGCACCGTATCTGGGTCGTGCTTTCGCCGTACTTCTCTTCTGTGAGTTTTATGCCTTCTTTTTCTTCATTGTTTGACAGCACATACCAGCACGTACGTCTAACAAAAATTTGCACTTTAAAACCAAATATTTCGGAAACGGATCCCTAAATCGAAAAGTGGTGTTCTCAACCTCACAATATTTTTTAAAAACCTATTTAACGATACCCCACACGATGGGTAAATAGAGAAAAAAAAATTACCCCCCCACTTTACTAGTATGGGAGCTACCTTAAAAAAAATTTTTTTTCAAGGTTTTTATCTACCACTTTTTTGCCATGATTAATGTACATACCCATACCAAATTTCAGCTTTATAATACTTATAGTCTCTGCGTAAAACCGCGGACGGACAGACAGACAGACAGACAGACATGGCGAAACTATAAGGGTTCCTTGTTTACTACGGAACCCTAAAAAGTATAGGTTTGTGGCGTTTTTTTAAGAGGCCACTTCACCATTACGAGGTTAGCAAGAATAATTGTGAAATTAACTGATCAAAATAGTACCTACACTGGTGTGCTTGTGTTTGTTGCGGTCTTTTAATTGTCAAAATTAAATATGGAAAATAAAACCTCTTAGCAAACAACAAAAAACTGACTGACAATGGCTGTTTGGGTACCCTCGTGAATAGTCCCCGTGTAGTTTAGTATTGTAGTCTTCGAATATCGTACTAGGTTTAGAACGGCTTGATATGAACACCAAGGGCAGGGGTATTTCTTTACTCATTATCTTGCGACAAAAGAGATTAAATTTAAATGACCTGTTTTAGGCAGGCGGCCGCAAAAGCTTTAGCTTACTCATATCACAGCATTAACGCCTGTAGCACACAGCCACGAATGCGAAACGGAAGCGTTCTGGAACGAAGCATTGGCGAAACCGCGAAATGCTGTAGTACGATTCCGTTTCGGTTTCGTTCCGCTTGCAGTGTAAGACGCACCAAACAATCATACTAGACAGCGTTTCGCGGTTTCGTCAATGTCAGCGTTCCGGAACGCTTCCGTTCCGCATTCGCGGCTGTGAGCTACAGGCGTAATGCTGCAATATTAGCGTACCCCGGTCCTTTCAGCTGAGGACGCAGCCGGAATAAACGCGCGAATGAGGTGGATAATGTGTATAGAAATCCTGCGAAACAATTTTGCTACATATCTATTTATTTATAAAAATACAAAATGAAAACGTTTACTTTAGCCACCTTTTTGGATAGAATTTGCCTTTGTAAAACTATACATCGGGCAAAATAAATTTACATAAAAACTTCACTGATAGACCTTAATACTTTTTTGTTTCGTAGACCCATTGGGGCCTCGTCAATATAGATAACTTTGCATACATTTAGCTAAATTGTTTCGTCAAATGCCCACTAATATAAAAGGGAATTAAAGTAATTGTTAGTTGCATAATATAAGATCATTGTAAACAATCATTTCTTATATTCTCTATATTGGAGTAGGTAGTTTAGGTAACGTGCTGCGCGGGACGCACTACGAAAAGGTTCAATGGGGGCCTAGGGGCCTAGTGTGTTGTTTTCTACACCATTTATTGTGGGTTAATACCGTCATTGCATTGATTGAACAGAGCGCGCTGGCGTACGTAAAGGTTAGTAAAAATCACAGATTCGGCCCCTATTGAGGGTAATCTGTGGTACAAATGCAATAAATTTACGAGATGATTGTGAAACAGGCCAGGCCCCCAGCTTTTTTAAATTTTCTGGTTTGTGCAACTAACAATCAATATGAAGTTACTTAAATAGGTTAATAAAACTTATCCAAAATTAAAGTCTGGTTAAAAAGTCTATTATAAAGTTACAAAAATAAAGTAGAAGTTTAAAATTAGCATATAATGCTTTCTTTCCATACTACTCTTAAAAGTAATAATTCCTTGTCCTGTTTTGTAAATTCTCTTGCTAGTTTGTTTAAAAAAGCGACACAAGTGTTATCTAAAGAAATAGCTTGGAGATGGAGAATATTTATTGTCGCATTCTTTTAGATCAAAAATTAGTTTTTTTTAAATTTATTGTTTGTTTGTTATATATGCCTTTGGGGCCAATAAATGAAAATGAAGCAAGATTTTTTATAAAGTAGGACAAGTGACCAAACCAAAAATAGTACTATATTTTGAATTAGTCTATTATAACATCGTTGTATTAGGACTACAAAACTTGTAGAGTATTTTTGTCAGAATTAATTTCCTGTTGCTTATATCTTATCTTTAATAATATCTATCTATGTATGTAGCGGTTTCCATTTTCTCTATTCTTATTCTTATATATAGAAACAAAAATGTAACAATAAATTTAAATTTTGAAATATTATAACAAATTGAAATTATAAATTAGATTGTAGAATAAAGATTAGAATATATCGATATTTATTTTCGTTATTCCGGAGAATAGTTGTAAATACGCTGTAGTTAGCTTTAGGAATTAACAAATTACATGTTTACATTCGGTTTCGGAACAGATTATATTCCTGAATAAATTGATGAAAAAGAAAAACGTTGCTTTTTTATATTTATAAATATTGAGAAAGTTTGCGAACCTCTGGCAGGTGATTTTCGCAAGATATCGCAAGAATAAAATAGAATTTCGATTTCCAAAGCAACATCACTTATTAAAATTACAACAAATGATCATAAATTCAAGTAAGGGTATTTTGAAAAAAAAATTATTGCCGAGATCCGCCGTCTTATTATCAGTTTTACTCGTAGGTATGTCTTGCATTTGGATATTACAATTTATATTTTGTTACCCAATAAGTCCCAAAAGACATATATGTGTCTGTATAACATATCGATTTTAAATAATTATGAATGATGATGAATTTTTCTGTTCAACAGTAACCATCGTTATGACATAATTTGTTTACTCTATCAATGATTTTGCTTTGAAAATAGATATTTTATCAATTTTAAGACCCGTCGCGACATTTGTGCGAAAGAAACATTCTGCGAAAGAGGCATTTTGCGGAGAAGGCATTTTACGACTAGGGGACATTTTGCGAAAAAGACATTTTGCAAATGAGCCTCTGAAACATCACACCTGAAGTTATCACATACATTCAAATATTTTCTTAGCAGTGAAACAATATTGCTAAGGTTTCAATGACGTCAGCAACATAATAAATGAACAATGATATTTTGTGAAAATGGTAACAATGTTTATGTGGGTGGCTTACATCACCCCATGGAAGAGGGAAAGAGCTTTGCTTACTTTTGCGGAGCAGAGAAAGGAGCCGATAAAAATGTCTGATATCTGGCTTATGTAAAACTTAAATGGCGCTTAACCACAAACACCCTTATTTACTGGTCCATTGTGGCGAGATAGCAAAATAGTAAATTTTTGAATTTGCAGATATGATTCAAAGTACTTTATACCTTCATCATCATTTCAGCCGTAGGAAGCCCACTTCTGGACATAGGCATCTCCTAAGAATTTCTAAAGTGACCGGTTGGATGCAGTCTGCTTCCAGTTTCCCTGCAACCTTGGTCAGGTTGTCCGACCACCTGGTTAGTGGGTGTCCGACACATGTGTTTTATATCTTATTATATGATAATTAAGCCAAACTTTCTACTAAATTGTCTCTTGTGGCAATTTCTGAAAGCACTAATCAGTGCTTCCAGTCTAGAGGTTAAGAGAGACATTTCTAGAACATAATCAAATAAACATTTTATTTGTTGTTCTATCTAATAACAGATAGTGACTACCATTGATTTGACTGTTCTCCTTAGACTACGGTACTCCTAAACAATGGCCAGTGATTGACTGAAATGTGCAGCATGTTATTTAGATAAAAGTTTGAAAACTTATAAGACACATCAACACCAATTCAAAGGCACTCTATATTATAGGGTTATAAATAAAAGAATAATCAAATTGAGACACAACTAACAAAACACAAGTTTGATTCACAAACATTTAATTAAATAAAGTCCCTTAAATCTACTATCACATTATTCTAAATCTATGGTTTCTACATCTTCTTCTTCTTTCTTCTTGCCGCCTCCAGATTTCCTTGCAGCAGTCGCCGCTTTGTATTGCTCAAATGCTTCGCCCAAAGGCTCAACAAACCTATCAAATTCTATGTCCCGCATAGCATCCAGCACATCTTGGCCAGTGAGAGCCTTTCTCTTCTTGTTTTTAACAATATTTGTAGCAGCAGACGTAACGTATAACACAAACACTGACGCGGCTTTAGCGAGACCGGTGCGGGCTTCTTTCGATATTGAAACTCCCTCTGGCAGAGCCTCTTTCACGATGCGAGTGACAACAGTCAACGGCAGATTCAAGTCTTCAAGTTTTTCAGCCATTTCACTAAAATTATTTTGGGTTTTTCACGGAAATTATTTAAAACATGTGATTGTTGTGGAATGAAAATAAACCGCGCCAAAATGACATTGGATTGGGAATATTGGGATGACATAAGGATGACATTGACAGACATTTGATGTGTTGTGTTGCCATTCGACAATTATATCGAATCATAAATTCATAACGAGAGTGTCGGGTGACACTCTCGTTATGAATTTATGATTCGGTACAAAACAAAATCAAACAATGACTTTTGCTTGACTAGGCGATTTCAAGATATGTGTTTTATTTTTGTTTGCTTATTCATGTCAGGCATACTTAAAATTATAAATAATTTTCTAACAAATACAATTGCTTACAAAATATTAAAAGGGGTCTTGATTACTCTGCATTTCGCTATAAATTTATTTTCCGACCTTCGTAATCGTAATATTATTATTTTCTACAGACATTTAATTCAATATTTTCCAATGTTAATGCTGTCAAATGGATATTCAAAAGTTTTGCTGATATCAAACTTTTTGGGTGGGATCTACGATTATCCTAATCCTAACTATATATAATATTATAAATGCGAAAGTGAGTTTGTTTGTTTGTTACGCTTTCACGCCCTATCAACTGAACCGATTATCATGAAATTTGGCATACACATAGGTTAGGATACTGAGAAGGCTATATATCACGCGAGCGAAACCGCGGGCAACAGCTCGTATGTAATAAGTCAGGGAAACATAGTTCCTTCACAATATGACTGTGATTTTCTCATTTAGCCTCATCCATCCTATTTTAAACCAATAACCACGCACAAGACTCAAACATCAAATGCTCTGCGGTAAATTAAATTTTATTATGATCTTATCAATGAAATATTTGTGAAACGCGTGTTGCTCACGCACGCAGCTTATTTTATTCGTTTCGATGGTGACCACGATAAAGTACAACGGCTATTTATGATAAGTGCGTGGCCTAATTTTTTTTTACAATTTCATTTTTTTTTTAAGTTTAGGCTATGCTGCTTATTCTTCCATGTTGGCTTTCTTTTGGCCTAAAAGATAAAAATAAGGAATTAGCTGTTACGGTATGCAATATAAGCTGTTTCTCTTCCCGCGCAACTCGTAAAAGCCAGTTGAGGGAATATCTGAAGCCTGAAGTGTAATATCATAAGAAATTGAAGCTAGACATGGTCTTAAGTCCTAATCGCAAGGCTTGAGATGCCTGTAAGAAGGCCCGTAAAGAGTTTTTTTTAGAAGAATATTTAATTTGTTCCGGTTTAGGATCTTACAGCCAGTGGCGGATACGGAAAAAGCTCATGGAGGTTAATATCTTGAGCATCCTCTTCTTTTATTTGTGTTGCAATTGTCTATGCTCAGCGGTGACCACTTAGTACTTACCATCAGGTAACCCTTGTGCAAAGACAATATAATATAGTGTCTTTGCCCCTGTGGGTGACCCGCTCGCGCCTTTGCCTTCCTATTTCACAAAAAAAATCTAAACTCAAGAAAATTTATTTCCACAAAGTCGCTGAAACGCTAATATTCTTTGCTGAAAGTCGTCCGATGTTTTAGCATAGACAAAGACAGATAAGTATCTTTCAGATAATGTATAATTACATTAATATCAGGAAGATCTTAGTTACACGATACCATCACACTTGGCATAAGATTGTCACAGATTAGACAGAGTATGTCCTAAAGATTGTTTAATTTCTATGAGCAGCAATGGTACACTACTACTTTTGCGTGCTTTCTAGCACGCAAAAGTAGTTGTCTTTCGCACCGATAGAGTAGGAGTCCCACGTAAAGCCGCAATCCCATACAAACGTAGTTTCGTTTTAGTTTTACAACAGTTAAGCCAATCTCAACCAAATTTCGTACATACGACCGGATAAGGCATAGTGATGTTTATAATCAGATTTCAATTTTAAAAACAATACCTATACAAAATTACAGCGATTAGAAATTTCGTATCAAAAACTTGAACTCGCTGTAATTTTGTTGAGATTGACGAAACTAAAACGAAACTACGTTTGTATGGGATTGCGGCTTTACGTGGGACTCTTAAGAATAATACATAAACAAATTAATTTCTTTCACTTCTTTAATTGACGAATTGGACATTTATTTATTTCTATAACATTTGATCAATTACACTAAAAGATAAGTATAGCTCCAAAAGGTACTGAAAATTACACTACATTATCAGCCTATACCTGTATACTTCGAAGTACCTACCCTACCAAATATTTCCATAATGTAGTCAAGTGAACTTAAGTGTAATCACTAATCGGTTTACATAAAGTTTTAATGAGTACATTCTGTTATCGGCGACAGTAAACGACCTCCATGGCCTAACACTCAAGGGCGTACTTTATAAACATATGTTTTAATCGTGTCTTGACACTTTTACAAACAAATATCGATTGTTTACAGCGAGATAACGATGATCCGAGATAAAAAAATAACTATGCTAAAATTATAGTACGGCCAGCATATGATGAATTGGACCCATTTTGAGAACGCAAGATATAAATTTTTGATTGTTGTTTTATAAAATTGTGTTTGTTTGTCTAATATATGTATATGTTAAATTGTGTATATTTTACCTTTTTCATGTCCTTTTTTTACTTACTTAAAAATATATTTACGCCGATTAGGTGCTCACTACTTTACTACCTTATTGATAACTAGCAATTTTCCCGCGACTTCATCCGCGTAAATTATAGCCCATGTTACCAGCTCAATAAATTAGCTTTCTAGTAAAAGAATTTTGAAAATCAGTCCCGTATTTTTGGAGCCTATTTAATTGCAAAAAAACAAACAAATCATACCTTTCCTCTTTATAATATAAGTAATGGATTTACACCTATAGTTATTATTTTTATTCAGTATAGGGTTAATCAGCTCGGACTTGACATCAAACCTAGATAAGTACACGCGCCAGACGCGTCATACTAATATCACGGATGCAAGTAACAAGCACGTGGACGCATCCTACTATCACGCTGATAATTGTGTAACATCTTTTGACAGCATCAATCGAATTGAAAACAAAATCGGCGGCCGATTGCGCAAACTCCGAAGCATAGCGCCATCTTGCATGTATCACGTACCTTTAGGTATTTCACATTACTTAGTGCGGCACCGGCATCCAAGTAGGAGGGACGTTTTCACGCCGCGTTTATCGATCGCCCCTCATGTTTTTTCACGTAACAAAAAAAAACATAAACAATAAATCATAGTTAAAGTGTTCGTATCGTTGTGATTTCGTGTTCCTTTTAGTGATGTGTTTTGGCGGCAAAATTAGGTGAGGAACGATTTTATCGATTGTTGATTGTCGATTGACAACACTGGCTGGGTTTTGTTTTTTTTTTGTCGAATTTATGAATTTGCGGTAGTGCGAGTGTGACTTTATACAGCATGTATTTTGTTTAATTTGGCTAATTAATGGATACTCCAGTTTTTGTTCCTATTTGATCATTGTGGATTTCAGAATATGCTCTGAATGGAATATGTTTCATAACTAAGCTTAAAATTATAGCTTATATTGTACGGCAAATTATCATGTAAAGCTTATTATAAAGCTTTACATGATAATTTGCCGTAAACCCGTAAATTATGCACCAACGATAATTCATGTTTTACTAAAAGTTTAAAAAAAGGGTCGGATTAAGGTATTTTGCATAATGCCATATTATTACTTAAATCCTATAACACCCATATAATAAATGGACGACCCTCATATGTTATGTGACATTACTAGGTATTTATAAAAATTATAAAAACATTGAAAACAACAAGTCTACAATTAAATAATCAGTGACTGATCAATAGAATAATATCAGGTAATACCTAAATTCAGTCAGTTAAATCCTGTTTTCATCCTACTCAGTAGGTTATGCCTTATTTTAGGGTTCCGTATCTCAATTATACAGGAACCCTAGGATCACTCCTTTGTTTGTCGGTCTGTCAAGATCTTTTTATATTTTATTTTATAATCCTCAAGTAATTTTGAAACTTCTCAGATTGTAGACTAGAAATATGTTCTACTTACAATTATCCCGTGACTTCGTCCGCGTAAATTACAGCCTATGTCACCCGCCGATAAATTATCTTTCTATAGATGAAAGATCTCGGAAAATCGGTCCAGTAGTATTAGGCAAATATGCCTATGCAAAGAAATAATTAATAGTATTTCTCAGTACAATCTTGTTTTCATCCAATTCAGTAGGTAGATTTTTTTCCTATTAGATTTATTGTAGGTCTAATTAATTTTTAACAGTTTTAAGATTCCCAGATTGTAGACTAAAAGTATGTTCTATTACCCACGCTTATTTTGAATTCGTAAGACGTTTCAATTATTCACAAGTAAAGTAACCAATGACAACAAAATGCCAACAAATGGGGGTGAAAACCAGGGCATTCTTGCACCAAATGCATAACCGACGATGCGTGTCGATAAAAAAGTCATTAAATGCATTTTTATTGCTCACGGTAGTAAAATTCAAATGCATTTAATTTTCTCAATCAATGATTGCGTTATGTTGTGTGACGCAAATGGAACTTGACAGATTTATTTCACTACTAGATGATACTAGCGGCTTCGGCTGCGTGATATATAGCCTATGTCCTTCTCAGTACCCTAACCTATGTGTTTGCCAAATTTCATGATGATCGGTTCAGTAGGTAGAACGTGAAAGCGTAATAAACAAACAAAACAACTTTGGATTAGGATTTGTTCCAAGAATAATATATAAAACCAGCCAAGTGCAAGTTGGACTCACGCCCTAAGGGTTCCGTACCATTATCTATACAACATTACACTATCGAGCAAAAAAGTAATGTTTGTTGTATGGGAGCCCCCTTCAATATTTACTTTATTTTGATTTCATTATTTATTTTAAAGAGAATATACAACTTAATATTCTCTGAATATTTAAAGTGTCTCCGTTATTAATATCTTACAAAAAATGGCAAAAAAATCGCACTTTCGGTCAAACGATCAATCCGAATGGCCCGTGCGAATGGCTATGGAATTCGGTAACGCTTCATTGCTCCTAGCAAGCAGCTGTTTCTCAAATAGGATCGAGTGAGATCACGTGGCTCAAGAATCACGTACGTAAAGCAATAATGTTTGGCTTGAGTTTTAATACGATTGGAACAAATATTTGTTCCATGTTTAAAGTATACGATTGGACCACTCAAAGTCTTCCCGGGGATGTCGTAGAAGGCGACTTAGGAAACACAAGCTAAACCTTTCCAACCCGTCTGGCCAGCATGGAGAGTATAGGCCAAATCCTCTGACAGCTCTGGTAGTACAGAGAGGGTCGTGCTCCTTCAGTGGAGAAAAAAGAAGACCTGATGACCGACGCTCACGATTTGCTAGTGCTACAGAAAAAGTGTGTTCGAATACTGGCCAATATCAAGCAACCTGAGAGCTGTCGACAACATTTTTCGGACCTCAATATACTAAGCCTACCAAGTATCTACATACTAGAATTATGCAAATTTGTGAGAAAAAACCCGAGTTTATACCGTAAGTACGATGACATCCCTCGCCGTTATAAATCGCGTAAACCTAATGACTTGTTACAAATAACATCTAAATTAGGACTTCATAGTTCCGGACCTTACCCTATGTCAGTAAAAATATATAATAAACTCCCTAAATGTATAAAGGAAGAAACTAATTACAAAAAGTTTTTGAGCTTGCTCAAACAACATCTTTTAAATAAATCATATTATTCCGTCAAAGAATATTTACAAGATCCTTAGCTACAGAATATTGTCTACCTTCCTCTCGTCCCATTGCAATGCCTGACAAGGTGCATATGTATTTAGACTAAATATTTAATATATTTATGTGTTGAATCATATGTAATGCAATGTTATAAATAATAAATAAATAAATAAATATTTATGATGATGATGGAACGAATATTTGTTCCATGTTTAAATTAATACAATTGGAACAAATATTTGTTCCAATCTTATTAAAACTTCTTTTATTATATGTATAACTTATCAAAAATAATAATTCAGCGAGTAAATAGACCCTCGACTCGACATTTCCATAGCGAGGTGAATCAGCCAAGCCGTTAAAATGAACAACTTTTCCTTAGGGGCCAATGCTGCGGACTCGAAAATAATTACTGCTTTGTTCGGTTGACCCAGCAATTTTTATGAAAATGGCCAAAACTAGCATTGTTCTCATAGAAAAGTTGTTCATTTTGACAGGCTTGGTGACCACTCGAGGGTATAACCTGAAATAATAAAGGGCAAAATGTGATATACGCCCATCGTCTTGTCGGCGGCTACTCGAGTTTTCACCACCTTTTTCTACTACCTTTATTTCACCTTTATTTTATACTACCAGTCTGTCCCGGCTTTGCCAAGTCTGCCCCAGCTTTGCCAGTGGTACATACCTAGCCTATGGCACTCAAGAATCATTTCAGCTGCAAGAGGATCACGTACCAATTAAACGGTGACAGAATTCTTCAGCTTTACAATATAAGTACAGATACACCTTTATTTCTGTGAAGCATACAAGGATAAAAAAAATGGTAAAAAAAAACATGGAATTCCTTACGAATTTCAATAACAGACTTGACCTATTGTAGATGGGCAGTGAAAGAAAAAGAATATGTCCAAAAAATGTCACAGCCTCGGATTCAAGGTCGAACCAAAAAAGAGATTACGTCAGCGGCCAGCGCAGCTCAACAAGAAATTCTAGTTTCAAAAGTTTAAAAAAGTCTGACGAATAATTTAAAAGAAAAATGCAACGCGATAATGTTATGGCTATGCGTGATAATGTGAATAATAAAAAAATATAATTGTGTCTTTATGCTTAGTTATGGGTTATGGCAAAGAAATGTGTGGTCGTGCAGCCGTATAGCCTTGGTCCCAGAGTGCCTATTAAGTAAATGACATAGCGAATTATGCTTGTAATATAGTAAATTGGCCGATTTACTAAGATCAGTGTTCAAGAACACTTATATCGAATTATGAGACATAATCCAGTCCATTTGTTAATGCATTCCATTATGGGTATCTTCTGTAGAACCTAAGTTTAATAATTATTTTTTTTTTATATTTTCTAAGCACTTAACTACTAATTTTATATTTTCATAGGACCACTACATGTGCAAAGGACAAAACATTAGTAAATTGCGCAGTCTGAACATGTTCATTAGTGCGTAAATAATAGTTCTATCTAGGGCACGTTATAACCTTTTGCTTAGTTTAAGTTTAAGTCAGTACCTAATGCTAGCACCGTTTAAAAATATTTAATATGTACTAATAAGTAAAAAAATAAAAAGCCATTTATTTCCATACTTTATGTACACTAGTGGTAACAAATAAGACAAGGAAGATAAAATATTATGAAAATGAAGACTTTGAAACTCTATAATATTGGGATAAGATAGCCGGACTTGGCAGAAATTATTAAAATTCTTATCTAATTAATTACCTTTATTAATGCGATGCATTATGGAATGCACCTAGGAAGATGGGCAAACATAACAGCAGAATGGGTTCCTTTGGGCTGGGGTCGGAAATAAGTAAACCCAAGACAAGATGGGCAGACGACTAGAACATGAAAAATTATCTCCAAGAATAGAGAGCTAAGGCCTTTACCCAGCACTGGGACTGGGACACTATAGGCTAAAAACTTATATCAAAAGAGCTTTAACAAAAAGTTTTAAAAATGTTTAGGCCAAGTACCAACCTTCCCCTGGTACGTAACTTTTAAACATTTACTATAGCATTTAAATTGAAACTCACGGAAACCCACGGTTCAAGGTTGCGGTAATTGATAAGCTCCATACTTCCTTTGTTGAGGTCGGTAAAACAGGAAAATAATGCAACGAAACATTTTGACCTTTTGACACTTAAATAATAATGATATCATGGAGCAACAACATGCAAACTAAATGGAATATTTTTATTTTATGAACACACAAATTATGATAATATGTGCAACAAATTTAAATAATATAAGTATTTTCGTTTACGTGTCATCTCTTCACGAAATCAAACCAATTCTTTATAATATTTTTAAAATTAAATATTCAATTATTTTCGTGTTTAATTTTTTTTCCAATAAGCAGTTGTTTTTTTAGTTCGACAAGATATAAAAAACCGGCCAAGTGTGAGTCAAACTCGCGCAATGAGGGTTCCGTACAATATGCTTCGTGAACACACACACAATGTGCAAAAAATGTTTTATTCAATTGACTAGCGCCATCTAGTGGTGTTTTAGTGAACTATTTCCCTAGGTGAACTTATTATAGTGAGTTTACCACTTTATTTTCAACTGATAGAATTCTGATTATTTTTTCTGTAATCTTCAAGCAATGAACTATATATTGTAATTTTTTAGAAATTTTAGGCCCAGAAGTTTCGGAGATCAGGGGGGGGGGGGGATGGTCAAATTTTGCCTTCTTTCGTGAATAAAATCAAAAGTATTGATTTTCCCGAATAAAAAAAAAATATTTTTGAGATCCTCATAACAAGCCCTTTCATTTGATATGTAACACGGTAAGGATTGCAAAACTTTTTTTTAACATTTTCTATTTGGACCCCCTAAACTGACCCTTATTTAAAAAAAATATAAATTTACTTTGCACATCCGTGTTTGGGTCATAGGTTTACACCATCTTACCAAATTTCATTTAATTTGGTTCAGTAGATTCGGAGAAAATCGACTGTGACAGACGGACGGACGGACAGACAGACGCTCGAGTGATCCTATAAGGGTTCCGTTTTTCATTTTTTGTACGGAACCCTAAAAAGACAATTAGGTACGTAATAAAAAATCGGTAATAAGTAGTTTTATAAATTAAGTCCGCCATATTTAAGTTATAAATTTCGAATTGGTTTTCTGTATAAATTATTATATTATCAGGGCGAACGAAGCGATCCCTGACACTATTTTAAAATCTATGTATTTATGTGGTATAATATTTACCTAGTTTACCTTGAAAATCTGACACCAGTGTTGGCCACTTACACACACGTAAAACAACAACAACCTAGTTTACTGAGAATGGTAGCTTTTTTATTTATTTTGAATAATTTTATTTAATGTCTAGATAAATGTTGATAAAACTATACCTACCTATATACTAATTTATTTCAATTTATATGTTGTCGTATTATACACCTTATTCTAACGCATTACTTTAAAACATTAGATTAAGAAAACGCGAGCTCTTATCATAATGCACCGCTTTATGCTTATTTAAAATATAGATATAGATTTCTTGTTTAAAATATGTGACAGATAAGTTTGTGCAAAAGCGTACCTATCTATTAAAATTTAAGGCATGCTGTATAATCTGCCAATCAAAGGTCACCGACCCTCCCAGCCTTGTGACGTCACCGCGCTAACCTTTTTCTACGCCATGATGTCAGAATTACGTAACCATAGCGCGAATGTGGCTTTATTTTTTTGAATCTATTTTTATTGCTGGCAATTTGGGTTTTGATGTCTACAGCCGTAGCCTATGTCTATATTTTTTACCTCCTGCGGAAAAAGAGGGATGATATTGTTATTGGAACTATGACTGTTATAATCTCATGCGCATTATATTTACTACTTTTACCTTCACATGGAAGACAGAGCCTAAAAAGAATGAGGCTACAAGGCCTAGACCAAAACGAACTTATGGTCTAGCCCCCGTAGCATGGCACGCGTGACAATGTTTATTGACTATCGCCATCTTGTTTTTCGCAATACTGAAGAGCGAGAAGTAGATAGTTTATCGCGCGATATAAACGGCGTCGCGGGAGCCATGCTACGGGGGCAGGTCTCTCTTATTATTACAATGGGGAGGTGCCCGATGCCGCGATGGCCTAATGAGCGTGAGCAATATTAGCACTTATGCATGTTAAGCAACCTTGTGCGCAATTCCCACTTGGATTTCTCCTCCGTTCACACCCAATTTCTCTTCCGTTCTTTGGAGCCGTTGCTCTTGGCTGTCATCAGGGATGGCAGTCGTTAAGTTATGTCAGATGCCGTAGGCAGCTTGAAAAATCTGACACCAGTGTTGGCCACTTACACAGACGATACTAACTATGTTATTTATTTTTAACCGAATTCAAAAAAAGGAGGAGCTTTACAATTTGTCGTATTATATTGTTTATTTTTTTTATGCTCCCCGATTTTTCGAAGACACCTGGACCGATTTAAGAAATTCTTTTTTTGTTCGATAGGAAACATTTTACAGATGGTCCGATTAAATTTTTATCGAAATGTGTCGAGTACTTTTTCAAAAATACACAAAAACCAAAAATTTTTTTACAGGTATGCCGTTTGAATTTCACTTATTTACATTTTTTTCTTATGCTTAAAATAATTGATAGGGTTGATGATTTACATTCTTGAATTTTTTTCTATTTGTAAAGTAAAATAATTGGCGTAAAAAATGATTGGCGTCACTACTGTGCCTAGTGTTGACTTTAGAAAGGGTGGGCCTTGTAGCACTTGTAGGTGCTTTTGCGCAGTCGCTGGAAAATTGCTACTAAGTAGTGTCTATAAGTTGGACAATTTCTTATCTACACTGACTGTTTAGACCATAATATTGTTCTGTGGTTAAGACTTGGATTTAAGTTTTTTCGTAAGTATGTAATAGGTAAGTATGAGTAAGTTTCCTTCAATGAGACCCGAGTTGAGTTTCTGCCACCTTTGAATCGAACTTCCGTCTGATGTCCTACATTCTGCTGAGAACAAAATAAAAGAATTACTCACTAAGTAGGTTCCCACACTTCAGTACAATGTACATTATTTGTTTACAAAATGAATTCATACGAAAACTTGAAACATGAGTCAGTCTGTCTGTGGTTGTCTAGGTGTGTGGTTATGTGATCGATTCGTTGATTTTATCGATTTCATGTGCTGTAATGTTGTGGAATGTAAGTAGTAGATTTCTAAGTATTTGTGTGTCAAAATTAACTCTTTCGTGTAAAAATAATACTTGAATCCAATTCTGATTTATTATGTGGTGTGACCTCCAATTTTTTAATCGATGAACGTTTAAAGTTAACTTTTAATAAATGTAAAATACATTGATGCTTAGCTTTATAATTAAACGAAATAACAGTGTGACTAGTGACTTGTGAGGTATAGTAGCAGAGTAGAATAGGACTACTCCAAGTCTTCCCGTGGATGTCGTAGAAGGCGACTTAGGAAAAACAAGCTAAACAAAGTTTTTAAAAATCAAATAGACCTCTCCAACCCGTCTATCCAGCGTGGAGAGTGTAGGCCAAATCCTCTGACTGCTCTGGCTAATATATGGCTCTGGCAGTACAGAGAGGGTCGTGCTCCTTCAGTGGAGACTAAAAAAGAACTGATAATGATAGAGCTATACATAACCCTTCATCGGTATGAAACGGGATAGAGATCAAAACCGTTACATAATTCATCGATAGTCCACTATCGAAAGTCTATCGATAGACTTGTTTGTTTTTAGGCCTATCAATAGCCTATGAATAGTTTTCGAGGTCAATTGTCGATGGTACCGCAACACTGAAACAAAATCTATAATACAAATTGCTGCTGCGAAGATTTAGGGCATTTGAAATATAGAAGTAGGAATTCTACACAATGTTTCAAGTAATAGATTAAAAAAAAATCTTCGGAGAGAGATTTTTTTTAATCTATGATTTGAAACATTGTGTTTTATGCATAAATTAAAAAAAAATTTTTTCGTCTCCTTTTATGCTAAGACTTTGTATCTTCATAGAAGGACCTTCGAAGAATCAAAACGTACACGGTCGTAGACAAAAGAGTTTTTAATAGGGATGCGAATGCGACAGATGCAGATCTTTTTAGGGTTCCGTAGTAAACAAGGAATCCTTATAGTTTCGCCACGTCTGTCTGTCTGTCTATCCGTCCGCGGTTTTACTCGGAGACTATAAGTACTAGAAAGCTATAATTTAGTATGGGTAATAATGGGTATGTATATTAATCATGCCAAAAAAGTGGTAGAAAAAATCTTGAAAATTTTTTTTTAGGGTATCTCCCGTACAAGTGAAGAGGGAGTAATATTTCTTTTTCTATACAAACCCATCGTGTTGGGTATTGTTAAATAGGTCTTTAAAAATATTGTGAGGTTGAAAATACCATTTTTCGATTTAGGGATCCGTTTCCGAAATATTTTTTTAAAATGCAAATTTTTGTTAGAGGTACGTGTCCCATCCCTCTATCTGCGTTGCTAAACGGTTATATATGGATACGTGAAAAAAAAAATTACAGCAGTAGTATGTATACTGAAGTTGAAAGGAAAACTATCAGAGCTGAGTACTAAGTACAAACTAAAAAGTTAAAGGCAACCAACTTATAAAATGTACTCGAAAATGTTAAAATTTCATACAATTTACATTGTTAGATGTTTTTGATCGTTCAACTGTGAGATGCGAGTGTGAACAGTGTGAACTCAGTTGTCATTCGCAACTACGGAACCCTACACTGCGCGTGGCCCGACACGCACTTGCAGGTTTTTTTTCTATGGTGTAATATAGCCAGCTTGTGATTTTAAAAACGACCTAATGAAGATGATAACAACATTAGACTATCGAGCAAAACAGCAAAATAATCACATTTGTAGTTGCCTAAGAGCCACGCTAAGTTTTTAATGGCCGTCATATCTACTTCACGGTACCACTCAAACAGCTCTAGTATTCACTTCTAATTACTGTAGTTAACGTGTTACTAATACGCCCTTTAGTTAGCACTTATGTTAGGCGATAACCGACTTCTAAGAATGGGAAGTTACGTGAATCATTTTGAATGGTTAGTTAATTATTGAAAATTATTGGTAACTAGTAATATACTTATCCTTCTTCTATCTTTACCTTATCCCAATTTTAAATGTGGGCACAGTATGTACAATCACTACAATTTGGTTGACAGATGACGAAGCCAAAAGGAATAGGTGACAAACGTCTAAAATGCACAACAGAAGTGTATAATTATATTCTTTGCTCAGATTCTTTGCAACAGAACTGATAATAATATTTTTTCGACTTAGGTAATTAAAAGTAGTTGAGTTCTGTTGGGTCTCTTGACCGAGACGGTCGTATTTTACGCACCCCCGCTGCCCGCTAAGACCGTCGACGTCTTTTGTTTAAACCATAGAACTATTTTAGAGTCTTGTAAGGGATCGGGTACTTCACGTTTCGGTTTAAGCTCAGTGCCGCCTTGATCATACAAAGTGATACAAAAGTGCCTAGAAACGCTGAAAATCTCGGTGAAACCTATCAATATTACGTGGTGAATTAATAAAACCTCTGTGACATAGTTCAGCACGGACATACGACGTTGACGTTAAGAAACATAAGCTGATAAACTTGGTGAGATCAATCCAAATTACCCGCATGCAGATAAAATCATATTACCAGTAATTTTCAATTTTAACATTGTGTTACAACCAATTTTCTTTAACTATAATTTTGCTGCATGACCCTTTACTTTGTTACCCTATCACTTTACGTTATAGCATAATTTTTAATTAGCATCACATGTTGTATATTTTATTTTAATTTAAGTTTTAATTAATTCTTTGACTAACTAGAACATATGTATCATCATAGAAGAATAGTACTATAATACGATACCCCTACAAACTGCTGGATAGGGTACTACTTGCCATAAAAGTAAAAATCAAACAGTGAATCTAGAGTTTAACAAAACTGTGTTCAATAATCTATTATAAATAACCTAGTACTTGATGATTGGTATCAACTGGGTGCTAGTAAGTAACCAAATATAAATAAAATAATTAACAACCGTTCCAGTTCACTACATAAAAGTATGCATAGCAAGAACATACCATACTCAGGTAATAATTAACTACAAAAAGAATCACAAAGCACTGGTTAAGTGTGTTAATATAACCCCAAAGGATTATACTTCTTAATAAATACTTAGGAAACAATAATATCTCGCTAATATTTTACTTAAGGTATAAACCCCATCAAATCCATCTAGGATATCCCAATACTGACTAATAGACAATAGTTTTCAAAAACTCGCCACAACATAGGTACAATAAAAACTTGTGGTAAATCTATAAATAGCCTTTTGAACAAAAACAAGTCCTATATACGATAAGAGAAGACCTATCACTTGACATTTTGTTATAGTTAGGAACAGCCAACAGATTACTGATTTGATTTCGATTAGTAATAAGAGAGTAGCAAAACTTATCACACTAGAATATATAACACGATACTAATCTAGGTCACAATTGCTATGAAACTACAGATACTACTTTCTAATAGCACAGATAGAAGCCTAAATTTTTGAATTAGATTAACAACTGGCAGTTTAGACATCTAGTAAAATCCTTAGTAATCCTTAGCAAATGTTTTAAAACAAAAACCCAAGAGAAAGCACTAGCGGAGACTTTCAAAAGCCAAAAAGGTATACATGCACATTGTAGGTAGGTAACTTAGTTTTTATGCCTAGTAATAACAATCATCCATAAAAGGCAAGTCAAAACTGTTAACCATTTTTAGGAAAGTAAGTAAAAAAGGCAACCATTACGTTCCTAAAACAATACTATTTAGTCGGGATCGCCTGCACGTGCATCGGCAAAAAATTATCATAAAAGCTTCCAGCAAATACCCTTCTAAAATCAATTGTCCCCCGCGTGTTTTTACATGGAAATAAAACAAAGGGCCCGGGAAAAAAACCCTTTGCGCAATATGGACACAGCAGAGGTCATTATCAAGCAAATGGCTGGGGATGGTAACTGTCTATTCAGAGCAATAGCGGATCAAATAAACAATGTATTTGGGCTGACAATAGATCACAACATGACTCGTCGGGATTTAGCATGTTACGTCAAAAACAACAAATCCACACCACGTATTAACATGGCCTTACAAAGCTCCGTCACCGAATTATCGCATAGGTCAGATTTTTCCAACCTAACAGTTAACGAAAAAATCGATAGATACATACAAGAACAATTCGAGGACGGCTTTTGGGGAGGAGAGGATGCAATTATAGCGGCCGCGGAGTATTACTTAGTCAATGTTAACATATATGGACAGTTCCGGGATCCAATCATCTACAGCCCATCGGATAGCCCAGTAGCTAACATTTTTCTATACTTCGAGAACAGTCACTATGATAGCATAGTTCAACTTGTAACATCAGATAAGTCCAGAAAAACAGATGGTGCCATAAATGACATCGAAGAAAATTTGGAATACGACGCTCAAACAGTAGAAATATTTTCAGGCGATTCCATGAGCTTACAACCCAGCTACATATGTCCCAAAAGGTTCCGTTCTCCCCTACCGTCAACGAGATTGCCTACGCCCAAGCCTTGCAAATCACTTTCAATAGCGACGTGGAATGTACTAGGTTGTGCTCACCTACGTGATAAAACGAATATTGACAAGGTTCTATCAGCTCGTAACATAACTATAGCGGGACTCCAAGAGACACATCTAACCACTGGAGAATTAAAATCAAAAAACTACAATTGGATATTAGGGGGCGGCAAAAATGCACAAGAACATAGAGGCATAGCCATTTTAATAAGCAATAAAATTGAATACGACATTATTCAGATCTACCGCGAAAGCAAAGATATACTCGGAGTGCACCTGTACTTAAAATCGGTCAATACCAATAAACCAATAAATATTTTTATAATTACATGTCACGTTCCAGCCGAATCAACATCCCGGTTCTTGCAAATAGGAAGTGCTATCAGTAAAGCCCCAAAAAATGCACATAAAGTAATTATAGGAGACTTTAATGCCCACATAGGTAAGGAAGACGTAAGAAAAATTAAAAGTTAACAGAAAAACTGAAAATCTAATTGGACAAAATCTGTATCACGCCATCTCGAACACAAACGGAAAGCTACTATTAAATCTTATACAACAACACCAATTAAAAGTAAGCAGTTCATGGGGCAGACCTACATGCAGGACTACCTGGTCACGAGGAAAAAAGTGTCCCAGGTCGACCATATTCTAACAAGTACGCAAACAAACCTATTTTTTCATAGCATTATAGGGGAAAATAACTTAATAGTCAATACTGACCACAAGCTGGTATGGGGCAGCGTACGAATGTCTTCCTTTGCTCAACAACTGAAGGCAAAAAAACCCGAACAAATCCGTCCAGACAAAAGACTAGTATTTAACCATAAAAACTACAATTACGAACTACTGCAAAGGAAAGAACACGTGACAAACTTTCAGAATGCTATTATTAAAAAAATCCAATACGCCAAAAGCAAACTCAATCCAATTGGAAATCCCATTAACGACTGCTCATTAGAATGGGATACTCTTAATAACATTCTGAAAGATGCTGCTCACGAGGTACTTCAAAAGCCCATTACGAAATCAAAGGAAAGCAGAATTGCACTAGCTAACCTCCAAGGCAATATTCCAAAAATCTAGGAGACCACAGAACACAACTCTACAGCTTAAAGTAAAGGAAGCACGATGCAACCTAAAAAGAATTTTGGAGATTGAGGAGGCGCGCATAGCCAAAAACTTTTTTAAGGGCCTTAACAAAACCCACAAAGCATTTCGTATGAAAATAACCTATAAGTTTCTACGCGACCACAAAAGGAAGTCCACTCGAGCGCAAACCAAACATTACATACCCATGTCCAATTGGATTGCTGATTTGAAAAAAAGTCAAGGCAAACGTGTCTCTACAATTGGTGAAAAGGGCAAGTTAGATTTTGGAATGGAGCCCCCTACCATCGAGGATATTAATAAAATTGTACAACGTATGAAGAACGGAACTGTTCCAGGAACCGATCATATTGTGCCAGAAATGTACAAGGCTGCTCCACCGGAATTCATAGAAGAACTCACCAAAACCATGGTAAAGATATGGAATAATAATGAAGTCCCCGTTGAATGGCGCCTTACCAAACAAGTACCAATAAAAAAACAACCATACCCAAAACATATAAATGATTTTAGAAAAATATCCATATGTAACGTACTTCTTATTAGAAAAGCTTGATGCTACCAGCAGCCTCGGAAATTATCAAGCAGCATTTTTGAGTAATAGATCCACAGACGATCATATTTTTACGCTCCGGCGGATACTGGATACAAAATGGAGAGAGGGAACAGCCGTGTTTGTCGTGGCTCTTGACCTCGAGAAAGCCTTTGATAATGTAAATTTAGAAGCACTAAAAGATATACTAGTAACCAGAGTTGGCGTACCTCTCACAAATAGAATAATAGAAGCTTGTATGAACGAGGAAACCTTCATTGCATGGTGTGGGCAAAACTCAGAAGTCATCACGAAAGGCAAGGGTGTCAAACAAGGCTGTCCCCTATCGCCAAGGCTTTTCACTACAATAATTGATGAGGTACTCAGGACGCTCGAGCAAGAAGACGAAGCGGTAAGACTCGATCAAGACGTAGAATTAAAACTTCCTATTATATTATCTTTTGCAGATGACCTAATATTAATCGGTGAAGAAGTAGAGGAACTCAATCGCATAATCGGCAAAATGAACATTTTATTAAACTCGGTCGGCCTCATTATAAATCAAACAAAAACTAAGCTAGTTGTACGCGATCCTTTTGGCCCCCCAACAACACAGCAACCATGCAGGGTGCTTGGAGGAGTTACAATTCAGCCGGTAGAAGAGATAAAATATTTAGGAATATTCATTACAGCGGCCCACAATCGGAGGGCTACCATTAAAACACGATGTGTCAAGGCAATCAAAAATTCCAAAGCCTTACTACCATTTATAAAAGATAATAAAATAGATTGGCACATTGTAACATTAATTTACAAAATGGTAATCAGACCTTGCATGTTATATGGATTAAACGTGACGGCTTTAACAAAAGCTAACCGATCGAGACTTAGAAAATATGAGCGACAAATACTGCGAGGAATGCTAGACGTGGGAAAACAGGCACCAAAACGAAAAATTAAAGATATCCTAAGGGGAAAATCCATCACAAAAATAATAAAAATTCGAAGAATTTCTTATTATGGTCACATACTACGTCGTCCTACCCCGCACTTACTTAAAGCAGCCTATCAACACCAAGAGAACAAGCGCAAAATAGGGCGTCCCATTTACACTTGGGAAGACTCCTTAGATTATGATATTAGGTACACGAGGAAAACCAAGGAAGAATGGGAAAACTTAGCAGAAAATAGAGCCCTCATCAAAAAAGAAGCAGAAAAGATATTTGAAGTGGAAGAAACTGACTCCGAAACCGATTTGGAATCAGACGATTCAACGCAAACCCGGTCTTCAGCAGTCATTCGCAGAAGTAGCGGGCGCAAAAGGACCAGATCAGCGACTCCAACATCACATCGTTTGCTCAGACGAAGAGCCTCCATGACAACAACGCAGTAACATTGACTCACCGAGAGAAGAAATACCCTTCCCACATAAGAGACATTAACAGCTAACGAAGAGTAACACTGCAAAGCAAAGAGTCTACAGGCGGCGAATCGAAGCCAACCCAACAATTAAGCAGTCTATTTTTCCTTCGTTTATATATTACACACCAAGTATAGTATCTATCTTCCCCATACTGATTTGATGCAAGTATTCGGTTGGTTCTAACTTCCTTTCTGTCCTCATCCTGACTGCACCGCCCTACACACCCAATCCTATCTACGTGTCCAACTGGTTTCTCGAGCCGGGATCAGTGATCCAACGGGGAGGGTGGTAGCTGTGCAAGGAGGAACCGCATCTTCTTACGTACACAAGCGCAGTTACGAACTCTCCCTGGTGGACGCCTATCCTACGCTCTTGCAGCTTAAACACTGGCTGGGCGGACACAGAACAGAACAGAACAGAACAGACTTAGGTAATTAAAAGTAGTTCTGTGAGCTGTTAGACCTCGCGAGTCTGACTCAAGTCTGACTTTGGAATTTTGGATAGCTTAAATTTGAATAAATCGAAAATAAAAAAAATTAATGAAGGTTTTCGAAATCAATTTTTCCCCCAGGTGGCAGCACTGTGCCGAGAGTTCGAGCTGTCAAAGTCCACCAAACATAAAATTGATGATTAAACATGATTGGTGGATTTTGACAGCAGCTGTAAAAAATACCTCTCGACGCAGTGTCGCCACCTGGATTTCAGAAAACCCTCAATGAACACTTATATATTTTTATTAAAACTAACGTGACATACTAACATTAGTAATATGTAAAATACGGGCACGCACGTATGAATTTACTTACAGGCCGACATGTTTTCAGGGCGAATAAAATGAATTTTGTGCATTTTTTAACTCTTACAGCTGTTCCAATGTTAACTTGATAATAATCTTTTAAATTTTACAACAAGCCCTAAAATTCACTTAAAATTTAATTACAAAATGAGTGTACTCAATTATAATTAAAGTATTTAAATTCCCCGTGTGACCCCGCGACCTCCCGACAAGGTTGTCCGACCAACTTGTATAATGCTTGTATAATACAACTGTGCTCCAATCGTGATATCGTTTCGCAATGCTTTTATCGCGACTTGTAGCTGTATGACAAGATAACATTTCTGTGCCGTAAATTTGAGTTACAAAAGAAAAAAATCACATTTAAATTTTTTCACATTCAATCATTAACCCTCTCTGTACTACCAGAGTGCAGTCAGAGGATGGCCTACACTCTCCACGCTGGCACAGAATACATAATAACGATGGCTAGACGGGTTGAAGAGATATTTTTGGGGTTTATAAGCTTTGTTTAGCTCGATTTGCCTAAGTCGCCTTCTACAACATCCACGGAAAGACTTGGAGAGGACCTATTCTAATCTGCCGGGAACCACACGGCATAAATTCAACAATTTTTATTTATTTACTCATTTTTGCACGCCTCACAGCGGTTGGGGTCATGCATTACGCTTGATTTCTCAAGGGCAAACTATTTGATTGATTTCACTGAATTTATTCCTTATTCATAATTTATCCCTAAATCCCTAAATTTGAATTCTTAACTCCTTTGCTCATCCTACGTTACAGTAGGTATTTCTTATTCCAGGCACATCCTAAAACAAAACCTTTATAGTCTCATCCTAAGTTATGGTATTTCTCTGACTCATTCTAACACAAATTTTGTTATTATTACTAAGTACTTAACTTTTAAGTCTTAAGGAGCTTACAGCAGCCAACTAGCGCCACCCTTGGTTTTATTTATTTTATTACTAAATAAGATCAAATTGACAAAATCGACGTAAGTACTTCACTAGTAAATGACTTGTAGTATTTTTTGTATTGCTTTTCATTATTTTGCATTTGGTAATTCAAGAGAACTACGCATTACCGCCAAAAGCGGCCACTTTGGGCGGTAATGAAAAGTTCTACTTAAAAATTATCTCAGCCACAAGAAGTCCACTGCTGGACATAGGCCTCCCCTAAGGATTTCCAATATGACCGGTTAGAAGCTGCCTGCATCCATCTTAAAACCACACGGCGGTTCCTTTTGTACGGAACCCTAAAAAGTGGTGTGCGTGACTGAGCCCATCGCAAAACGCTATGACATTTCGTCCTTGTGGTCGTAGAGGACTAGGTGTGTCATTTGTAATATTTCACGCCAATCTAAGCCCCTAATTAATATATTAACGCAGTTATAACATGTTTACATCCATCTCTTGGGATATACTATAAAATTAGTTCCGACAACTGTGTCATATATTGACGAAGTTATATCATGTTTATATTTTTCGCTTGGCAAGATATACTATACAATGAGTTCCGACAACTGTGCCGGAGCCTTAAAGGGGCGACTCAGCCCGTCAAACGATCAACTTTTCTTATGGGATCAATGCTTTCCCATACATTTTGCCGGGCGGCTGAACACTCGTGTGTGAAAATGTTGAAATTTTTTTTTGGGACCCCAGCATTGATTCCATAGGAAAAGTTGTTCATATTGATGGACTGAGTCACCCCTTTAAACCTCTGACACTGGTTTTGGGAGTCATTGTACACGTTTGGTTATTGCAGCAGCGACGCGCAATGGATTTTGACTGATCATCATCATTTTTAGTCTCCGCTGTAGGAGTATGACCCTCTCTGTACTACCAGAGCCATATAAATTAGCCAGGGAGTCAATTTTTGAACTAATATAATCTATCCACCAGTCGTTGTGACGTCAGCACTCGGTTCGTATTCACATGTGAATGAAATCAACGAGCGGGCCCGTTTTTACGTATTTTTTAACCGTGCGAATGGTTCTATTACTTAGAGGTTCTATTACTTGGACGTATATTCCCACTTTTTGTAGACAGTTGTGGCAAAAACGACTAGGATCTAAGGACGAGAATTTAAGAAAAAATAAAATTTTGGTCAATGTCAAATTTTACATTTTGCACGCGTAGTCTGGTCCGAGTGGACTGCTACGACCATTCGGAAAAACCATTCAAATAATGATTGAAAAATAGAGCCAATTAATATTCACCATGCGGAAACTTGACAACGAGTGGCGGATCGATTCACTTGGTTGAAAAATTGACTCCGTGAACAGTCAGAGATTTCGACTCAATCGATAGCAACTTACAAAGTCTAAAGTCCCTTTCATAAGAAGCTATAAGTTATGTAAACAAATATTCAGGGGTTCGCAACATTTGGATGAAATAAAAAATGATATTGTTGTTTTTTGTGTAAAAAAATAAACCAAAGAAGAGATGGTTAGAAATATTCTTCTATTAAGAATGGAAGGAGTTTGCACTGCAAACTTTGCAGGTGAAGTAATTATTTGGCAACGTAAAAAATCTTTTGCCCTGCATTGAGACTCAATAGCTAATAATAAAAAAAAAAAACAATTTATAGCAAAAACTGTTACAGAAACTTTATTATAAATCAGTAAGACTCAATAGCTAATAAAAAAAACAACTTATAGCAAAAACTGCTACAGAAACTTTATAATATCTCAGAAATGCGCCAAATGTTTACATTCACGGAGTCGGACTCGTTCCTGTACCAAAAAACATTGAGCAACATTGTAACGTTAAAATATAACCCGACTAATTAGAATTGGTCTTTAGTTTCGAACCCGTATAGTAATTTAAGCCAATTGTATTTGGTTAACTCATAATATTGTCGCTAGGTAACTCCAACTCAGTAGAAGTTTATTGATGTACTTATTTTATAGCTTCTCGTGGCGGGGAGTTTACATTGAATAAACTTGTTAGATTTTTTATTAGACTGATAAAACTAACCGGTCTTGCAAATCGGGTAATGGCATTTACTAGGCAAGCTTTTTCTAACACAGTGTATCAAGGCAAAAGAAACATGAGAATGTTTCTTTTTTGAGTGCTTTCCTAGCTCCTCTTCAAAAAAAGGAGGTCATCAGTTCGAGCGTAATCCAGTATGTAATATTGTCAGACTTACATGATTGACATTTATATGTTAGTCTTTAAAAGCTTCCAAACATGTGTGCCAAATTTTGTAACAGTAGAATGTATTATTGTTGTAAATTAGTATGTTTTGCTTTGCCGCTCTTGTGATTTTAACAATCCGACTTATAGTTTCTGATATATCGGAACAGAAGCTATAAGTGGATTTGTTAAAATTTTTGTTGGACTATGTATTATCCTATTTAGCGAGCAATGCATCTACATTAACATCGGTTCAGTAGTTTTTGAGACAGAAAGTACCTAAGTGTGTAACAAGGAAAAAGTGAAGGCGATTTTTTAAATATTGTTTTCTTTGTATGTATGTAAGTATATACCTATCTGTTTCATTATTGCTTCCTGTAGCCTTAACGGTTTGGCCGATTATAAAATGTGAAGTGCCCATTAGATTCTTATATTTCGTATTCTTCCCTAAGGAACAAAGGTAAAATATATATATAAAAAAAGTTACTTCACAAACTAAATCGATCAGTGGTGGCGATCCTTGGGGAAGTTGTTCAGTATCGAGAATATAAGGTTATAGTGGTTGGTAATTGTTATTCTCCACTGCAGAAGCACGACCCTCTCTGTACTACTAGAGCCATATATTAACCAGAACAATATGAGGATTTGGCCTACACTCTCCTCCACGCTGGCCAGACGGATTAGAGAGGTCTCTTTGATGTTAATAAGCTTTGTTTAGCTGTCTTTCTCAAGTCGTCTTCTACGACATCCACGGGAAGACTTGGAGTGGTTCTATTCTACTCTGCCGGGAACCACAATGTTATATCTGTGAATTTGTATTTTAACCGACTTAAAACGGGAGGTATTTGAATGTAACCTATACATACACTTTTCATTCGTTTTACTGGTTTCTCCAGACAGACAAACAAATCGTTTCCATTGTTTGTTATGTCGATCAAGTGTGACTAATCCATGGATTACTGATTGCACTGACAATAGGTCTGGTTAGCCTTGCTGCTTTATGACCATACCAGATTTCTTTTAGGGTTCTTCTATAGCTAAGGCCAGGTTCTGGTTGTACCCTTAGGCCAGGTTCTCCAGCTATGTCATCTGGCGTTGTTCTGATTGCACCGCGTGACCTGAACCCGCGAAAAAAGCTTTTTAATTATGCACCGTTAGCTCTTTAATTATGAGCGTTTTGAAAAATTTCAATTTACGTAAGGTATGTTTAGTACCCGTACACGGCCGTGTGGTTCCCGGCAGAGTAGAATAGGACCACTCCAAGTCATCCCGTGGATGTCGTAAAAGGCGACTAAGGAAACACAAGCTAACCAAAGCTTATTAACATCAAAGAGACCTCTCCAACCCGTCTGGCCAGCGTGGAGAGTGTAGGCCAAATCCTCTGACTACTCAGGCTAGTATATGGCTCTGGTAGTATAGAGAGGGTCGTGCTCCTGCAGTGGAGACTACAAAGACCTGATGATGATGATGATGATGATGTTTAGTACCTACTTGAGTTTAACAAAATCGTTTCAGTGGGGTTACAAGGATAATTTGAAGTCGGTTTGATTTAAGGGTTCCGTAGCCAAATGGCAAAAATCGGAACCCTTTTATAGATTCGACATGTCTGTCTGTCTGTCCGTATGTCACAGCCGAAACTATTAAGACTATAGGTACACACTACGATTTTTATACAAAAATAAATAATGGAAATGAAACATTTTTTTTTCAAACCTATACTTGCGGTGTGTCTATACATAGGTCTTTAAAAATAAATAAATAAATACGGACAAATCACACAAACTGAGCTAGCCCCAAAGTAAAAATGACATTAAGGTTTCAAAATAAATGCAAAGGTTTCAAAATAAATGCTACATGTTTAAATTAGGCATACTTACTTGTTGTCATTATATTTACATACTCATCATCATCATCATCAGGTCTATTTTAGTCTCCACTGCAGGAGCACGACCCTCTCTGTACTATCAGAGCCATATAAGTCTGAGCAGTCAGAGGATTTGGCCTACACTCATTAACATACTTGTAGATATGTAAAATTTCAGTTTGGTGGTCAGAAATTAAGGTTCCAAGATTTGACTCACACATACAAAGTTAGTTGTAAATACCTATTACAAACTAAAAGGCAACATTTTCACAGCTGTTAAATACAAAGGTGATGTAATTTGGCCGTCTGGTAATGGCGCTGTTATTCGTGTCTATGGTCAGTTGACTCGCTCGCTGAATTTCAATGCGCTAGACATTATGACCTCACTCTGACCTGGTTACGTCATATGTAATTAAATCACTAGACCAGAGTCAAGTGCCTTCTATACCTAACCATAGATGTATAATCTATAACTATCCTAATCCTACCTAACTAATATTATAAATGCGAAAGTGAGTTTGTTTGTTTGTTACGCTTTCACGCCGTATCTACTGAACCGATCATCGTGAAATTATGCGTACACATAGGTTAGGGCACCAAGAAGGACATAGGCTATAAATTACGCGGGCGAAGCCGCGGGTAACAGCTAGTATCTATATAATACGGGCTCACTGTTCTGTACAGTGCGCCACGTATAATTTGGATGACATTAAAATGGGGGCGCTGTGTGTAATTACCAGTGTAATTTGGAACAACAAGTTAACAAAATATTCTTAGTTTTATAAATAGAATTAAAAGCACGAAATATCCGCAACAAACATCAATCCAAGCTATCTTCCAAAAGTGACGCTTTACAAGATGACGGCAATGGCAACGTTTAGTTCCGATTATGGCCACGAGCCAAAGATCCTTGTAGCACTGTATTGCACTTAGAAACTTGGTGCAGATGTTCCTTTCGTAAGTGAGCATCAAGAAAGGATTTTTCGAAATTCTCTAAGGGGTGAAATGAAGTGAAGTCATAGACATAATGAATGACCTGACCTCTAGGCCTGTTTGCTAACTTTTTAGAACCATGCTGTACCATTTTGGTGGTCACTTCAACATCCGTGACGATTTAATCTTATACAATATGTTAACCTCAGTCCGATCCTCAAAGGGGCATCTCAGCCCGTCAATATAAAACCTTTTCGACGACTAATACTGGAAATTCGAAAAAAAGAGGGCCTAGAGGTTACGTCATACATTATATTTATGACTACCAATTTCGCTAGTTCGTCCGCGTAAAACTTTACCCTCCTATTTCAAAAATCCCTTAGAGTATCAATAAAAATCCCTTCTTTGTGCTCACATATCGGATCGGACAGGGAATTAACGTATTGAATAACCGGATGTTGAACGACAACAAAATTTTGGTCACCGTAGAGTTGTCAAAAGTTAGCAAATAGGCCTGCTGGGTTGGAGAACTAAAACTATAAAGACTTTTTTTCTTTTAACAGATCAAAGATTTTATTTATAATAAACAGACTGAATAAAGTCTTGATTTTAGTTTATAAAATGTCATTGGTTATTTTTTTTGTTATTCTTTCACGCATAACGTATTTAGCCAGTATCAAATAAGAAGTTTCCCGCGCTTATTCGAGTTTTCTTGTTCTCAACGAAATGATGGTGTAAATTCATTTCGTTGATTCTATGGAGCCCCTGATGACAATATTTCACGAATCCACTGGTTTAATCATAGCAAACGCAGCAAGGCGGATAACAACCAGTCCGCTATGTAAATCTCACTACAGCTGCACCATGACTGTTTATGTTAGTTATCTTACTCATTGTTCTTTTGAACATGGGCCTTATAACACTAAATTACACCGATTTCACATTATAAAGTCCACTAGAAACATTTTGCACAACAATCCAAAACAAACACCGTGTAGCCCGCTAAAATTCCCGCCAAGAACTTCCTCATTGGTTATCACTATATATTGTAAAACAAAGTCCCCCGCCGCGTCTGTCTGTCTGTCTGTCTGTTCGCGATAAACTCCAAAACTACCGAACCGATTTTCATACGGTTTTCTCCAATGGATAGCGTGGTTCTTGAGGAAGGTTTTAGTATATAGTTTGTTAAGTTTTTGTATATACAAACGATATTTGTTGGAGGTGTCGTAAAAAAATGAGCCGTTTGGGAGCTTTCAACGAAAACGCTGTCTAAACCCTTTGAGATATAACAAAACAATGTATGGTGGAGTTGTGTATCTTATTTAGGTCTACAGAAAAGTCCGCAATGGCATATGTCTTTATATTAAGGATAACATACTATATTCATTTTAATACTTTAATAATTAAAAACCGGCCAAGTGCGTGTCGGGCCACGCGCAGTGTAGGGTTCCGTAGTTGCGAATGACAACTTTGAGTTCACACTATTCACACTCGCACCTTACAGTTTAGCGACCAAAAACATCTAACAATGAAAATAGTATGAAATTTTACAGTTTATAAGTTGGTTGCCTATAACTTTTTAGTTTGTACTTAGTACTCAGCTCTGATAGTTTTCCTTTAAACTTCAGTATATATACTACTGCTGTAATTTTTTTCACGTATCTATATATAACTGTTTAGCAGATAGAGGGGGGGGACACTTACCTCTAACAAAAATTCGCACTTTAAAACCAAATATTTCGGAAACGGATCCCTAAATCGGAAAATGGTCTTCTCAACCTCATAATATTTTTGAAAGACCTATTTAACGATACCCCACACGATGGGTAAATAGAGAAAAAAAAAATACTCCCCCAATTTACTTGTATGGGAGCTACCCTAAAAAAATTTTTTTTTCATGTTTTTATTCTACCACTTTTTTGCCATGATTAATATACATATCCATACCAAATTACAGCTTTCTAGTATTTACAGTCTCTGCGTAAAACCGCGGACGGACAGACAGACAGACAGACAGACAGACAGACAGACAGACAGACAGACAGACATGGCGAAACTATAAGGGTTCCTTGTTTACTACGGAACCCTAAAAAAGGGGGCAATTATCAAAGATCACGCGCAGGCCAAACCCTTGGAGCTAGAAATTTGAAATTTTGCTCACGTATTCCTCTTATGACGTAAGCATCCACTAAGGAAGGATTTTTCAAAAGTCATCCCCTAAGGGGGTGAAATAGAGGATTAAAGTTTATATGAAACTTTTTATTCCTTGGACATATTTGTATGAAATTTCGTGTGAATTGAGAACGGCAAAAATAATGAACGGCGAAATTAAACCTCTAAGGGGGTAAATCGGGGTATATGTTTAGTTTACCGCTTTGTAGCGTCATATTTTATAATCCCCGCATTCCAAACCTGAAGTCACCGCGGACGAAGTCGCGGGTAACTGCTAGTTATATATATTGCAATTTGCATTCGGTAAAAATAAATATTTCACTGATAATGTTTATCTAGCTGACGACTATTATTTATGGGTGTGTATTTTTTAAATACCAACCAATACTAACTCAACCTTGAATTGTAGGAAAAATGTGGTTTTTCTTTTATTTGTATAATTACTAAAATCGGGATTTTGACGTTTCATAAGCTTGTTATTTTTTTTTATTAACCTCGAATGTTTGACCTGTCATTATCATCATCGGGTCTCTTTAGTCTCCACTGCAGGAGCACGACTCTCTCTGTACTACCAGAGCCATATATTAGCCAGAACAGTCTAGAGGATTTGGCCTACACACTCTCCCGCTGGCCGGTGGAGAGGTTTCTGATGTTTATAAACTTTGTTTAGCTTGTGTTTTCTAAGTCGCCTTCTACGACATCCACAGGGACCACAGGAAGACTTCGAGTGGTCCTATTCTACTCTGCCGGGAGCCACACGGCTTAGATATATCTGTGGTTGGTGTGGTGGTAATAAAGAACTGTAGTTACTAAGTAGTAATGTAACCATGTATGTAGATGGGTAAAACTTGCTTTATTTAAAACATAACTACTTTTCCGGGTATGTTTTCCTCATAATTTTCCTCCTATTATACTTATTACAATAATGGAAACAGGTCAAGGCAAAGTCTTTTGACATTGTTATTTGAATAACAAGTAGGTACTACTTTGTGTTAGTGGCCAACGCGTGGAAGAGATGATGTCGTTGATTGTTCGCATAACTTTTGCTTGTTTTTTAGATAAGTATAAAAAATAAGTGCCTCAACTTATGCTAAAATCACCCTTAAAATAGAATGAGTATAAAAAGGAGAAAAAGACCTAGTGATTGATAAAATTTAAATAAACTCGGGCCACGCGCAGTGTAGGGTTCCGTAGTTGCGAATGACAACTTTGAGTTCACACTGTTTACGCTCGTTCATTCTCATAATATTAAAACATGATTCCAGAAATACTTTAAGTTATTTACTAATGCTTATATGATTTACATTCTTGAATTTCTTTCTATTTGTAAAGTATTAGGAATAAAATGATTGGCGTCGCTACTGTGCCTAGTGTGCCCTCTTAAGAGTCGCCTGGACGCGCATGTCTCCATACAAACCAAAAAAGGGAATTGTGATATTACTTGATAATTTTAAGGCAAAATTAAGCATCCAATCAAATTATCTCATTATAATCTACGTACGTTCCTGTACAGTTTGGTTACGTTATCAAATGTTTGAGAATTATACGCCTCTCAATATTTCCATACAAATTTGAAAAGGCATGTAATTCTCAAACCATTGATATTTTAACCAAACTGTATAGGAACGTACGTAGATTATAATGAGATTAATTGATTAAATGCTTCATTTTACTCCAAAATTATCAAATATTGCCACAATTCCCTTTTTCCGTTTGTATGGAGACATGCGCTTCCAGGCGACTCTTAAAACAGAGAAAAATGTCATACCTACTCGAATACAACATTAATTAAAATAAATTAGTCGATAAAAACACAATCTAAACAAAGCTTATAAAAATCAAAGAGACCTCTCCAACCCGTCAGGCCAGCGTGGAGAGCGTAGACCAAATCTTTTGACTGTAATCAGATGAGTCATCAAATTCATATCTAATATTGTTCTAATATTATAAAGAAGAAGATATGATTATTTGTTTGCATTGCCGTGTGTTCCCCGACAGAGTAGAATAGGACCACTCCAAGTCTTCCCGTGGATGTCGTAGCAAGCGACTTAGGAAACACAAGCTAAACAAAGCTTTAATACAAATTTCAAAGAGACCTCTCCAACCCGTCTGGCCACCAAATTCTCTGACTGCCCTGGCTAAAATATGGCTCTGGCACAGAATTAATAATAGTACTAACGTAAGTAAAGAGAGGGTCGTGCTCCTGCTACGGAGACTAAAAAGACCCGTGATTTTTTTTTTTTCGTTTGTGTAAGTGGCCAACACTGATGTCAGATTTTTCAAGCTACCTAAAGGCATCTGACATAGCTTAACGACAGCCATCAACGATGACAGCCGGGACCAACGGCTTAACGTGCCTTCCGAAGCACGGAGGAGCTCGAGATATTTTTATGCCACTTGCGGTCACCCATCCAAGTAGGGACTGCACCAGGGGTTGCTTAACATACGTAAGCGCTCATAGAGCTCACACCCACTGGTCCATCGGGCTCTTCTAGACCCGTGATGATAATATTGTTTTCATTAAATGTGCTCCGAAACTACATCACCGATTTTCAAAATTCTTTATCTATAGAAAGCTAATTTTTCTGCGGATGACATGACATAGGCTAGAATTTACGCGGACGAAATCGCGGGAACACTGCTAGTATGTTATATTTTTGAATATTCGTTACTATATAATTCGATTCTTAGTAAGTTAGTAGGTATACGTAGAACCTAGGTCAGCGCTAGTTCTATGTATGTTTACTTAGCTAAGTAGTTTCAAGAAGTAGAAATAACCTAGTCTGTTTGTGTAACGTAAGTACCATTATTAACGCAAATATCTTTTGTTACAGAGTGAATATATAATGTTGCAGACAGGAAGACAGACATTCTACAATCACGACTGAATACGAACGAACGATAGACCTAATGTGTTCATAACATTTAGTGATAAATAACGGTCTAATTGTTATTAACGTTATTTTAAAATAACAGTTACTAAAAACAGTTATTCGTAATGCAAACGTGAGAGAGCGAAACAGAGCTACGTTCCCAAAATAGTGCGTTCGAAAATAGAAAAAAAATGCCGAGCTCAGTACCAGTGAGTGGGAAGGAGGCGGCGGGACACGACGCCGCATGGTGGCAGACACCATGGAAAACCATGGCTGACTTAGCCGAAGCAGTCGACGACCTGATATGCAGCTTCGATTATATGGACACAGCCATGGATAACCTAGTGATGTTGATTTTCATATGGATCCTCTTTTCCATCGTCCTCCTTGGCATAGCCAAATGGGCGTACGGGCGCTTCGGAAAGAAACCAGTTGAAACCGAAGCGAAACCTGTGAAACCGACCGAGGAGAAAAAGCTTTCTCCCGCGAACGAAATAGTCTCCAGTGCTGACAGTGTGCTAGCGACCAGTGCTAAAGTTAAAAGTGGTTCTTTTCTACCTTCTGCCAAGCCTAAGTCGAGTGGTTTCGTGCCCGCTACACCTCCGAACAAGCGGCGTTTGGGCCGCATGTCACCAGGGCCTGAGCAGTTGACTTTGAAGAAACACACTAGTATTGTGGTGCCTACATGCACGGGCTCGGATGGCCCGAGCGTGCAGTGGGTGAACGATCTTTTGACGTGGTTATATAACGATCTTGTTATTGTGAACGAACTAGTGCAGCAATGGATTGTGTCCATGAACGAGTTCTCCAAAAAGTCCGTCGAGGAGGTAAGGATTTTTGTTGTATTTTATTTATATGATAATACTTATTACTGTTGTGATGTGACGGCAAACGAGCTATGCCATTATAAAATAGCTTTGATATTTCACGTTTACCAAATGGTAGCTACTCCTATATTCAAATTGCAGCCCATCAGACATATGAGAGTTTGCTGTCTCTTCAAGTATTGCGCACCCAACGCCCAAAGCCGAGGTCCGTCCCTCCTGCGGCCCTTCGGTGATGTTCACTTTACAGGTCGAAGGCACTTTGCCCTCACCTCAAAAGTCCGGTGAAGTAGCAAAAGCTCACTTGGAGCTAGCTACAGACAGACAGACCTTTAAAAAATACTCGATCAATAATAAGTATTCCATAATATTCCATTTTAGACCTTATCACATTGGCTTAAAAACCTAAATGTTTACATACTAACACTTGCGACTGTCCAACGTTTTTTTTTCGCTTTGTATTGGCTAATTCTTGCCCATCGTATTACTCAGCAGATTTATGATGGTTGCTAGTAAAAAGCCTTCACATGTGACGTGTCAAACATCCAACACGGCCGGGCAGCAGCTAAAACGGTGACTGACAAATCTCTACGCTACAATCGGTACAGATTCATTTAGAACTGAGGAAAAAGACAAAAAACTACATATATACATGACATAGTAGAGTGTGTGAATGAAAATATTATTCATCAGATCAATACATTTTTTGTCATCAAAGTCTGACTGGAAAAATTCAGAATTGAAAATAAGCACATAATATTTAAGAAGATAGCTTCTAATTTCAAATGTTATAACATTATTTAAAAAAAAATATAGTTTTTTTTTTTTACATTAATGTTGTTTCAAAATAGCAAGAATTTTAACAAGGACAACATTGTTAAGTACAATTTTATAATCAGTTATCGAATATAATCTATTGACACACATATAAAAACTTTTATCCATACTAACGTTAACGTTTCAATTTACTTTATTGTGTATGAGATTTCCCTAAAGAAAAACGAATTAATATTTATAACGATAAAGAAGCCAAACTGAAATTAGTGATATAGATCCATTTTAGGGAAACAAATGATTCTAACTGTAAAGAATTAAAATTATTTAAAGTTTTTTTCAATAACATGAAGTAGTCTAAAATGATAAATATTTTCAAATGATTACAGTTAACCTTACTATAAATATAGAAAATAATACCAATGGCTACAAACTATATATATATAATATATATAACAATAATATATAATAATATATAACCTATTATAATTCACTTTTATGCTGGTCTGGGAGAGATAGAAATATAAAACTAGATTGTCCTGATGCTTTTCTTCCCGTGCAGATCGTAAAAGCCGATCATCAAATCATATCAATAGGCAATATGTCTAGCAATTCATCACTATTTTGATTCGGTTTTCAATATAAATACCCAAATGCATGTTTACCGTGGCCCGTGGCCTTCAGACCTTAAAGACATGGGCTCTGTCGCAATAAAAAAAAAAAAGTGACAGTATGTGAAAATATGCATTCTCATTCGAAATATTCAGTAATCAATAAGTTAAAAAAAACTAAAAGGCACTAAAGAGAAAAAATATGTATGTTGGGTGTATATGTTTTGATATTTCAAAACTGGCATCTCGAAACCAGACTTCTTTGCTCGAAACCCAGTTAATTCCACACAAAAAGAATCTGCATTATAAATAACCCAAACAGCTAATTGAATTTAGAATCAAAAGCATTTCCGGAGAGCTACAGTTCAAACGAACAACATTTAAAATCCTAACCTAATTTAAAGCTATTACGATTCAAAATCGAATAACTGGATTAATTTCCTGCTGCAACCAAGTTCAAATGCTGTTGTAAAACTGAAAGACGATCAATATTGAACCGTATTGTTTTAAAGATAAGATAGATAGATATAGTTGACAAGTTGATTGATGTCAATTAATAGGTCAGACGAAAATGTGGCTCAAGAACGGTAGGTATCTAGATGGTGTCTGTCAGTACAGGATAATAATAATAAATGTAGGATAATAAAAATAAATACAGATAATAAATGTAGCAAAATATTATCCGACTCGCAAATAGCTAATATTTCTTCTATGAGGGTGTTAACCTAGTAATAAAGCGAAGGAAATGGAAGAAAAATAAGTTTGCGGCTAGGAAAATATTTTGCGATATGTTTTGGTATTTCGACGATATTTGTTATAGTTTTGTCGATGATATAATAGTTTTTTTTTTTATAAATAATAGATGTAATAAATTGACAATTTTGATACAAAAACTTTAGGAATATGGTTCTTGATTACTAGTCGTAATGTTTTTCACTAAATATAAAATGTAATGATTTAAATATTTTAATTTAAATCACTTTGTTTATGTTAACAATTAAACTTGCTTTAAGAAGACTTTCTTTTTTAATAATTAGTTTTAGTATTGATTAAATGCATCAGTAAATATAATGAAAATAAAATGATAAAAATGTAATGCCCCAACTCATCAAAGAAAACAATTTTTAAGGTGGTGACATCCAATCACTAGATTACAAAAATATAGAGATGGATAATCTTTATTTTTACATAAAGAATTTTTATTTACACAAATAATTTATTAATAAATACAAATAAATTGAAATTTTACACATAATTACAAATATAACAAAACAAAAAAATATAAATACTTAGGGATAAAATAGATAGAAAAAACAAAAAACATAAAACTAAACTAAATAAAAAATGGAGCCCAGATCGCTGTCATCACAGGGTAATGTACCCAAGAGACTGGCCGCATTTCCACGTTGAATCGCTAGGCTCAGCCGTTGATAATCTTAAGAAGTCTGTAAAATTACTTAGGCAATTTCTTCTAGGTTCTACGTTACCCTATCTTTATAAATTTCATTTACCTTCATTGGCTAACTAGCCACAATTAGAAGTATAAATTTAGAAAATCGAAATACATATCATTGATGTAAAGTTCAATATCTTTAGTCAGATAAACATGGGATCAATAGTTATGATTTAAACCCAACTAAAGAAGGTCATGTATTAAATGAAGACATACGAAAACAAATCATTAATTATTGTCATTTAGAACACGTAATCAATGTTGACCTCTAGTTGCTCAATGTCTTGTAGATGTGTTTAAAATTGAATTGATCTTTACATAACCTCTTATGAATCACGAATTGACTACATGTCAGCAATTTGTAATGATTTCATCTTATGATCGTATTAATTAATAATAGAAGGTTATTCTGAACAACCTAACATTATTTTAATAATGAAATTAGATAACTTTATATACCTACTGAAAACCTAATACATAATCAAGCAAAAATGGTAAAAATAAAAAAATGGTCTTCCAATGGAAATTTGACCAGTTGATTGGTGAATTTCTGTAGGAGGTCCATTTTCTTTTCATTTATTACCTTTTCCTTGCGGGTCAATATTTTATTAGGGATGCTGATTCCGATATTAAAATATTGTCAGGTTGATCATAATCACCATGTATTGAAAAATATCATACGGACCAATAAGGACATGTTTTACGTTTTGAAATAAGTTGTTTCAATATCATTTAAGTTTTGGAAGATTTGTAGGTCATTTTCATCTTTGGGTACATGTTTCGCGGTGCATGGCTACCCCATTTGAAAGGTTATATTTTTGGTCATTATTTGAAAGAAACTGAAATATCATTTAAAAATCTATACAGTGCCCCTAGACTACTCTTCAACGTATTTTTTAAAATCCTCCCATTGAATATTTATTTTACTTGATTCGATCTTTAGTCTTTCTGTTATATTCTATTTTTTATTTTATGGCTTCCACCGAGATTTCAGTGATTCTGCCAATGTTTAGTATATTGAGATACAATTAGATTTTACTAAGTATCGATGTTGTACGGTATAGTTTTCACAAGTAGCATTAAAGATGGAGTTTTTCTTTGATAACCTCGTGGGAGCTTCTGGTAACAAGTCTATACGAGTCCATAATTCTAATTTAACTTTTTCATAAATTGTTCATGAGCACGAGCATTTATAACTACCCCAATTTCATATTATAACGTCCACTTAATTCCATTTGCAAAATCGTCTAAGGCAAACTCCAACTGCACCCCTTAACTTCCCACCACAAACTCTCTTTGGTCTTTGTAGGACTAACTTATTAATCACCGCGCTACACGTAGAATACAATATCTTATTTCTTAAATTTAATAAGCGTGCCTCTATAAAATTCAGGAAGGAATTTCGTGACGAATTTTTAAATTTACGATCATCCATTTTTTTCCGATTCTCTTTTGTTCTACAGTTTACGATGACACTCGTTCAACTCTCAATAATCGTCGAGCGTTTTGGCAAAGGCTGGCGATATTCTAGTGCCTGTATTTTTAGGCTGAGATAATGATCGAAGGTTAAGGTGCCTTAACTATGCGAAAACACGCATACTAAACACATACATACATATTATCACGTCTCTATGTCTTGAAGGGTAGACAGAGTCCAAGGTCATAAAACCCAAGGGCCGCTGGAAAGTGGAATCAAAATAGTAATGGGTTGCTAGCTGCATCGCCTATTGACGTAATTCCTTAGGTTTTCGCCCAATGACCGGCTTTTACGGTCTGCGCGAGAAGAAAAGCAGCTTGTATATATGTTTTACCTTTTCTCCCAAACCAACATGGAAGAAAAAAGCGGACAAACCCAAAAATTTATAGTAAGTATGAGTTTTAGTATGTAAAAAACCGGCCAAGTGCGTGTCGTGCCACGCGCAGTGTAGGGTTCCGTAGTTGCGAATGACAACTTTGAGTTCACACTATTCACACTCGCACCTTACAGTTTAACGACCAAAAACATCTAACAATGAAAATAGTATGAAATTTTACAGTTTATAAGTTGGTTGCCTATAACTTTTTAGTTTGCACTTAGTACTCAGCTCTGATAGTTTTCCTTTAAACTTCAGTATAAGTATATACTACAGCTGTAATTTTTTTCACGTATCTATATATAACCGTTTAGCAGATAGAGGGGGGGGGACACTTACCTCTAACAAAAATTCGCACTTTAAAACCAAATATTTCGGAAACGGATCCCTAAATCGAAAAATAGTGTCCTCAACCTCACAATATTTTTGAAAGACCTATTTAACGATACCCCACACGATGGGTAAATAGAGAAAAAAAAATTACTCCCCCACTTTACTTGTATAGGAGCTACCCTAAAAAAATTTTTTTTTCAAGTTTTTATTCTACCACTTTTTTGCCATAATTAATATACATACCTATACCAAATTACAGCTTTCTAGTACTTATAGTCTCTGCGTAAAACCGCGGACGGACAGACAGACAGACAGACATGGCGAAACTATAAGGGTTCCTTGTTTACTACGGAACCCTAAAAATGAATAACCATTGCAATAGAATATTCTAATTTTATTGTATAACAATAATTGTGAAACTATTGTGGCGAGCTCCGTGGCGCAGCGGTCAACACGCCTGCCTGTGACACGGATGCTCCCGGGTTCGATCCCCGGTCAGGTCAAAATGGAAAAATGATCTTTTTCAGATTGACCTGCCGGCCTATTTCCTAACTCGGATGACAGGTGTCGATGCCTATCAATCAAGAATTTACTGATACAATGCGGTTTTTGTATTTCAAATAAAAAGTTCGAGCAAGCAAAACCCGCATTGTAACAGTAAATTCTAGATTGATAGGCATCGACACCTGTCATCCGAGTTAGTAAATAGGCTGGGTCTTGGATGTTTATCTATATAAGTATCTATTATAAAATATAGTATCGTTGAGTTAGTATCCCATAACACAAACTAACTTTGGGGCTAGCTCAATCTGTGTGATTTGTCAGTATATATTTATTTATTTATTTATTGTAATGTTCATGTGACGCTGTGTCATATCTCCCGCCCAACTGCGGCTTCCCTGAAAACCAGCGTCATGATGGCATACCTGGCATCACAGCTACTGTAAAAAAGTAATACAAACATTTTTGGTACTCATAGAAGTATGAATACGACGAAAAAAATTTTTTAAAAATCTATGTTGGTACTATTATTTCCTTTATTTATTTATGCACATATTTCATACATTTTCAAATATTTATACAAGAAATAAACATTTAATAATATAAAAAGTAGTAGCCCACCGGTATCGGGAACAGGGTCCAAGCTTTGGTACTATTATTATTATATTATTATTAATTCGTTTTCAATTAGGTAAGGACACCAACTTTTTAGCAATCATGTAAAAGAAACCAATCAACTGAAACATAAAGTTTTGTATTGACATTTTAGTTTACGTACCAAAGATAATTTGATATTTTTTAAATAACACGTTTTTTTTCTTCAAAAATAACGTTTTCACTGTTATTTTATCATGTTACTTTTAAAAGCTATTTTTATTATCTCTTAGTATCTAATATAATAATTTTAATTAAGTTATCGTTAGTACTGCCGTGTGTTTCCCTGCAGAGTCGAATAGGGCTTATAGGGCCACTCCATAGAAAACACAAGCTAAAGCGTATAAACATCAAAGAGACTCCGAAGTGTCTTTGAATGTCTCTTGGCCAGACGGCCAGCGTGGAGAGTGTAGGCCAAGTCCTCTGACTGCTCTGGCTAAAATTTGGCTCTGGTAGTACAAAGAGGGTCGTGCTCCTGCAGTAAACACTAAAAAAAGATCTGATGATGATGATGACGATGAAGTAAGCATTATTTCGTTTTAAAATTTCACAAAAATAACCTACATACGCCTTTCTTCATGGCGTTTCAGCCAGTCTTGAGGCAGCTCCACTTGACATAGTTGAGCACTTCCACGCTGGTCTGAGAGTAAAGAAAAAACATAGAATGTACCAGCTGCGCGTAGGTCGTAAAAGCTGATCAAGGGAATGGGTGAGATCAAGGGAATGGGCGGAAATTAAAGGAATTACGGCAATAGGCGATGCGGCTAGCAACCCGTCACTATTTTGATTCCGTTTTTCATCTCCACGCCCAGCACCATGCTAAACGTGGCTTTAGATCTTTTAAACGTCCTCCACGCTGGTCTGGGAGAAAAGATAAAACGTAGAATGTACCAACTGCTTCTCTTCCCGCGCAGATCGTAAAAGCCGATCGAGGGAATGGGCATCAGGAATCATGTCAATAGGCGATGCGGCTAGCAACCCGTCACTATTTTGATTCCGTTCTCACCAACAAGGCCGCCAACATGCTAAACGTGGTCTTAAGAATTTACAGACTTGCTGTGTCTTCCCCGCAAGGGAAAAAGACGTGATATTATGTATGTCGTGGCCATATCGTAGAATTGATCTTTTCATGAAACGATTGACATTTTCATGAAATGGTGGCATTTCATGAAATGTTTAACTGTCTATTGGCCACATCATGATGTAGATTGGGCAGATCAATGACAATATATCGTTTAACGATATGTGCAGCCAAACGCGTGGCTCTTTCATGAAATGGTCAAATTTGTTTGATCATATCGTAAAATAGTTTCTTTAATTACCGGTAGAGGCGCTACAAACGCTTTGTTTGTTTTGTTTATGTGGAAAGATGGCGGCCGCCGGCGAAAACCGCAGTGAAAATGTGAACATTATGTTGAATTTGTTATATATTTTGTGTCAGACAGACGTAAAAAATACAAAATGTTCTCAACATATTTTGAATTATTGTTAATTAAATTTCCTGGTCATCCTATTTTACGATCCGGCCAAACGTGAATGACAATATCGTTAAACGTTGACGATTCAATGATCTGATCAAATTAAGTGGGCCACATAATAAAATACCACCATTTCATGAAAATGTCAATCGTTTCATGAAAAGATCAATTCTACGATATGGCCACGACATGTATACCTTTATGTATATATATGTGAAATTCTCACTAAAATAACCTACTTACGCCTTTCTTCGCGGCGTTTCAGGCAGCCTTGAGGCAGTTTCCATAATATTTACAGCCGAGTTTTTGCCAGTACATTTGTTTATACGAATGCTACGTGTATAAAGTACCTACTCGAATAGTTCTCTTAAGTACTAAAACGAATTTTATGTGCGCGGCGAATGATTTCTTTGGCGATGGGTAATATTTACTTTAAAAAAGTTGAATTAAGAACAGTAATTTGTCCGGGCAACGTAGCCTATGTGTGCCTATGTGTTAATCCGGGTTATTATAATATGTGTGTGTGTGCGTGTGTGTTTGCGATTATTTCTTTTTAATGGGGACTTAATGCGTTAAATGCGTAGATTTTTCCAGTAATTTCTATAGATTACAGCCCATCTGGCCAGCGTGGACAGTGTAGGGCAAATCCTCTGACTGCTTTGCCTAATAAATGGCTCTGGTTGTACCGAGAGGGTTATGCTCTTGCAGTGGAGACTAACAATGACCTGTATGATGATGATGATATGTTTTGCGGCTTAAGGGTCATATCCACAAGCGAGAGAATCATTCAAATATATATTTTTGAAGTCGGCTGAAAAGCATTTGTGGGCCGGGTAGGGTTCGAATCAGCGGTTTTTAGATCTTCAGCGCATTCTAAAGCACAGGGCCGGAACTCTCATATGGCTTTTTGGTCTTCTGCCCAGTGCCCCGTGGATTCCAGAGCCTCCTAGCTAAGTCAAGACAAAGTCAAAAATCCTAATCCTAACTAATATTATAAATGCGAAAGTGAGTTTGTTTGTTTGTTACTTTTTCACGCCCTATCTACTGAACCGATCATCATGAAATTTTGCATACACATAGTTTTTGGGTACTGAGAGGGACATAGGCTATAAATCACGCGGGCGGTGCCGCAGGTAATAGCTTCTTCTTCCTTTACCTTATCCCACTTTTTTATGTGGGGTCGGCACAGTATGTCAGTTCTTTCCACCTTGATCTGTCATCCACCATAGCCTTTGTCACTCCCTTCCTGTTCGTACTCTCTTTGACATAATCGATCTATCGTTCCTTAGGTCTCCCTCTGGTTACAGCTAGTAGAAGATAATGCGAAAAAATCTATAATTTTATTAAATTAAAACGTTCCTAAGTTTTGCAGCCGTGCACATCCTGCAATTAATCAAATCCATTCAATTCATTTAATTTTTAGGGTTCCGTACAAAAGTTGAAAAACGGAACCCTTATAGGATCACTCGAGCGTCTGTCTGTCCGTCCGTCCGTCTGTCACAGCCGATTTTCTCCGAATCTACTGAACCAAATTAGATGAAATTTGGTAAGATGGTGTAATCCTATGACCCAAACACGGATGTGCAAAGTAAATAAGGATTTTATTGAAATAAGGGTCATTTTGAGGGGCCCAATTACAAATTTTTAAAAGAAAGTTTTGCAAACCTTTCTGTGTCATATATCAAGTGAAAGGGCTCATTATGAGGATCTCAAACATATTTTTTTTGTTCGGGTAAAATCAATACTTTTGATTTTATTTACGAAAGAAGGCAAAAATTGACCATTCCCTCCCCCTGATCTCCGAAACTAATGGGCCGAAAATTTTGAAAAAATAACAAAATATAGTTCATTCTTTGAAGATTACTGGAAAAATAATAAGAATTCTATTACTTGAATATTAAGTGGTAAACTCACAATAAAAAGTTCATCTAGGAAAATAGTTCACTAAAACACCACTAGATGGCGCCAGTCAATTGAATAAAACATTTTTTGCACATTGTGTGTGTGTTCACAAAGCATATTGTACGGAACCCTCATTGCGCGAGTTTGACTCGCACTTGGCCGGTTTTTTTTCCTATAGTTTGAATAATTTATGGAACGATGGTAGGTGGAATAAGGCTGTTACCGAGTGGTATCCCAGAAATGGGAAACGTAGTGTTGGACGTCCGGTAGCTAGGTGGGCCGACGACATAACAGATTTCAGGAAAGAACTGGATTGCAAAGGCTAAGGGATAGAGAAGGATGGCGCAGACAAAGGGAGGCTTATGCCCAGCAGTGGGTTATGGAAAGCTGATGATGATGATAGGCCCCTAAGTAGTATTAGCCCAGAGCCCCCTAAACTCACGGCCCGGCCATGTTAAAGCATTATAGCAGAGTATGCAACCGGGATGCACACGCTCGGACGTGAGAGAAATCTCAGAGGCCATCGTGCAGTGACGTCATCAGACTATTCCCGGAATGCTTGTCCCGATTCCCGCGGAATGCGTGATTCACGCCGCACGTGAGACTTGAAAACATTACGCGTTCTTTTATACCATTGCAAACAAGTGAACTCAAACCTTCTTAGTATAAAACAAATTTTAGTTATAGGGTAGTGGAACCAAAAGATGAAGGCCCCCCAAAAGATGAACAATCTTAATAAAAGAAGAAAAATAAAAATGTTTATTTACTTATATGAGTACGTTTTTTTTTTTCTCGCATATAGTAACATTTTCTCCGCCCGCCTCCATAAAACTATCTCCAGTCACACGTCAGGCGCGCTTGCGTTAAATCGTTTTGGGTACCGTTCCCGCCAAAACTCATCTTTCTATGGAAACCTACTTAAGGTAAGTACTCCTCGCATTTAAGGAAATCTTTAAGTTAAAAGAAGAAGTATTGATACAAGTAAAAGGTATTTTGTCAAGGAAAATCTTGATTTACTAAGCGACTAAAATCAAACAACATTTTTACATTGCTTATTGTATTTAGTGTATAAAACACTGTTTAAGTAATGGTTTTTTTTTTTTTTACTTTAGCCATTAAATGAACGGCGTTCAGGTAATGGTGAAATGTGGAATATTTAAAATAATCATTATAATTTTCCTAGTGGTTAAAAGTGAATATTATATCATTAAACACGATCCAAGTTTATTTAACTAACTAAAAACCAAAAGTTGAACGGGTATTCCTTTGCACTCATTACCAGATTTTTTTGGTTTAATAAAGAATGGAATCTGAGGTGTTCATCTTTAGGATACCTATATCACCAAAAGTTGAACCAAAAAATATCCTTAGCATTATGTTCGTTCAACTTTTAGTTTTGTGTCCTAAAGGTGAACTAATGTTTAACATGAGTATGATAGTTTGTCTGTCTGTCTTTTTGTTTGCAAGTATTTAGTAAATTTGTTATTATAGTACTTGACTGCTAAACCAGTTGATCATTTTAAACAAACTTAGCGTTCATGGTGCAAGTAGGCTAAAAACATAATCCTAGTCCTAATCATTTTAAGTTATGAGTAGAGATAAAATGATACAAGATCCTTACTTCCTATGTAAGATCAAACGAATAAGAAACTCTATTTTTTATCAAACAAACAAACTCACTTTCACATTTATAATATTAGTTGGGATTATTCATGTAAAATAAATACCCTTATAATTTTTTAAATTAGCTTCCTGACGTCTGTTTAAATCGTCTCAAAATGTTAGTTCAACTATTGGGTATAAAACGTTCATAATTAGGGTTCAGTGTTCAACTATAGGGGGAAAACCCAATAATTTGTATAAATTGTTATTTTATACAAAACGTGGTACTCGTAGGTCAATTGTTTTATTTTTAAAATAATCTTATAGTATTCAGGCGTCAAAAACAAACATAAAATATGATTCTACTATTAAGATAATACAGGTATTCAAAGTTGGCGATTCAGCTTAATCGTTCAGCTTTTGGTTCCACTACCCTACGACTACTAGCCTCCGTGGTTTGGTGGTTGAAGCGTTTGCCTTGTTGACCCGGGGGTCGTGGGTTCGATTCCAACGGGAAGCATACTTTGTTAAGTTGTTTCCACCAGTTTGGTCCTAACATTGCAGGCATGAATCACCTGATTGTTTGATTAAGAAAGATGTTGGTCCCGACTGCCATCTGGTAGTCGTTAAAGGAACCACGTCAGAGGCCGAGAGGCGGTTCCGATGAACTCGGATACCACTTACCAGGGTGTGCATGGTCGACTGACCGTGCCACCTACACGATGAAAAAAAAAACTTATTACTTTTGCGTTGGTCCAATTGTCAAATGTCGACCTCCGTGGCGCAGTGGTCAACACGCCAGCCTGCGACACGGAGGTCCCGGGTTCGATCCCCGGCCAGGTCAAGATGAAAAACGATCTTTTTCAGATTGGCCTGGGTCTTGGATGTTTATCTATATAAGTATATGTTATAAAATATAGTATCGTCGAATTAGTATCCCACGACACAAGTTCACAACTTTTTGTGGGGCTAGCTCAATTTGTGTGATATGTCCCTATAATAAATAAATAATAAATATATACGGACAAATCACACAGATTGAGCTAGCCCCAAAGTAAGTTCTTAGTAAGACTTGTATTATGGGATACTAACTCAACGATACTATATTTTATAACAAATACATATATAGATAAACATCCAAGACCCAGGTCAATCTGAAAAAGATCATTTTCCATCTTGACCTGACCGGGGATCGAACCCGGGACCTCCGTGTCGCAGGCAGGCGTGTTGACCGCTGCGCCACGGAGCTCGACCTATGTATTTATTTATTTATTTTGTACGGATCTGTACGGATAATGGTTTAAACCAGGGCCCGAGTAGGTCCAAATCAAACTTGGCGGCTCTGATATTAGCTGCAAGCTACGCAGTACGCGCCCGCCTCCCCTCGCGCGCCCCGCTGAACATAATATTGTGTACTGCGCATCGACTCGAGCGATGTTCCTAACCGCCATATAGTTTGATTCGGACAGTACCTGGTTTAAACCATTATCCCACCAAATTAACATTATTTCAATAATTATCAGCTCTTAATTTAGTCTCTACTGCAGGAGCACGACCCTCTCTGAACTGCCAAAGCCATTATATTGGCCAGAGCAGTCAGAGGATTTGGCCTACACTCTCCACGCTGGCCACACGGGTTGGAGAGGTTTCTTTGATGTTTAGAAGCTTTGTTTAGCTTGTATTTCCTAAGTCGCCTTGTACGACATCCACGGGAAGACTTGGAGTGGCCCTATTCTACTCTGCCGGGAACCACACGGTTACTTGAACATGTATTTCAATAATTATCAGCTCTTAATTTAGTCTCTACTGCAGGAGCACGACGCTCTCTGTACTACCAGAGCCATATATTAGCCAGAGCAGTTAGAGGATTTGGCCTTCACTCTCCACTCTGGCCAGACGGGTTTGACAGGTCTCTTTGATCTTTATTATCTTTAATATATAAAACCCAAACTGTTTCGTTGAAAGAGGACCGCCATGAAACGGAGATTGATAGACGGATCCAACTTGGCTGGGCGGCGGCGTTCAGCAAGATCGCCGACGTTCTAAAAAACAAAAGAATACCAATCTTCCTTAAAAGACGCATGTTTGAGCAGTGTGTTCTACCTGTAATGACCTATGGCGCTGAGACCTGGACACTCACAAAAAAGCTTATGCGAAAGCTTCAGGTGGCACAGCGAGCGATGGAGCCAGCAATGCTCGGAATATCGTTTGTAGACCGAATCCGCAACACATCAGCTATTAGGAAACGCACTGGAGTAACAGACATCGCACTAGTAGTGACCAGGCTCAAGTGGAGATGGGCTGGGCACATGAGCAGGAGAGAAGATGGCCATCTTCTCTCCTGGGCGCGTAGGATTGCGGAATGGAGGCCCAGACCTGGATGGAGAAAAGTCGGGAAACCACCAATGCACTGGGCCAACGATTTCTCAAAAATATTGGGCAAGACTTGGATGCGCACAGCGCAAGACCGGGTCAAATGGAAAAACCATGAAGAGGCCTATACCCAACAATGGGTGAACACAGGCTGAGAAAGAAGAAGAAGAAGATATAAAACCCAAAGGCCACGTTTATCGTGTTAGTGAGCGTTAAGGTAGCTAGCCGCATCGCATCTTGACGTGATTCCTTAGATTCTCGCCCAATCCCTTGACCGGCTTTTACGGTCTGCACGGGAACAAAAGCAGCTGGTTACTCTATGTTTATCCTTTTCTCCCAAACGAGCAAGATAACATCTCACATGTAAAGTATATGCAGATAAGTAAGTACTCTTGTTTTACAATAGAACGGTACGGCTCATATTTTTCAAACATACTCTGATATGAGAAACATAAAATATCGAGAATAAAGAATTGTAACTTCCTGCAATATGGGGTCATTCAATTATTATGTACAGCAGCGACATGGGCCTATTATAGGCTTGGCTGATTTTTGATAATTTTGGAGACGAAGGGGTGGTAGGGTTGCATGGTGATATCGTAAGCATCATCGTCTTTTTTAGTCTCTACTGCAGGAGCATGATACTCTCTGTACTACCAGGGCCATATATTAGCCAAAGTGGATTGAGTCTACACTCTGCATGCTCGCCAGAGGTTGGAAAGGTGTCTTGGATGTTTACAAGCTTTGTTCAGCTTGTGTTTCCTAAGTTGCTTCCTGCCACTTCCACAAGAAGACTTGGAATGGTCCTATTCTACTCTGCGGGGAACCACATGACGTCAGCAAAATATCCCAAAATAAACAAATGTTTAAGTAAGCTTTGGGGAAGGGTATTACGTACGATAGCAGACTACGTGATATTATGCTTATGTAATACTTGAACGGCTATGCGATATATATAACTTGTTATAAGTTAAACTTTTCAAACGTACTCGTACTAAGGCACGTTAAGCCATTGATTAATGGTAAGATTTGTGACATCTTTCTAGGTCTGCCACGTTTACCTTGGCCCATCTTTCTTCTTCCATGCGACAGACTTGTCCCTCTTCAGCTTATAAAATTATAGCTAAAATTTATGAGAGTCGAGGTTTCCTACCTTTCAATCGACTTTTACTAACTAACAAAAGCTCCGCAAAGACTTAACACGTATATTCGTAGCTAAACTCTCATTACTTCTGCACCTTCGTTATTTTGCCCGATCGACGCGCCTACTCATAAAGTTACGGTTCACGCTTGGCAGCCGTTCCGCGACGTCGGTTTGCTAGATAAATTAGATTTTCCAAGTTGGTAGCTGGGTGACGTCACATCCGCCTGTTACGTTGGTTATTGGGGATATAAAAGATGAGATTTACGAATGAAAACATTTCAATTTCTTAAACTTTCTTCGTGTGGGCTGAGTATAATATGACTTTAGGGCTGAAATGCTACAAACTAGGATTAATTATTAACTTACTGTGCCCGTGTCTTCGCCCGCGTGAAATAGTAAGTTTGGGTCCTACTTTGGGTAGCCTTTTTTCGAATTGAAAAGTAGCCTGTATCCCTTTACCTGGCTCAAGAATATCTGAGTACCAAATTTCATTTAAATTGGTTCAGTAGTTTTGGCGTAAAAGCGACAGACTTCCTTTCACATTTATAATATTAATTAGTACTTAATCATATTATGGAAGTATGGATTAACTGTTAAAGCCAAAAGGCATTCGAGATGTGGTGCTGGCGTAAAATGTTAAGAATACCTACCTTGGACAGCACGCCGCACTAATGTATCTACTTATATATTGCAAGAACTTGGCATAAAGACCCGTCTCTCTACAATTTGTCTCCAAAGGCTTCTGCACTTCTTCGGTCATATAACGCGACGTGAACCGGGATAGTCTCGAATATACTTTTGCTGGGCCATGACCCTGGGCGCAGGAGTCAGGGGAAACCGCGCGTTAGATCAAGATAAAAGTGGTCACGACCCTCAGACATGAGGATACGACCAGGAAGAAGTAGTATGGATTAAAAGCAATTTTTTTAGCCTATTTTGTTTCCCACTGCTGGGCAAAGGCCTCCCCTTTCTGTTTCCACTCGTCACGATCTAATGCTACTTTCTGCCATTCGCCTATACCATATATCGTCTCGCCATCTCCTCCTTGGTCTTGAAAACGGTAAAGGTATATGGGTATGGTACCGGTATAAAATTACGATACACTTTAGATTTAAAGGTAGAACCAAATCGGTTGACAATTACGGTTGTGATAGAGCTAAATAAAAATAATGGTATTTATACATTTACGATATCGTTATGTATCGATACCTTTATAATTACTGGTACCTTAACTGAAATATTTTCAGTACCGAAAAAATTATGCGACGAAGAACATTGAGGCGAATCCTCGGTGGTAAAATTCAAAGCAAACCTTTATTTTATAATTCTAATATCGAAAAAAATAACGATACCGCAATATTATAATACCATAATCGTATTGGTACCGTTTCTTTACGGTATGGTAATTTGAAGGTACCATTATTCTAAGGTATCGAAATATAAAGGTATGACGTCATACCCCTCACCGATTTAACCGTATTTTTTTCGGTTATTCAATCCCTGCTTCCTACGTTCTTCCGGTAACCATAGAGTAACTTTTCGGGCCAAAAAAAGCCAAAATTTGTATGCATTAAAAGCCAATGCAATTTTCGCACATTTTATTTGTTAAGAACTTCATCTAAGGTTAAATAAGTCACTAAAAGAGTTCAAAAATGAATAATTTTATGATTTGATTGACATGGTAAAAGTTTGAATAGTTATGATATGTACATAGATGGTACGGCCATGTTATGCGGAGGAAAGAGAACCATATTACTAGAAAAGTACTGAATATGAAAGTTACTGGAAACCAGAATAGAGGCAGGCCAAAGAAAAGATGGATGGAGTGTGTGAAGGAGGATATGGGGAAAAAGAAGGTAACGAAGGAGATGGCTCGAGATAGAGCAAAATGGAAGAAAGTTACATGCTGTCCCGACCCCACATAAAGTGGGATAAGGTGAGGAAGAAGAAGAAGTAAAAGTTTGAATAGAATTTAGCTTATATGTACACTAAAATAAATAACTACCTAACTAAATGAATGATGATAAATAGCAAAAGAAGCAGATTTTAATGAACCAGACGAAGATAAATCGGGAAATGTTTTGGCTTTATTCAGCAGACTTTTCCAGAAAATGCTCATTATAAAATTTTATTTTAGATGTGCAACGAAAATGTCTGCTATATTATACATACACTCCCAATAATCACAATATTGATTTCTCTATCCGGCGATCTCAATACCCTCCATTAGAGTGGCCTCATGACCTACATTAAATGAATTAAGCAATACTATTACTACCTACCTACCAATATATATTCTGTTTTATAGTTTTATTGTATGAGTTTTAACAAAACAATGAATGAATGAATGTATAGTAATGTTTTCGCGATTGTTACACATTTAAATAAAATAACTTATATAATAATTTATATTTTTTACATTACATTACATAACACCTGTCGTTTCGAACACTTTACAGTGTTTTACACTTTACTTACTATTTTAGACATCTTTATATTTAACTTCTCAGTTTTGTAAAGTTTAGGCTAACGCGGATTAACGCCCTCTAGTGTCGAGTGAAAAACAACTTTAAGAACCGTCGTCGTCTAACTATGACGCCTACCTTGTTTAATGCGAAAGTGAGTTTATTTGTTTGTTTGTTACGCTTTCACGCCCTATCCACTGGAGGAGCCCGATGATCCAGTGGGTGTGAGCTCTATGAGCACTTACATACGAGTATGTTAAGCAACCCCTGGTGCAGTCCCTACTTGGATGGGTGACCGCAAGTGGCATAAAAATATCTCGAGCTCCTCCGTGCTTCGGAAGGCACGTTAAGCCGTTGGCCCCGGCTGTCATCGTTGATGGCAGTCGTTAAGCTATGTCAGATGCCTTAAGGCAGCTTGAAAAATCTGACACCAGTGTTGGCCACTTACACATACGAAAAACAAAACAATACAAACAAACGCCCTATCCACTCATATTCTGAATATTATGAATGTACTAATATTTTCTCACTGACAAGTAATCAAGCACTAATGAATCCCAACTAAACGCCCGAAATTGAATTAAAATAGTAGCACTCATCACCTGCAGTGACTCAGGCATGACATAATAGTTAGCATGCTCCGGCCAAAGACAATATAATACTAACGTAATAGACTGCCCACCTCATACAAAAATATTGGACCAAATTAAGGTTGCGAAAAGCAGGCGAATGTATGGCGCAGGAGAGTTGCTTGCTACTCGATACTAGATGGCGCTAATCTGCGTTAGCCTTTAACTTACTAGATATACGGTGTCATTTTAAAATATTATGCCTAAAATATTGTTTTGATTTTTAATAAGGTATATTTTGTGAATCATGTTTTTATATTCTCATAATACGGTAGATACAATGTTGTGTAGTTTCGAATGGCGCCATCTATGCGAGTCTCTGAGAACAAATCGTACGATTAAGGCGTTGAGACCACATGCCTGCAGTGACTCAGGCGTGACATAATAGTTAGCATGCTCCGGCGATCTTGAAAATTAGTTGCATTACCGCGAGAATTTACAGTTTCAGCACTGATGAGCTGACGACCATAATGTGCTCAGTGCAGGGTGATAACAGAATATATACAGCACTAGCTGTTACCCGCGGCTTCGCCCACGTGATATATAGCCTATGTCCTTCTCAGTACCCTAACCTGTGTAATCGGTTCAGTAGATAAGGCGTGAAAGCGTAACAAACAAACAAATTCATTTTCGCATTTATAATTTTTAATTATTAGATAGGACAAAAAAAATATCCCGTCACTTCATCGACGTAAAAATTCACCCCCATTTCACCTCTTTAGGGTAGAATTTCTAAAAATAAGAAATTTATTGGCTTTATGAAAATTGGTTTTTATTCAGTCAATTTTTAGACAGAAATAATTAAAATTGTAATTACTATTATGATTTATGATATTATTATATGAAATATTGACATATCACCTACCATTTATAAATATTATGATAATTGACATACAGCTATTAAATATAAGCAAAACATACTTATACCTTAAATAATTTATGCATTTATATGTATTTCAGCTAAGGTCTTATTTTATTTAATATTATATATATATTTATTCCTATATATATATTTTATTTAAGAATATTTGTACTCATATTCTTGGCGAATAAATTACTGATTACTAATTGCCTTCTGATGTCGACGCTAGCTGGGTCGATGATGATGGTGTGACCTGACCAAGGTCGGAGGAAGGCGCTGGATGCAGGCCGCTTCAAACTGGTCGTGTTGAAAATGGGGAGTAATCATAAAGTTGGCTATTATAGTCATCTGTTTATAGTGTACTGTGTAATCGGGAATCCTAATTCGAGATCCTATACTTCTAAACACAGGACTCCTGTGCAGGTGGGACACTGCTCACTCATATGATAATTGATTTATTAACTCGACCGTAAAGCTGTGATAGATGCTTTTACACAGCTATTATATTGCTGTAACATATTGTGACGACTTCGTCAATAAATATCAGTCTGACACATACTTGGCACTGATATCCGGTTTAATCATATAATGGCTTAATTCATTTAATATAGGTCAAGTGGCTACGCTAATGGACGCTACTTATCCACTCAAGTTTTTATTTAACTGTGTAGCCAGCTCTAAGAGAGTTTTGCTGCTTCACCGGAATTTTGAGGTGTCCTCAACCTGTAAGGCGAACATCACCATAGGGCCCCCAGGACGGACGGACCTCGGCTTTGAGCGTTGCCTGTGTGCGCAAGGCTTGGAGAGACAGCAAACTCTCAAATGCCTATATGCTTTGACGTCGCTTGGAGAAAATGCGCTGTGCAGTTTGTTGCCGCTTCTTCTGCACTCCGCTTTGGAAGCGGCCTAAACTTAGCCATAAGTAATTATTGACGTCAACAAAATTTTTTTTGTTGTAAAAATTGTAAACACAAATATGACAATCAGTAAGTGTTCAAAGAAACCTATATTAAATAAACGATTGAATCTTGAATCTTGAATCTTGCCTGATGAGCTGATTATTGCATGCATAGCCTGAAGGGCCGAACTGAGAAACAATGGCAAAGTTTTTGGAGAGCAGCAACTATGATGTTTTGCCGTATGAGGCGGCTCCACTCAGTGACAAGAGGCCTCGTTTAGCGCTCACAGATGCTAAGCAATGTCAGATGCGAGTTACATTTGGATTGATATGCAAAAACTGGTACTAAAATTTTGAACTCTTGTACTGCCAGAGCTATATATTTGGCTGAGCAGTCAGAGGATTTGGCCTACACTCTCTACGCTGGCCAGAACGCGCGCGTTCCCTAAGTCGCCTTTTACGATATCCACGGGAAGACTTGGAGTGGTCCTATTCTACTCTGGCGGGAACCACACGGCATCCATTATGGTTTATACAAATTAATAAAAAAAGTGAATCATATGAAAGCCGTAATGAATGTTGAAGTGACCATCAAAACGATGATACCTACTGAAAATGCCTGTAATTAGAATTGCAGTATATTTCGCAATAGTCATGGCATAGTAATAAATTTATAAATGAAATAAAAATAGAGTAATTAAAGGTTTAATTAACAACCTTTACTTTACGAGCTATTGTTTAAATGAAGTTTATTACTTTAATGAATAAAAATGTGATCTAAATAACGATTAAAGTAAATTAATGCAACAGCACTAAGATGAAACTTAAATACACTTCATTAAGTACTATTTATTAACATATACTAGTGTTTTTCCTTTACTTCGTCCGCGTAAATTATAGCCTCTGTTTAAAACTTGAACGGCTGCGTGTAAAAATAATCATCATCAGGTCTTTTTAGGGTTCCGTACAAAAATGAAAAACGGAACCCTTATAGGATCACTCGTGCGTCTGTCTGTCCGTCCGTCTGTCACAGTCGATTTTCTCCGAATCTACTAAACCAAATTAAATGAAATTTGGTAAGATGGTGTAAACCTATGACCCAAACACGGATGTGCAAAGTAAATATATATTTTTTTTTAAATAAGGGTCAGTTTAAGGGGTCCAAATAGAAAATGTAAAAATAAGTTTTGCAAACCTTACCGTGTTATATATCAAATGAAAGGGCTCATTATGAGGATCTCAAAAATATTCTTTTTTTGTTCGGGAAAAATCAATACTTTTGATTTTATTCACGAAAGAAGGCAAAATTTCACCATCCCCCCCCCCCCCCCCCCCCCCCCTGATCTCCGAAACTACTGGGCCGAAAATTTCGAAATGATAACAATAAATAGTTCATTGCTTGAAGATTACAGGGAAAATAATAAGAATTCTATCAGTTGAAAATAAAGTGGTAAACTCACTATAATAAGTTCACCTAGGGAAATAGTTCACTAAAACACCACTAGATAGCGCTAGTTAATTGAATATAACATTTTTGCACATTGTGTGTGTTCACGAAGCATATTGTACGGAACCCTCATTGCGCGAGTTTGACTAACACTTGGCCGGTTTTATTTAGTCTAAACTGCAAGAGCACGATCCTCTCTGTACTACCATTAGCCAGAGCAGTCAGAGGATTTGGTCGACATTCTCCACGCAGACGGGTGTGATATTCACTAGTTCCATATCATTGCGTCTTTCGTATGATTGACTATTTAAATTACCTTTTTATTGAGATGTATAATCCGTAATGGATGTTCAAGTTACCATCAAATCATAAGTACTCCGTAGTTATCAAAAGTTAGCAAATAAGCTGTGCTTGCATTATGCTTAGTCAGTCAACCAAATAGGTATTAGCCAGAGCGGTCAGAGGATTTAGCCAAAATAATGAATTGCTGCAAATATCCGAAAGAAAACAACAGTTTTATTTTCTCGAAATAAAATTCCTATTTTGGTGCAGTGCAGTGAGCCGCATAGTAACACTATGCAGTTTTACATGGGGTTGTTGACCCAAAAACGTTGGCAGAATGGCGCGCCGCTGCTTTTAAGGCACTCTTCTCCTGAAATTCGTTTGGGAGAACGCTTTTTTCTTGCAAACTAGATATATCAATCTAAAAGAAATATATGTTGACTAGCAGCCCTACCCGGCTGCGCCCGGGCATGTATTATACCTTAAAACCTTCCTCGTGAATCACTCTATCTATTGGTGAAAACCGTATGAAAATACGTGGAGTAGTTTTTGAGTTTATCGCGAACAGACAGACAGACAGACGCGGCAGAGGACTTTGTTTTATAATATGTAGTGATTTTGATTTGTCAACATGCCAGCTTGCGACACAAATGGTCGCGGGTTCGATCCCTAGTCAGGTCAAAATGAGAAATAATCTTTTTCAGATTGGCCTAGGTCTTGGATGTTTATCTCCTCACATACTACATGTCTCGAACTTACTTTGGGGCTAGCGCAATCTGTGTGCTTTGTCGGACATATAAGTATTTATTATATATTTGAAACAACATTAAAAAAATCACAAACATTGGTCAACCTTTCCCGAAAAATGCACTTTTCAAGTATTGAGGCCCCACACTAGGCACACTAGCGACGCCAATAATTTTATTCCTAATACTTTATAAATAGAAAGAAATTCAAGAATGTAAATCATATAAGCCTTAGTAAATAACCTGAAATATTTTTGGAATCATGTTTTAATATTATGAGAATCAGTCATTAAGAGAAATAGTGATTACCGCCAAAAACGGCTGTTTTTGGCGGTACTTAAATGGAGTTTCATAATTCTCACTGATTCTGATAATATTAAACAGGATTCCAAACATACTTCAGGTTATTTACTAAGGCTTATATGATTGACATTCTTGAATTTCTTTCTATTTGTAAAGTATTAGGAATAAAATGATTGGCGTCGCTACTGTGCCTAGTGTGCCCCCTTAACTTTTAAACAAAAAGCCTTCTTGGAAAATTGGAAATGTTATTTTTCTTATTTCATGATTTATTACTGCTTGCCTTATTCGGGTTTGTACGGTTAATTTGTTTTTGTAAGTACTTCGTTGAATATGATTTATTTTATACCGCTTTGCAGGCTTATTTTTGACAACTACCTACAGTGTACATCTTTGTGAGGTTACTTCAACATCCATTACGGTTTATATATCTAAAAATAAATAGTCTATGATACAAAAGCTAACGGATGTTAAAGTGACTACCTTATCGTTGGACATCGTAGTTGCCAAAAGTTAGCAAATAGGCCTGCCGGTCACTTATTCAGTGGTACCACGAGTGCGTTTGTTAGAGCATAGCACGCACATTTGGCCGACCCGTGCCCTACATCATGTAGGGCGTGAGTCAGCTGTTTTAACTCTATAATTACAACCAAATTAAGTAACAATTTGAGACACTATTGAGTAGCAGCCGAGATACTATCAACCGGCGGTCAAGTGCTGCTGAGCTGCCATCGAGAAGGGGTCCGTCACACACAGTTATCAACATGTAACATCAAGACGTGATCTTGTGTCTCCACACCAACATCCACATCCTACAGTCAACATCTCGTCATGTATGATGTATGATGTATGTATGGCTAACACCATTGCCTGCATCCGTCAGCGTTCAATCAAAAATCGCAAGCAGTGATCGGTTCCGGCTAGTTATCTGTAGCTTTGAACAATAATTAATAAAATACATAATAATAATATAATATACATGGCGAAATTTTGATCGTTCTGGACCTTCGAGCAACACGGCCTCCGTACCGGATTCTGGACCCTTAAAGGGGTGATTCATCCCGTCGATATGAACCATTTTTCTTATGGGACCAATGCTGGAAACTCAAATTTTATTTCGACATTTTCATACAAAAGTGTTCAGCCGCCCGGGCAATTTGTATAGGAATGTCGAAATTTTTTTCGAGTTTACAGCATTTGTCCCATAGGAAAAGTTGTTTATATTGACAGGCTGAATCACCCCTTTAATGGTCCGGAACTATCAAAATTTCGCCATGTATATGTGATTTTTGCCGCGTGTTTCCCGGCAGAGTAGAATAGGACCACTCCAAGTATTTCCGTGGATGTCGTAGAAGGCGACTTAGGAAATACAAGCTAAACAAAGCTTAGAAAAACATCAAAGACTACAGAGAGGGTCGTGCTCCTGCAGTGGAAACTAAAAAAGACCTAACGATGAAATGTGATTTGACGTGAAAAAGGGATTTTTTTTTGATTTGGAAACAAAACTTAAAACTTCCTTGGGCATGTTATCTTTTCTTGAAGTCGTGAATTAATGTGTTTAATACATGTGCAATTAATTACTTTGTACGATAAAGACCGCTGTCAGAGGTTAAAACACAGGCTTGTTCACTGTTCAGCGGGCGAGCTGTCAAGTGGAACGAGGGGTACGAAGGTGTACTGTAACTAGAAGAGCAATATGGATTTCTAGTTTTTTTATAAAATAAAAAAAAAAATATTTTTAACAAAAATACAGAACTCGACTTAAACTCTACGTAGGTAAGTGAACAAACTGGAACTAAAAATAAAGTCATCTCATCATCATCAGGTCTTTCTAGTCTCCACTGCAGGAGTACGACCCTCTCTGTACTACCAGAGCCATATACTAGCCTGAGTAGTCAGAGGATTTGGCCTACACTCTCCACGCTGGCCAGACGGGTTGGAGAGGTCTCTTTAATGTTAATAAGCTTTGTTTAGCTTGTGTTTCCTTAGTCGCCTTTTACGACATCCATATGATGACTTGGAGTGGTCCTATTCTACTCTGCCGGGAACCTCACGACAAAGTCATCTAAGTATATAATATTTTTTGATGTCCCCTCAATTTTTCGAGGATCCCTTTGTAAGAATCTGACTTGGTGACCATGGGACCACCTAGGAGGTACAACCTTTCAGACAAGAAAAGAATTTCTTAAATCGGTCTGATCGTCTTCGAGAAATAGGGGAACATACATTGAAAAATAAAAAAGATTCCGACGAATTGATAACCTCCTTCATTTTTTGAAGTTGGTTAAAAATAAATAAATGTGTTTGAAACATGTGTAATTAATTCGTTGTACGATAAAGATTGGTGTCAGAGGTTAACACAGGCTCGTTCACTGTTCAGGTGGTTCAGCGGGCGAGCTGTCAAGTGGAACGAACGACGGGTACGAAGATATACTGTAACTAGATGAGCAATGGATTCTGGATTCTTTTTTGAAAAAACAACGGGTTGCACTCCGGGAGTGCCGGCAGAAGTGAAAACTTGAATAGTAACGTTGTGCATTTTTGATATTTTGGAATGATTAGGGAATAATTTTGCACGAAATGATTTATTTATCATTATAAAAGTACTATCATTTATGTGGTAAAATACAATAAAATCGGTAAAATCATTTATTGCGCTATCCTACACAAACATGACGATCTTGATCACGTCACGTGTCAGGTACGAATTTTCAATCTGACGAATCTGAAGGTCACGTGACCTGTCGCGAGTTTAACATTTTTTCCCCATCACAAAATGTGAATAGCGCCGCTAAAGAAGTTTTTACTTCTAAAAATAACAACTCTGCTGCATAAGCTGCATTGTTAATCGTAATATTCTCTTTTTTATTATTAAGCCGATTGTAATCTTTCAGAAGAAATTCTAAATGTTTATTAAATATTGTTATATTTAAACCCCCTAATTGCATGCACTCCCGCACTCGATCTCAGGGAGAGGGGTGCCTGAAAAACAGCGTTATGCTCGGACCTTGCTCCGAGCTAACACAAGCTGAGGCATTCCTTTGCCATAATGTATATTCTTTTTTAATTCAAAAGTTACATTGATTTAATTGTGGCAAGAAATTATTTTTTTTTATTAAAGTTTCATTGTACCTTTGAAATATAGAATGACCTTATGATTTTTTATATTTGGAATACCTTTTCAATATATTTGCTATTAATACGGTCCTTATAACATCGAAACTTAGATCGTAAATAATCGTTATATTGTACTTATGGGACTAGCCCTTTTTACTTTACTCCAATCACAACTGCTCAATAGCCCAATGACAAAGATGCACTTGAAGCAACTTGCAATTGAAGCTATTTCATAGAATCGGAGCAGAAAGTTTTCATGATCAGCATGTATTTTTTTTGAGTCGCGAAATTTGATTTTTTACTTCAAAAAAAAGGAGAAGGTTATCAATTCGGGTGTATGTTCTTTGTCTATAAAAATAAACATAAATAAATGTACTTGATTACTATAAATTAACTTTTACAAATTGCTTTAATTCTATAACTTTTATAATTATGCCTAAATGCGAAAGTGAGTCTGTTTGTTTGTTTGTTGTTACGCTCTCACGCCCTATCTACTGAACCGATCATCATGAAATTTTGCTAACACATAGGTTAAGGTACTGAAAAGGACATAGGCTATATATCACGCGGGCGAAGCCGCAGGCAACAGCTAGTAGGGAATAATAATCATCAATATAAAATAATATATGACACCATCAAAAACCTTAAATGTTCAGGGTACTTAGTTTGCCTAAATTAAAAAAAAACTTTTATTGTCCGACTGTTTCCTTACCATTTTACGTAAGTCACTTCTTGAATTCTACCTCTGTGTGGTGATCGGATACTTTCTTACTATAGTATCCTACTCTAACGTATCTATGGTCTATGGTACGTTTTGAGAATGTGTGCCGTCTCCCGATTTAAATCTGGAACGCAGATCTTTATTATCTGTACCTGATTAACTGCTTTAAGGGTTCCGTTACCAAATGGTGCTCCTACACTGCTAGTAGAAAATGTTTAAAAACATGTTCTAACACTAAAACAATAACTAACAAATGTTATAATTTTTTACATTTGTTATAAGTTCTCTTATACTGACGAAAATTTTTTACTAACATTTTTCTTTTATTCTGCCACACCCACGACTCTCTGTATACCTCGCTGTAACGTGTATTATATGTTTACAAACAAAAGATAACAAATGTTTTATTATATTATAAAATGTTAGGTAACAATTTTTTTTAAAAATGTTTACAAACAGTGTCTAACATGAAAACATTTTTAATTTTTAATAAGTCCTGTTTATATAAATAATTATTTATATAAGTATATAAATATAATTGTGCCATGTGGTCCCCGGCAGAGTAGAATAGGACCACTCCAAGTCTTCCCGCGGATGTCGTAAAAGGCGACTTAGGGAACATAAGCTTAACAATGCTTTAAAATATCAAAGACACCTCTCCAACCCGACTGGCCAGCGTGGAGAATGTAGGCCAAATCCTCTGACTGCCCTGGCTTATATACGGCTCTGATAGTCAGAGAGGGTCGTGCTCCTGCAGTGGAGACTGAAAAAGACCTGATGATGGTATATGATTACGTGTTCAAAGCGCGAAAGTTTAAAAAAAACATTTTTTAACATTTGTTATCTAATGTTTAAACATTTTTTAACAGTAGTGTGCGCACCAAAAGGGCTAAAAAGGGACGGATGAATCTTAGTAATGTCGCCTTTGAAAGATACTGTCTCCACATACAATATCAAAACAGCAACAAATTAAACTTTGCTATTTCTAGCAGCTAAGAGCTAAGTCATCATTTACTTTGTCCAAGTCACAGAGCAGGAAATCTAAGTGTCGGTTGCGCGCTACTAGAGACGCCTCAACACATTCACCGTGGCGCAGCGGTCAACACGCCTGCCTGCGACACGGATGGTCCCGGGTTCGATCCCCGGTCAGGTCAAGATGGAAAATGATCTTTTTCAGATTGACCTGGGTCTTGGATGTTTATCTAAGCTAGCCCCAAAGTAAGTAGTAGATACTATATTTTATACTCGATAGATACTTATATAAGTATCTATCGAGTATAAAATATAGTATCGTTGAGTTAGTATCCCATAACACAAGTCTCGAACTTACTTTGGGGCTAGCTCAATCTGTGTAAGTTGTCCGAAAAAAAAAAAAAAAAAAAACATGCGTGTCAGGGGCGGTACCGTTTATTTAGGCTTTGGGTTTAAAAGTAATTGAAATACAATAGAAATGTACCTCATTGTACCTCGTAAAAAAGAAATGCAAGAATCGGCTATTTCCTACTTGTGATATAGGTACATCATCATCATCATCATCATCAGGTGTTTCTAGTCTCCACTGCAGGAGCACGACCCTCTCTGTACTACCAGAGCCATATACTAGCCTGAGTAGTCAGAGGATTTGGCCTACACTCTCCACGCTGGCCAGACGGGTTGGAGAGGTCTCTTTGATGTTAATAAGCTTTGTTTAGCTTGTGTTTCCTTAGTCGCCTTTACGACATCCACGGTATGACTTGGGGTGGTCCTATTCTACTCTGCCGGGAACCACACGGCCCATATAGGTACGTTACATCAGAATTTGTTTTTAACCTTTTTACTGTAATTAGATACCATAACAGCACATTGGGTCATTTTTAGGGTTCCGTAGTAAACAAGGAACCCTTATAGTTTCGCCATGTCTATTACAGCAGTAGTATATATACTGAAGTTGAAAGGAAAACTATCAGAGCTGAGTACTAAGTGCAAACTAAAAAGTTATAGGCAACCAACTTATAAAATGTACTGGAAAATATAAAATTTCATACAATTGTCATTGTTAGATGTTTTTGGTCGTTAAACTGTAAGGCGCGAGTGTGAACAGTGTAAACTCATAGTTGTCATTCGCAACTACGGAACCCTACACTGCGCGTGGCCCGACACGCACTTGGCCGGTTTTTTAGGTTTTTTTCAGCACGAACTGACTGGCCGAGTATGCGACGTTCACCTACTAGCCGGGCGCGGGCTGACACGCTGTATTATATCACTTTCGTCTCATTAACGAGAGACATTCCGTGCTCTATGGTCTATCGGACCCCGGGCTCCGAAGCACCCCAGCTGAGGATGCAACTGGGACAACGCTCAGATGAGAGAGAGATTCCGTGCTCTATGGTCGAAGTCAACAATATAGATTTCTTATGTTTGAAATACAATATTGAAGAAAGAAATGAGCTTGAGTATTATACGAGGGTCAGGGCCCTTTAGATTTTGTAAGGACTGGTTTGAATGTTTGTAAAGCCAAGCGCGCACACACACTCACAAGCCCTGACCCATTTTTGAACATCTGTTTGGTTCCCCTTATGTTTAAACAAATCATTGACTTAAAAAAGGCGCAGTTTCTTGGTATATCTCTAATTTTACAAGCTTGCAATGTTTCTTGAAAGAAGATGAAAGTATTTCGACCGATTTTACGAATTCGATCTTTTGATCATAAAATATGATTGATTCAGTAAAATCAGGGAACTGAATTTTAAATAATAATGGCAGTATAAATCTGTTATTTTTTATGTCAACTAATCATTATTAATTCTATACCCCAACTTACAAGCTCGTTATTTAATCTTAATCCAATGAGTTTTTCGATCTTAATTCTTTGTCAATTTTGCTATTTTAGCATTATTTTTCTGACCGATTTAAAATTTTAAATTATTATTTGACATATTTAATTGAATTTTAAATTATCACATGACAATGTAAGCTCACGTCCACATATTAGTTCTAAGTAGGTACTTGTATGTCGTAGATTGTAAGTTGACGTCATTTGGAGAAAATGCGTTGTGCAGTTTGTTGCCGCTTCTTCTGCACTCCGCCTTGGAAGCGGTGTAACTTATTGACGTCAACCATAACATAACATTGTAAACCAATTGTAAATGTAAAGTGACGTTCACCAAATGATATTTAAAATATCTTAAGATGAATAAAATTTTTGACTATTGACTATCGATTCGTTTCGAAAAATCCTGGTGCAAAGTCAGGATTTTTGTTCGCGTACTTTTTTACACTTTCGCGATAATTAGGAGTACTTTCTGCATATTTTTAAACGCTGTCAAATTAAATTAAATTTAACTTCTATCAAAATCGTTAAACGGTTATAGCTTAGACTTAGTATCTAATACAAATATCTATATTTGTTGTTTTGTTGTTTTTCGTATGTAAGTGGCCAACGCTGGTGTCAGATTTTTTCAAGTTGCTTAAAGGCATCTGATATAGCTTAACGATGCCATCAATGTTAGCTGGGACGAACGGCTTGGCCAAAGTAAGTTGCAAACTTGTGTCTTCGGATACTGACTCAACGTACTATATTTTATAAAAGACTAGCGGTCCGTCCGTGGCACATACATATCCTATGTCACTCAAGGGATAACGTACAATATCTAACGGTGAAAGAATTTTTGAAATCGGTCGTTCCGGAGGGTAATAAGGCCTGGAGTATAATAAAGCCTCCCTGTAAAATAATGGACTAGCAACAGTTAAAAGGAACATACAAAATGATAATTAAAGCTGACACCAATTTAATATTTAAATTATATATCATATATTTAGCATCAATTAGTCTTATTAAAATTTCGGTTAATAAGGCCTATGTGCATCGCGCAATTACGCCTATTCCATTGGAAGAGACCGGTTTTGCTTAAAATGTAGTTCATACATAAATAATAACTCTAATATAAGTAAAAAAGGATGAGTGCTTACTGTTTAAATACAATAAGTAAACAATTTCTAATGGTTTGTCACTTTTTGAGAACATACGAGTACAAACGGGTAGGGCCTAATTAAACTACCTGGGCGTTATTAGGCTGCATTGTGCGTGATTTTTGTTTAAATTGTAATAAAAAATATGACGCATAAACTCATGTATTTTATTTGTATTATGTTTAAATTTACAAGAAACAATACTACCTGATTTTAATAAATAGTTTTTTTCAAGCAATAATGATTTATAGTGATTTGAAATTTTCGACGAGCTCCGTGGCGCAGCGATCAACACGCCGGCCTGCGACACAGTTGGTCCCAGGTTCGATCCCCGGTCAGGTTAAGAAAATGATCTTTTTCAGATTGACCTGGGTCTTGGTTGTTTATTTATATATGTATATGTAATAAAATATAGTATCGTTGAGTTAGTATCCCATAACACAAGTCTCGAACTTACTTTGAGGCTAGCTCAATCTGTGTGATTTGTCCGTATATATTTATTTATTATTTTATTTAAATTAGGTAGGCGTTATTACCGCGTTGAACCAAACAAACAAACTCTTTAGTTTTATAATATTAATATAGATAATATAAACTGTAATGAATGTTGAAGTGACTATATATAAAAGCGTTGTACGTACACTGATTTGTCAAACGCTTGCAAATAGCTAGCCGGTTTAACGTTCATGATAGTACCTGCATAAATCCATAGCACTATTATGTTCACTACGGGACTTACCGCGATTATTTTTGAGTTTCGTTTCGTCTGATATTTCGACAACATTGCAGCTGCCATTTTCATAGACTGGGTAACTGCTAATGAACATAATAGTGATTGTGACCGCGAAAGCTTAAAATCACATATATCCATAGCATATTCGTATATGTATACTACATTGTTATTAGTAGGTAGATATTACTTGGCATGCGACACCATACTAAAACCATTATTATGCTGTCGTTATGATATACATAACACCATTTTATTGCTGCGTATTACTATTCTACATTACATGTTCTGTACTATATAATCGTCCACATCTATAGTCCTATTTGTTTAACTAAGATATAGTATAGGTATCAGACACAGTCCGAATCAATTGCGGCTGGGAACATCGCGCGAGTCGATGCGCAGTACACAATATTAGGTTCAGCGGGGCGTGCACGGGGAGGCGGGGCGCGTACTGCGCAACTCGCAGATAATATCCGAGCCGCCAAAAGTTTTGATTCGGACTGTACATAACATAGTGAATATAAAATCCAAGTGCGAGTCCGGCTCGCACACGAAGGGTTCCGTACCATTATCTCTATACAACATTAGACTATCAATCAAAGAACGGGGAAAAAACCCTAGTCCGCCCGGCAGCCGGGCGGACTAGGATAAGGCTAAGTACGACGAGCTAGCCGGGCTAGCTCGTGGTTTGTTTGTATTTCGTATGTGTAAGTGGCCAACACTGGTGTCAGATTTTTCAAGCTGCCTTAGCTACCAAGCTCGTGGTAGCCTATGGCTATGGCACTCAGGGATAACGTACCTATCCAACAGTGAAAGAATTGTTGAAATCGGTCCAGTTAGTTCCTGAGATTGGCACGTTCAACCAAACAAATCAAAAGCTACAGATCGATCACTAGGTTTCGGAACCGACCACTGCAGAGAAGAAACGCCAAAGGCAACTTTTAAACAGTATTGGTCGCCTTCTCGCCTGAAAGATTTGTATGATTATATTTCTTTCTTTCTTTGCCTTTCTTGCTATTTAATGATCACGTATAATAACTCATAAATATGAATATATTGGCAAAATATAATCGACCTTTATATTGACATTTGCCTCATGATAATTTTAATACTGATGTCATGCTATATTAATACTTGATTTGTAATAGACATCTTGTATAATGTTTATTTTCGTTGAATGATTACGTTAATTACATGTTTGTTAAAGTTAATTAGTCATTAAATTATTGTTTTTATTTTATCTAGGTTCTTTTGTCGAACTTCTCGTCCCGCGCAGATCGTAGAAGCTGATCGAGGGATAGCAAAATTAATCAAAACCTTTTAATTGAATGAGCTAAGGCTGTCGGTCGTCAAAACTGTATTTATTTATTTTCATTTTACAAAATTGCACTTTTTTCGCGAATTTCAAGGTCACGGTACAGTCAAGGCACTGTATTAAAAAACCATTTTTAAATTAAATCTTATAAAAATGTATGTGTACCAATTTAGCTATCTTAAAATTATCTTAAAAAAAATTACGGATAAAGTTAAAGTGACACTATTTAAAGCGTATTGTCAGACATTTTACACTGGAAATCTGTGGTTGGCATATACCATCTAGACAGCTCGACGTTCTGCGTGTTCAGTACAACAACGTTTTCGGAATGCTGTTGGGGCTGCCTCGCTTTTGTAGTGCATCGGGGATGTTTGCGTACTACCACACTGTTGGCTTTCACGCGATTGTACGCAAGATAACCGCATCCCTGATCAACAGAGTGAGAGTAGTCAGAACAGCATTCTGAGAACAGTGGCTGTAAATTGGACCTCTTCACTATGGAAATGTCTAGTGAGAAGAGCAATTTAATTAATTACAAATTTCAATTAATTTTAATCCTATCCTAATCGTAACTAATATTATAAATGCGAAAGTGAGTTTGTTTGTTTGTTTGCTTATTTGTTTGTTACGCTTTCACGCCGTATCTACTAAACCGATCATCATGAAATTTAGCATACATATAGGTTAGGGTACTGAGAAGGACATAGGCTATAAATCACGCGGGCGAAGCCGCGGGTAACAGCTAGTTATTACTATTTCTGATTTACTTTAAATGTCATCAAAATGTATGGATTTAAATTATCGCAATGAAAATTATTTTATTTATTTAGCATGATTTTAACTCTGCAAACGCTTTGATAATTTTTATTGCTAGCTTGGATTTGTAAACTCGGGTGTTTTTAGACATAAGCTGTACGCATAAAAGTCAACAGCAATTTGCCCAGGCTTCGGCACATTTCATAAATTCTACAACAATGGCGGGTTCTGGCAACACGCCAGAGCAGTGCTGTTATGTTTTCAAGCCAACGCAGTATTACAGAATATGGTACGTCATCTTGTCTATGCCCTTTATGAGGTCGGCATAACCTCGAACTTTTAGGGCTCGTTCTAGACTTAGTTTAAAGATAAGTGATTTCTAAATGAAAAATTATGATAATAAAACAAACAAACTTACGCGAGATGAAGTCAATCACCATCATCGGGTGTCTTTTGGTCTGCACTTCAGCAGCATGACCCTCTCTGTACTACCAGAGCCATATATTAGCTAGAGCAGTCAGAGGATTTGGCTTACACTCTCCACGCTGGCCAGACGGGTTGGATGTTTATAAGCTTTGTTTAGCTTGTGCTTCCTAAGTCACCTTTTACGACATCAACAGGAAGAGTTGAAGTTAGTCCTATTCTACTCTGCTGGGAATCACGTCGGGGTCACCAATATGCTGTTTTTGGGTTATTGGTAATGTTCATGGGTACAGCATGTATTATAATAAAGTTCACTAGTGTAAGTAGTATGTGTGTGATGCGTGTTCTATCGTCTTAACTGCTCTTGGTGTTTCAATTATTGGAATAATTGAAACACCAAGAGCAGTTAGATATGCGTAGCCTTTATTAGGCATACAGAGAACGACTGGTGTCTCTGTGCCTCGCAATTGAGTATATAAACGTTGTATACAAACAGTGGTTACAATATGGAACCTTTAACATAAAATATTGATGTAGGGAAGTGTCCCTACAACGGCATCTCATCTTCGCCCTTTATGAGGTCGGCATAACCTCGAACCTTAGGGCTCTTTAAGACATAGTTTAGAGCAAGACGATTTCTAAATGACGAATTATGATACTGAAACAACCCGTAAATATTCTGATAAGAACTATAGAAACAAAGCGTTATTAATATTACGCGAGATGAATTCATTAAGAGGCCTATCACATTTTGACCGCGATTTTGGCATTCAAATTCTAAGAAACTGAAAGACTTTGACAACTTAAATCTATTTAACAATGGAGAATAGTTATTAGTAAAGTTCATAGCGGCTTCACTTTTTGCATTTTTATCTAATCAATTAAAATAAAGCCAAAATTCCGAAGCATGTTTTACACAAAAAGAGGGCGAGGCCCTTGTTCGTGCTCAAAACTGAACAACTGTACAGACGGAATTTAAACGAAAAAATTATAATAATATCTCTTTAATAGTGGTAAAGTTCATAGCGGAATCGGAATTTTAAAATATGTATGGAATATTTAGTAAAAAATATCCATTCAAAACCGTAAAACCACGAAATTTCTAAAACATCAACTGCAAATTTCTCCTTACTACAGTAATATTATTACATGAAATATGTACTAGAATAAACGTAAGTTCATAAGGAATTTAAATTTTGTACTTTAAAATAATAATAATTAAAGATATGACTATAAAAAACGTAATTGCTACCTCCAAATTACTATATATTTCGATGCGTCGACCGCTCAAACTCAGTACTGCGCGAGAGCTTGTCGACGGCGGACCTATGCCGAATTTTTCTTCGTCAAACGATTGAGTGCAAAGCGTATAGTGCGACTAACTAAGCCAGATACATGCCACTGAGGCACATAGTATTCCAATTTATTTTTATTAAGTAAAATTGTAATTAATGATTATGACGACGAGCTCCGTGGCGCAGCGGTCAACACCACACGGCCTGTGACACGGATGGTCCCGGGTTCGCTCCGCGGTCACTCTGGTCAGGTCATGATGAAAAATTATCTTTTTCAGATTGACCTAGGACTTGGATGTTTGTCTATATACATATGTAATTATGTATGTGTTATAAAATCTAGCTCAATCTGTGTGATTTGTCCGTATATATTTATATTTAATTATTTAGGTCAGCCAAAAAACCAATTCCTGCTAGTCAAATAATAAATATCATGTTTGTAAAAATGTCTTATTTGTTTTATTGAATTAATTTGGTCAAATACTTTCCAACTTATTTGTTATATAAATCGTCAACAGACATATGTATACGATTACGATATATTTTTTGTAAATATCTAATTTACCAATAAAGTACATTACTGCAACGGCCGGCAAAAGAGGTATTGATGGACGAACGTGTGAATGTGGGCCGAGGCGGAGCCGAGGCACACATATGTGAGTCCATCAATGCCTGATTGCGGCCAAGGCTTGTGTAGTACTTTTATCAAATATTGCACGGAAATTAAAAAAAATAGTATATAGACAAACAAATATACATATATTATCACGTGTTTACCCTTACAGGTGAGACGGACCTCAAAAGCCATGTTTAGGGTATTAGTGGAATTTAATGTAGAAAATGCAATTAAAATAGTGATGGGTTGCTAGTCGCATCACCTATTGACATATTCTTCTGCATAGGTTTTCGCCCTCTCCTTCGGCCTGCTTTTACAGACTGTACGGGAAGAGAAGCACCTGGTATATTCTATGATTTTTCTTTTATCCTAGACCATCATGAAATATTGATGTAAATATGTCAATTAATATTCATAAAATGTTCATAAACAACAATATGTAGAAAATATCGCGCCAAAATCTTAAGTTTTTTAATTTCTTTTTTCTTACAAGCCTGGTAAAATTTTAAATTCGAATTTGTAACCTCCATACTTGAATTATTTCGCAGCAAACGCGTCGTTCCATTTTTAAATAACATGACAGATATGAATTTTCATAGTTACTTTAAGACACGACAGATATGGATTTTCTTGGGATTTTCATACATACTTTGCTGCCGTGTATTGGCCAGTACAGCAATATTGATTTATCCCAAACAAGGTTGTCAAAATAATGTGAACATTTCCAAGCATGTTTGAGAAAAATATTATACACGTAATACTCTTTTGATCTCTCATCTTCGGGTTACAGACTTATATAAGTATCGAATTTCAACTTAATCAGTTCAGTAGTTTTGTAGCAAATGGTTATGACAGGGTGACACCAACGTTACGTTTCATTTTTACGTTTTTAGGTACTAAACCCTAAAAAAATATTCCAAAATTACACGCAGGTTGTAAATAAAATGTTGGCAAAAACTTAAAGAGCTTAAGGCGCTTAGACCAGTGAACTAGCGCTATCCCTCATTTTATTTCTTTTACTGCTGCCTCCGTGGTCCAGTGGTTAAGGCGTTCGCCTTGTTGACCGGGTCGTGGTTCGATTCCTACGGGAAGCACAATTTGTTAAGTTGTTTCCAGTTTGGTTAAGACATTGCAGGCATGAATCACCTGATTGTCTGATAAGAAAGATGATTCCGTACTTCGGAAGGCACGTTAAGCCGGTGATCCCGGCTGCCATCTGGTAGTCGTTAAAGAAAACACGTCAGAGGCCGAGAGGCGGTTCCGAAGAACTCTTACACCAGGGTGTGCATGGTCGACTGACCGTGTCACCTACACGAAATGATGATATGACTGCTAAATAGGAGCAAATTGTAAAAATCTACGTAAGTACTTCTTCAGTAAATGACTTGTAGTATTTTTGGTATAACTTTTTATTATTTTTCATTCAGTAAATATAAGATAGTAAATGTAAATACTAGAACTACTAATTACCGCCAAAAGCGGCCACTTTTAGCGGTAATGAGTAGATCTCTCAATCTCAAATGATGATTTTGATGAAAATTTATACTAAAAATACTAAATGTACTTTGCTAGTGAATACTTACATAGATTTTTTCAATGTGTTCTTATTTCAGAGTACAAGAATTTAATAACGGGTATTTCTTGTCATGATTAACAATATTACAAAATAAAAAAATCCAATATCAAAAAATTAAAGAATATGAAAAGTATCAAAATCGTGCAGTTGTAGCAACAGCATAGCGTCGTGAACTCGTGACCCCAACCGTGTGGTCGCCGTGCGTAAAAGCCTAATCTTTCAGAGCACTATTTTGTGATAAGCCTCTTAATAGAAACTATACCTACATGGCGAAATTTTGATCGTTCATATCGAATGATCACCCCTTTAAGGGTCCATTAAAGGGGTGATTCAGCCCGTCGATATGAACCATTTTTCCTATGGGACCAATGCTGGAAACTCAAATTTTATTTCGACATTTTCATACAAAAGTGTTCAGCCGCCCGGGCAATTTGTATAGGAATGTCGAATTTTTTTTCGAGTTTACAGCATTTGTCCCACGGGAAAAGTTGTTTATATTGACAGGCTGAATCACACCTTTAATGGTCCGGAAAGATAAAAATTTCGCCATGTATACTCACGTTTTTAGAAAGCCATCATAGGGGTGATTATTAGGGGTGGCATCACGACAGTTTCACTGTTCTTAAAACTCAGGCAACATCCACTGAAATTTCGCCAGACATCGTCTCGAACCGCGCAGCGTGGCCCTCCACAGAGTATGGTAGGTACCTACCTATATCTCGTCGGCCGAGCTCGCAAGCTACATTGAAATTCCTTGCTCAGCTCGGCAGTCAGTGCTTCGAGGGAGGGAAGTGAAACCATCGTGTCACCAATCCTAACAGTCGCCCCGATGATGTCTTCGTGAGACCGAAACTAGTCGGCGAATCCGACGAATAAACAAGTGACCAAGATGACTTTTATAACAAATCTACTCTCTCTCTCTCATCTAAGATATTGCAATTTGTAGTACAGGAAACGCTATTTCGACAGCCAAAAGAAACAAACTTGCCTGCAATTAATTTGCCCATTAACCTGCATGCTGCGAACTGACTGGGCAAAGTTTACAACATCAAGCTAACTGGTAGCGGCATTTTTGCTTTGTTTGCGAGATGCTAGTGCTGTGATAATAGATTTGTTTAGGGAAATGATAAAACCGTGTCGCAATTATAACATCCTGCGTGATTTGATGAAATCCCTACCCTCATTTCCCTACCCTACAATAATTTGACTATAGAGCAAAAACGGCAAAAAATCATGTCATCAGTTTTTTTGTATCGGAGCGCTCCTTTATTATTTATTTTATTTTGATTTCATTATTTATTTTTAAAGTGAGTATACAACTAAATATTCTGCGAATATTTAATGCGTCCACTTGTTGCCGTTATTAATATCGACCAAAAAATGGCAATGATCTCGTGTTTGTTGTGTGGGAACCCTTAAAAACTAATTTATCTGTTTTTAGAATTTGTTGCTATAGCGGCAACAGAAGTACATCATCTGTGAAAATTTCAACCGTCTGGCTATCACGGTTTGTGAATACAAACTGCCCCCTTATTCACTAACTCGGATGACAGGTGTCGATGCCTATCAATCTAGGAATTAGTGATAGGTACAATGCGAATTTTGCTTGCTTGAACTTTTTATTTGGAATACAAAAACCGATTTGTAACAGCAAATCCTAGATTGAAAGGCATCGACACCTGTCATCCGAGTTAGTGAATAGGGAGGCTGGTCCCGGCTGCCATCATTGATGGCAGTCGTTAACCTATGTCAGATGCCTTTAGGCAGCTTGAAAAATCTGACACTAGTGTTGGCCACTTACACACACGAAAAACAAACAAACAGACCTGCAGGCCGATTTGCTAACTCGGTGTACAACAATTTGATTGTCACTTTAGCATCCATTACGGTTTTCATATCTCAAATAAAAATAGTCATTCATACCGAAGCCGTAATGAATATTGAAGTTACCATGAAAATGATGTACACCGTAGCTGTCAAAAGTTAGCAAATAGGCCTGCTGGTAACGGACAGACAGACAGCCACGTCTCGTGCATAGGGTCCCGTTGTTACCCTTTGGGTACGGACATCCAAAAAAGACCTGATGATGATGCTGTAACACCTGACTCATAGCATGTAACAGTTTTTTGCATTGCACGAAGTTTCGTAGTTCTGAGCGACAATTTGACTAGTAATGTTTGTCGGCTGTCTCAGGCTATAAATACCCGGCCAATATGCCCAGAGGTTATTGGCAGAGGAGACAAAAATACGTACATATAAATATCTATACGTATACTAATCTGTCTTGCCTGACTGATGACCAATGGACAGCCAAAACTACTGACAGTGTAGCTGAAACGTACTTTAAAGATTCTTTAAGGAGTTTTTGGTTGGAAGTCAAGTGGTTCAGTTGTCATTTGCCTTATACAATTTTGCAAATTGATTTAAGTGGACTTTATTATATGAAATTGGTGTAGTTTGGTGTTATAAATGCTCGTGCTCGAGAACAATTTGTGAAATAGTTAAAGTAGACTGTTAAATGGACTCGTATAGATTGGTCGCCAAAATCTCCTGCAAGGCTGCCAAAGAATATACGCCATCTTTGGTGCCACATACCACATACCATACAACACCGATACTTAGTATCTCATTAGTCATTATACTGGACATTGGCAGAATCACTGAAATCTCGGTGGAAGCCATAATTAAAAAGAAGAAAGAAAGAGGATTTGCTGTTACAATGCGGTTTTTGTATTCCAAATAAAAATTTCGAGCAAGCAAAACCCGCATTGTAACTAAAAAAAAATCTAGATTGATAGGCATCGACACCTGTCATCTAAGTTAGTGAATAAGGGAGCTGTACCTTACTTGATAGCCTCCGAGGCGCAGTGGTTAAGAGGGTATACTAGCAGTGCGTTTTCCATACAAATGTATTTTCTATTTTCTCGCTTAAAACTGCTTCTAGAGGCACAATTCTTTTTACATACAATCTATTACTAAAATAGGTATGTCCCAATGTTTCATTTTTTTGTAAAATCCTGTTTAAAAGAAAAAAAAATTGTACAAAAACTGTTTTTTTGGAAAAAAAATAATAGGAACGCCCCTAGCGTTCCTATTTTAGTACTAGATTTTATGAGAAAAGAATTGTGGCTCTAGAATCAGTTTTCAGCGAGAAAATAGAGAAATACATTTGCATGGAAACCATATTGAAAAAATACTGCTAGTATACGCTCTTAACACGTCAGCCTGTGACACGAAAGGCCGGTAACACAGTGTATGTTGATAGATATAGATAATATGTAGTTTCTCTTGACTATAGTTTATCGCTATGACATGATTTAGAATGAAAATCTGTAATTATATAATAAAGAGGTAAGATTTGTTTAATAATAAAATAAACATAATGGACATATCACACAAATTGAGCTCGCCCTACAGTAAGTGGTGAACTTGTGTCGCAGGATACTAACTCACCGATAATATATTTTAAAATATATACTTATATAGATAAACATCCAAGACCTAGGTCAATCTGAAAAAGATTGTTTTCCATCATGATCTGACCGGGGATCGAACCCGGAACGGCGTCGCAGGCTGGCGTGGTAACCACTACGCCACGGAGCTCGTCAAGATTGTTTTATGATTGATGATGTTTGTATTAAATAGGCTCTAAAAACACCTGGACTGATTATCAAAATTCTTAAACCTATAAGAACATAGGTAGAGACAATATTCGAGCTCCGTGGCGCAGCGGTCATCACGCCTGCCTGCGACACGGATGGTCCCGGGTTCGATCCCCGGTCAGGTCAAGATGGAAAACGATCTTTTTCAGATTGACCTGGGTCTTGGATGTTTTTATATATATATATGTCATCATCAGGTCTTTCTAGTCTCCACTGCAGGAGCACGACCCTCTCTGTACTACCAGAGCCGTATAACTAGCCTGAGTAGTCAGAGGATTTGGCCTACACTCTCCACGCTGGCCAGACGGGTTGGAGAGGTCTCTTTAATGTTAATAAGCTTTGTTTAGCTTGTGTTTCCTTATACATATATATGTATTTGTTATAAAATATAGTATCGTTGAGATTGTATCCCATAACACAAGTCTTTCATAAGAACTTACTTTGGGGCTAGCTCAATCTGTGTGATTTGTCCGTATATATTTATTTAAATATATATATATATATATATATATTTGTAGGCAATAGCTTGGCTAGCCTAGATCGATCGGAGGCTGGCGCCAGTAAGGCTCGAAGCTGAGCCAACTGCTTACGTAATCAGTTTTTTGACTCTTCCATATTCGTTTTCACCGTGTGGCACCCGGCAGAGTAGAATAGCTCAATAGAAAACTCCAAGTCTTCCCGTGGATGTCGTAAAAGGTGACTGAAATAGGAGCTAAACAAAGCTTTTAAAGATCAATCAGGCCTCTCCAACCCGCCTGGCCAGCGTGGAGAGTGTAGGCTAAATCTTTGGATGTACAGAGAGGGACGTGCTCCTGCAGTTGAGAATGAAAAAAAAGACCTGATAGACTGGTTCGAGAGGTTTGTTAAGGTGTATTAGCTTTGTTTAGCTTTTGTTTCCTAAGTCGCCTTCTACGACATCTACGGAAAGCCTTCGAGTGGTCCTATTCAACTCTGCCGGGAACCACACGGTTTTTAACCTTTACTCAACCATAATCACAAGTTGTTAATTAACCAGGATCCAACTGAAAGAATTAATACTTCAAATAAAACTTTTTTTAAATGTCAGATGCCTTATGACGAGCTCCGTGGCGCAGCGGTCAACACGCCGGCCTGTGACGTGGATGGTCCCGGGTTCGATCCCCGGTCAGGTCAAGATGAAAAATGATCGATTTCAGATTGACCTGGGTCTTGGATGTTTATCTATATATGTATTTGTTATAAAATATAGTATCGTTGAGTTAGTATCCCATAACACAAGTCTTACATAAGAACTTACTTTGGGGCTAGCTCAATCTGTGTGATTTGTCCGTACATATTTATTAAATAAAGAAAATAAGAAATGGTGAAAAAATTCCACGCGGGCAGGACTTGAACTGCGTCTAGATCTCAGTACGATCTATGCGTTGCCAATTACGCCACCGCGCTTCAAGCCCCGGCGCCGAATTTCTCCACCATATCCCATTCCTCTTACACGCATCTAGGCTTGCGTCACCCAACACAACTACCCCACTTTTACAAGTGCGGTATTTGATTTTAACTCATTTTGCAATGAATTTGGAAATCAACTAATGTGTAGGATTTATTATTATTAGTATTTATTTAAGGCAGCTTGAATAATCTGACACCAGTGTTGGCCACTTACACATACGAAAAACAAACAACTTAAAGAATTAATACCTACCTACTTCAAATTAATCTTTTTTAATCACGCATTTCTTTGATTAGGTTAATTAATAGGTACTTTTTGTACGAAATCTTCCTTCATAATTATTTTTTACCGCCAATCAAACCAGTCATTAGCAAGGTTAACTTTACACTTCTTTTATGTTTACTGGCACGACTTATGCGTAAGCGACGTACTTAACTAACCATTAGTTAACCAAATAAATATACTTATTTGTGTATGTAATGACGAGTACCTATGTTTTGTATGACTGATGATTAATACTTACATAGTTTGTTCATTAAAAATGACATCACGTATTTTTTTTGGATATAAATAATAGTTTTATGACCTTGGGCTTTGTCTACTCCACAAGGGATAAAGACGTGATAATATGTATGTTTATATGTATAGTTTTTTTTGTATATCCTATACTTATATAAATCTTCGAGCAACGCGCCTTCTGGTACAGAAGCCGTGTTGCTCGAAGCATAGATTTAAAAAAAAAATTTCGAGAGTATTCATACTTCTATGGCTCGAAGATATAAATACACAAAAGTATAAATACATAAAACCTCTTCCTAGGGTAAACTCATTAAATATTTTTAATTAAAATGAACGGTAGCTCTATATGCCTTAAAACTTGCTCAAAACCTTTTAGTAAGGATTTTCTCCATATCAAAATATATTATTTCCACTGCAGAAACACTTAAACTATTCTTAAACTATTCTAGTGAGTGTGAACTTAATCTATTAAATAATTTATTTCCAAAAACGTCCACGCAATTAAAAAAAAACATGTTTTGATTTCCCTTAATTCCACCAATAATTTTGTTACCCCGTAACTCTAAGCACTATTTTTAAATTTAACTTACATTTAATTTTTGTACTTACGTCCTTCTTTTACGTCATACTTACGAAGTGAAAACTCCTTTAGGCGCATTGGACATTTATGAGATGCGAAAAAAATATTTAACTTGTGGCACCATAAAAAAAATCGACACCTATGTATATAACTATGTTCATGTGGAGTTCTTGGCGGGAATTTGAGCGGACTACACGGTGTTTGTTTTGGATTGTTGTGCAAATTGTTTCTAGTGGACTTTATAATGTGAAATCGGTGTAATTTGGTGTTATAAAAGCCCATGTCAAGGAACAATGTGTGGGATAACTAAAATAGACAGTCATTGTGCAGCTGTAGTGAGATTTATATAGCGGGCTGGTGGTTGTCCGCCTTGCTGCGTTGGCTATGATTGATCCAGTGGGTTCGTGAAGGATTGTCGCCAGGGCTCCATAGAATCAATGAAATGAGTTCACACCATCATTTCGTTGATAACAAGAAAACTCGATAAAGCGCGGGAAATTTTTTACTTGATACTGGCTAAATACGTAATGCGTGAAAGCCATAAAAAAAAAAAGCAAAAAAAAAAGTATGTTCATGTGTTTCCTGCATAATATAATATTTCCTGACGATTTAATCAATGCAGGCATGCAACACATGCTATATCTATGAATGCAGGCGTTATTGTTCAAGTTTCACTTCAATCGGCACTTTTTGATTCCATGCCTCTGGATGTGACATCTCATCATCATCATCATCATCAGCTTTCCATAACCCACTGCTGGGCATAAGCCTCACTAATGTGACATCTATTTCTGTAAAATTATATATTATAATATCTATGCCTACCTATATTAAGTTTGATCAAACAGGTAATTTAGAGTAAGTTCTCAAATTCTAATAAAAAGGCTTGGATTTAGAATCGTGCGCCCCGATTGCGACTGAGGGCAGAAAAGAAGTTAGGTTCAGGTTATTTTTTTTTATGACCACCCAGAACGACTTAGGGCAGAAAAGAAGTTAGGTTCAGGTTATTTTTTTATGACCACCCGGAACGACTGAGGGCAGAAAATGACACGGGCGCACGATTCTAAATTTCAACCAATAAAAATACTAACAATGTATCTCTTGTTCCAGCAAGGCATCGGCGTGGAGTTGGTGCGTGCGCTGGACAGCCACCCACCCAGTGTGTCCAACGTATTCTGCGAGTGCGACTCAAAGGATGACGTGGTGAGTATAGAAGACACTTTAAACAAACCCACGCCCCAGATACGAGTACAGCTTAAAAGTAACTCCGGGCACGAGAGAGGAACGGTCAGGATTCTATTGTGAAAAACGCAATGGATGGTCCGACATCCCAACCAACGTTAGTAGTCATCATCATCCGAGCATGATGTCCCGGTTGTTTCTTGAGCCGCTTGGCTTCAGAACCCGGGGTACGCTTTTAATTATGATCCCAGATTTATTACAATGGAGCGACTGTAGTCTGGCCTCCGTTACCCCTCAACAGGGGAACCAAGAAAGGACCGTCAACTCGTGAACGGGTGCTGTCAGGGGGGACTGGTCTGCTCGGCCTCTTTGAGACTACTTTAAGTATCATATGTTGTTTATTATCTTTGCCCACTCGATCGTTAACATAAACATGTTCCAAAAATAATAAATCTATGTATATTGAAATTGTAACATGAAAACAGAAAAAAGAAAGAAAAAAGAAAAGAAAGAAAAAGACAATACGGAATAAATATTCGTAATCATATAAAGCCCTTCAGGCGAGTAGGCGACCAAATCTGTTGATAAGAGTTTCTTTCGGCGTTTCTTCTCTGCAGTGCTCTCTCCGAAACGCTAGTAGTCTGTAGCTTTTGAACAATTACAAAAAACATACATATTATCTAATGAGATAATTTTAAATATGATATGACGTGAAAAAGTGCCTGCAAAGGCCTATTTTCTGAATAAACGTTTTGATTTTGATTTTTGACCATGAAAGGGATCCACGGAACCATGGAATCCTCTTCTTACAGACATAGACGGGATCATTCTGAAAAAGATCATTTTCCATCATGACCTGACCGGGGATCGAACCCGGGACCCCCGTGTCGTAGGCTGGCGTGTTGACCGCTGCGCCACGGAGCTCGTCTAAATATGAGAGGTTGCTACTTCTCTAAACCTTGCGCATACAGGCAAGGCCCAAATTCCAGGTTCATACTGCCTTTGGTGATGTTGCCAGGTTGAGGGCACTCTGCCCTTGCCTGAAACATCCGGTGAAGTAGCAAAAGCTCTCTTGGAGCTGCTGTCCATTCATCCATCCATCCATCAGGTCTTTTTTAGTCTCCAGGAGGAGCACGACCCTCTCTGTACTACCACAGCAATAATATATTAGCCAGAGTAGTCAGAGGATTTGGCCTACACTCTCCACACTGGCCAGACGGGTTGGAGAGGTCTTTTTGATGTTTGTAAGCTTTGTTTAGCTTGTTTCCTAAGTCGCCTTTTACGACATCCACGGGAAGACTTGGAGTGGTCCTATTCTACTCTGCCGGGAACCACACTGTCCATATAAAAAAAACTAATTGTAAGAGCTGGTGGCCGCTCTAGGAAGTCACCTTCCAGTATATCCAACGTTTTCGATTAATGTTACTAAAGAGATGACCGGGTTATAAAGATTCCTCCTTACATTCCTAACTTCATCATTTTGAAGAGCACATTCTGAAGCAGAATCTTGCGTCGCTGGTACAAGTTTCCACTTGTAAACCTCAACTTTATGACGCCAAATCCTTGAACTAGACTGAATCATTTTGGCGAAACGACTTTTCGACTTGATTTTATATCGGAATATATATTGAAGTTCTGTGACCTGATTCACTGACCTATATATCAACGAACAGACGAAATTACTGTACCAAACTTGAAATTCGGTACATGGGTTTCTTTCGTGATGTATAAACAACTACGAAAGGATTTCTAGAAATTTAACCCCTAAGTGGGTGAAATGTGGGATAAGTTTTACGCAGACAAAGTAGCTGGTAAATTTCTAGTCTTTTATATTTAAAAAATCTCAACTTAGAGTTTCACATCCGTACTATTTGATCAAAACAAATATAATAATGGAAAATATTTTTTATCCGATGCTCAAAAAAAAAGATAAGTTGTAGGGGACACCCGGATTTGAACCGGGGACCTATCGATCTGCAGTCGATTGCTCTACCACTGAGCTATATCCCCTGATGACTAATATGTCTAAAATAAGAATTAGATTTCGAATAAAACAAATGAGCCATTGACGTGGGTGGTTGATATGGAAATGTTGATAAGACATTATTTTGCTCACACAATCCTAATGTAACTATAATTTTTTATTAGTTGAACATGCAAATATACTAATTATGATATTTTTATTAGCTTTTACCTGAGGCTTCGCTCGCGTTAAATACAAACTTAAGACCCCGTTTCACCACTTAAGGGGATGAATTTTCAAAAATCTAACGTCTACGGCATTATATCTATCTGCGTGCCAAATTTTTGCCCCACATGGATTTGTAATAGTCATTACATTGCTATCACGAATTGAAATAAAACAAAAATCTATCCCAGTATGGCAAGAGAGGTCTTCTTCGTATTTTTTCCATTCTTACCACTTAGTTTGAAGCTTAGACGAGCTCCGTGGCGCAGTGGTTACCACGCTAGACTGCGACACTGGGGTCCCGGGTTCGATCCCCGGTCAGGTCATGATGGAAAACGATCTTTTTCAGATTGACCTGGGTCTTGGATGTTTATCTATATAAGTATATATTATAAAATATAGTATCGTTGAGTTAGTATCCTGTGACACAAGTTCACAACTTACTGTGGGGCTAGCTCAATTTGTGTGATATGTCCCTATATGTTTATTTATTTATTTGTAAATAAAAAGAAATTGACATTTGATTCAGTTTCCGCGGACGTTTATGGAGGTACTCCCGCTAAGATGAAGTGCTTCTCTACATATTTATTAATCATACCATTTACTCCGTTTCAGACCATCACGTGTGACTGCGAAGCGACGCCGGCCTTCCAGCTGAAAGCCTTCAGCCAGAGAGGAGAGAAGGTGGAAGTCTCGCACTACCGAGTCAACGTCAACAGGTGGGCCTATCTATGGTCACTATTTTTAACATAACTGATTACGTCATCATCATCGGGTCTTTTTTTAGTCTTCACTGCAGGAGCATGACTCTCTCTCTGTACTACCCAGAGCCATACATTAGCCAGAGGATTTAGTCTACACTCTATACGCTGGCTGAGGTCACTTTAACATTATAAGCTTTGTTTAGCTTGTGTTCTAAGTCGCCGTCTACGATATCTACGGGAAGACTTGGAGTGATAGGTACTATTCTACTCTGCCGGAACCACACGGCACTACTATAGCATAGCAGTCGATAAAATGTTTTAAAGAACTTATCATCCAATGGAACCTTCATTACGACGGAACCTGTACATTTATTTCTGCTCCATGTTACTTATTTCCGCTTGCTTTTCTATCTATTATTTTTATGGTCTATTCTATCATTATCATTCATCATTATTAAGTCTTTGTTAGTCTCCACTGCAGAAGCACGACCATCTCTGACTACCAGAGCCATATATTAGCCAGAGCAGTCAGAGGATTGGGCCTACGCTCTCCACGCTGGCTAGACGGGTTGGAGTCTATTCTATGGTCGAATCCAATATTGTTTTCTGCTTTCAGATTCCGTGCCCGCCTGAACGTGGTGTGCATAACAGACAAGCTGACAGGCGAGCTTAAATGCGACGGCTGGCCTGAAGTCAAAGTTGCATTAGCTCCGGTTGGGCCTCTTAGGCCTAATGCCACGGAGAGCAATCTTCAAAGTGCTGTCAGGTAAGTCTTTCTTAAAATCATTCGGGGAGTCTTTGATGGGAGGAGAAGCAGCTGGTATATTCTACGTATTTTCTTCTCTCTCAGCCCGGCATAGAAGGTACCTTAAATGATTTTTCAAGTCGACTGTAGTGGACTTTATAATAAGTATGAAATTGGTGTAGTTTGCTGCTAAAATGCTCGTGCTCATAAACAATGTTTGAAATAGTTAGACTGTCTTAAGGACTCGTATAGACTTGTCACCGAAGTTTGTCAGCCAAGAACATCATTAGCATCATCAGGTCTTTTTAGTCTCCACTGCAGGAGCACGACCCTCTGTGTACTACCAGAGCCATAAATTAGCCAGAGCAGTCACAGAATTTGGCCTACATTCTCCACGCTGGCCAGACGGGTTGGAGAGATCTCTTTGAGTTGTATATGCTTTGTTTAGCTTGTGTTTCCTAAGTCACCTTATACGACAATTCTGGAAGACTTGGAGCTTGGAGTGGTCCTATTCTATTCTGCCGGGAACCACACGGCCACACGTTAAGAAGATCTTTTTTTATGTAATAGTGCGGCAAACGAGCAAGCGAATCGCCTGATGGTAAGTGAGCACCCATGGACTACTTCAACACCAGAGGACAACTTCCCTCCTCAGAGGGGAGGATGGGATGGGCCTCAGGCTCTCTCACTCACCGAACGAAGCATAGAAGCGGTAAAGCTACTACTTAAACGTCGAATTTCTGTGAGAGTGTAGTACTCCCCCGGACGAGCCAGCCCATTCATGCTACTAGCAAGTGAATTTCGCCAGTAGCGTGGCTCTTCCACATCATCATCATCATCAGGTCTTTTTTAGTCTCCACTGCAGGAGCATACGACCCTCTCTGTACTACCAGAGCCATATATTAGCCAGATCAGTCAAAGGGTTTGGACAACACTCTCCACGCTGGCCAGACGGGTTGGATAGGTATCTTTGATGTTTATAAGCTTTGTTTAGCTTGTGTTTCCTAAGTCCTCTTCTACGACATCCACGGGAAGACTTGGATGTCGTGAGCTAATCAGTCAGAGGATGCTCTACCACAACTAAATCAAAACTAGATCAAAAGCTTAAGATATTCTTCTCAATTTCAGTGAGATAGTAGTCAGCGCACTCCGCAACACCCATCTGGAATTCAACCTATCCCAGTACCCCACGTGTCCACGACTCAGGAGGCACTTCGAGACCGCAGGACCGCGGTTGCCTCTGCACTATGACTCTATGGTAAGAGACTAAACTTCCTATGACCCTTCTTATTAAAGTAAGAAGTAGCTACCCAGTCAGAGAGGGATATCCCAAACAGCGTGTGTTCAGGAGCCTCAAATTCATGGCCTGGCATGGCTTGAGCAATATAGCGCGATCAATACTCATCAGGGTCGCCGGGAGTCGGTAGACTAGGCGAAGTATTGGGGGAGGCCTGGGTCCAGCGGTGGATATCCTTGGCCGGAAGATAGACAGATACTTAGATATTCAAGAAAAAAGTAAGCATCGCCATACCCTACACTTACTTACTTATATAGGGACATATCACACAAATTGAGCTAGCCCCACATTAAGTTGTGAACTTGTGTCGCAGGATACTAACTCAACGATACTATATTTTACTACAAATAAATATATAGATAAACATCCAAGACCCAGTTCAATCTGAAAAAGATCGTTCTCCATCATGACCTGACCGGGGATCGAATCCAGGACCAGGCGCAGCGGTTACAGCGCCTGCGACACGGAGCTCGTAACACTGTTATAGCAATTGCATTTTTTTTTCAGCTCCAAAATGACAGGCAGATGTACACCTCTACTCCAAACTCCACTTCAAGCGGGCAACACCTCCTCGGCGAGAAAAGGCTGCTGGTCAAGGTCGTCTGCGCCAAAGACCTCGGTGGTGAGTAGCCCACATCTGAATATAAATATCCCACTTCAGATTTTCAACCTGCCACTACTGATTTTACAGTATCCCACTTCTGAATCTAAAGCATCCCACTTCTGATCTTTTTAGGCTCTTAGAGGATGTTGACAAATTAAACTTGAGTGAACACCAATCATGCCAAAAACAGTGTCTAAACATTAAGAGGCAAACCAAAAACCGTCTTTTGTCAAAGACTACGCGAAAAAAAAACGACAAGCATGTGTACACGTCAAATCACTTGCTTGGTTTGGCTCGGTGTGAGTGTCTGGACGTATGCAGGCACGAAGGGACTAGTGAGTAACTGCCAACGCGGTGTACCTTGGTATCAACCCTGGTGCTCGAAATTTCACGTATAGGGAGTGTCACCACTGCGTTATTTAGAATTCCATTAACTTTATTCGTTTATTTGCAGGAAAATCGGGCTGCTTTGCGCCGTACTGCGTGGTGGAAATGGACGAGCCGCCCCAGAAGAACCAAACGGCCTTCAAGAAGGACACCACCAGTCCGCAGTGGGAAGAACATTTCTTATTGTAAGTGTACATACACTACAAGACTTATCATCATCAGGTCTGGTTTAGTCTCCACTGCAGGAAGCACGACCCTCTCTGTACTACCAGAGCCATATATTAGACAGAGGAATAGAGAATTTGGCCTACACTCTCCACGCTGGCTAGATGAAGAGGTTTCTTTGATGTTTATAAGTTTTGTTTAGCTTGTGTTTCCTAAAGTCGCCTTGTACGACATCCACGGGAAGACTTGGAGTGGTCCTATTTTACTCTGCCGGGAACCACACACGACTAACAAGACGGCGTTCAAGAAGGAAAAACATTTGTTATTGTAAGTCTATACATGGTGTATACTTATGAATTGAAATAAATAGTTAATAGTTTTTAAATAAACTATTCACAATACAATACAATACCCTTTATTGCACTACATAAGGATAAAATTTTCATAAATGCCGTTTTATTATTTACTAATTGTGCAAAAGGCGGCCTTATCGCAATGCAATTTCTTCCAGGCAACCTTTGCAAAAAAGAAACAATGTAAGAAGAAAAATTTTAGTATTCACAAACCAGGGAAAGAATTTATTTACATAGGGCTATTCAAAAATTTTAAATTATTACCCCAGTGATCCACCCAGAACGAGGGTAATGTTTTTCGCGCGTATATATGTATGCTTTATATATGTATAAATCTATGTATATACGTAAATATGTATGTTCCATCGTTACATCCGGTAGCCTAAGCGGTGGACGTATACTGTCAAAGGGCATCGGGTTTTTTTATTTTTTGAAAAAAAAAACCTTTTTTTTGTTTTATTTTTTACGAATATTTCTGTGTCTTTGTTAATCTTTCATGTGTGTTTGTTTCAGCGATCTCTCCCCGCAAACTGCTGAGCTGCTCTTCGAAGTATACGACCGCACTGGTCCACCGTCGCCCGGCGGAGGATCGGCTCAGCATCGGTAAATTTTGAGATATTATTTGATTTAAAAATGTGGTGCGGCTGATATTATTAGAACAATACCAGGATGATTCCTTTCGACTACAATTCTACAAATCCTTTCTTTTCAAGGTCACTAATGGGCAAACCCTCATAAATCTTTAAATAGACTCACCGCAGCAGGAGTCCTGGACGGCGCCTAAGTTTGATGTTATACACAATCACAAGCACGCACGAGAATGTCCTGTGGATTCTTAGGCAAGTTTGTCCATGAGCGGCGGGACGCGACGAAGATCAGCGTTCCTCGTGGGTTGCGGGCGACGCGATACGCGACGAAGAAAGGCTTTCTCTAGGCGAGAGGAAGTGCGGACAGAAGGCCTGGAGCGTCAGGCCCAGCGGGTGGTGCTTCACGCGTGCGAAGACACCGGCGGTTGCGAGCACTTGGCCAATTTGAATGACCTAGCGGGAAGGACACGCGTGTGATCCCTCCAAGTGCATGTGCGGAACTGTCTGTTGCGCGACAAAACCTAGCGTGGTTTGCCATATTTAAAAATCTCAAGAGAATGACCAATTAGTGACCTCTCCTGGATTTGCGTTCGAATAGTTACACCACTTAGCGTAACCAATGCACTTTGTGTTATTGTGGCTGAAAGATCGCAAGCTATTGCAAATCATCATCATCATCGTCATCTTAGCCGATAGATGTCCACTGCTTGACATATGCCTCCCCCAAGGATTTCCATTATGGAAGGGTTTTCCAGACTCACCACGCTTGGTAGACGGGAGTTAGGACATCAGAACAAGACAAGCTCAATAAGCTTGTCTTGTTCTGTTGCTAATGCCCATCAAAACCGTTTTTAAGGGAAGGAAGGGTTAAAGATTTTGGGATTAGGGAAACAGGATTACTTGCCGGATGGATTGGGGATGAGTTTGTAGCAGCTCGGGAGGCCGAGCCACCCCTGTAACCACCGGATTGGTAGTTTACGATGACAATACTGACTTAACCATCTGCTATTATACATATATATGAAAATGCAGCTTGATAATTTATTGCCATAAATTTGCCTTAAATCTGGTCGTCCTAACTATTATCGCATACGACATGTTCTTGCAATGGCCATAGATGGTGTTACGTGCAAAATCGAAACTACAGATTCTGTCCTCTTGAAAATAACTATAAAACTGTTTAAGGTTCAACTTATTCACGACTAAAGCACCTGTCAAGAAAGTCACGTCTCTCCGAACTAAACAAACTAAGAGCTCACCACTAGGAGTGCGCTCTTATTTGCCGAGCCTTTTTGTTGCCCCGACCCGATATCTAGTTGGCTTTGTTGATCGAAGCATAACGTAGACAGAAGCTTCTTTTTTAAAGGCATAAGTCTCCTCTTTGTTTTATGTAAATTTCGATCTAACTTTACGGTAATTTCCCAGGTTCCTAGGTCTCGGTCTCGTCGGCATCGATGAACTCCTAGCGGCGCCGTCCCAGCGCCAGCAGATAGCGCTCCAAACCAGGCCCATGGAGGAGCACGACGTCTCGGGAACACTTACAGTCGAGGTACAAGAAGATTTCATATTAATTCCTTAAATTTTTATCATGAACAATAATGGGCCCAAAATCCTTCCTTGAGGAACGCTGCAAGAATCTGAGTGAAGTCAGGCTCGAATATTTAATGAATGACTAGCAGTCCTCCACGGCAGTCTCAGGAACACTTACAGTCGAGGTACTGGAAAGTTTTATTTTACTTGATTAATATATTTTTTTTATAAATAACAATGGACCCAAAATTGTTCCTTGAGGAACGCTGCAAGAATCGGTATGAAGTTTGGTCCGAACAGGTAGTTATAGTCAAGGTACAAGAAGGTTTCACATTAACTGTTTACAATATTTTCTCATGAATAATAATGGAATCAAAATAGATTCTTAAGTACACTAGAAGATTCGGTATCAAGGTCGAATATTTTATGTGTCACTAGCAGCCCTCCCCGTATGCGGTCTCAGGAACACTTACAGTCGAGGTACTAGATAATTTCATATTGTTAGTTTACAATCTTTTTTTTCATGGATAATAATGAACCCAAAATTGATCCTTGAGGTACGCTACTAGAATCGGTATGAAGTCAGACTCGAACAGGTAGTTACATTATATAGTCGAAGTTCAGGAAAGTTTAATATTAAGTATACAATGTTTTTTTTTCATGAATAATAATGAACCCAAAATCGTTCCTTGAGGTACGCTGCAAGAATCGGTATAAAGTTATAGGCTCCAATATTTTAATGTATTACTAGCAACCCTGGCTGCGGTCTCAAGAACACTTACAGTCTACTTATAAGAAGTTTTCATATTCGTTCTTCAATGTTTTTGTTATAAATTTAAGTGGGCCCAAAATCGTTCCTTGAGGAACGCTACAAGAATTAGTATGTAGTTGTAAGACTTGAATATTTTATGTATAACTAGGAGCCCTCCTTGGCTGCAGTCGAGGCAGTCGAGGTAAAAGAAGTTAATATATTGATGGCTTACAATTTTTTTGAATAAACAAAAATGGACTCAAATTCGTTCCTTGAGTAACGCTACAAGAACCGATATGAAGGTAGATCCGAATATTTTATCTGCTTGAGCAAAAAAGAACCAGCTGAGAACTTCATCATAATCATCAGATCTTATTTAGTTTCCACTGCATGAGCACGACCCTCTCTGTACTACCAGAGCCGTATATTAGTCATAGCAGTCAGAGGATTTGGCCCTCACGCTCCACGCTGGCCAGACGGATTGGAGAGGTCACTTTGATGTTTGTAAGCTTTGTTTAGTTTGTCTTTCCTTAGTCGCTTTCTACGACATCCACGAGACTTAGAGTGGTCCTATTCTACTCTGCCATGAACCACACGGCTTAGGCTAAGTCCAGGGGGGCTACCATAACCTCTTATAGCAGTATTATTTCAATATTACTTTTGAAATTCGTACCATGACGTATACAAAACAATATTACTTTAATGTTGTTTTTACTAGCAGATTTGATGACGTCAGAGCAAATCATTCATTCATTTGGTACCATGAGCCGCTATTTGACATTTAGCAATATTGTTTTTGTGTCAAATTAGCGATCTTAAAAAAGTTAGTCGGGTACGATGGAAACAAAACTTTTTTCCATTTTAGTGTGATATTTTCATTATTATTTGTAAGTACCTTTACCACAGAATACATAATAGTATAAGCCTTTAACAACACTGTATTGTTCACATAATATTGAATTTGTGAGTGGAATTGTGTTAAGAGTTTTTAAATAAAGTATAAACAAGAGATTTAATAACAATCAATCAAACAGCTTATTTCTGCGCAAATCGTCATAGCAAGGTCAAAGAAATGGACAAAACTGAAACGCGATGCGGCTATCACTGTTTTATTTTCCACCACCTAGGTACACCTACGAGAGAATCTTTAGGTTAGAACCCAATTGGAAAATACTCACAACAATTATTATTGTAGATACCTATTGCAAGTTAATAAAGATCAAAATGTCTAAGAAGTGGTTTTCTTTCTTCCATCAATTATATATTGGACTTTGATTAGTAAATATCACATGTTTACCAGGGATGTTTGGTTTGTTGTTGTTTATTTCATTGATAAAAAAACCTGCGGCAGATTTTTCAAGGTGCATAGAAAGGCATTTTACTTAGCATAACGACTGGCATCAAAAATATAGCCGTTACATCGCCTTAAAGTGCCTACAGAAGGAACATAATACATTAACTAGGTACCCTGAAATCTAGATACCAAACTACCTACTGTATGTACTTACATTAAACCACAGATACTAGTATATACCTACTCCAACAGAAGAATTGCTTCTTTAATCTGATTAAAAATTATAAGAAGGACACAAAAATAAAGAATACAACAAAAATGTTCTAACAATTTTATTAAAGTAACACTACAACAATCATTTTGTTATAGTTTTAGGTTAGGTATACGCCGTCGCTATTTCTCTATGAGAGTTTCAGAATTCCCATCATCATCATCAAGAAATCAAGATCACTTTTTTTTCTCGTAGATAGGTACATGACACGTTTTACGACTGAAAAAAAACACTGAAAATTCCCAAGTGAATACTAAAATAACTGTAAGAAAAAATTGTCGTCTTTGTATTGTGTAGTTTTTCTTCTTAAGTACATTCAGATTTTCACGAAATCACGCCACGCGTAACGCACACAATAGAGAATTCACTTATTCATTTGGTTTTAGTATCATACTTTCATGGGAAAACAACCAAAATTATATTAATTTTATCATAATTAATTATCTTCGAGATCGAGGCTAGGTAGGTATAGTGCCCGGCAAATAAGTTGAACTAAGTGTGAGTAGGACACCGCAATACATTGCCACTGATTAATATAGGTGTGTCTCGCTCACACTTAGTTCAACTTATACGCCGCGTGTTATACCTACAAACAAGAGGCGCGCGAACTGCACGTCTTGAAAAAAATGTCTCCGTTTTACGCTAACAAATACAATTTTGGTTTAAAACTATAAAATTATTTTAAGTATTTAAAGTTATGTTATAAAAAATACATTTAAAATATTTAAATTGGATTGTATAACTATTAAACATTATTTATTTATTAAAATTCAAATTGTTTTGTATAAAAGACGACCAATGTTGGTAATGGATCGGAACGCCGCGTAAAAAGGACGGAGCTATACAAATTGCATAGCGTTGTCCCGCTCTCACAATCGTCAAGGGATAGAAATTCATTCGTTCTTTACCAACACTAGGCAGGAATAAAACAATCTTGTTTTAAAAGTTCATGGTACGATTAGAAACAATATTACAATAAGCTTGAAATAAAACGGACCGAAACCATGATGGTTTTGTAAAAGTTCATGGTAGGCCCCCTGGTCATTTATCAAATATAACTTAATCAGTCAGTTATTAAGGTATACCTCAAGGATCAATTCTAGAACCGCCGCTT